>CATOUR010000041.1:22663123-23328904 GCA_951848785.1 Callosobruchus maculatus | reverse complement strand
AATAGAGAGAATCAGTAAACTCCCATAAGGTTATATAACATACGCACTATCTAACCAGAGTTAAGCATATATTTTCTGACTCCTACATTTCAATCATTGGTATCTTCGACAGGACAATAGTCATTATTATCACACATGATTACTTACGTAAATAGACACACCCCGCCCCTTTTTTTTTTTCTTTCTCACTAAAAATGTCCCAGCAACCAGATTGACTATAAAAATGATTATACGTACTAATTGTAATTTTATAAGCTATAAGCATTATGTATGAAAAAAATGATATAAAATAGAGAATTTTAAATTGAATCGAATTAACCTTGGAACAGTAGCAGCGCGGGTGGATCACTTGTTTATTTTTTTTAGTCAGCGGAAAGTTATTATAGCCATGAACATACGAAGAAGTTTGATGTAATTTTTCGGCTTTTCCGCCGGAAACCTTGGACTATCCGGAAAGTTTGAATATCCAGGCGAGGAGGCGTGGCGGCCTGTTCCCTTTCTCCAGTGTGTGTGTCTAAGATGAGGGAAGATAAGTCCAAAAATCCAAAGGTAAGGTCAAAAGGTCCAAAGGTAAGGTCCAAATGTCACTATAAAAATGAATTTCGCATTTCCAATCTCCTGACGTTACCTTCAAACTTACAGAAATGGTTCAAAGAGCAGATTGCTTAGTCACCTATTGGCTTTTTTTTGATATCTTGTTTGGTTGCTAAATTACAGACATTTGAAGAATGTATGATTTTGCATTGCGAGTTTTTTTGCACACTAAAAAACTTTTTTGAGAAAATCGTAAATAGTTGTCATTCATTAAAGTCTTAACTGCCCCCTTCTGAAATACTGCGTATGTAGTTTGATAAACAGGTGAGTTTTGTATGAAATGGGAATCCGTGTTTTAACTAAAGCCCCCAGGCCGACATCTATGGCACCATGGTAGTGCTTTATGCGTGTTTTATGCACTTCGTCGTAATGGTATTACAATTCTTGTCTTTCTTAATCACCTTCCTTTGCACATCAATTTTTTATTTCTGTACTGGGTCTGGAAGCATTGAATTTTACATTCGACACAGATCAGTATTGCTCATGATACCTGCGTGCCAGGTACTGTCATCCCCAAAGCTCTGAGTTGGGTCTGTAGTGCTAAAGAATAGATCGTTGATGTGGAGCAGAAACGATGTCGGAGCCAATACCGATCCCTGTGGGAGTCAGCGTTGATGTTATCTAGGATGATTCTTTTATGGTCAACCTCCCACAAAGGCTGAAAGCCTATGGCGCTGTAGCTTTAGGTTGTAGCTGTCAGGAAACAAATTCCCCCGGCAGCTCATTCCACATCATCGAAGTTCTCCAAAAGAAGGAATGCTAGAGAAGACTGCTTTGGGGAGTAGAGACCTTGACCTGGTAAGGATGCGCTTGCAGAGCCTCTCTAGTATTTCTCGTTCGGACGACCTTCGGAGTTATTATCTGGGAAAGCTCACCCGAACATCTTCCATGATAGAATCTGTGAATCAGGGACAGGTAGCCACCCTTCTTCGATGTTCTAGACTGTGGAGGTCCTTTGTGAGGTTAGGCGTATCGATAAGTCTAATCTGTCTTCTGGATAGTGCTCAGAAGCTTTTGAGAGTGCTTTGGAGCGTATACCCACATATGGTAGTAATAGTAAACGATGGTCGGATCTGTGCCTTGTAGAGCAGCAATAGTTGCTCTGGTGTATACAGCTTCCTACAGCGGAATAAAACTCCAAGCTTCTGGGATGTCGTTTTAGAAATATTAATACTATTGTTGATGTTGATCCCCAAAAACTTGACGAAAGGTGACTCGACTATGGTGTGATCCTCCATTTCCTACAGCAGAACAAAAGTCCAAGCTTCTGGGATGCTGTTTTATCAATACCCAGGACATGTTGCAAATGTAGATTATTTGCGATAAAACGATTGAAGCACGTTACCTAGAATTCGAAATTTTTGCGATCAGAATAATCCTTGGTAAGGCGAGTAAAATAATCTGTGAAATTTTTTGTATGTTCATCAGTATTTTGAACAATTATAATAAAATGGTTACACAAATAATTTCCCCAATCATTACACATGTTTAGCATCCTCTGGGGCTATGCCAGGATATTGAACTTTTTTGTTTGGTTTTACGTTTTATATCTCGCTCTGATATCGTTGCAATACAGGGCTGTGATATGCAATAGATTTTTCCATTCACATCTAAATCCTATCACGACCATTAGCACAGAACTTTAACACCAATTGATGATGAAGACGTAATATCGTAAAAGCCCCAATCAGCTCGCCTAACCAGACTGTACAGGGTGTCGGCGTGGTTTAATCTGAAACTCAAACAAGCCTCTAATCCTGCGTACACATGCAGCTTGCACCTAGCGTCCTTAATAAATCGCATTAGAGAATAGAAATTAGGAATCAATCGGGCTTGAATCTGCTAGGAGGGGTGGACACCCTGGACCAAGCGGGACGCGCAGAATGGTGACGAAACGTGGTAGGTTCTTGATGGATGGCGTGACGAAAAGGGCCCTCATGTGCGTACGTAAATACTTTAAAGAAGGGATAAAATAAGCTTTCTGTGCTTCCGAGCTTCAAGTCTTTTCAAATCAACTACGTTCCTTGTTAGCGAAACCAGCCCATAGAGAAGGATTCACCAAAATCAAAAATGTCAGATCTCTCGGGCGGGTGGGTGTACTTAAAAGTAAAAAAAACGAAAATCTTTATTTGGCTTTCCATTGAGATGAAACCTCGCATTTCGGATAATTTCAAGGTGCTGATTACAAATCCAGTCGAAGTTTTGAGTCTCAGTATCGTTTAACGAAAATCAAAAATTTCAGATCTCTCGGGCGGGCGGGTGTACCTCAAAAAATCGAAAATCTTCATTTGGCTTTCCATTGAAATGAAACCCCGCATTTCGGATAATTTCAAAGTGCTGATCACAAATCCAGTAGCAGTTTTGAGTCTCAGTCTCGCTTGACCAAAATAAAAAAGCTCAGGTCTCTCGGGTGGGCGGATGTACCTAAAAAAAACAAAAATCTTTATTTGGTTTTCCATTGAGATGGAACCTCGCATTTCTGATAATTTCAAAGTGCTGATTACAAATCTAGTCGCAGTTTTGAGTCTCAGTCTCGTTTGACCAAAATATGAAAATTCAGATCTCTCGGGCGGGCGGGTAAACCTAAAAAAATCGAAAACCTTTATTTGGCTTTCCATTGAGATGAAACCTCGCATTTCGGATAATTTCAAGGTGCTGATCACAAATCCAGTCGCAGTTTTGAGTCTCAGTCTCGTTTGACCAAAATAAAAAAATTCAGATCTCTCGGGTGGGCGGGTGTACCTACTTAAAAAAATCGAAAATCTTTATTTGGCTTTCCATTGAGATGAAACTTCGCATTTCGGTTAATTTCAAAGTGCTGATTACAAATCCAGTCGCACTTTTGAGTCTCAGTCTCGTTTGACCAAAATAAAAAAAATCAGATCTCTCTGGTGGGCGGGTGTACCTAAAAAAATCGAAAATCCTTATTTGGATTTCCATTGAGATAAACCTTGCATTTCGGACAATTTCAAGGTGCTGATTCCAAATCCAATCGCAGTTTTGAGTCTCAGTCTTGTTTGACCAAAATCAAAAATTTCAGATCTCTCGGGCGGGCGGGTGTACCTAAGAAAATCGAAAATCTTTATTTGGCTCTCCATTGAGATGAAACCTCGTAATTCGGATAATTTCAAGGTGCTGATTCCAAATTCAGTCGCAGTTTTGAGTCTCAGTCTCGTTTGACCAAAATCAAAAGTTTCAGATCTTTCGGGTAGGCGGGTGTACCTAAAAGAATCGCAAATCTTCATTTGGCTTTCCATTGAGATGAAACCTCGCATTTCGGATAATTTCAAGGTGCTGATTACAAATCCAGTCGCAGTTTTGCGTATCAGCCTCGTTTGACCAAAATAAAAAATTTCAGATCTCTCGGGCGGGCGGGTGTACCTAAAAAAATCGAAAATCCTTATTTGGCTTTCCATTGAGGTGAAAGCTCGCATTTCGGATAATTTCAAGGTGCTGATTACAAATCCAGTCGCAGTTTTGAGTCTCAGTCTCGTTTGACCAAAATCAAAAATTTTAGATCTCTCGGGCGGGCGGGTGTACCTAAAAAAATCGAAAACCCTTATTTGGCTTTCCATTGAGACGAAACCTCGCATTTCGGATAATTTAAAGGTGCTAATTACAAATCCAGTCGCAGTTTTGAGTCTCAGTCTCGTTTGCCCAAAATCAAAAATTTCAGATCTCTCGGGCGGGTGTATCTAAAAAAATCGAAAATCCTTATGTGGCTTTCCATTGAGATGAAACCTCGCATTTCGGATAATTCCAAGATGCTGATTACAAATCCAGTCGCAGTTTTGAGTCTCAGCCTCGTTTGACCAAAATAAAAAATTTCAGATCTCTCGGGCGGGCGGGTGTACCTAAAAAAATCGAAGATCCTTATTTGGCTTTCCATTGAGATGAAACCTCGTATTTCGGATAATTTCAAGGTGCTGATTACAAATCCAGTCGCAGTTTTGAGTCTCAGTCTCGTTTGACCAAAATCAAAAATTTTAGATCTCTCGGGCGGGCGGGTGTACCTAAAAAAATCGAAAATCCTTATTTGGCTTTCCATTGAGATGAAACCTCGCATTTCGGATAATTTAAAGGTGCTAATTACAAATCCAGTCGCAGTTTTGAGGCTCAGTCTCGTTTGCCCAAAATCAAAAATTTCAGATCTCTCGGGCGGGCCGGTGTATCTAAAAAAATCGAAAATCCTTATTTGGCTTTCCATTGAGATGAAACCTCGCATTTCGGATAATTCCAAGATGCTGATTACAAATCCAGTCGCAGTTTTGAGTCTCAGTCTCGTTTGACCAAAATCAACTGAACTGAACATCTCTCATTTTAAGGTCGATGTTCAGTTCTCTAAAGCAGAATACTCTTCGCATATTTGTGAATGCAGCTGTTGCTTGACTTATCCTTGACATTATTCATCGAGAGTGTCCTCAAGACGAGACTGAACGAATTCAAAATGGTATACCCAGGTATTTGTACTTTTTCACCTTATCGACTGCCTCATTGCGAACATACAATCTTCCCTGGATATCTGCTTTGCTGATGATCATGACTTTTGTCTTTTTGATGTTAAGTGATGAAAGACCTGCAATTCTGCAATTCACGATTTTATCCATCATTCTTTATAGGTCCGCGCTACTTTGGGCTATTACCAAGATGTCATCAGCATTGTGGCCAGAGCGACACCCTGGAGCACACCCTACTTGAGTGTAACAGATGGTCCTGTTACAAGCAGGAAGCGAGAGCGAACCTGCCTGAGGATCTGACCCCAGAGAACATGGTGCCTATAATGAAATCGAGCGAGCAATGCTAGAAGATCGTACATGAGATCGTTCAAAGCATTTTAAAATCGAAACAGGCAGATGAATACGTAGGGACATGTAGCAAGAAAAACAAGGAGATCAAAAACAAACTTAACTCATCTTGTACTGCGAAGAATATCGTTCATGACGATGCCTGATGCAAGATGGAGATTGTGCAGAGAGGTAAGAAAAGAGGGAACGGGTTTTAGCCGGTCGGGCCGTGGTGACATGTCGGATGGATACATTTGCGTCCATTTACCTTTATTCCCGTTTGTTTCTTCAGATATAACCTCTTGAATAATTTTCTCTGAATAGAGGTTGAAAAATATAGTAAGGGGTACGCATCCCTGTCTTACTCACTTACAAAATTTCAGCATTTGTCGGTTACCTATACACGGTGGCGTAGATTGTGTCAAGAAAGCACCATTTTATTAGTTTTTTTAGTAAAAAAATATAATAATAGTCTTTTGTTAATTTTTTTCTCTTTTTAAATTGTCTACTAATTATAAGCTCCTTAATTTTATTGAGAGTATTGGATTTCTATCGTTTTTGGGCAAAATTATTTTTCACTTTTCAGTGCAATCATCTACAAAAGCATATATATTAGCTTTTTATTACTTTAGTCTTTAATTCCTTTAACTAAATTTAATAGAAACTAGAGGACTAAGCTTAATGACTTATGTCTCAGCTAAACTAACTGACAGCAAACTAATTTATCGTTAATTTTCATGGTCTTCGTGAATATTACATACATAGATAACTTGCTAATTTAATCTATTTTATTTATGTTTATATTTAATATGTGTACATACTTTTAGTGTGAAGCAACGTCTTAACGCTGCTCCTACAATCCGGAATAGTTTCTCCGGAAGATGCGGGCAGCTGAAAAGGAACCGACGCGACGATGGGCGTGATAAATAAACGGGTGCGCGCTACATTAGAAAGAAATGGAAACAGTCATGTTAGCGCGTCGCCCAAAATTTGTAAAATTGGAGAGGAAGGCGATTTGCAGATGTTTTTTATCCCAATTCCTGATGCTTCATTTTCCAATATTTTTACATGAAATTTTCACACGGTGTTTAGAAGGAAATTGCCCAGAGTGATATCGAAGCACTTTTTCATTTTTGCTTCTGGGCTTTTCTTAAAAAAAATACAGAGTTGACGAAGAAAATAGGCAACTTCAAGCGATCATATTTCATGTTCAATCGATTTTTTCCAAAAAATGCTTCGATAGCCCCCTGTGCAATTTCCTTTTAAACTTGATGTACAAATTTCATGCAAAAATATTGAAAACTAGAGCGTCAGGAATTGGGATTAAATCACTTGAAAATGACCGTTTATGCTCTCCGTAGGAGCCGCCTTAAAATGAATGAAATTCACGTACCGATTCAGTTAGGTATATAGCGAGAGACATTTTTAGTAAGTGAAGTTAATAAAAAATGCTTGTTTAAAATCCAATCTTTTCTCTCTCTCACTCTACTACGTCTATGACGGATAAACGGGGTTCACCGTGAAGTGTGGCTAAATGAACATTTAATACGGGGTGAATTACAAAGGCAACTGATCGCGTATGGCTGGACACAATGGCTTTAATATTGAATAATAATGGGTAGCATTTCTATAGCGGGTTCACGGTGGATCACTGATATTGCTTACTAATTTTTGGTGTTATTTCTAGAAGGGAGGAGAACACTTGTGCCACACTTGCATAGTATCATATACTATTCGTAACACTTGTGCACTTTTAGTCGCAACACTTTGGACACGCATGATATCCATCCAGGGTGGTGTTTTATAAATATACCAAATATTGGGTTTTAGAAAGGGGTAAAGATATTCTTTTAATTACGATATCAGAACCACGAGTCCATTAAAGCTTCTGTACAGGAGAGTGATTACTGTCGGTAGGATCTGGGGACTTTCATAACAAATATAATATAATAATTTAACACTAAGGTTCAGGACCCTCCATTTACATACATTACAGTAGGTCTAGCTTACATTCCAATAACGATTATGCTTAGACTACTTAATATCCAGGAGCCAGCGATGTTTAAAGAAATGTGTCCGCTTCAAGTATTTTGCGTTGGCTCCGGCATATCTAGTCATCACAACCGCCCTGTAAGACAAAGACGCTGCCATTTTTACTAGTATTTTTGGTACCATCTACTAGATTGCCACGACACCTTGCAGAACTACTGAGCTTGAGGCGTCTGCACAACAAAGTGATACTGCCTGTGATGTTATGATAATAAACGATCTCCTCATCAGTTTTTTTAGGATCCCATAAGGGTAGCAATTCGAGTAGATGCCGTAGATGGTGTACATGTTGTACTCAATAGCCGAATTGGGCCACTGCCCGAACTGTATACCCAGAACGCGTTGTGGATTTCGCTAATTTCTCGCACCGCGTTGCGGGGGAAATTTTTGCATGCGCAGAACGCGTTGTGTTGTGGGTAAATTACAAAGACCCACAATGCGAAACTCCGAATACCATCGGAAGCACACGACCATTTTCGCATTATGGACAATACAAATATAGCCACAAAGCGAAATTTTATAATCAGAAAATGTAAAACAATGTGTTATATCAAATACCTGCTCACGATTTAGGAAAAAAATAATTTCCTCTTCATTCCTATACCTTTGAGCTATCAATTATTCATTTTGTCCAATTTTCAATAATTCGTATCGATTCAGCCTTCAATATCAATCAAATTATGCCTTAGACAGGCATAATTTCCACAGTTCTTGTCCCCTCCTTTAACCTTACTACCTGTGATTTTTTCATAGCCACCTTCTAGAAGTGTAAACCTAAGAGACGACGCTATATAGAGTTTATTCAAACCGTTCTCGAATTATTTTCGAAGTTTTTCTGTCGATTCACTGATCTTACTAAACATTTGTTCTAAATAAATAAAAAAACACTTGTTACGGTATGTTAGATTATTATATTTTCGCTTTGTGGCTATTTGTATTACCCACAACGCGAAATGGTCGTGCGTTTCCGACGTCATTCGGAGTTTCGCATTGTGGGTATTTGTAATTTACCCACAACGCGTTCTGCGCATACACAAATTACCCGGAACGCGATCTGAGAGATTAGAGTAATCCACAACGCGTTCTGAGTATAAATTTCGGTCAGTGACCGAAGTCACTTATTGAATACAACATATACAAGTGCAAACAGAAACCGTGGTTAAAGAAAATAAATTTTGTACGAGCACCTACAGAAAGAAATTGGTAAACCTAAACGTTCTTGATTCCTAGAGAGTGTTTGCACATTTTGATGTGGAGTAATAGAACGGTTCATATAACAGTACTTATTCATAGTTTATAGCGTTATAAGAAATTTTCCAAAGAATTTTGACATAGTTTATAGCGTCATAAGAAATTTTCCAATGAATTTGGCGTATCAAATCCAAGAAATATAGTGTTGGTAGAAAAGATGTTGGTAGAAAAATTCAAAGAAATTGACGATCGCAATACAGGGTATTTTCAAAGTTGGGGCTTGTCTTCTCAGAAGTCACTGCCTTTGAAATGACAAAGCTAATGTGCGGTGAATCAGCAGCAGAAAAATATATAAAAAATGGTAAAAAAATACTTATTACTATTCGTTCGCTGCGAAGTTTTGAGCGCGATCAGTTTCATAGATACAGTCCGAAATTTGCGCCGCAAAACAGCAAAGCGCAAGTATTTTTTCGTCACTTTGGACCATTCGAAGCTGTCTAGGTCTATACCAGCGTGTCCACGATGATGTGATAGAAACATCCTGTGTCTCTAGCTCTTTGCAAGAGATAGACAAATCGACAGGGTGCAGGGCAAATACGGCCAGGGAAACGATCAGCTTACGCTTGCGAAGTCTGACAGGCACTTTCACCACATTCACCGTACACGTCTATCAGTTCATTATTACCATTATTGTTGTTAAAGTCCGATGTAACACGTCAACATTCTACAGACGTCACACATACTCTGCTACGTACATCTATGCTGCGCTTCGTTGTAAACAGGGTTTTTTCGTTTTTGCCTCAGTTTTGATGTAATCACACAGGGACGGATTTAGAAATGAACATTTCATTATCGGTCAATATCTTGATATCCCTAAACATTTCGGTTATATGTTACTATGAAAAATCACTCCTTTTGGCGAGTACTATGTGCCCTTTCGAGAAAAATCCCAACTTAGGAAACATCGTGTATATGTAGACGCAGTTGTAAGAAAATTAGTTAAAAAAGGAGTGTTTACCGAAGACGTAGCAAAAATAAATCTCGTCGATCTGGGACTGGACACTATGGTAACTACAAACCATGGGTATTTTGTTTTGTTGTACTTCTTAAACGATTAAATAGTTTGCCAATCATCAGGTTCATCACGTAATTTACGCAGTAATCTGACCTGTGTAAAGTGTTGTATTCTTAGAAGCCATTTCCTCCACCATCTTGAATGCCGGATCTTTATATCTTTTTAAACATTCCATTATTTTTATTTCTGCAACATTCTCAGGTTTGAAACTGCACATACAAAATGTGCAGTTTCAAAACTGCAAAGCGTAACGTCTGGACCAGCCTTTAGCATCTTTGAGAAGCCATATAGCAGATAACCGCCTTCAGTGGCTTTGATGTAGGTTTTAAATCGTTCGGAAGCCAGTCCAGTTATTAGAAGCTGGGCTACGATATGCCAGACTGATGTTCCATTCAGGGCCGTAGCTAGGCGTTGACCATGTGGAGGTTCATGTTGACCTTGGGGGGGGGGGGGGGGGAGGTCATGTATAAAGGAAAAAGCTTTAATTTGTAATGTCTTAGGTCCGTATTCATAGTCCTTCCTCAAGCATCTCAATTGAGTATTACTCAAGGCATACTTGAGGGTTACTCAAGAGACCCTCAAGTGTGTGTGGCTTTCCTTATGTATCTGTTTCCTAGACAACATATACCAGACGGCGGGATTTATTTGGCGACGTTTTCATATTGCAAATATAAGTCAATTTGTTATGCCTGTGCCCTCTCATTTTGATGTTTTCTGTGATCTCTTTTTGTATTGCAGCAGTATTTCATGTTCTGTGGCGGACATTTTTCTGGATGTGCCCGAAACTGTCAACGCCGTACTCCAAAACTAACCTACAAAATCGACGAAATGTCATATTGACATTTCGATACTTGAATATTATTCAAGGGAGCCTTACGTAAGGGACCCTCAAGTAAGGTTGCGAAACACAAGACCTTACTCAAGGGTCCCTCAAATATTAAGGAACCCTTAGGTATCGACTATGAATACGACCATAAATTTGCTTGAAAACTGTATAGATTGTATCGCTGCTAATGTGTCATGAGCGACGAGCGATTGGTTAGTAGTAGAATAAATCACTAATCTTGATTATTTTTATTTTGTATTATTTTAGTAGTCATTTCATTCATAGAATACTCATGGAGGGGGGGGGGCTTGAACCCTCTAACCCCCCCTTATATACGGCCCTGGTTCCATTACCTAGTGACCACTACTCACACCGTAAACGTGCTCGCCCACTTAGACGAAGCGTCGCGAACGGAAGCGGCGCAAGGCGAAGCGTCATTTAACCGATGTCCGCACACTGGGGCGAAGCCTCTTTTACGGCGCGACGCGAATTTTATTTGTTTTTAAGCAGTTTTTTTGAACGAGGTATGTTGTCTAGTGAGGTACGATGAGCAGTTCATCAGAAGAGGAACTCTTTGTATTGAGTTTAATTGCCACCATGGAAGAAGAAAAGAAAAAAAAACAAAAGAAAATCCTGGGTAATTAAATTATCGTTGTAATTGATGTCTTTGTATCACGACCAGAGACTGCAATTTAGCACCCTACAAAATACTGCTAAACACTAGAAATATGCGAGAGGAATCAAGAAAAATGTTGATCTTCTCGCCGCCTGGTACCGCCCATTCAGGCGAAGCGAAGCGAGGCGTCAAGAGAAACGACGCCTAGTTGATTCGAAGAGAATTCGCGCGTCAAACGACGTGCCTCTTCGCTTCGCGCCGCCTGAGTGGGCGGGCTGCCATATAACCTAATGTAAAATTCTCTGGCGTCAAATCCACAATTTTCTTCGCTCCGCTTCGTCTAAGTGGGCGAGCACGTTAAAGCAATCACTAAGTTCCGCAACGATAATCAAAACGATATAACTGTAAAAACATTTATTATTAAACTGTATAACTTTATAAAATTGTAACAATATCCATAGTACAAAAATATTAAAAATATATGCGTTGTCTTGGAACTCGATATACAGAACTGGCTTAAGTGTACTTTTGGAAAACAAAAAATGGAACAGCAAGAAGAACAACAGAATCATGTTGAATAAAGCATCATAACTATTACTTCAATACCATAACTTCCTTAAATCAAAATATACAAAAAATTACTTTAAAGGAATGAAAATGTTCCCCTTACAAATATAAAAGATGTGTTAATTCAGCAAGCAACTATTACCTATTCATCTATATTACAATATAGTTTTTCCACGACAGATGTTTAGCAAATGACCATGTGTATAGACAAAAAATATAAAAAGCAATTTTCAAGTATCACCAAACCAAGACAGTACGTGCAAATCATCACATCGCTAGTACTTTTGTTGTCATTTGTTGAAAATCTATCATGAAAATGTTAGTCATGGGCAATTCTGGCAAGTTATTTTCCGTTTTCTTCTAATATTTTCATTTTCACAGCCCCTACTCTAAATCACAAATAGTTAACGTTTGAATACAGAAAATCAGAATCAAATAGCATAGTACGCTCATCATTCGGTTAGCCTATGAAGTGCTCCTTTAGACATTTTGTACTTTTTTGTAGTAATAACTCAGTAAGGGAACACAAACTTTTCTGAAAATATTGCACAAATATGAAAATAGATGAAAATTTGATTTAGGTACCTTATTTTACAAAAAAATCTCAGATACTGCGGGCATAGGATATTGAAAAATTGAAAAAATATATTTCGTATTTCATGTCTATCTTTTACTACATATACCCAACTATTCCTATTCATTATATTTGATAAAAAAAAGCAAAAAGAAAAACTCTGATTACATAACCCTTTCACAGCAGCCACGGTACTCTTGTATTTAGGCTCTGCCTAGGCGGTCTGCTCAGTTATAAAAAAAAGAAAAATTTCCTAGAAAGTTTTCCAAAAACCGATGCCCGTAACATCTGGATTTTTTTTTGTACAAATAAAGACTTTTTGCTACCTAAATACAAATATTCAACCGGTTCTGAATTTCTGGTAGGCAAATGTGTTTTTGACAGGCTATAATTATAGTTCCAACTGACAGCAGAATAAGTGTTTCAAAAACCAACAAACTCATTAAAATCAACAGAAAAAAATATTATTGTAATACGTACATACAAACTATCTGAAAATCCAACAAAACTTTAATTCATCTGTTCAAAGTTGAATTGCAAATAATGTTTTATTTATGCCCTAGACAAATGAATAAAAATCTGAAAATAAATAGATGTATTCTCATACTGAAGAACCATTTAAACAAACATACTTTAAAAATGCTGTCAGCCGAATCTTCATCTGAGTAGCTGTAAATCAGAAAAAAGATGTCTTCCTATCATCAAAGTAGATCTGTCATTCCTAATATACTTAACACTATGTTTAGAACATAAAAAATACTTATACCTTCTACCTAGTACAAAGTTGTTTTAACCATAACTATAAATAATGATATATCAATTATAACGAAGGTGCGTACATAAATTAAGTTTCCATGGAAACTAAGCTTTAGGCAAGCAATTGCAATTTATGATCATGTGTACGTCAACTTGGAATATTTTCTTTCATTTGATGATTACTGCAGGTTAATCAATTATTTATGAATTCCATTTTTCCAGTCTGGGTTAAATTTCAAGTTCAGTTAAAATTGTCCTGGATAAGATTATTCATATCTAATTAGAATAATTCAGTGGACTATGAAAGCGTATTTTTAAAATGTAGCTGGAAATATTTTTTTTTTTTTTTTTAGGAAATAATGACGAATTTTGCAGCATTTCAGTAATAAATAGGCTACAGCCCTCATAAACCCTATAGTTTTTTCTTCAAACCATTTTCCTTCGATTTTTCATCGGTATACATATGTACGCACCTCTCAACTCAGTTACAACACAGTTTATGAAAACCCTGTAATAAACTATAACTCTTTGAAAATCCTTAACGGTTAGACTTGAGCTTCCATCTCAAGAACATGAAGGCTGCTACCCTGAGCACGAAGAAGATGGCGATCAGTGCGATGATGTCGACCATGTAGCTGGACTGGTTCATGTCCAGGTCTTCCAGAGTGGTGTTGGGATATTTGAAGTGACAGTATTTAGCGAAGCACTGCAATTTAGGCCTGTCGAAGCCGTAGGTTGCGAGGGCAGTGCCTTCGAAGCCGTATCTGATGTAGGAGAGGTATGTGATCCAGCGGAGGTAGACAGGGATAGCGTTGAAGGAAACGAAGAAGCCCGAGAAGAGCAGGAATGGAACTGACATGACCGGAGCCAAGAAGACCCCATTCTGGAAAGAAAATATACATAACAATTATTTACATATATGGCTGGGTTCTTCAAGCATTCATTTAATATTAAAAAAAGGTAGTGTGGTGATACGTTAGAACGCACCTTTAGCTGTCAGGCTGTCAAAGTTTGACATTGACGGCAGTGACAGATGGTAGAAAATCGATTAAAACTTGTTTTTATAATATAAGTGTAAGAGTGTACTCATTTGATGAAGTTCAGATAAGTAATGTATTTGATTATTACTACATCATATATTGTTCAGATATTTTGATATTTGTCAGATCATGAGTGACTTTCCATAGAGCAACCCTTAGACAAGGAAAGAGAGAAGACGGAACGCACGACTGACATTTCTGTTACCAAATGGCACCAAAAAACTACCAAAATTTACCTGTGATAAGTGATTATTGGCTTCTTCCTGCTGCTGTGGCTTTTACAACCGTAAGCTGCACACCTTACCATTATGCACACCATAATATTTTACAATGATTGGTCTTAAAAACGCTAAATATCGTAAAAGAATGTTTTGGTGGCTACTCATTTTCGGTAATAGCTAATGACAGCTAATTCATATAGCATCAAACGGGCGTGCGGTATCACCTCTCTTTCCTTATCTAAGGAGCAACCAATTCCGTAACAGTTCCATATTAATTTAATTAATCTGTGACTCAAAGCTACATAACAGTTCTGTGATGCTTTTGGGTTTTGTGTTTTGTCACTTGAATAAAGTAGTGGGTCGTGGTAATGGTTGCCATAGTTTGTTTATTTATTACGAGCGGGGATTGTTTTTGAAAAGGGGAAGAGTTGGGACACCAAAATTTACACAATACATTTTGGAGTCTTCTTCACGAATATTTGCAGGTATGTTGTCTTTTGAGTTTGTATTATTAACTAATGTGGTCTGGCTACGATATTTTTAAAGTGTCTCACAATGTATACTATACATTCGGCTTTTAAGACGACTTTATTATATGGCGTTGTGTCTCTGATTTCCGTCTACTCTAGGTATTAGGTCCTGGAGGTTGCAGCTTGGTGGTGTTTAGGTGTATTTATTTAAATCCTTACTGATTTCTCTTTATTTATATATGATATTTATTTAGGGAAGGCCGATAGCCTGGTAACAACTCAGGTCGGACCCATTCCAATTATCTCCTTTATTTACTCCTTTATATGGTTGGTTATATTTATTTATTTATATATGCTGATATTTTACATTTTTCCACAGTCTATCCATATTTCTCTCTCTGACGTTGAACAGAGACCTAGCTCACCATGTATTCTTATTATTATTTATCATTTAGACTGTGAATGTTTATAACCATTTCTTTATTGTACAATATCAATAACCAGAGCCAGTTTACCACTATTATTGAGACATTTTGAATCGTATATTTTAACATATCAATATAAATACTTCACCAGTAAAATATATGAAATACAAAGCACTCACGATTGGATGAATACAAGAATCAAGTAATAAAATCACACCATAAACACTCAGCACTTTTGATAAATAAATACAAAACAAATGTTAAGAAAAAATAATAAAAAAACCATATCATAACACTTCTGTGTTTTGATTTCATTCTCTCTGAGTTGGTACACATGCATGCTAAAAGAATCTGGTTACCACGGGCACACATACAACATTGGGTTCTAAATTCCACCACTAGACGTCTTGATCACTTTGGCTATTTCTAAATTTGGTATCGGTTTTGACAGTGACCAGTTGCTCACTACAGTAGCTAATACCATATTACCCAACGTTGGTATTATCTACATACCATTCCCCGTAACTAGTTGATTTTTTTCAACGAAAGCATAAATCGAAACAAAAATGACATCTGCAGACGATAAGGCTATATTTGAGCCTGTAAAATAATTTAGAACTTTTAAGGACCTACAGAACGTGATATGTCACACGTCCGCATCTGTAACTACTCTCAAGTAGTTTGAAATACATCAATTATGAAAAATTATCAAGTTATGTTTCCTTAGAAGACGTTTATCAGACTAGGTATAATATTAAAATGAAGGCGATTACGATATGAACACAAATTTACTAGTGAAAACTGATTTCTGGCTCCTTCCTACTGATGTGGCTTTTACAACCGTAAGCTGCACACTCTACCATTATGCACACCAAATATTTTACAATGATTGGTCTTAAAATTGCTAAATATCACAAAAAAATTAAGGTACCAAACTATTTGTTTTCCACCAAAATTTTGACAGCTATTAGTTTTGTGTCACAGCTAATCCATATAGCATCATACAGACGCGCGGTATCTCCTCTCTTTCCTTATATAAGGTTAGATCTCTAGGTATTATTATTTATACGTTGATATCTTACCTGCACATTCATTGCAGCTCCTACTACCAGACCCACACTTTGAGCTACAAATGATACGAGTAAACAGGCCAGCAAGAACATCCCATAACGGTGTGCTTCAGGCGGTTGTGACGTCATGAAGTATACTATCGTCACGTAAATTATACAGAAGATTGTCTGAAAAAAATATATATAATTAAGAAATGTATCAATTTGATTTATTTCTATTTATAATACGAAATCTGCACGTTAGATATATGAATAATTTTTTGTTGTTTATTTTCATAAATTCTATTTAGTTCTTTTTTTAATTAATCGAATCAGCCCTAAGCAAACACGTTTGGAAATGGGATTTATATAAAGGAGGAGGAGGATGTGGATTAGATTCTTAGCGGCATTATTTTCGTTTCGGACCCCATACGTGGGGGTTGAAAATTGCGGTTAAAGGTAATAAAAACGGATAAAATTGATACATGTTATGGTTGGACCTCCCAAAAATATGTATAAAGAACGTCATTCGTTTTAAACAATTTTAACAATTTTTTAACGATTTTTAATGACAATGACGTGAAGAACCGAACGTTAAGCTCAAATTTCTTATAACCTGCTAAGCAAAGAAGAATGAGTATTTTTTGTGTGATCTACAGAGAAACAAAGAATTATCCATCAAGTTCCGACCGGTTTCCTCGTGATTTTTTTATTTTCATTTTGAAATAATCGCAATGGGCAAACCGCCCGTAGATTTCGGGTAACGATTTTTTTTCACGTTCAACACCCCCTCCCCCTCTATCTCCGATCCCTCTCATTTTGAGGTTATGGTGCAATGACAAAAAAGTTTCCAAACTGCCCCTAAAACTCAAATACCAAGCGTCATCCGGTTTCTTCTGAACTGGAACTGGACACTAAAACTACGAGTCATTGCTCTGAGTCTGGGAGGAGAGGGGCATGTGCTGGGAAGGGGAAGGGACCATATCATCTGGCGGCAAGATGTGTTTTGTTATTACTTAGGGTCTCAGGTATAAGAATCCGGTCATAGTTGCCGGTACTCGGATTTTGCATACTCAACTACCTCTAGCGCCTGCATTATGAGAAACCTCACAAGTCCTGGACATGTGGTGTTTTTCAAATTTCAAAAAATCTGTTCGTGAAAACTGACCTGTCCTTATATTATTATGTCATTGTAATTCAGATCACTAACAAAATAAAATTATTAGCAGAAAAGATTGTGTGTTTATATGAGAAACCCCACAAGTCTAACACCATTTTTTCTGTCACAGTACCGGAAGATTTTTGACTTCCTTTTTGTTAGATACTTGACACCAGATACACATACTTTATATTGGAGTAGTCATAAGCATAGATCAAGTCGTTTTCAAATAAAACAGTTTTTTCATGTGTCTTCAAAATAGTGATTTTGAGGCATGTGCGGTTTCTGAAATAAGCGATTCAAATGAAAATCGGATAAGAACATAGTCCTTTTACATTATTTTCACGTGTATAATAAGCTCCTCGATTTTGGTGCGTTCCTTCCGATTCACCCTGTATAATTAAGCGACTTACCTGAAAAGGCATATCTGATATCGTGATGGCCAAGTAGTAGGACCGCAAAGAGTACCATCGATTGAAGTTCTCCTTCAGCAAGACGGGCATTTCAAGCGGGAAGGACAGAATAGTGATGGTCATAGAGGTGTACATCAGGAACAACATGTTGAAGAATAAGAAGCCGAGATTACTCAATACTTTGGCGCCATCGTTGCCGATCTTGAAGTACAGGGCACCGATCAGGAAACCTACCAGGATGTGAGCGAACAGCCGAAGGTACATAAGCGTCTGAAATAAAAAAACAATGAATAAGACAATTATTTTTTAAAGATACGGATCCACAATGAAACTTCTTCATGAGATTTTTGTGTCACGAGTCAAAAGTTTCAAGTTTCGTGGTGAAAACGAGATATTTTTAAAAATCTCACGAAACAATATTTCTCCAAAGAAAGTTCTTATAAAATTCTAGATGTTGTAAATTCTTCTAATAATGGTTGCATTCAGCAGAAAGATCGGGAGCCGCTACTTTTGTAGTCGCTACATCTCAACGTCAACAGTTGGCGTTCTGCTGAAAAGCATTATTTGTGCGCTCTGACATATTACGATAAATAGTTTGTGACCTGGAAGGTCCCGGGTTCGATTCTCGTTAGAGGCGGAAATTTATTTCTGGTTTTTTCAACCAAAAATAAATATCCATAAAAAAAAGCTCAGCGAGAATCCCCACCTGAGCATTCACTGTTGGCTTCTAATTAACAGTGCTGTTCCTAAGTGGCGCCGGGAAACAGTAACAAAGCCTCCACAGAACACGAGGCTAATGACCAAAGTAGTCGATGCCGATGACACAGAAGTAAAAAAAAAAGTTTGTGACGCCTGTCAGTTGTCAGTGAAATGTTAAATGAGTGGTCACATTTGTGGTTATTAAAAATAAAAAGATATGTCAGATTGTATCAAAGTTTTAGACTGTGTGTGTAGTGTGTGTAGTCTTTTAAATATGACAACATAACCTATAATAAGTGTCATAACATGTGACACTCACAAGGTCAAAAGTAGCTTATTCTGCTCCGCTCCAAGCACTGCTCGAAGTGAGGGTACTTTTCTGTCACTACAAAAAATGGCGACCGCTGAAGCGGTAGCTGCTAGGTAGCGCACGCGTTCAGCAGAAAATTTGGTAGCTGCTCCGCAACTGTTGAGTCTGCTGAATGCACCCATTGTTGTCATTATATTCTTGTGTTCTCTCTTTCTAATCCCATCTCATCTTACCCAGTAACTGTGAGATCTTATTTTATTACTATACGTTTTAACGACAAGGTAACACGCTGCAGCCCTTTGGTTGACATCTTGTTATAATATTAGTACACAAGTTTTTTGTTCGTTTGCGTTTGATATGGTACTGTGTAAACAGTACATTCAGAGATACCTTTTCTCATGATATAAACATTTCATTACTCACCTGTTTCACAGAAATTCTGATAAATATAAATGGAATAAATTTCTCATAAAACAAATATCTCTTGTGATTTCAGTCTCATTGTGGACATCCACTTTAAGAACGGATTGAAACACAAGTCAAGCTGTCAGTTGGATGTAAAAAAAAGTTGTATTTTTTGCTGCAGTCAGGTTTGAAATACCGGTAGCTGTTTGAATACTATTTATAATTATTTATTTGGCGAGCTACAGTTCTCAAAACTATCGATAATATTCGTATCAGCAATACTCTAGCTCCGGCTTAATGCATTTTACGAGTTCACAACATATCTGTTAAGACATTGTGACTATGATGATGATTATTTATTTGCACACGAGAACAAGAGAACTGACGAGAAGCGGTAGCATAATTTCAATCCTGTATGCGCATGCGTCAAAGATACTGTTTTATAGGCAGCTGCTTATAGTCCGATGTCAGCCGAGAATTTTTGTTAGCTCCCGTACTAAAATTGTTAGCAGCAAAAGCAGGGGCGCATCCAGAGCTCAGTCTTGGGGGGGTAGCGGGGCATGAAGTTGTGTGTGCTTTCACCATTTTTTGTAATACCTTCGTGAAGGACGTTGATGTAAGAGAAAAGGAAAATTTTAATAGTATTAAAATAAAAAAGATGATATAAACAGCAAGTGAAACAGTGGAGTCACAGGTATCAGGGAGATGAACTGAAAAATCTATCGATGCATAAATTAATTTTAATTTTACGGAATACAAATAATATGCAATATGTATCATCCGTGAACATTTTATTGGCACAGCATACAAAATTAAACGATCATGAACACTCAACAGTCAGGTACCCTAGTAGCCACAACACGTACTCCATTTTTTTAATTAGTGTTTTAACTTTTCTAATCGGTGCAATTTTCAAAACAGGTAATTAATGGGTTAGGTAAACTTTTGTGACAAGCTACCACGATGTGTAGGACATTCAACTGATTATGTAACAATGGGAAAATATTAGATATGCATCACTGTAATAATGCAAAAAAAACCCTTTTGTAATTCAGTTACTGCAAAAAAGATTGTTTGAATAAATAAGTCAAATAAAATAAGTCAAAGTTGAATCGAGTTTTTTTTTCAAAAATCTTGGGAGGGGTAATTACCCCTGTTACCCCCCCTTGTATACGTCTGTGAGCAAAAGGCCTGTATGCATAGTCAATGTCCCACCCATCTTCGCGCCGATCTTCACCGAACCGACGTTGCCGGTTGGTAGTGCTTCCGGGGGTTCCCTCAATGTATGATATGGTATTTATGCAAGTATCAAACTTGTTTTGTGGAAAATACGTTAGCTGCATTGAAGTGTTAAAGGTGTGCCATATCTGTACACTACTCTACCCTACTAACAGTGACGATCTGATTAGATTGCCTGGTGTCGTTACACATATTATTTTGCGATATGCACATCGGCAACCCGGGTCAGACATTCGTAGGTATTTCCAAATAACAATTCTGGCATGTTAAGCCCTTTAGAAAACTCCGGGAAACCTATACACTTCTGGCGAATTTAATGAGGCTCTCTCCGGGCCAAGCTTGCTGCTTATGGACTACCACCTGGCCTGCGCCAGTGGCTGAATAGCTTTTTGAACGACCGATCTCTGTTTGTTGTAGTCGAGGGCTGTTCATCAGACGTGTTTTCAATAAACGCCGGTGTTTCTCAGGGATCTGTCCTATCCCCTACACTGTTTCTGCTGTACATCAACGAGCTGCTGGAAATAACATCCGATCCAATCTACAGCTTCGCAGATGACAGTACATTAGTGTCGTGCATGGAACCAGGCAAGCCTCTAGCATCCCAGGAGACGGTACGTCGGCGACAGCAGATCAACGCAGATATCAAAACAGTTGTCGAGTGGGGATTAGCAAATAAAGTACAGTTCAACGTACAAAAAACTCAGGCAACAACACTTACAAAGAAGTCTCACGATGGCTTACCGACTGTGGAAATGGAGGGTCACCCCATAGTCGAATCACCTTCCGTCAAGCTTTTGGGAATCAACATCAACAATAACATGTCCTGGCACGACCACGTCGTCAGTATTGCTAAAACGGCATCTCGGAAGCTTGGAGTTTTGTTCCGCTGTAGGAAGTTGTATACACCAGAGCAACTGCTGCTGCTCTACAAGGCACAGATCCGGCCATCGCTGGAGTATTGCTCCCATGTATGGGGATGCGCTCCGAAGCACTCTCTAAAGCTTCTGGACACTATCCAGAAAAGAGCGATTAGACTAATCGATACGCCTAACCTCACAAAGGACCTCCAAAGCCTGGAACATCGAATGAGGGTGGTTGACCTATCCCTGTTTTACCGATTCGATCACGGAAGATGTTCGAGTGAGCTCTCTCAGATAATAACACCACAGGCCGTCCGAACCAGGAACACTAGAGAAGCTTTGCGAGCTCATCCTTACCAGGTCGAGGTCCTTACTCCCCGAACCAGTCTCCTCCAGCATTCCTTCTTTTGGAGAACTTCGACGCTATGGAATCAGCTGCCGGGGAATTTGTTTCCCGACGGCTACAACCTGCAGCGTTTCAAATACCGACACTTATCCTCTCGCAGCGCTTCTACAGCGCCATAGGCTTCCAGCCTTTGCGGGAGGCAGACCATAAAAAAAATAGAATATTATTTTTTCCCGCTCATTAACTGTCAAGCCGAATTCCCAATTTTTATGTTTCCACCATGTTAAGGATAAGTGCATACGAAAAACGTGTGTGCATATGATGGCCTTGCAACTCTTGCATTGTGACAGGGCTCGATTGAACCCTGGTCCAGCTATTTCCATACGCGACCGGCAATGACCTGCTTCCTTCACTTTGTTTACAAAAATAAAATTTTCATATAAGAATAATTTACCAGGATTGCTTCGTAGAAACACATTTGGTTGAAGATCTGGTTGAATGAATGAATAAAAAGAGTGTGAATGACGATACTAAGATACCATAAAGGGTGTAATCTATCAAGGGATAAGTAATTCAGAAATTTAACAAATGTTTCAATTGAATGATACCCGACCTCACATATTTCTGCTTCAAGCATCCACCTTACAGTCCCGACTTGGTATCGCGTGGTTTTTATCTGGACGTTCCATTAAACTGGTATTAAAAAAGCAGTAATTGAATTTAGATGCATATGTAAGATTGTTAAATAATTGTTTCACAAACAGTGGAAAAAGATTTTATAAAATCTTGATGATGAGCAGTCATTTTTTGATCTACAATATACCAAAAAATCTCGATGGAGGGTCAACTCACTAATTTATTGTCGTATTCATAGTCGACACTTAAGGGTCCCTTAATACTTGAGGGTCCCCTACGTCAGGCTTCCTTGAGTAATACTCAAGTAACGAAATGTCAACATGACATGTCAACATGACGTTTCGTTGCAGTCAAAGCGATTTTGTAGGTTAATTTTATAGTAGGGCGTTGTCAGTTTCTGTCACATCCGGAAAAATGTCCGGCAACACAACACGTTATGCGACAGAAAGTTCCGAGTAATCCTAAACGAGAAAGCAAGCAGAGAGCGCAAATTGAACAACGGACTTCTACAAGGCTCAGTACTGGCCCCCTTACTTTTCAATCTATATATATCTGACATGCCAGAAACAGTCAGTTACAAGTTTTGCTATGCGGACGATATAGCCATAGCTTTTTCCGATAAGAGCTTCAAGAACGTTGAGCATACTCTTTCTAACGACTTGTTAGCTCTAAACAACTACTTCAAGAAATGGAGACTAGTACCGAGCCCCAACAAAACCGAAGTTTCCTGCTTCCACCTGAATAACAAACTAGCTAAATATGAACTGCAGGTACTTTTTGCAGGCGAACCCCTGAAGCATAACCATTTCCCAAAATATCTTGGAGTAACGTTAGATCGCACCCTCTGCTATAAGAAGCATCTCGCAAACACTGCAGGAAAACTCAGAACACGAAACAACATTATCCAAAAGCTGTGTGGAACGACGTGGGGTGCCACTGCTCCAACTCTATGAACCAGTGCACTAGCTCTTGTCTATTGGTGTGCTGAGTACTGTGCGCCTGTCTGGATTAACAGCCATCATACCAGACTAATTGACGTCCAACTAAATCACACTATGAGACTTATTACAGGCGCAGTTAAGACAACCCCAACTCAATGGCTGCCTGTACTCTCTGGAATAGCCCCACCGCAGCTGCGAAGGACTGACGCCCTTCTAAGGGAGTATAACAAGATTACGGCCAACAACAAACTGCCCATCCACCGAGCAATACCCCCGTTGCAGATAAACAGACTTAAATCCCGACAACCACCAATAAGGGATGCAGAAGGGCTTAAAACCAATAACTTCGACTCCTTAAACCAATGGCGCTCCCAGTGGGAAGGTTTTGCGGAACACCACTCGCGATGCGCATTTATGGGGGCAGCCTTACTTCCAGGATCAGAACTACCCCGGAAAGAGTGGGTAAAACTTAATAGAGTCCGAACAGGCCACGGCAGATGTGCCGACTCCCTTTACAAGTGGGGCTATGTGCAATCTCCCTTATGTGACTGTGGCGCGCCCCGCCAAACTATAAACCATATTACGAGCGAATGTGAACTGCGTGCGTTTCAGGGATCGCGAGAAGAGTTCTTCACAGCCACACCGTTGGCGCTGAAGTGGTTGAAAGAACTTGACATCAACCTGTAAATACCAAGGACTATGTATCTTACTTTGTAGCTGTATATATTTTATTTTAGTACAGGTTATAATAGTTTTTCTTTTAATCTATATTTACTATTGTCATCATACCGATGTTGGCTAGCGCAGAGTAGACAGCGTCGTTGTGAGCTCCGTAAATAATAGTGAAAAAGTAGTGGTGAAACAAGCTAAAAAACAGGGAATTTCGCACAGTGTATGCGTAGTGTTGTAGCCTACCTGTACATCATCATAGCTTATCCGTCATCATGGTAATTACGCGAGAAATACGGGAAGAAATTAGGGAGTCCATAAATACCAGTATAAATTCATTCTTAAAGAAAGACGATTTCCTGAAAGAGTTGGTGCAAAAAGTGACCGACAGCGTGGTAAAAACTATTTCTGCGAGAATCGCTGTTTTGGAAGAAAAAGTAGAAGAGATAAGCCTTGAAAATAGCACAGTCATCAAGGAGCTGAAAGACGAAACTAAGATGCTGAAGTTAGAAAATGAATATCTGTCACAGAGGTACGACGACTTGGAACAACAGGCTCGAATGAACAACTTACGAATATACAAAGTCGAGGAAAAGCCGAATGAAAATCTTTCGGAGGTATTAATCCAAGTACTTAACAGTCGCTTGGGGATTGAACTTATTGCTGAAGATATTATCACATGTACCCGGATTGGCAAAAAGCAACAGAATACTCGTCCCAGAGGTATTTTAGTTACATTTTCAAAAATCAGTACGAGGCAAAACGTTTACAATAAAAAAAAGATGCTGAAGGGCAGTGGTATGGTTGTCAAGGAAGATCTAACGGAATCCAGACGAAAGCTAATGGAAGCAGCTATCGACAAAACTTCGTTGAAAAGTGTATGGTCTTACAGTGGAACCATTTACGTCATGAAGGGCAGTCAGCGGATTTCTATTCGAAACAAGGACGATTTATCGAAGATTTAATGTATGTATTTCACCATTTTCTTTTTCTTTTATTACTTTTCCCGGAAAGTAATATGGACATGACTCTCCTATTATGTTTTCTTCAATGGTTATCGGGCAATTAATATTACGGGGCTCCAATGAGTTTGTTTGGAAGTGTATTTCCGATCTTGCTGAGAGATCACTCACATTGCAGTGGTATTTATATATTGTTATTTAGTTACTTAATTGAGCGTGTGCAGGGTAGTACATTCTTTCGACATTGTTATTATTATTTATATTGTGTTTACTCAAGTATATCTGGAGTTATTTTTATTTGGACTTTTTTCGGAAATAGTTTCCCGGACTATTGAACTGTTTTATTTCCGATTAATTATATTTCGTTAGTTTCAGAGTAATCATGTAAATAATGTTAGAAATAAGAATTGCGCATTTGAGAAATTATTCTGAGTGACAATTACGATATTATCAATTTTAAGTTATTTTACACAATTTATTTGGAGTGCAAAGGCTGATGTTGAAAGTTGCACATTTGAATATTAGATCTATATTCACAGGATTTGGAGATTTCAAACAGGTTGTTGTTGACGGGAATTATGATGTTATCTTACTTTCTGAGACATGGTTGAACGCAGACATTGATTCTGATATAGTAGCTATACCGGAATATGACTTCTTTCGTAAAGATAGGAGCGGTAGAGGAGGAGGAGTTGGAGCGTATGTTAGAGCATCCATTGGTTGTGAGATTCTGAATTCAGATGTAGAGCTGAGTAGTAGTATAGAATATCTCTTGTTGAAAATCAGAAGTAGAAATTTCAACTGCATTATTGCTGTTTTTTATAAACCACCTACTACTGCGGTAGGTAGTGTGATAGAGGACGTTGATAATATTTTGTCACAGACATATCATACAGCTGATTGTATGATCTGTCTTGGTGACTTCAACGTGAACTTTTTCAATCTTGACAATCCTTTGTTGCACTGTTTTGAGTCGTATGGATTTACACAGATCTTAGATACTCCAACAAGAATAACTGATACCTCTAGTAAGTTGATTGACCCAATTTTCACTTCAAATTCTGACTTAGTTACTGATTGTGGTACCTTATCTGTACATGAAATCTCAGATCATGAACTCACATTTCTTTCAATTGATATTCCTGTCTCAGATAGCAAGCCTAAAATAACCTTCTATAGGAATTTTCATCAGTTTGATTTAAATAACTTTTTGATGGACTTATCGGACCTCCCTTGGCAAACTGTTGTTGCAGAAAGAGATATTGATAAAAAAGTTGAAATTTTTAATTGTTATATATTAAATTTATTTGATAGACATGCTCCAATTGTACACAAAAGAGTTACAAAACGACCAGCTCCCTGGCTAACCGACACTATTAAAATTTTGAAGAAGGAAAGGAATAAAGCTCTGTCCAAATACAGAAGATCAAAAAATCCGGCAGATTTTACTAGGTATAAAAAGCTCAGGAATCACACTCTTGCCATCACTAGGAATGAAAAGAAAGCATATATTGAACATCTTGTAAATTCAAATGATCCTAAAGCTACTTGGAAGGGTTTAAGGGAATTCAACATTGGTTGTAAAAAGAATACCTGCCTACCCGAAAATATTTCGGACCCTGATACTTTGAATCGTCGCTTCTCGACACTTCTTCAAGATGTAAATAGTAATTGTGAGGAGGAAATAAAATTTTACAATAGCGAGACCTATGATAATCAGTTAACATTCACTTTTAGGATGATCACAACTGAGGAAGTGAATATCATTTTACATAACATTAAATCGGATGCATTTGGTATAGATAATATTAACATTAGAATGCTAAAATTTTGTAGCCCGTTTATTGACCAATATATTGCACATTTAATAAATTGTTGTATAGAGAGTTCATACTTTCCTCATTCATGGAAACGTTCAATTGCCATTCCGATCCCGAAAAAAAAGAATCCCAAAGAAGTGTCAGATTTAAGGCTAGTGAGTTTGCTCCCTGCGATTTCTAAAATTTTCGAAAAATTTTTATATTTACAAATTTATGAATACGTTACATCCAATAATTTGCTTCCAGACTCTCAGTGTGGATTTCGTTCTAACAGGGGAACTGAAACAGCTTTAGCAACTGTGACTAATGATATTTTCACTGCCGGTGATCAAGGTTTATCAACTGCTTTGGTGATGCTCGACTACTCCAAAGCATTTGATACAATCAGTCATGACCTCCTTTGTACCAAGTTAATTTACTATGGTTTTGATCATCAATCTGCTTTCTTAATATTAAGTTACTTCTTAAGACGTTCCCAAAAAATCTCAGTCAACGGTGTATGCTCATCGGAAATCGATATATTGTCAGGAGTTCCGCAGGGCTCCATATTGGGACCTCTGTTATATATAATATACACAGCTGATATCTTAAAAAAGGTTGAACATTGTAAGGTACAAGCATACGCCGACGACACACAAGTATACTATAGTTTCCCGCATCTCTCCGACACAGCACAGGATATAGTAAGCAACGAGCTCTCAGTAATAAAAGACCTATCCCTTAAACACAATCTAAAGCTCAACCCTAGTAAATGTAAGGTTTTGGTATTCGGTAACAAGAACAGCTGTGATTATTTAAAAAATAACCTTGCGATTCGTATGGATAATGAAATGCTACAGTTTAGTGATTCTGCTAACAATCTAGGTTTAGTTTTTGATACAGAAATGCGTTTCTCAGAACATGTAAAGAAAATTGTCAGCAAGGCATTTGCTGCTTTGAAGATGATTTATAGCAACCGCCATTTTCTCGACGTTAGTATAAAGCGAAAA
Organism: Callosobruchus maculatus; assembly: GCA_951848785.1. NCBI lineage: Eukaryota > Metazoa > Arthropoda > Insecta > Coleoptera > Chrysomelidae > Callosobruchus > Callosobruchus maculatus. The sequence goes on along the minus strand of CATOUR010000041.1, from coordinate 23,301,219 downwards.
CTTTGTGAGACATTTGTTCTTAGTCACTTCAACTATTGTGATTTTATTTATGGGCCCTGTCTGAGAAAAGTAGATCAAAGCCGTATTCAAAAAGTTCAGAACAGCTGTTGCAGGTTAATATATGGAATTAGAAAATATGACCCCATTACTTACAAAATTAAAGAGAGTAAATGGCTTAACATGGAAAATCGAAGGAAACTTCATTTGGCTAATTTCACCCACAAGCTGTTAAGCAACCCTAATCCCCCTAACCTAGCTCATAGTTTTGTTCCACGTTTTAAAGTCCACTCTAGAAATATCAGGGATATGTCTGCTTTCACTATACCGCAACATCGAACCATATTTTTTGAAAGATCTTTTATATTCAATGCTATTAAATTGTACAATTCACTGCCTGGTGAATTTAGGGCATATAATATTAATAAATTCAAATACAAACTTAAGCATCTCTATCTCTCTGAACAATAATTGAATATCTGAGCTAATACATCAGGCATGTTAATTGTAGTACTCGCACGTAGCTATAGCCTTTATACCCCTCCCTTATATGCGCAATTTATGTATTTCTATTAATTATCCTTTTTTATATTGCCTACCCTGCTCCAAAACATTTTAATATAGTTAGTTTTTTTTTTAAGAAAATTTTTCCATTATATATCATAATCGTTCTGTATCACACATCAAGATATATGTATGTATACTTTTTTTTATTTTATTATTATCGTCGACGTCGGACACAATATTCTAATGTGCTTTCTTTTGTGTTTGTTCTTTTCTTGAACATAGTTTCACTGCTGGTTAAGTAGAATAGCTTTAAGCTAGACTTCGCCAGCAGTTTAATCTGTATCTTTAAATGTATACCATTTTATCAGCAATAAAGGCGGGTTATTATTATTATTATTATTATTATGTTTTTGAGCCATACGATAAATAAAAGAAAAATAATGTCCGGCACAAAACAAAAAGAGATAACAGAAAACATCAAAATGCGTAGGCATATAGACATCACAAATTGACTTATATTTGAAATATGACAACATCGCTGAATGAACCCCGCCGTCTGGTAGATGTTGTCTAGGAAACAGAGACACAAGGAAAGCCACACTTGTTCAGAGTAACAACTGAACATAGAGGTAGCAAACAAACCACTTCAGCATAGCGTGCTCAAAGCCATCATCTTTGACACTTCAGCCACCAAATATTGATCAGCTGTGACCTCGCAGTAACAGTTCAAATTGTAAACAATGCTGTGTAACGCCAACTAACCTGAAAATTCTTCTAATGCAAACCATGTTACAAACACTGCACTTTTTGAGCTCCATCTCGAAAAACTGTTAACTACACTCGAATATAGCACAGCAAGTCCGTAAAGCTTCACTAGAGTTACCAACAAATAGCAAATTCGATTTTACTGTCCAAGCATAAAAGACGCACAAACAATAAACAAAGCTAACGTTTGACAGTTGAGGGCATGCGGCGTTGCCAGCTCCTCAAAATTATGCAAGACTTCAGAATTTGCGTTTATGATGAAGAAATATGCAGCAACGCAGTAGAGGTCAACATATCTATTGATTTTGCTGTGATCATTCCTGAACCATCAAAATACCGTCTTTTTTAACGTAGAATGGAATATTCCTGGATACTATACAATTAAGACGATAGTAAATAATAAATATGATTGCCGTACATGGTGGTTTATATGGCAACGTACGAAAAGATGTCGGCCTATTAGAATTAATTGTTTACTACCTCTATGTTCAGTTGTTACTCTGAGGTCCCTTGAGTAACCCTCAAGTATCCCTTGAGTAATTCTTAAGGGATACTGAGAACCGACTATGAATACGGACCTCAAACCTAAGCAGGGTATTTCAAATCATGGCAATTATGTCTTACAAATATGAAGATTACAAACTCACCCAATCTCTCCTACTGAACAGAAGCGCCCTCTTCAGTATGATGAAGAATTGTTGTAATTCTGAATTTCCGTATCTAGGTTGTTTCACTGGTATAGAGCTCTCCAACAAGGCGGAGCTGACATCTACTTTTTCCACTTCTTTTCCGTCGACGACAACTTCCTTAACTGCATCTGAGACCGCATCTGCTGAAGAAGTATTTGTCATTTGAGATTTGAGTGGGCGGTTTGCATCAATGATTGAATAATCGGTCGTAGATGAAAACGCATGTAATATAAACAAATCATATAAATTTACAACAATAAATAGTATTTCCCACAAACAAGGATTATTAAGGCTTTATGATGGCTGAAAAACGGAGTCAAGTTGATTGACTCAGTACTTCCCACACATTAAGATGTTACCATTTTATTATTTTCCTATTACATAAAGCTATAGTCAGAGATAGCCTTGCCACTAAAGCATCGCTCGCCCGTCCGCAAAAAAAACATCAAACACAAAAACTCTCGTGAATAGTTCCGGGGTTCCCCAACTACCCTCTCTCCGAGACACCATCCTACCTCGGCTTAACCTAACCACTCAAAAAAAAAGTAAAAAATGATCAGAAATCCGTAACGTACCCAAAAACAGAGTTTGAACGGCTATTATATTGTACTGTTTCTTTTTTAATTTAGTTTCCCCGTCACTAACACAGTTTTTAAAAACCATACACTTTATCGATCTCTAGCACGGCCCAGGATACGGTTTAGAAACGTCATTGCTGCACACATTACAGAATTATCTATAACAATATCATTTCAAACAATTTTTTTTTGTCTAAGGTATAAAGCTAAAAAGTATATTATGTCGTTCGTTTATAGTGTAACAGAGAGCCCACTATGAATACAAAAAATTTTTTCGCTTTCGCAATCCCACACAAGCGAGAGACACGATTTCTGAAAACTATATGCGTTTTCCATCCTCGCCACGGTCATAATATTGTGTCAAAATGTTATTAAAATCAATTCAATAATTTCCAGGTTACACAATACAAGAACGATCAAAAACAATACTCGTATGTATACATCAGGAAATTCTAAGCCGCTTGGTTTCTGTAATAGGCAAGGCAATGTTCAGATGGACCCAAAAAATGTTGAATATGCCGCTAGGTCTTTCTTTCACAGTTCCAGGCCAATGAACAGCCTATTGTAAATACAACAAAATTTTCAATTTTACAACCCTCACCACTCAACCGCCCCAATTTCACCCGTACCCAAAAAAAGTAGAAAATGATCAGAAACCACTACAAAGCCTAAAAACGGAGTTTGCGGAATTTGATTTTTTTTTGCTGAATACTTCGCCGCCCATGCACCGATTTTCAAAATTATAGCACAATTACCTACTATGACCCCACAGTGTATCACTACCGAAGTTTTGTCACAATCCATGCAACGGTTACTGAGATTTCGAGTCTAGAAAGACACCAACAGACAGACCGACTGACAGACAGACTGAGGAACCTTATACATAAATTTTACACATTATGACAATAATAATTTTATCTAGAAAAAACCTAGTAACACTGTGCTTGACGTTAGCTGAATCAATAAAAAGACACAGTATTCTGACGTGGGGAGAAACGTTTAACACAACCTTAAGCACATTAGAGGTTACCCAGAATGAAAATTTTAACTTTTGAATCATAACCATTTTGAACTAGGTCTGTATCAAGAAACGAATATATTCAATATAAATATAACCTATATATACGAATTAGGATCTTCGAAAAGCCGAAAAATTCAGAACAATTAGAGACAGCAACTAGGGCTACCACCAGAAGTGACTTACGTAGCCAAACTTTCAGGAATACTTTAACACAAAGGACGATATTCTCCTTCGGACTTACATTTTTCAATCAGATAACTTATAAAATGGTACAGATTCAATCACTTTACAGATTCAAAATTACAGTCAACAAATTTATTACGTAGCGAAACTTTCAAGAAAACTATAACATAAAGAACACTACTCTTCTTCGGATCTACATGTTTCAATCAGTAAACCTTACAAAATGAGACGGATTGAATCACCTAACAGATTCAAAATTATAGTCAACAAAGTTATTATCGAAAACCAATAAAATTTTACAACAATACTAGATAGCTGATTTTCTTATATTATAACCTTTTCTGTATAGCTACAATATGACCATCTATATATTTTACTTTTATTTTCATTTTCTCTATACCAGCAGATCTATTTGAATGTACACTTTGTAAGAAAGCAGTCCCAAATTTAGGGGAAATTTCATGCTCTAATTTATGTAAAATATTTATTTCACGAATTATATAACTTGGAGAATAATAAAAAACACACCGAGAGAAATTAAATATTTTTCAATTAAACTTACTGTTCAAATTCTTCTGGTCAGTCTGCTCAGTATTAGAACCCTTGGCCAGCTGATTGGCTATGATCGAATTCAGATTATCCTCCGCATACTTCTGGGCGTTGTTCAATCCGTCGTTGATCTTCAATTCGGGAAACGCCTTGCCATCCCGGATATCGTTCTTCCCGTTATCAATGGCGCACACGAGCTTCCTGGTGTGGTCACCGTATTCACCGCAGGCCACTTCGATTATGTAGGAGGCAGGGTTATGGTACGACGGACACTGCAGCCCGAGGGTGCCCAGCCATGGTACCAGCTGTTTGGTGGAGCCCTGGTAGACGCACTGGCCGTCAGCTAAGGTGTACAGTTGGTCGAACATCTCGAACAGTCTAGCCGAAGGTTGGTGGATGGTGCAAATTATCGTTCGTCCTCCTACAGATAAAATCGGGAATTAGTAATTTATCAAAAAATGAAGTCAAGGTGATTGACTCAGTACTTCCCACACATTACGGTGATATACCAGTTTATTATTTTCACATAGCATGAGGTTATAGTCTGAGATCCCCTTGAAACAAAATCATTGCCAGCCCCCCCCCACCCTATTATCAACACAACAATTCTTTCAGTTCTGAAACTCCCCACCCTCCAATTTCACCCTCTTTCAAAAAATGTAGAAAATGATCAGGAACCCCTAAAATATCTATTATTTATTATATCCACCTAAATATCTAATCAATTTAATAGTTTCCACGTTACAAAATACAAACCGATCTAAAGCAATAAATACTCGTATGTACACAGCAAATTATAAGTCCCCTAGTTTCGGTAATAGGTAAAGCAATGTTCGCAATGGACCTAAAAAGGTGATTCATGTCGCTAGGTCTTCCTTCACATGTCAGTGGACAGCCTATTATGAATACAACAAATTTTTCAGTTTTTCAACCCAGCACCCCCAAACCACCCCAATTTCACCTCCACCCAAAAAAACGTAGAAAATGATCAAGAACCTCTAAAACGCTTAAAAACGAAGTATGAGCTGTTTTCATATTCTTAGTTTTTTTAATATTTCTGCGCCGCCACTGGCACGATTTATAAAAACCATACGCATTTTCTATTCTCGCCACGGTAGTAATACTGTGTCAAAATTTCACTGTAATCAATTCAACAGTTTCCACGCTACACAATACAGAACGATCTGAAGCAATACTCGTATGTTTACACCAGAAAAAATTCCTTTGGTTTGTGCAATAGGCAAATGTTCGGATGTACCTAAAAGAGTTATTTATGTCGCTAGATCTTCCTTACCAGGTCAGTGGATACTATATTATAAATGCAACAAATTTTTCAATTTTACAACCCCCCACCCCCACCCAAAAAAGTAGAAAATGGTCAGGAACACCTAAGACGCATAAAAACGAAGTTTTAAGAGTATTTGGAACTTTTTAATCTTTGCTAATTACTCCGCCGCCCATGCACCGATTTTCAAAATTATAGCAGCATTACCTACTACGACCACACAGCATATTGATGCAAAAATTTCATCACAATCCAGATTACGAGGGCAGAAAAACGCGTACAGACAGACCGACAGACAGAACGGCGGAAATGAGTGACGTGGATTTTCGTTATGTAGACATCATAAAACGCCCAAAAAACGTATTATCTCAAATTCGAAAATTTTCAAGATCACAATACTCCACTCACCTATCGGTGTGGGAAGTAAAAAGTGAATCTAAACTCGTGCAGGAAAGGTTATTGTATTAATATATATACTACTCGTATCAACTGTACCTTTCGCCAGTGTTTTCAATAGGGATATACACTGGAAGCAGGATGACGAATCCAGTCCACTTGTTGGTTCATCAAAGAACATAATTGGCGGGTTACTAACTAGCTCCAAAGCAATTGAAAGCCTCTTTTTCTGACCACCTGACAGTCCACTTGTCATAGTTCTTCTGTGGTCTATAAGTCCTAGAGTGTCTAAAATTTCCGTAATCTGAAAAGTAAACGTCTGGTAGAATTGCGTTTTTGAAAGAAAATTTTCTTATGATAAATGAAACGATCACATACAGGGTGTCCCACAACGATTAAGACAAGCAATATATCGGAACTGAGCAGCAGTAGAGAATTATTATTTTGGGAGTGTAAATTAGAGCAATGTTGTATCTTTTCCTGTTTTTGTATTACCCAATGAGGTATTTGTTTTTGGTCACGTGATGTCAGATTCAAAATTATTAATGGGCACCCTGTATATTTGTGCCTTTCTGTGTTCCTCCTGACAAGACAATTCCAACAAACTAGTACACTTGCGGTCTAAAGTGATTAATTCAAGAGTTACAGGTCCTTAAAGAATGGTACTATTACCATTATGAAACACTAGCAAAATAATTTATCAATAGGGGTACATATTATAATCAATCTTAGTGCGGGGAATTTGTTTCCCGACGGACACAACCTGCAGCGTTGGAAATCTAACGTGTACCGATACTTATCCTCTCGCAGCGCATATACAGCGCCATAGGCCTTCAGCCTTTGCGGGAGGCTGGCCATAAAAAAGTAACTGTTTTCACGATTAGCTGAGAATCTAGAAAAAAAAATAATGATAGGACGTCATTGATGAAAACTAACATTTTGACGTCACATGCGCTTGGTTTTGTTGGGGAACTGTCAGTGTCTTCGGTACTGGGTACAAAAATCAATTTTTATTTTGATATAACTTTTGAATGATTGCGAAAAAATAAATTAAAATAAAATAGTTTGTGTGTTACAACTTATCTATGATGTTTTTATTTATCACATACATTTTTTTTTCAAATACCCAATTACAACATAATTTTTTTGTACGAGACGAAAATTGTGCTAAAATTGATACAAAATTTCTACAAAGCGCCTCTAAAAAATGTTCTTTTTAAGTAATTTTCTTCTTCCATATAAAAAGTGTAGAACAAAAATATATGTAGTACTCACTATAACTTCCCGCTCATGGGCCTTCTTGCTCCCGATCTTCAGTTTTGCAGCCACAGCCATGGCTTCATCAACTGTAAGATTCGCGTGCAGTTGATTGTCCTGCATTATATAGGCAGACAGTTTTCTGAACTGACTTAAATCTCTTTCTCTCTCATTCATGAATATTTGGCCACTGGTTCCTTCGGTTCTGTAACAAAGATAGCATTGCACTAAAGACATATTCAGATTTCGAATTTTTAAAGGCTGAATGAGATGAGAAATGTCTGACGAAAATATAATATCTTGTAGAAGTAACACATATACTAATAAGATTGATATTTTTTTTACTTCTTGTATCCTGACTGTCGTTATCCAATAGTCAATAATAACGAAGAGAACCGTTGGTTTTTGGGCTGTTCGGCCGGCGTCGATACGCTCCTCCGCCTTGGCATCGGCGCCAAACTGAGTTTCTCGGAACACGCCGAACAGGTGACATCATCTTCTGAGGATGTCGACCACTCGTGTTGGCGAAACGTCAAGCAGTGAAGCGCGCAGACGCCAAGACGGCCGAGCGTGTCGACGCCGACCGAACAGCCCAAGAACCAACGGTTCATCGGATTATGGGCGCGAAAGACTTACACAATACATTCAGTAATAAAATCCTGGGATACGGTCAACACCATGTCTCGAGATAAAACATTTCAATTTTTACGACGTTTCGACGTTTATACTTACGACATCTTCAGGTTTATACTAGTAGATTATACCACCGCAGTCACGTACAGTGGTGGTGTCCCCCCTTTATTTTTTCAACAGGTCAACTCAAAAAACTAAAACTTTGGATAATTAATGCATGAATACCATATTTTGAAGTAAAATTGTAAAATCGTCATATCAAACTTTCAAGATGGCAACTGGGCGCCATCTGGGAAAAAATCAAATTGTGGTACATCTTTTTGAAGATCCTGACGAATACTTCACAACCCTAGAATATAAAGTCAACATCTTCACCTTTTACCTACTACAAAATGACGAAACATTTAATAATTACCTGATAAAAACATTAATATCGATACATCTAGAAGTATTTGTTTAAAGTGTGAGGTTAAACGTGGTTATTTAAAAGATAATATACCTAATGTTTATTTTGTATATAATTTAATTTAGATAAAACATCATGTTTATAAATACAATGATATTTATGTAACAATGTACATTCAGGCGATTATTAAATATTCCGCCATTTTGTAGTAGGCGAAAATATTGACTTTATATCCTAGGGTTGTGAAGTACCTATTCACAGGAGATTTAAAAAGTTGTTGCAAGACCCGTTCCAATTTACTTTTTTCTCCCAGATGGCGCTCAGCCGCCATTTTGAAATTTTCATCTGTCAATTTTACCACAAAATACAAGGTTCTTTCCAACAGCATATTTTGTACCGTCCACTGAACCGTCACGAAACTGTTCAGATCGTTTGTGGTGCGCATGCGTTGATTTTGGATGGTTTCGTGACCGTACAAACAGGAAAATCTGTTGGAACGATTCCTTCTCTTATTTCACTGGATTCGTGTCAGTTCTGACAGCTATTAAAAAAAAACTAACCTCGATTTCATTTCAAAAGCCACCGTCAAAAGCCAAGACGCCAAGCGCTTTATTAAAATTGATCGGGGCCTGAGTTTTCTGACGATGACTTGGTGTTAGTCTATCAACCACAACCGAAAAATGAGGATGATCTGGGTAATTTTAGCCATGCATAATGGTTGCCACTCACAACCAGGTATTCCTGTAGCTCTATAAACAAAGAACCTGGGTTATGTTTTCCATAAAAATGACCGAATTTATCATAACATACCATGTATAACATTATTGTTTGATTCCATTTCCATTTTTGGCTTTGGTGAAGTTTCGGCCAACAAACGAGCCAGCCAAACAACAAGCAACAGCAAAAACAAAAGAAGCAAAGCAAAATCAAATCACGCATAGAAATGACAAAATGAAATTGTGCGCCAAGCGGGCGATTTACTTTCTACTGCGCATGTCAGTCACAGTCCTTACTCTGGACCAAGTACCGATTTGACCGTACAGAAACCGTCCCATGAACGGTAACGAAATCTATTGGAACGCTTTATGGACCGTTTCATGAACGGTCACAAAACGTGTTGGAACGCATTTCACGTTCTGCGCATGTCCGTGACGATACATTGTACGGTATTCAGGCCTGTTGGAAAGAACCTATTATTCATGCATCAATTTCCTTATCCCAAGTTCCAGTTTTTTGAGTTGACCCGTTCAAAAAAAAAAATAAAGGGGGGTGGGGTTCATTAAACAAGAGCATTGTATACTTTTGAATTTGTCACTCTATGACATTCAATTTCAACTACAGTCACAGCCAGGTGGTATTTTGATCATTTGAAATTACAACTGCCGCATTACAAAATTCATCTGACTATTTGAAATTTCACTTGACATTTTGGTGCTGCCACATTCGATTTGGTGAATTATATATCGAAAGCCTTAGATGAAAAATATTTTGTAATCGCGGTATTTGTTGATTTAAAGAAAGCTTTTGACGTTGTCAGTATTGATAAGCTGCTAACAAAGCTGAATAACATTGGCATTAGAGGCAGAGTACATAAGTTACTAAACTCATATCTCGGTGATCGAAGGCAATATGTAAAGCTTGGTGAGGTAGTGAGTGAACTATTGACTAATTCGTATGTACCGCAGGGATCGGTTCTAGGTCCATTGTTGTACTCACTTTACGTGCTGAATTTGAAAGTAGCAAACTTGAAAGCCAGGTACTTTACATTTGCTGACGATACAGTACTAGTATACACAGCAAGGAATGAACTTAAACTCCAGGCTTTAGTGAATCAAAACTTGGACAAATACCTGAAATGGTTATTTTATAATAATTTGAAAATCAATAATGATAAGACCAAATATATTTTATTTAAAAGGAAAAATACCATAGTTAATGAACTTCAGATTGCAGTTGATAATATCATGTTGGAAAAAGTCTCATGAATAAAATATTTGGGGTTGATAGTGCATGACAGTTTGAATTGGCAACCACATCTAAACCATATTACTAAAAAAGTTACTCCGATGCTGCCTATAATATTTAAATGTCGATATTACTTCACTAAGAAAACCAAATATAGCATTTATAACGCATTTTTTCTTGCACATTTGAGGTACTTAATTCCAATATGGGGAACTTGTTCAGCAACTTTATTTCAAAATCTTCAAACTTTACAAAATAAGATTTTGAAAATACTATTTAGTTATAGCAAACTTACCAATACAATCACGTTATATACACAACTAAAAGTTGCTCAGATGGATAACATTTTAGAACTTGAACAATGTAAATTAATATTTATAATAATTAATAGCAGGCAGAAGAATAACACTATCTATAATTTTGTAAATGAAATACATGATCATTTTACCAGGTCACAAAACAATATATATCCGGTTTACAGTCGTACAAATATAGCTTTGAATTGTCCAATGCAATCCGCGTCTAGAGCTTATAATAGGTTACCAGTTGAAATTAGATCTAAAATATGTTATAATAGCTTCTTGTACAATTTAAAACAACACCTAGACATGTATGTAGTTAATTAAGTAGTATATAATATAATTAAGGACTCTAGTCTAGTTAAAGAAAAAGAATAAGCACTGTTGATAAGTTTATGTTTATAATTCTCGAGGCCAGAACCTTCGGTACTGTTTAGAGAATTGTTAAAGTTTATTGTTATATACTTATTTCCAGAAATAAACGATGTTTCAAAAAAAATGTTGCTCCCTTGGAAACAATTGCTGAAAAAGGTGTAGGTCATAGACAAAGAAACAGGCATAGCGGAACCAAAAACACCCAATATGATGAAATGTACGTCAATGAACTGCAACTATGTGTGGACGCCAAAGGCAGTTCAAGTTTCACCGGGTATTTTTGCGTATATGTACTGTGTTTTACATAAAATATATAAATATCATTTTATAAACGTTTACGCTACGAATAAAAGTGCAAAATTGATACTCCATCAAATGAGCACGAACATACAATGATAAGGTATAATAATAGCAGTTAAAGATAATTATCGCAAAATATATCATCTTCATAATATACATATACGTAAATGTAGAAATACATTATCAGCCAATTATGGAGATGGATGGTATATTTATGTGGACCGTGGCATGGAAGAGAATCAGCGGTAAAAATAGATGTAGGAAATATTCCTGGAATTGCTTATAGGGAGGATTAGTTAACCAACTAGTTGGTTTGGAACTCAATAATGATTGTGTTCAATTCGTCAATGTTTCTCAGAGCCTTTGCGGTCATGAGAAGTAAGAGAAGAATAAGAAAAGGAAGGAAGGAGAATAGCACACAGGAGGAAGCGCGACATATTCAAAACGAAAAAAAATTACGTTGTTTTTAAAGTTCCAGGGTTGAATTTCTATCACAGAGAGAGTCGCAGCCTTCTTTTTTTTATGGTCGGCCTCCCGCAAAGGCTGAAAGCCTATGGCGCTGTAGAAGCGCTGCGAGAGGATAAGTATCGGTTCACGTTAGATTTGAAAAGCTGCAGGTTGTAGCCGTCGGGAAACAAATTCCCCGGCAGCCGATTCCACAGCGTCGAAGTTCTCCAAAAGAAAGAATGCTGGAGGAGACTAGTTCGGGGAGTAAGGACCTCGACCTGGTAAGGCTGAGCTCGCAGAGCTTCTCTAGTTTTCCTGGTTCGGACGGCCTTGTGTGCTTGCGAAGTAAGTGGAAAACATGTTGGAAGTTCATTTACATAGAGAATAAATAAAAGATGTCCCAGATTTGAAAACTAAGGTACTTCTGCTGTAGTAATAGTTGTAATATACTTGCTCAACTATGTAATCCTTCGAGTCGAGGTCGTGGATTCGAGTCCCACCGGCCAGCGACTTTTTTCCGACATTTTCTGGTACGAATTTAAACTGAGAAATTCACATGCAGAAGTAAGCATCAAAATTAGAACAGTGCATGTCTAATTAGACGCATAGTTTTAAACCGTTTGGAGTCATCCTTTTCGTATCTCAAACCATAATTACTGATGTTTGACAATATGTTTTGTGGTTGCATTTTTTATTTTTGCCGTGTTAACGACAACCTACTTCGTCTGGGACGCCAACATGTACGAACAAATCGAAGGTGTAGCCATGGGAAGCCCTCTAAGCCCGGTAGTAGCGAACTTTGTAATGGAGGAGGTCGAACAGGCAGCCTTGAAGAGCGCTCAATACAAGCCCAAGTACCCCAAGATATGGCTCAGATACGTGGACGATACGTTCGTCATTTGGAATCACGGAAGAGAAAAGCTAGAAGAATTTCTAGAACACCTGAACAGCGTGCATGAAAACATCAAGTTCACCATGGAGGTAGAAGAAAACAAAAAACTCGCCTTCCCTGATGTTCTTCTAACAAGAAAAGGAGTTACATTAGGACACAAGGTATATAGAAAGCCAACTCATACTGACCGGTACTTACATAAAGAATCAAACCACCACCCATATCAGAAGTACGGAATTATTAGAACTTTGACAGAACGGGCTAGAAAAGTGTGCGAACCACTGAACTGGAACATCTAAAGAATGCTCTTAAGGCAAATGGTTACACAGAAAAGAAAATAACAAGAACAATGAGAAGAAATAGGGCAAAACCAGAACCTAAACCGATAGCAAAAGCTTTTCTACCCTATGTGCCTGGAATAACAGACAGAATAGGAAAAATGTTACGAAAGGAAAACGTCAAGCCCACAAGAAAGATACAGGAATATTTGAGAACGGTGAAGGACAAAAGATACCCATTCACAACACCGGGGGTTTATCGCATACCATGCACATGTGGGAGTGTATACATAGGAACAACTAAGCGATCTACACAAGAATTGCAGAAAATAAGGCTAGCTGTCGACTAGGCTATACGGACAAATCAGCGGTAGCCGAACATGCGATTAGGGAGGGAAGTCACAGGATCAAGTTTGAAGAAACTCAGGTTCTTGCCGCAACGTCTTCATACCATGCCGGACTTCACAGAGAAGCCATCGAAATACAAAAATATCATAACAATTTCAATAGGAAAGAAGAAACACAGAAAGTCAACCGGACATGGGTACCCATCCTAAAGGACCTGAAGACACTACCATATCGCGAAGGGGCGGGGCTACCAACGCTACCTGGTTGGGCCACGTCACCATTAGCAGGTATAAATACAGGTACAGATCCACCAGCCGTCAGTATTTTGGAAGTCGCCGAAGTGAAATAGCTTCTGAAGATGCCATCCACTCGTGGTGGCGAAACGTCAAGCTTTAACGCTAAACGACGCCGGCCTAAAAACCCAAGAACCACAAATTCATTGAACAACTAATAGTTCCAAAGTGTTATGTATCGTCCTTGAATATTATTTTTTCATTGCGCGAACTCTAACAATTTCAAAACTTTGAAACCTAATGCTAGAACAAAACTATTTAAGAGTGGATTGAGTTGCAGGTGACATAATGTATATAACCTCATTACAGAATCTAATATTTCTTGAGATATTTTACCAAAAGCTTGTTGATAGAACAATAATTAATTGTCGTATAGCACTGGTAACTCGCCATGCCGTGATTCGCTGATAAACTTTGGAGAATACTAAGTGACCTTAACAAAGGTTAATTACCAGCGGAATGTTTTTATTTGCGTAGATTTCATTTATTATTCTAAGCGAGTAGTATTTTATAAACGATTTCCACTAAAATTATTATTATTTTCATACAGGACATGTCTCCAAATATAGATGGTATCACTATACTTTACATATACGAGGTGCATTCAGAAAATATCGTGAATTTTTAAATTAACCGGGGGCTGGAGAGTCTGTCAATATTGCCATTTTTCCAATATGTTGCCTCTAAAGTATAATGAAATTTTCAGCCGCAACTGTGGAAATGGAGGGTCATCCAATAGTCGAGTCACCTTCCGTCAAGCTTTTGGGCATCAACATCAACAATAACAGGTCCTAGCACGACCACGTCGCCAGTATTGCTAAAACGGCATCCCAGAAGCTTGGCGTTTTGTTCCGCTGTAGGAAACTGTATACACCCGAGCAACTTCTGCTGCTCTTCAAAGCACAGATCCGACCATCGTTGGAGTATTGCTTCCATGTGTGGGGATGCACCCCGAAGCACTCTCTAAAGCTTCTGGACACTATCCAGAGCAATAAGACTAATCTATATGCTTAACCTCACAAAGGACCACCACAGCCTGGAACATCGAAGAAGGAAGAAGGGTGTCTGACCTATCCCTGTTTTACAGATTGAAGATGAAGAGTGAGCTTCCAGATAATAACATCGAAGGCCATCCGAACGAGGAATACTAGAGAGGCTCTGCGAACTCATCCTTACCAGGCCAAGATCCCTACCCCGCGTACCAGTCTCCTCCAGCATTCATTCTTTTGGAGAACTTCGACGCTGTGGAATAAAAAACCATCGAATTTATCGACTCCTATAGCAATTTTACTTATTGTGGCGATATAAAGACCTTAATTAAAACCGAGAGTTACACGTAATGGTGGTGTTCGGGACTTATGCGCAAAACACAGGAAAACTCCAAAGTAAGCCTTGAACAAAATTAAGAGCCTGAGGTCATACTTCCATAAAGAGCATTTAAAACTTACGAAGAAGAGAAATGGAAACGCGACCTATAAAACATGCAAAAGCCTATGCTTTCATGTTATTTATTATGATTATTTTTCCCGTCATGTAGTTTCTGATTTTTTCCCACGAGGGGCACCATATCGGTTTGATTTCGTCGTTAGGTTTGCTCTATACGTTTTGTTTCTGACAATGCACCCTTCTTAGAATGTTTGGCGATACCAGTGAGGTTCTTTGTCAATGACCTTAGCTTTGTGCCGTATCATAAACGTAGCACACAAACCTCCTAATATTTAAAACATCCATGATAAAACGTACAAGACGCACGCAATATCAATTTTAAGTGCAAATGGTATGTGACTTTTCTAAAGCATTTGATTGTGTCAATCATTGTATTTTGATCAAAAAATTAGAAAAATAAGGTTGTTCTAAAATAGCACTAAAATTGTTTACCTCTTATTTGAGTAATCGCTCTCAAATTGTTAAATTGTCTAAAAATTTAACTTCTGAAAAATTGAACATACGGGATGGAGTTCCACAGGGATCTGTATTAGGTCCCATCTTATTTTTGGTATACATTAATAACCTAATGACATTAGAAATTAGTGGTCAATTTACTGTATTTGCAGATGAGACTACAATACTCTGGAATGATAATGACATACACGATTTAAATAAAAAAAAATTAAAATGATATAATTGTAATCAAAAGATGGTGTGACAGCAATTTTTTATCTTTAGTATCTCGAAAACCAAATTCATGACTTTCAAATGCTTACTTGACGTGATTTACTTAGACAACGAACAATTACATCAAACATACAGCATGAAGTTTTTAGGTCTAACTATTAATCAAAAATTGAATTTTATATCTCATATTGATAATTTAATTAACGAGTTAGCTAAAGTAACTTACATACTAAGAACAGTTAGAGAAGCTCTTGCAAGAAACACCACCAGAAGTTGTTATTTTGCATTATTCCAAAGTAGGTTGAGTTACGGCATCCCATTTTGGGGTGTCTGTTCTCATACCTACTTAAATAAATTGTTAGTCTTACAGAAGCGAGCAGTTAGATGCATCGCCAAGAGTAGACCTAGAACTTCATGCAAGCCACTATTTTTAGAATACAAAATTATGACCGTAATTGCACTATTCATTTTGGAAATTACATCACTAATATTCAAAAATAAAACAAAATTTAAGACCATAAATATAGAATACAATACAAGACAAAAGAATTATTCTAAATTAATCACCCCCAAATCATCACTAATTAAAAATTCAATTATATACAATGGATTGAAGATTTATAACAAACCTCCTAACTCTTAAAATCCAAAAGGATTGAAAAGTTTTTCGTAAAAAATAATAGCTTTGTCAATAATAATATTGTAATTTCTTAGACAATAAAGTATATTTATCTATCTATCTATCTATACAAAGGCAACGGAGTTATTCCCCTACCATACAAAAAGTTTCGAAAAAATCACACTATTTTTTTAAGCCCCAGGGCGAATAAAACATATTTAAAATTTCGACTTTTTTTAGAATTGATTATATTTGGAACCTCGAAAATTAAAAAATTATATCTTGGAGTCTGTGTTTCACCAAAATATGCCAAGGCACTGCTTAGAAGTAAATACAGAATCTGTATGTAACACACAAAAAACACAGCGTTAAGCTGCCTCTCAACTATACTATGGCCCATTTATATTCATTTTACGTATCTTCAAAGTACCTAAACGTGTCAAACTAACAAATGAATAAATATTGTCCAATTAGGTGATATTCTTGAAAATCCATGTAACTGACATATTATAATTATTGTCGGTATCATAATATGTAGAAGGTTCCGATGTGACGTAGATAGGAAGCACAATATATGTCTTGTCAAGGTTGAATCTCCGCTTAACTTAAATTTGTCTTCTCTCTAAAGCTAGTGAAATATTTGTTTTGTTTTCTGTATTCTTGGTCGGTCTTGTTCATAACGAGCCTGTTTATCACACGAGAGAACAGGTCTCATTTCACCTTGAAGGGAATATTCCGCATAAAGGCAATGAATCAGAATCATTTTGGTTATTTAATTGTGTCTGAGCTACACTTGTTTAAAACATGAAATAATTATACAGGGTGTCCCAAAAGTCAACGTTAAGCCGCAACGGGGTGACAGGATTGATTGTAACCATCATGAGAAAAATCAGAAAAAATCTATCCCATGCAGTTTGAAAGTTATAGGCATTTAAAAAAAACTAGAATTTTGGTCAAATTTTAACAATGTTTCGGTTATTGTGGTTAACTTTTATTATTTTTCTTCATTTAAACTTTGGAACCGTAACCCTAAGCAAGATTTCTAGAAGCACACTCAAAACTAATGACACAATTGCCCCAAGTTTTCTAGAATGAAGACTATTTATTAAACTATGAATTTAAAATTTTT
Source organism: Callosobruchus maculatus (assembly GCA_951848785.1). Lineage (NCBI taxonomy): Eukaryota > Metazoa > Arthropoda > Insecta > Coleoptera > Chrysomelidae > Callosobruchus > Callosobruchus maculatus. The sequence goes on along the minus strand of CATOUR010000041.1, from coordinate 23,283,893 downwards.
AAAGTTTGTCGACTTAGAAAGGCCCTTCTTTAAAAAAAATGTACAAGTGTCTTGGCAAGTGCCACTAAAAGTTGGGGCATTTAACCAAGATTGTAAAATGGTACAATACTTGTTAGTTTTCTACAAAAAAAAGCGAGTGAAAAAATAAAAACCTCAATTAACCCGATTTTAGCTAACCCATTTCACTCAGGTCAGATGTTCTTTATTGACTTTGGTAAAAGTGGCGTCACTATCTGTCTCCCTGACTCATGGCAAACATGTCCACTATCCACCTCTCTCATCATTTTGCCATAAAATTAAGAAACCACCAAAACCTTGTGCGAATAGATAACATCTGACCTGAGTGAATTGGGTTAGCAAAAATCGGGTTTTATTTTTTACTCGTTTTTTTTTTTGTAGGAAACTAACAAGTATTGTACCATTTTACAATCATGGTTGAATGCGCCAACTTTTAATGGGACTTGCCAAGACACTTTAGTGCATTTTTTTAAAGGAGGGTCCTTCAAAGTTGACAAACTTTAAAAATTTTAAATTGATAGTTTAACTAATAGTCTTCATTCTAGAAAACTTGGAGCAATTGTGTCATTATTTTTGACTGTGCTTCTAGAAATGTTATTTAGGGTTACAATTCCAAAGTTTAAATGAACAAAAATAATAAAAGTTAACCACCATAACCGAAAAATTGTTATAATTTGATCAAATTTTTAGGTTTTTTTAAATACCCATAATTTTCAAACTGCATGGGATAGATTTTTTTTCTGATTTTTCTCATGATGGATACAATCAATCCTGTCACCCCGTTGCGGCTTGAGGTTGAGTTTTGGGACACCCTGTATGTACTAAGTTAATTAGTAATTAGAAAACAGATATGTGACGATCACAGATGTCACAAGCCATGAATGATTGTCTGTATTGGCTCATATCTCTTTTCGGTGCCTAGCACACTGCAGCGCCGTTGTTTGGTTCTCATAGGTCCTGGATTATGCAAAGGGTTCCAAGTATGGGCAAGATAGGAGATGCTCCATCGTCTGGTTTTCCCCGCAGGCGCATAAATCGTTCTCAGTTTATCCCCATCGTGACAGGTTATCTCGGTTATCTCCAGACCAGCCCATTTGGCATCTAACCCTTTTCATGAGAGTTTTCGCTTGATTTGTGGTGTCGTTCAGGGTGGGCTCCACAATTTGTTAGCTTAAGCCGAACTAGACCATACAAAACATGTATATTCAGCTGGAACAAAGCACATAGCAAGGGATGTCGTATCCGCTATATGCCGGGGTACAGATAGATGAAATCGTGAATAAAATTGAAGAAGACTGTATGCTGCTGATCAGAATGAATAAATTGAAAATCATGAAGAGAAAATTGCTGAAATGCGTACGAACATAGCAGTCCAAAGAGAAGGAGCAGCAAAGTTATGTTAGCTAAGCTACAGTGTACAATTTCAATGATTATTTCAATGCCAATACCTCACACAAGGCGTAGCCTTCGAGTTGGCAGTATTTGTTTGTATTGTACAGTACAAATAAATTAAAAGTTGAGGCGAACGTCTCGCATTTATCGAGCGCGATAGTGCACGCTCGTTATACACACCAATAAAGCTACTGGTCCTGACCAAATTCCAGCCATTGTCCTTAAACGCTATGCCGCTGAGCTTGCACCTATTTTTTGCAAGCTCTTCAAACTTTCGTACCAACGAGGCGTGTTTCCCGCTTCGTGGAAGATTGGCTGCGTACAACCCATCCCTAAGAAAGGCAAAAAAACTGATCCTACCAATTATAGACCTGTGGCTCTTCTCAGCATCATGTCTAAGGTTATGGCGACTGTCATTAACACACAGCTTCTAAAATACCTGGTCAACAATAACACCATAAATGATCGCCAGTATGGCGTCCGTAAGCACAGGTCTACAGGTGACCTCCTTGCCTATGTCACTCACTTGTGGAACAGAGCAATAGACAATCATGGCGAATCCCGTGTTGTTGCACTTGATATATCGAAAGCTTTCGACAGAGTATGGCATAACGGACTTCTGGCCAAACTTGCAGCTTATGGACTACCACCTGGCCTGCGCCAGTGGCTGAATATCTTTTTGAACGACCGATCTCTGTTTGTTGTAGTCGAGGGCTGTTCATCAGACGTATTTTCTATAAACGCCGGTGTTCCTCAGGGATCTGTCCTATCCTCTACATTGTTTCTGCTGTACATCAACGAGCTGCTGGAAATAACATCCAATCCAATCTACAGCTTCGCAGATGACAGTACATTAGTGTCGTGCATGGAACCAGGCAAGCCACTATCATCCCAGGAGACGGTACGTTAGCGACAGCAGCATGCCTCACAGATCAACGCTGATATCAAAACAATTGTCGAGTGGGGATTAGCAAATAAAGTACAGTTCAACGTACAAAAAACTCAGGCAACAACACTTACAAAGAAGTCTCACGATGGCTTACCAACCGTGGAAATGGAGGGTCAACCCATAGTCGAATCACCTTCTGTCAAGCTTTTGGGATTCAACATCAACAATAACATGTCCTGGCACGACCACGTCGTCAGTATTGCTAAAACGGCATCCCAGAAGCTTGGAGTTTTGTTCCGCTGTAGGAAGTTGTATACACCAGAGCAACTGCTGCTGCTGTACAAGGCACAGATCCGACCATCGCTGGAGTGTTGCTCCCATGTGTGGGGATGCGCTCCGAAGCACCCTCTAAAGCTTCTGGACACTATCCAGAAAAGAGCGATTAGACTAATCGATACGCCAAACCTCACAAAACACCTCCACAGCCTGGAACATCGAAAGAGGGTGGCTGACCTACCCCTTTTTTTAAAGATTCTATCACGGAAGATGTTCGATTGAGCTCTCTCAGATAATAACACCATAGGCCGTCCGAACCAGGAAAACTAGAGAAGCTCTGCGAGCTCATACTTACCAGATCGAGGTCCTTACTCCCCGAACTAGTCTCCTCCAGCATTCCTTCTTTTGGAGAACTTCGACGCTGTGGAATCAGCTGCAGGGGAATTTGTTTCCAGACGGCTACAACCTGCAGCGTTTCAAAGCCAACGTGAACCGATACTTATCCTCTCGCAGCGCTTCTACAGCGCCATAGGTTTTAAGCCTTTGCGGGAGGCCGACCATAAAAAAAACATAAGGGTACTCCACGCATTGGACATGATTGGTTTTTGTACAGGGTGACCTAATAAGAATGGACGCCGGCAATATCTCAGTAACCGTTAATCATAGAACTTCGAGCAAAAAATATTACTAGGTAAATCAGCTAAGAGAAATCGCTGGAAATTATTTTCAAGTTCCGCAAGTAACCGCTAGGGGGCGTAACTGTTACTATCAATCAGAAAAACGGCTTTTTCTCTAAAAAGATGCAAGTAAAGGTATATTTTAAATTCTACCGTCATGTAGACAGAACAATTCTTAATTTTTTTGTTAACAGTTTTTTGCTCTATCTTGTAAGATGTAGTGGTGGGGGAATGTCAAAGAAGTTTTTATTTAAATGCCCATAACTTTGGCATAAGTTAACAGAATTAAACAAGCTAGGTCTCGTTTGAAAGAGCTGTTCTTGACTAATAATCTGTTATATAAAAATTGTCCAAGTTTATCTTGACTTAGTAGCTACAGGGCGGTAATTGACATAATAACAATTATTACGAATTATTACGAAAGTTTTAAATGGTATGCTATATCTTTTTTAACATAGATATATAGAGGTCAAAATTCTTAAAAAGTCAGCGAAAGATTCAACTTCCTAGCTATTTTCAAACCGGAGATATCAGTAAAACAAGTATTCTGTCAAGTGTGCTGTGACTTTCAGAAACAATTGCCGCTCTAGAGGGATATAGCCTCCGCATAATCGTTTTAGTAATATTTTTATAGATAATACTCAAGTAAAAACACTACAAATCATATTTTGACTTTCTGAAACAACCACCAGGTGGCGTAGTAGGCGCCAATAAGTGCTGTAGCCAATTTTGTGTTCAATTTTCATAATAATCAAAACAAATTACAGTATAAAATCGTTTAGTATTTTTATCATTATTAAACGTCAATTTGAGCTGATCACAAGATATTATATGAATTCGATAGCAAAGATAGCAAGAAAAAATCAATGTGAATAGATCTCAAAAATTAAGGCCAATTAACAGCAAAGTAAAGCAGAATAACGTGGTATAGCAACAATTTTAATAGATAAAATACATAAACCTAAATCACATGCGTATACCATACCTATTTGCAGTGTTGCTCTAGATGCCTAAACTGGCAGGTTTATCTACGCTAAAATGGATGCGTAAGTGCATCTAAAACGATAGACGCCATCGAACACTGGAAACACTGCCAATAGGTATGGTATGCGCATGTGAATTACGTTTCTGTATCATTTGTTTGTTATCTTTGTTATTATGCCACCTTATTTTGCTGTTAATTGGTCTTAATTTTTAAGATCCATTCACATTGATTTTTTCTAGGTATATTTGCCTGTTGAGTTCATATAACACTTTTTGATCAGCTCAAATTGACTTTTAATAATGATTAAACTAATAATCAATTTTATACTGTAATTGATTTTTGTTTGTTCCTTTAGAAGTTCCATTATCATGAAAATTGAATACAACACTTATTGGCGCCTACTGTGCCACCTAGTGGTTGTTTCAGAAGGTCAAAATATGATTTTATGTTTTTACTTGAGTATTATCTATAAAATGATTACTAAAACGATTAGACGGAGGCTATATCCCTATCGGGTGGCAACTGTTTCTCAAACTCACAGCACACTTGTCAGAATACTTGTTTTACTGATATCTCCTGTTTGTTAATTGCTAGGAGGTTGAATCTTTCGCTGACTTTTTAAGAATTTTGTCCTCTATATATCTATGTTAAAAAAGATATAGCATACTATTTAAAATTTTGATAATAATGCGTAATAATTGTTATTATGTCAAATACCGCCCTGTAGCTCCTAAGTCAAGGTAAACTTGGACAATTTTTATACAAAAGATTAATAGATAAGAACAGCTCTTTCAAACGAGACCTAGCTTGTTTAATTATGTTAACTTATACCAAAGTTATGGCCATTTAAATGAAAACTTCTTTGACATTCCCCCACCACTACATCTTACAAGATAGATCAAAAAACTGTTAACAAAAAAAAATCGAGAATTGTCCTGTCTATATGATGATAGAATTTATAATATACCTTTACTTGCATATTTTTTGAGAAAAAGCCGTTTTTCTGATTGACAGTAACAGTTACGCCCCCTGGCGGTTACTTGCGGAACTTGAAAATAATTTCCAGCGATTTCTCTTAGCCGATTTACCTAGTAATATTTTTTGCTCGAAGTTGTATGATTAACGGTTACTGAGATATTGCCGGCGTCCATTCTTATTAGGTCACCCTGTACATCCTACGCAAGAATACGGTTATACTGATAAGTAACAATCTAAATAATAAACGGTGCGATTGACTTGAACATTTTGGTTGGAACTGCTCTAGAACCCTCCTTTTTTCAATTTCAATTAAAGTGGATATTAAAGAACGTAGACATAATACTGCTTACATAAATAAAAATCATTTTGAAAATTTGTTTTCTCCCAGTCTCACATTATTGTCAACACAAACTTTTAATGAATGTGGTGCCTTCAACTTTTGCATTGATGTACTTTTAACTTTTCTTCCTACTTGAATTTTCCTTCTTCCTTTAATTACCACTTTTCTTCTTGAAACAGAAGTTGGCTGTATTGGTGTTTTGATTTCTTTTCTGATTGTTGATGAAGGTATCCCATATTTTCGAAAACAAGTTAACAGGCCAGTCATAGGTGTAGAAGGGTTTCTATATTTATGTCATACGAGTAATTGCTAATGGTCTACAGCAGACGAGACGCGATTAGGACCATCTCTTAAAATTAACCGGTAGATTTATATTTATCACTTAATAACAAATCCTTCTAACATTTGACCGTACTTTTAACGAGCATCTAGCAATGCAGATTCCATGCGATAAAGAGCGCTCGATACAGATCATTATTCGGAAACTTTCGGGTCCTTTCGTCGCTATGAATATGCGAAAGGTTCATCTTCAACTGATTCACAAGCAATTTTAAACTTCTTATACCACTCAAACACTGTACCAGGTGTTTCCTCATAATTCGCCACCCCTCTTATCTTTTTTATGTTTCTAGGCAAAATGTCAGAACGACACAAAACATTACCACATTCAATTGTTTTTTGGCCACCATGGCTATAGTGGATTGACGCTAACTCCAACATTTTAGAAAATTTGAAGCTAAATATTTTCAGAACCTTTCAAAATAAATTGAACGAACCCTATATATTTGAAAACGAGAGAAACATATATTTCTTTTCGTGATACAATTAACAGGGTATCCCATTTAAAAAAATATAACTTTATACGAAAAACAGGATCTTTTACTGTGTTCTTTTTGTTCGTATCTAATTCTAAATGATAAGAGAAAACTATAAAACTTTCATACAAAAACGTTTTTTCTATCTCTAAAAAAGATAAAGAGGGGTCGCGAATTTGAGGGTACACCCGGTACAACTATCATCTGGATATGCACTTTTAATTATTTCAACAGTTCAAACCGAACACAAAATTTTATCGCATATCTTTTCTCCACTTTCATTTTTTTGATGGGTTCCCAAAACACTGACATTCCAATAGTTTATTTTTAATAACCATCAAAGGTTGAGTCAATACCTACTTGAGCAATTAAGTTTTCATACCTTATTTTGCGAGTTATAAAATTCTATTATGTTTTAGTCGTCAGAAATGCTACTTCTATTTCATACACGAGTATAAGCGTTGCAGAACGTGGACATCAAAAATTTAGTATGCACCGGGCAAATATGCTTCGAATTGCAAAATATCGATGGTAATCTATATTGAATTTCCGCGAAGATATAAATAGTAATATGTTTCTGGAAACAAGTTTCACATTTCCATTCTCTATGTGTAATCCCATTACAAAATTATTCATACACGAGTAGTCATTTCGCAGAAGACTATCATTTATCACAGTTCACCAATGTGACAGAAATATCTCGCTCAAGTCATCGTTGATTGTCAGAAAGGACCGTATCTCTAGTGTCTTAGGGCCGGTTGTACAAATGCGGGTTTAACACGAGCTTTGTTAAACATAAGCTTAGCTAGGCACTTATGACAGTTTGTGTCAAATTTCTGCACAAATCTTTCAAAAAATATGACCTAATAAAGTGACCAGCAATTTGAAGGTTCCTCCTTGACACATCATGTCATTTGTATCAGGTTAGGTTTAAACCTAAGCTAAGCTCGCGTTCTGCTTCGGCTTATGCAAGCTCGTGTTAAGCTTGGAGTGGGGGGTTGAGCCAGCATTGTACAACGGACGTTTTGTAACTGACGTGGTTTAACGTCGGCTTACCTCAAGGCGAAGCTTAAGCTTGCATTGTACAACCGGCCCTTAGTGTCAGTATGAGGTCTATCAGGACTGAAAACATAGGCACCAGATAACGTCAAATATAGGAGGTAGAAAAGATAACGAGGAAAGATGATGAGTAAGATTTGATATTTCCTAAAAAGGTTTCAGTTTTCACTGGGTCGCCTACAGTATATTTACAGTTGTTTCCAATCCATGTCATTCAAACAATTTACTCCTCAGGTTCGAAGCAATAATTGCAGTTAAGCTGATAAATTCAAAATAGGCTATATTCGATCCTTCTGTTTTTAATATACACCTTATTTTTGTTTAAGCAAACCGTATAATTGCTATAATTGTATAGTCCATAACATGCACATAATAGGCGCTTTTACCTGATTTATCTGATAAATCTCACTTGTGACGTCATGACTCAGTTCGATGTACGTTCCTTTTGTTTTCTGAAACTGAGACTAAAGTGAGATATTTTACCCCCACTTAAGCCCATCTGCACAAGCTCGAAAGGTAGATCACTTGTCTCAGATCATTTAGATGTCAAATAAATGAGGTTAGGATTGTATGTAAGTTTGAATTTCATAAGGTTTTTCCGGTTTTATGGTGTACGGATAGTCGATAGTGTAAGGTGAGTGACGAAAAACGTAAAAAACTAGGTTATGGAAAGGATCGACAGATAATAGAACCATAGCATATTACAAAATTTTGAGGAATGACATTTAACTGCACAAACACGTTCCTTTAACTCATCTGAGCATCTGAGGTTTCCAACTGAGCTGAGCCAACTCATTTTTAAGTGATCTGAGTAAGTGCAGATGTAAAAGGAAAGCACCTAATATGTTCAAATGTGATGACAACCATTGTAATAAGGCAATTACCATATTGCATTTCCATCATTTTTAGACAGTTCTACAATTCTTAATGTTCATTACAAATTACGAATTTACAATTTGTTTCATTTATATATCACAGAATCGAAATTTTTGTGTAAATAAATAATTTTTGTTCAAATTTCAAAAGAATTGATTTGTTTAAAAATATAGAAGTTACTGATATGGTAATGTCTCTATTTCCATTTGTGATTACTTTTAAAAATATTTTGCTTACCTAATTATAGCATTTGCACAACAACTGCTTATTATTTTGACGAGGTTAATTTGAGTGTAGATGATACTAGTGCAATTACAAAAACAATACATTCAAGTACATGAGGCATCCAAACAACTCGATATTCTGTCCTGACAAAAAAAATCTGTTTCTCCATGGAAATGAAAGTATTTTAGAATCAATTGTATAGCATGGGTTGGATTCAACGAAAGATTGTAATTGAAGCATTTATTGAAATTCAACCTTGTCATTGGATCGATAACAGGATATAGTTAGTTACCAAATATATCCTTCCCATTGGATAAAACATTGCTGTAATTGAGGACTACTAAATGTAACATTTCATTAAATTAAAGCGTTAGTAATTGATGAAATGACATATTTTTCTGTGTGTATTATTTAAATGAACACTGCCATGTCGTTATGTTATATATCGATCTAAATTTTATTCTTTAAATCAAACACAAAGGTTAACATAAAAATTATTGTAAAACACTTCGGTCTTCAGTAAACCGTACAGTCTACGTATTTTGCCAAAAATGAAATTGAAGAATGGAAAGCTGCAATTACGTTTTGTATTCTTCATCTTAGGGTGCCATGCCATTTCTGCGTAGGCGTCCATCCTTTCTCTCCTCAAATGATCCTATAAATTATAGCCCTCTGATAGTTTCAGGAAAATTGTCCTAGCTTGTTCAATTCTGCATCTTATCTCCTGATCTGGGTCTCATCTTTCGTTTATCATGTAGCCCAAGTATTTAAATTTGCTGACCCGTCCTCGCAAGTGTAATTGAGTATTTGGGATATGGTTTCAGCTAACAACCATGAACTTGGTTTTTTTAATGTTAATCTTTACATCCAACCTTTGGCTCCCCTCATTAGCGCGTCTTAGGGCCGGTTTATCAATGTTCAGTTAAGTTAATTCAACTGACAGTTATCTGTTAACTAGCAGTTATCGTGTTTATCTTTCTCCTGCTAACCATTATCTGCCAGTTAAAGTAACTGCTAAAGTGACTGGAAGTTGAAAGTGTCAGTTATGCGGTTAACTGGCAGCTAAGATTTTAATTGCAGCAGAGTATTATGTTTTGTATTGCCTTAAGCCTTAAACTAACTTTTTTTGGAAATTTGGAAGCCTTTTTATTTTTTACGTCAGCCTTTGCTAGCGATTCTGGAGCTGAACTCATTTTAATCCGATTTATAATATACATACACCGATATTTACGATTAGGAACTGCTATTCAGTATTCATCTGCCATTAAAATTTCGTATAACTGACAGTTTGTTCTAGCCAATAGGATTCAACAACGAGTTAGGGACATTTTAGCAGTGTGGCCAACTCAACGCAAACTCTTAGCTACATAACTTTGAATTACAGAAAGTCACGATAAACAGTAATTTACTTAACAGGGACTTTAACTGTTGGCTATGCCAAATTGTCAGGTAGGTAACTGGAACTTTTAACTGAGCATTGATAAACCGGGTATAAGGGCCGGCCCTTAGTAGAGTAGATTTTGTATTAGCCATCCCAAAATTGAAAAAATACACTTCTCTCTCAATGAGGTATTTGTTTTTGATCACGTGATCTCCGCTTGAAAATTTTCAATGGGACACCCTGTATATTTGCGATTTTTTGTGTTCCTCGCGATAAAACAATCCCAACAAACTAACACACTTGGGGTCTAAAGTGATTAATTCAAGAGGTACAGGTACTTAAAGGATGGTATCACTACCATTGATTATAACATGTACCCCTACAGTTAAATGACTTTGGTAGTGCTTCATAATGGTAGTGGTACATTCCTTTAAGTACCTGTAGCTCTTGAATTAATAACTTTAGACCCCAAGTGTGCTAGTTTGTTGGAATTGTTTTATCGGGAAGAACACGAAAATTCACAAATATACAGGGTGTCCAATTAAAAATTTTGAATCGCACGTCACGTGACCAAAAACAAATACCTCATTGGGTGACACAATAACAAGAAAAGATACTATATTTGCTCTAATTTACACCCCCAAAATTACAATTCTCTACTACTGCCCAGTTCCGATATATTGCTTGTCTTAGTCGTCGTGGGACACCCTGTATATACTGTAAGTGTAGTCCTGTGATTATTATAGATCTTTGTTGTGAACATTATTCAGCGGTTTGAAAGAAAACGACGAGACTATCATTTGTCTGTAAATATCCAGTTTGTAATACAATTGCACACAAAATCGGAAGTGCCAACATTATGCGGTCTGAGTGAAGGCCAAATATGTATAGATGTACAGTGTACACGATATCCTGCATTAATGACCTCAGCAAAATGTCTAAAGTATATTATTTGCACAAGTTTCGACTACCTGTTTTTAACAAGTGAAGACAGTAATGAGTTAATGACAACAATTATTCAAAAACGTATTTTTGCATTATTGCATAGATGCTCAAGCATACAGAGTTTCTCAACAACAGTAAATATACATTATGTATTACTCATACAAAATATCCCATATAAACTAGTCAGTAGAGATGTTTACTTGTCACTACATTTCATATCTAAAGCCAAACTTCCATTACGAAACCAGTAGCATGAAACTAGTGACATCCAAAATTCGCGTACCACACAAAACCAATTCAGTTTCATGCATGCATGATGAAAACGCCTATTTAACAGACATTATTTTCACCGAGGTTTCACCCTTTAAGCGGCCTACAGACGTTGATGCATCCTGAGATGCAGGCATCGACTTCTACATTTCATGATGCAAGTAGCAGGCAACTTGTGTAGTACTGAGTCACGTATTCTGGCATCAGTTGCGGCTTGCAGCGATGCAGAGTCTGGAATCCCATTTTGGTCGATGAGCCATAACGCCGAGTCGGTGACGCTGATGCAGGTTCAAGTGTTTCAACGTGTATAGTATTGCGTCAATGCAAACAAATAACTCCACCCTACTATTGTTATGTTGCATGAAACGTGCATAAAATATCAAGTCGATTCAGGCATCGCAACAGGTTTCGATTTGAGTAGGAACTTATGCAACTGATGCAAGTTTCATGAACTCTTGAGTCGATTCAGAAATCGCAGCATGCATCAACGTCTGTAGGCCGCTTTAGTTTCACGTATAAATCGCTGTTTTCATCACGCATGCATTCGGCATCAAGCCAAACTTACATTAAGAAACTAGTTGCATGAAACTAGTGACATCCAAAATTCGCGTAATACGCAAAACCAATTCGGTTTTGTGAAAATGATCCATACGTGATGAAAACGCCTATTTACACGTGAAACTAATAGTGAAACCCCGGTGAAGCTAATGTCATCACACTAGTTTTTAGAAACTAGTTTCGTAATGTAAATTGGGCTTAAGAGAGAAACCCCGATGAAACTGTCATCACACTAGTTTTGAGAAACTAGTTTCGTAATGTAAATTCGGCTTTATGGGACAAGAGTCACTGTAAAGCGAGCTATACCTCGACTCCCGTCATGTCTCATCACTTAAAAAAACTGCTTGCATTTGCTAGAGTTTATTTATACCTGTATTGGTTCCATATAACCTACTATCAGAATCATTAATATTTACTTGCCCATGTTTGCCACTTGGCTACATGCATCTATTGTTGCAAGACTTTTTTGAGAAACCTTACAAAATAGAAATTAAACAGAATGCTGAGCCAAATGCAATTTGCATATACACGGATGGTTCCAAAACAAGGGCTGGCACTGGATGTGGTGTAAACTCTAGGTCTCTAAGCATAAGAACAAAGTGGGCTATTGGTAAAAATGCCAGTTTCGTTCAAACGGAAATAGGTGGTATATCGATAGCTGGAAATAAACTAGCCAGGAGAGATGTATCTGGCAAGACTGTAGTAATCGGCACTTCTAACCCTGAAAAGACTTTGCATCACATCAGAGCTAGCAATGGAATGCCACCAATCTTTAGCCCATGCTTCAGACTAAAATAATATTGTCCTCAGGTGGGTTAAAGGGCACAACAACAACAAAGGCAACCGTATAGCTGATGGTCTGGCCAGAGAGGCTGCTGACCAAAGAATTTTGGGATCATATGACCTTTCTGGAATGTCGACAACCACAATTTCGGAAATAGCCAAAAAACACTTCCATGCCCAAAGGAAACCACTCCAGGTTTTAACATGGCAATATCCAACAAGTACTTGGAGATGACCAAGCCAAACCTACGCCTCATAGTAGGATTCCTGATTGGCCATTGTGAACTGAGGAAAACCTCCACATTATGGCGTTGTGTGACAACTATATATAGAATGTGTGAAAGCGAAGACGAAACTGTAGAACACGTCATATGTGAATTCCCAGAGTTATCTTCTATTATAGAGAGTGTGCGTTCGGCGAGTCTTGGCCTACACCTACCCACATAAAGGAGATGTCCCCTAGAGACTTGTCCACCTTTCTAGAATTGGCAGGATGAACGATGACCTGAAGAAACCACTCCCTGGGAGGATGCACAATGGGCCAGTTGTGGCCTAAATGCAGTGGGACTGCTCACCCTCCCCACTCAACAGATACAGATGTTGCAAGACTATGTGCTTTCCAAAATGGACACCTCTCCAATAAATGGCATCAAGAAAATAATAAACATGAGATAAAGCCTGCAGTTTTACGCTACATTGACAATGATGACCTTCCTGAGACAAACAGAGGAAAAAGACATTTTTGTTGTAATCTCTCACAATGATGGAAAAATAATCACATAACTCTTTCTCTTCCAAACGCGTATTTTCGAATCCATGTCATATTTTGATATGGTAAGCTCGGTCTTCCTGGTTGTTTTGGGATTTCATACACCTTTGGAGGTTTTGAGAAGACAGTTTTTGAGTGCAGCCAAGATTGGTGCCTTTGTTTAAATCTATCAAGAGTTATTTCCATCTTTGTAAGAGATTAGAGGAAAATTTAAAACTATTTTTGAAGTCGCATGTATCCAGACATAACTCAATTTCTAAAAAATTTGGATTAGGTATACATTTTGAATGGACCAATATTTTATTTAACCTGTATGTATCCAACATCATAATCTGTACCTACAGTATCTTTGTATCTACAAAACCGTCCAATTATGGTTTTTAGATCTTTCTTAACGGTTTTTTTTTGGTATTACTAATGACACAAAATAAAATGACCTCTTTCGTTAATGGTATTGTTTGAGAAACAATCCAATTAGTTCAGTTATGGCATATTGCAATGAAAAGAGAGCGCTAATAAGCAATGCTGTGTACAAGTGTTGAAACTTTTTTAAATAATATTCAGGTTGGTTTTATTTGGGTCATTCTCACCAAATCCAGAATATTCTGGTAAGCGAATTATGAATTCTTTTTGTGTTACACTTTTTGGTCAGCTGAATTGACTTCATGCAATTGAATTTGTAAGATTTCAAAAGTCATCGAGCTCAAAAACATTTTTTTTTCGAAAATAATGACATTTAAAAAAATCACGGAGTCTACGCATAGACACTGTCCATTTGTCAGTTTTTTTTTGTTTCTGTTTATCATTGTCCGCTTTAAAGTGTGACTTGCGTATCTGCAAAAAATAGTTTTTTTATAATCGTATTATTTTAAGTTCTGCACTAAGCGTCTACTGCGTTAAGCAATCTCCCCCTCCGTACCCTTAAAAGTTAACGGAGGGGAGATTTTTTTGTTCGAGGACAATTCTCACTAAAGCAAAGCATTTCACTTAACATCAAATACGTTAGAGGATCTTGACTATCCTTTATAAATCACAAATTATGTCTGTTCGTGATTAATTTGATTGGACCATTCACACAGGCTAACGGAGGGAGTAGTATGCATCACAGGTACAGTTTTACTTAAGCGGCCCACAGACGATCTGGAAATCCTCAGAAAAAAAACTGCACCCCCTCGGTAGGTAGAAGCAGGCCGGCGCCGGTTCCGCACGCAGTCAAGCACACCACGGCATGGTACAGTGAAAACAGACAAGAAGAGTACAAAGATTGGCCAGTCGCATCTAGACACGGTATAGGAAACATGCAATAAGGATCCAAAATGTTGCCCACTATTGGCAAAACAATGGGGGACAGGGTACAATGGGGTGAAAAATAATTTTTGGTTAAAAAGTTGTCTCTCTGGACAAATATTTTGACGTATCTTGGCGTTTTTTCGTTTAATCAGCGGTTTGTGATAAAACCGTGGTGGGAAGTTGTCAAATGAACTATTAGTACATACACATGTAGATTCACATCATATACATTAGAACCATTTAGTTGAAATTTGTCAATCAAATGAATATGTGACTGATACTGTACATGTTTAACGAATTCTTGTGTGCGTCTTAGTAAGGAAGCTATCTACACTGGTAGAGACTGTTTGAATCGCTTTGTAAACAAGTTTATGGTATCAAAAGGTAGAAGTGTTGTATCATTCTGGCGCAAAATTGAGATATGACCGCCGCATGACTGATTTGTTTGGTTTGGGAATTTTTGTGGCACCTAGCCTATATCTGGTGTTGTGGTTGTGTATAAATGTGTTATGCTCATTTGAGTATACCTATGATACTAAGTGATAGTACGTAGTAAGTAAATACAATTGCCTAGCGTTATAAACATTAATATTAGAATAGCTTTTACTTTCGATACACACCGACAGGTGAGGGGAGTATTGTGATCGCGAAAATTATCGATTTTGAGATAATATGCTTTGTGGGCATTGGGAACAACATTGACATTGGATGCGCTACATAAAGAGGCTCCTGCACTTGGCAACGCAGCAGGGACAACCTGGGCTCTGTGGGAATTCCGTGTCGGACAGATCCGGACAGATCCTTTGGGCTGGCCCGCCAGTTATAAAATAATTATAACATTATTAAATGCTCATTTTGTTACCTCATTTATTTCATGTTTTGTGTCATTCCTTTAACATATTTACATCATATTTATACTATATCTGTATCAGATTTCTATCATATTGATATCATTGCTTTATCATATTCAACCATATTTATACTGTATTTTTAATAACGTTTATCATTAAAACTTGTTATCGTTAAATAGCCCACTTTGTAATATCTAATATCGAAACAAACCAACATATCGAATATCAGACATAGTTAAAGTATATCCAGAAGAATATATACAGTTTGAACAGGAATGCCTAATACCCCATTATCTCAGGCTAGAAAATGGAGTAGGCATAATTACCAGTAAATGCCTCCAAATCAGGCCAAAACAATTCGAGATATCTTTGTTAAATATTTTGCAGAGCACCTCTTATCTTATCTATCACTACCACATTTATAAGAAATTTCTTGATGTATTACCTCAGTTCCAAGCTATTATATTATATTCATACATATCCAAATAAATATTGTATATAAACTAACCGTCTACTTTCATAACCGTACTTATTTCCTTCCAATATTCTTCTATCGCAGTGTGGCTATAGTGCAGCTTGTGTCTTTTATCCCAAATAGGGGTTTTCGCAAACACTGAAACTATAAGTAACTCTTTATCGATACTCATCTTCGATCGGCACAGACGAAACCAGGTAGCAAACTAAATTTCTGTTACTGCAAAGTCGTTCAAGCGGGCTTCCGACGCTGGTAAGCGGTCGAAAACACAGTTGAGCAGGTTAGCCTGCATGCGGTACCTGCACGCCTTCGCACGCAGTTGCACGCACACCAAAATGCCCCACTGTGTTTGCGCACTATCACGTAAATTGGTCTCACCATCACAGAACTTCACACACACACTTGAGGTATCTCATGGCACTGCCACTGAAATATCAGTTCTATTTAAGGCCGATTCATAAACTCGACGTTGGCGTTGCCGTTGGCGTTGGCCGTTGCAACATAAATACATGGAAACGCCAAAGACATAACTATCTTTTAACACTTGCCGTCCGCCGTTCGTAGCCACCGTCGTAGCCGGCGTATAAGCCAATCATAGTCGTCGGTTACCGGTCATGTGGTATTGTTATTATTGTTGACGTCTAGCTGTCAAAAGGTTTCTGGGTTTTCTCCAGCGTTTTCTGTATTGGTTTTTGTGTTCGGACTATGCCCATTTTCACCAGGAAAATTCAAAGATCTTTCACAAAGCCAAAAACACTGATGATAAATCGCAATAGAATATGTTTACAAACACGATGGGAAAGTTAGGTTAACGGCTCGACGTCGAGTTTATGAATAGCAGCAAGTGCTACGAACGTCGCGTCGAACGTCAACGCCAACGGCAACGGCAACGTCAACGTCGAGTTTATGAATTGGTGTAGCAGTTGCTATAGTAATGGATGAGGATAAAGATAAAAAGAAAAGGCCCAGAAAAAAATTGGCCAAGGAAATGGCTAACACAAAGAAAAAATTATTCACATATGAATTTGATATGCGAACTGCAACAAAATGAGAAAGAGGACTTCCTAAATTATCTGAGGATGGACGAATCTATAGTTTTAATTGTTTATTTGATCTAATTAGACCTGCAATTGAAAAACAAAATACTCTAATGAGGGAGGCCGCGTCTGCTGAAGAACGCCTAATAGCAACACGCCGATATTCCGAACTTCTTGCATTGCGTAAATTCCGGTCCGCATAGTTTTTCGATTTTACATCCCCATAAACATGGAAAACTTTGATACATCTGTATAAATTCTTCCCAAAATGCTTCGTTTCCATCCATCTTTAAAAATATTTTGTACCTATTTATAACCAACAGAACTGATAAATAATAAATAAATAACTAAACTTCGTTTTTTAATTCTCCCAAGACACTATTTTTTCACGAACCAGTTGAGACTTGTCGCATTGCAAGTCCCATGAAACCGTCGGAGTAGGTCTCAATGATACATGATACTAGCTAGACCGCAACATTAACAATGAGATTTGTCTCTGAGACCTAGGTCTCACCGCAAGCAGCGAGGTAGGTCTCACGGTGTATGCCCCGTTTAAGAGGAGGTTATAGTTCGTACATGAGAGCTGTTTGCAATGGTTCAGCTGTAACCATTTTTGGACTATTAATTTTGAGATTTCTGAACTGAAAAAAATATGAGCATGAAGAAAAAGGACAGTTCTAGAGAAATGTCGACGTATTTTTTGAAATTTCCTAATAGACAATCAGTAAAAAATTGCCAAAATTGACGTTTTTTTGACTAAATTCACGGTCTCGTTAATCACCCTGTATAAAATTATTCTAAAATCTGGATCGACATTTCTCTAGATTGAAGTTTTAAGAAAACGCAAATCAGGTTTTTGTGCCAAAAATTATCAATATATAGGGTCAAAAATGGTGACAGCTAGAGCCTTGCATTGAACGATCGCGCGCCTATTGGGACACTGATAAAGGCGCCACCAATACAAAACTATGTAAACTACAGTTTATGAATGAGCTGAAGTTCATTCATTTCTGGAATGAGATAGATATTGTTTTGGGCATCAACTAATTTTGTAGTCGGTGGTTTTGGGCGACTTATTGATATACATTGCAGGCCAAAAGTAAGGAACTGCTAAAATTTAAACAAAACGCGGTAATTGGTTTTGAGCAGTTATTACTTTCAGGATTACTGCGAAATCTTACAATTTTCAACCAGATTTGTAAGTAATTAAAATTTAAATCGCTGGCAGGCCCAAGTTGCATGGCATCGCGAATAGAAATTACATTTTTTACTTTGTAACATAAACTGATAAAAACCTTGTATTTTGATTAACATTTATTCATTCCAGAAGTCATGTTCCTTTGCTAAGTTCTCCACTTTCACGATTTTTTGTTTTCAGACGGCAAAGTAGCAATAGTAACTTTTTATGACATGGAACTGCCAATGAACTTGATAAAACCAATAATTGTGGTTTCTCTTTAACGCACCATTTTTCATCCAAAAAGTCATTTTCCTTCTCTGAATACCTTCTTCACCAGGTGTCATATATCAGGTAAAAGATGGACACCATCTTGGTGTGGCAGCATTAGAGGTCATATAGGCATCTATTATAGTCCGCAATTAATATTCGCATCTTTTATTAGTCTCTCAACATCAGACAAAGCAAATTTTTCTTTTTCTTCAGAGTACATAATCGTCTTGGCATAGGTGCATAGGTATATCTGTATCGGAGGTGTTTTAGATTTCACAAAGTTGAATACTTCAACGAAATACCGAGTTTGGCGGCTGTAATTCAGAATGCAGGTAGATATAGTTTGACTATGGAGGGATATATTTTTGGACGCCTACCGGTGGGGGGAGGGGGGCAGGCATAATTTGGTTTATTTTTCTGGAGTTTGTTGTGAATCCAACAATAATTTTGCTGGCGCCTTCTGGGGGTGCTATAGGCAAAAAGTATGAGACATGATAGTTTTTTTAATTTATAGTTCCAAGGAGGGGGGGACACGTCCCCCCTATCCCCCGTATTTGCGCCAACTCTGTAATACGTTTACATCTTTCAGTTTTCCAACGGCATAGGCATGTCTGAAGAACTGCTCAGTGTAAAGTGAACTTCACTGATTTAGCTGCTTTACAAATAACATATACACCCATGATAGTCATTGGTACTTCTTGTTGATTTTTCATATTTTCGCCTTATTTTCCGTCTTATTTTCGCTTGTACATGGGATAAATTCATTTTTTGTGTGACAACTCAGTTGCACTTATAAACAACTGTTTATACTCATACTGTATTTATTATTATGTATATGCCTGAAATACACAGAAAGGGGATCAACTGTGATGCCAGGTATAAATTATACAATGTCTATTTCTCAACGACGGCAACGGACGATCTTTTTGCACGACAGGTCTAGGGTCAGCGCCGTCAGCGGAAGCCGGTTCGGCATCACCATCACAGACCAGTCGGTTAATAAATAAAAGAGTGCGGTGCCTTCAAATACTTTTTATAGTTTGGTGGTATATCCTTGTAGTAGGAATAGTAAATAGGCCACGCCCCCTCTTACTCGACTTGTTATCTCTGCCCTTACCCCGCAAATGTGTTATCCTCAAGCAGTCTACTATAACCTCCACCGGAGCGTATATGGAGGTTCGCCAATAAAACATTCTGCAGCCTGTACAGTCGTACAGTCGTACAAACTGTAGAATGTTGAATTGAAAAACCACTCGATCGCCTGCGCAGGCCGTCTTTTGATGCGATGCTTGCTAGAACTCAACTGAACTGAAAGGTTTCCTGAGCGTCTATGGAGGAGGGTGTATTCAGGCCAACGTGCAAGGGCCTTCAGGCCAGGACTGTGCAGTTTTTCCTCCGAGGATTTCCGGGGCTTCTGTGGGCCGCTTTACATTTTCTAAGTGAATTTGCAATAGTTATCCTCCAAATACAGTAAAATCGTAAAGCCGGCGCCATATATGCGGTACTCGGCGAGCAACGAACCCCGATTAATTGCTATTCGGCCATGTGGCTGCAGGATTTTACCCGAATACTCGCCATATGCCGAGCACCGAGCATTCAGCCGGCGCCATAGCCGGCGCTACACATGCGGCATTTAGGGAACAACGAACAGCGAATATTCGCAATTCGGCAAACGCCTACTAGTGTGGCTGGAGCAGTTTGTGCGAATGGTCGGAATTTGCCGAACGCAAATAAGTACCCGAATACTGACACAGAAACAGGAACAGGGCCGGACTAGAGAATTAAAAACTTTATTCGCATTGTTTATTTGTTAGCATGTTAGCATTTTTGAATTCTGTGTGTTCAAAAACCCCCAAGTATTGAATTTCACCGCCCCAGCTGTTGCAGTTTTGGAAATATTTAAGCCTTCCAGTACTGTTTACTGAGAAGGCGGTGAGGAACACCAGTTGAAACTTGTTCATGCTGTAAACCATTATTAGGGAATACTTCTATATTAAATCAAATATGCAGTGTGTCCTATTAATAAAAATCGGGGATATTTGTTTGTAAATTTAGATAAATAATTTATAACTTGGCAATGTCGCAAACGCGAAAAAAATTACAAGGCGAGATAGGGTATTAGTAGATATTTCGATTTAAAATAAAACGTACAGGGTGTTACATTAAGAAAAAACAAAGTAAAATGACCTTCAAATTACAGTAATTTAAAATTCTACCAATAACACCCTGCAGATTGCTGGCGTCATCCAAAATAATATTTATTTAATATTTAAGTAACTCGCTGTATAATATTATTGAGAAAAGTTAAAGGAATATATCAATTTGGAGGTATTACTTGCGATCGCAATAATATTTTAGGGTTTAATAGAGATCAATGATGGAAACTAGAAGAATTTAAAAAAAAAGTAATAGTACCATATAAAAAAAGCAAGTTGATCACTATCGTACTTTCCTGAAACACCCTGTATATTTCAAATATTTTTAGGATGACGTTGATTCTACTGTCGATAAATTTTAATAATAAATAAGTTTCAATTTGCTACGAATATTCGGGCTTTCCCATTCCCTTTCTTCTCGAAACTAAACATAGCCAACTACGCACATGTGCGGCGATACGTGCTCGCTATTCGGCGAGCAAGGTTGAAAAACGGCGAGTATTGATACTCGGCAAATACCCGCATATGTGGCGCCGGCTTAAGAACTCATTCTCATAGATGTTGGCTTAACTCTAATGCTGTTGCAACAGATGGCGCTGCGGTTGTAAGCGTATTTTATTGATTTATTAAATACGTAACGGAAGAGAGATTTTGACATTTGATGCTGAGAAAACCTAATTTCAAATTTTATCAATACTATATCCAATTTCAGACAGTAATTCAACATCAGGGGTATCACATGAAGTTCGTTTAAAAAGAAAGAACAACAAATTCAGCAAAATTCTAAATTATGTGGAACAACAGGTAGGGTGACAACTAACGGGGGGGGGGAGATTTTACTCCCTTAATTGTTTATTTTTTCAATATATTTTCCTCGGTGTAACTTTTAACTACATAGGAAATATTAAAAAAGCTAAGAACTCCACCAATCACTATCAGTAATTCTTTGATGCACTGGCTCTATACTACAATAGTCAGACCGTCATTAATATATAGCTCCATAGTGGTGGACCTGTATAAAGACGGAGGGAATAAAAGCCAAACTTAATAAGGTTCAACGTTTGGCATGTCTTAGTATTAGCAGTGCAGTGCGCACAACACCTTTGAGTGCCATTGAAACACTATTGAATCTTCCTCCTTTGGATCTGGTAATTCACGGGGAAGCTAGAAAAACTGGGTTCCGTTTCTGGAGTCAGGGTAGCTGGACTTTTATGAATCCAGGCAAAGGACATTCGACGCTTCTAGCAGAGTTGCATGAGGATAGTCCTATTTTGGTGGCGAGGAGCGATATAGTTTCTCCTACGTGTCGCTTCAATCGCAAATTTACGGTGGTGTTCCCGTCAAGGGAAGAGTGGGAGTCTAGGGAAAGACAGCTCATCGAAGGAGGAGGACAGGTCTGGTACACAGACAGTTCACTCGCTAGAGAGGGTTCGGGCTCGGGAGTCTACGGACCCCATACAAGACTTTCATTCCCTCTTGGAGGGCACACCACAGTATTCCAGGCTGAGGTATATACGATACTTGCCTGTGTAAATCGTATTCGGGAAATTGACGGGTCTAGGAGGCGGATTACTATCTGCTCTGACAGTCAGGCAGCTATCAAAGCACTGAGTGCTTGGAAAATAACGTCGGGACTGGTCCTGGAGTGCAGGAGGGCTCTTGACGACATCTCAGCTAAACACAAGGTATCACTGATGTGGGTACCTGGGCACGCTGGGGTAAGGGGTAACGAAATGGAGGATCAACTGGCTATGATGGGATCCGGCAACAGTTTTGTGGGCCCGGAACCAGCCTTAGGACTATCTGCAAACTTGATTAGGAAAACAACTGGAGAGTGGATCCAGAATCAACACTCTTTGAGATAACATCTCTGGTCATCTCCGTCAAGCTCGGGAACTATTAGTAGGGCCTGCAGAGAGAATAGAACGATTTTGTCTCTCTCTGGATAGGAGTAACTTGAGATTGCTAGTAGGCCTATTAACGGGCCACAACACCTTCAGGCGTCACTTGTTCGTGATGAGGGTGGTCAACGACCCAACGTGCAAGTGGTGTGGTGAAGAGCAAGAATTCTCGGCACACATCTTGTGTCGCTGTGAAACCCTGGGTTATCACAGGCAGACTATGCTGGGCTCAAGAACCTTGGAACCAATAGTGATAAAACGGATAGGACCTAAGAATGTACTTGCCTTTACCAAAAGGGCAGGTCTTAGGAACTAGCGCGGATATAGAGGCGCAAAAGGGCCCATCGTGTGGCCTATGCACCAGCCACATTCCGTGCTGGATAGCCTCTGGTCCTTATTCATTCATTCATCAGTAATTCTTAGCTTTTAGTTTTTTTATATAGCACGTGGTGACATACCTTTTCATTTTCGGTGAGAATGACCCATTTGGCAAACGTTAGTTTTAAACCTGGTGAGTGAATATCATAAAGAACCAATGGAAGTTGATAGCATTGGGAATTACAGACATACAGTTCAACGAATATTTCCTAATTGCTATTGTCATTATGATATGTATGAAGATTGATAAAAGCACATTTCGATGATTAGAACATTGACGTAAAACAAACACGTGGAGAATATGCCTGGTTATTGACATATCTCAGTTTTATTTTATTTCTTGTCTGCGTGAAGGATTAAAAGATTCGAATTTGATTATTAAATATATTTAGGGCCGATTTTATCAACATGCATATTCTGACGAAGGGTTAGACCAATCAGAGCAGCCCATTCAAAAACATGCATCTGTCAAAGTTCTCTGAAAATTATTGATTTCTCTTAAAATTTACCGCAAAAAGGTGAAAAAAAACGTGCTTTATATGCAATCGACCATTATTAACCATCTAGTATCTTTTCCAGTCTGATTTTCCATCTTGAATGGGTGAAAAATTGCATATTGGTGTTTGACAGTCTTTCTGACGACTCGTTTAGCACAGCGAATCAGAAGCCAGGAAACCAGAACTTTTGATCACTGGTTTGATGAACAATTAATAATGAAGAGAAGGCATTCAATTACTGCATTATTTTGAAAAAAAAATGTTACTAACTATAATTTATAAATGCTTACAATACACCCTTGTATTATAGTAATAAGGGTTAAAAATAACATTTTGTTGCACTTCACAAAGCTAAACACATGATTTAACTATTTGCCGGCCCAGAAAAGTAGTACAATTTGATACTTGAACTTTCATATGAACAATAATTACTGCACCATCCTGACAAAAACAAGATTGTTACTATCTATAATAATTATAAAAATAATTATAAATACCTGTGATATATAATACCTTTGTATTATAATAAAAAAGGATATATGGAGGTAGTTCACCCATTTCCGTTTTTCGTATTATATCTAACAGCCTACTTTTGTACCATCAATTTGGTTTGGTTTACCCAAAATAATATTTATGTTGAGAGGGTGTTGACATCTCAATAGCTAATCCGTGGATATGCAAAGCACTGCTGAAAACTTATACATATACGAGTAGCTGTAGCTGTTTTTAATTTGAAAAAATAACTACCTAAATAAAAAGAATATAGATCAATGTAAATTGTAAGTGTAAACAAATGAAGATGAAGACGTGAATGCCACCTTGACCTTGCCACCACAAAACACATCTTGAAACCACAAAATAGGTAGGAAGGTAGGGGTAGGCACCTGTCTCAGACTCGGACCGCAAAACTAGAGATGGGATGTTATCGGTATATACGGTAGAGAATCAGAGCGACAAGAATTGAACTAATATAATCATGTAGTTAAATCATGACGGTATTATTTGTTATAAACAACAAATTCATATATCACAAAGTTGGTAATGAATATTCCAAAGAGAGCCAAAGAATATACATACTGGTACTAAAGATCCCGTTACTTATTTACAGCTCCCACTTCGATAAAAAAATGTAACTAGTAATTATGAGTGTATGAACTAAATAGCCCGATGTCGATGCTTTACAGATCAATTTTCCCTATCCGTAAAAAATAAGACTTGCTCAAGATACTACAGCTTATAACAAATATGATAGAAACTGGAAAAACAAAATATATGTGGGTCAAATAAAGCGATTTCGTATTTTAATCTTATATAACAATCCATAAAATTCAATTACATGAAAAAGTAGTTACAAAGTAGTATTATAGAGTAGGTGGGTAGGGCATAAATAGCTACTAATAAAAATAATATAATTATTCTGAAGCAAGTAAATAATGAAACCTGAAGAATAAAATTTAGAAAAACATCTCCATAATAATATTACTGAAGCAGCCATGCTTCCGCTATAGATATGGTATGACAAGTATATATTGGTTTCAAACACTTCACCTAACTAGATCGTTGCACAATAAAAAATACGAAAGAATAATCATGCTACCAATTAGGAACTTATTTCCCTAACCCATCACTACTGCCATCAGCTGTTTCTCGGTGATCGTGACGAGCGTCTCGCGACAGTAAAAGTTTGGCTGTATGGATCATGCGCACAAAAACTTTTACGTCAGGGAGAGGCAACGTTGCCATATTTGGTGCTACGCGTATATGCATAGATAAATACTGATAACTGATCACAAAATCTCAGAGGATTGCAATGCCTCATTGTGCCGAACATTTCCAGATTTTAACATCGGTAGCTTTTTACTTTGCAAAGTAATATTACTTGATAATACTATGTATAGTGCCATTAATCCACAGTTAAATGCATAGTGGGTTTCTAGTACCTTACAAAATAATTAGGTACGATTTATTTCTACCACCCTGGTCACATTTCTAGTTGCATTACACCTCGGTTTAAAAATGTTGCTTATTTGAATCTAAAAAAAAGTGTGGGTCCAAGACTACAAATTATATGGGATTGACAAGAATGTGCAGAAATATGTATCTCCATTTCCAATAAAGCCTTTCTAGTTGTATTTATTGATTCACAATAAGAGTCGCAGTCCTAGGTAACATGCTTTGTCTGCAAGTTATTTAGAGGATAGTGGATTATTATCCAACTATTACAATTAAACTTCATAAAAAGCAAAATGGGTAAAATTGATTGAAACAATTATTCCTCCAGCTCAATTTCAACAGAATGATACTTGAGATGCAAATATAGATTTCTATAATTCGGAACAAATTCAAAGCAGCCATGATAAGAATATGCAGAATAATTATGGAGATCTGAATACGAATTTTGCTCCTCAGGGTGTTCCTTTTCTTCGATTTAATTTTTTTTAGCGGTAGCATTTTTGAGAGGCTATCTGTTATGCACTTTGCGAATATGAGCATACAAATTTTTCCTCTCCTGAAAGAAAGAGCGGCACTCTGTACAACGGATCCATTCCATGTTTGCTTAAATAGCGTAAATTCAAATGCGATGAAAAATCAAAGCAAAAATCACAACTGATAACTGACCACAACAAAACCAAAAAGGAAAGGCTTGGCTTGGGTTAGTTCACAATGGTGGTGAGATCAACCGTGGCTGACGGTCAACACAGTCCACAGTGTTCACACATATACGAGGTACGGCAACATCGCAATATAAGGAGCAGCTGGGATGACGCGTTCTGCGCATGATCCACGCAGCCAAGCTTTTACTGTCGCGAGACACTCGTGTGATCGTGTACCACCACCACCACCACAGAACTACTAACACCGGCTCATAACGTTTTGTGGCGGCTCATAACGTTTTGTGGCGGCTCATAACGTTTTGTGGCGGCTCAGTGCTCGCAGTTGTGGCTCGCGGCGTTGCCTGATGTGCCATTTCAAGGGGTATCTGCTATTTTTAGCACCCAGCTTTTTGCACTGAAATTTTTTGTCGCAACTACCTACCTATTAAATATTGTTTTCACACCTTCCACCTTTTTGAAACCAGCAAGTCTCATATGATCCCAAATTTGTCTGATTTTTTATTACACACTTGCTTCATTCGTTTGCTAACATTGAATATTTTCTCAAATGAAGTTGCTGTAAACGCACCAGCGGTATTGCTTAACACGTTTTGCAGTACTGCACTGTTGCTTTGCTTCATAGTAAGGCTTTTGCGCCCGAAAGAAAAATTACGTAGGTATGCCATTGTTTCGATTCCACAAAGTTGTTGAAGCTACATAATTCAAAAATGTACTAGAAAAATTCAGACCTAACGGATTCAGAATCGAAATAATGAAGTTCGTATATACCTTCATTACAACAGTTGATTTGATTTGTATATAGCCGCAAGCGCACTTGTTTTAATAGTAATATTTTATGTGATTATTGTTGTGTTACACTTTGTCTGCATCTTGAATAAACACAATAAAAACTGCTGTTGAGATGGGTGAGATCAAAAAATCTCTTGTTTTTATCTGCTCTGCACTGCTGCCGATTTAGTTCATTTGTACTATTTCCAATTTCTAGTACATATTCGACGTCAAAAGTACAGTACATGAAGGCCGAATTCTAGTTCATTTTCTTCATTTCATACGTTGTAGCTTCTCAAATGGATGTATAATGCAAGCACGCACAGGTTTGAGAGTTTTTTTTTGTCTTTTTGCTCTTCACAAAAAGATAGAGCGTACATCATGTGTTGTAAATTGCCAGTTCATAAAGAAATTTACGGGTCACGGGTTTTAGTACAATCTCGTATATTTTATTACTTTCAACCAGTACATTTCAGAAACGCAGCACTGTTGCATCTGTTCTACGAGTAAAATATCATCCGGCAACACGGCACCGGCAACACGGCACCGCCAACTTGACAGTTGGTTTTATTTTATGCAGACAGAAATAGTGATGGGGAAAACCTACCAATTTCTATAATCAAGTGATCACTCGAGTTAAGTTCCAATCAATATGAACAGAAGGAACTTGTCAGTACTCAGTACTAGTAGTGAATATTTATGCGTGCCAGGTACGTAGGTAGCATCGAAAACACTTTTTTCTGGAGCAGCTCAACTCTCTAATTTAAGAAGTAAACAGAGACTATCACCTAAAAATCTGGTAATTATTGTTTTTACAAATTCTTTTCTGCGAGTTTCTATCATTTGATATTTTGGTCAAAGTTACCTAGTATCTAGAATGAGAGGTTTAATTTTTGTTAATAATGTATAATTTTTGTAATCCTCTTTCTGTGTATTTTTTATTTTATTCCAAGTTACCTTGTTTGTACAACGAGTTTTAATTTTTATTTATTATAGTATTTTATTTTGTTCAAATAATGCGAAAATATTATATCTCATTAATATCATTTTGAAATGTTCAGTTTGTGGTAAGTTTTCAATTATTATTCTATTTATGTTTACTGTTTTACCCTACCAATTATTTTTAATTTGAAGCTACTTGTTTGTGTGTGCAGTTTGTCGAAGAATTTTTGTTAATTAAAAAATATGGTTACGTTATTTTTTCCTCAACGACTCACAACTAAATTAAAATGTAATTACATATATATTTATATTTAATTTGTTTCTTTGTTAATCCATATTTGTTAACTACGATTCTTACATCACTGTCTACTGTCTAGCAGATTTTGTTTCATTCGCTTGTCGCTCGACTCGGCGCGACAGCGACGGAACGATACTTGCCGTTGGTACAGAATTTAGTTCAGAATGAATAAAAATGTTTCAGTTTCACGTTTTGGTTGCTGCTTGCACTCGTAAATACATCGTTCGCTGATTATCGAGTGACGTCGGTTAATCGGTTATATCAATAATCGACTACTCCAGTACATTTTCACTCAAGTTATCCCATCACTAGACAGAAACCAAAGGAGAAAAAAGGTGGAAAAAAGAAAACAACTGTTTTCTGTTTTGTGTTTGTGCGTTTGTGGTTGTGGTAAACAAAACAATATGCAATGTGAATTTACTATAAATAGTGGTATTAATACTAATTTCATTATTAATTTTTCTAGGCAAAAGTGTGGATAAAGCCAAATACCGTTCCTGGTTTTGACGGGAACAGATGATTACAGAAAGTACACAGGAAATTGACTTATTTATGAATAAATCTAGACCTTACATGGAGGAAGGAATAATTTCATATAAACCTGAAATATAGGATGAATGATATCAGCAGCACCCATACCTACTTTGTGAATATTTCTATAAGATGGTCTTTAACAAACATATGCATCGTAGTTGGAAGTTTCAAGTATGTATGTGTCTATAATCAATTTCTGACTGACTGAAGTAGTAACTAGTGAGGTTGTATTATTGATTATTAATTAAGGTGGCTGTGATGATACCACTTTTATGATTGTGTTACAAACCAGCGCAGTTCGCAATTAGTAATTATACAATAATTATAAAAGTAAACATGGAAAATCTGGCATTAATTTGCAAATCAATCGCTTTGCTCTGATTTTGTGGTATGATTTTGATACATGAATTCTAAAATATTTTTGACAAAAGTGTCATCCAGTTTTGACGTTTTGTTTCCAATATTGATAAAATACTATTGGATGATACTTATTAACTGTAGACCTCAATGTCCAATAGAAAGTCTTCGTTAAACCTCAACCAATAGAATGCATTCGTTAGACTGTTCGTCAGAATATGCATATTGATAAAATCGGGCCTTAATGAACCGTTTCTAAACCAGCTTCGTATTGTTATGAAGTGAAAGGGGGACATTCTAAGGAATTCTAATATTGAGACAAAGACACCCGTCTTGTGAAAGCGTTAGACAAAACGTACCATATATTATTCAAAACCTGAAACATAGGGGAATTATTTGGAGAGACTGAACACTCATTTTAACACTGTGCCATACAATAGCGGTGGTCGTAAAAATAACTAATATTAACCAGGAGTATGAAAAGGCTACCCACTCTCTTTCTCTCTGTTCATAAAAGCTACATAGCTATGTATGAAACAAAAGATTGCACTTAGGAATGATTTAATTATCAACGGTTAGATCAGGTTAGAATATCGTCATGCTCTTACAATATTGCACGGTTTAGCCTAACATTTTTCTTGTTTGTGTGAAAAGATTTGAGCTTATAATTCAATTCTTTGATAAAGCTGATGATAAAACATGTCTAGACAATACAACAATTTAGTAAATAAGTTGCGTGAAAAATATTGAATCAATTTGCTTACAACAATTCATACCCAAGGATCAAAAACGAAGCTACTTTTTGTTCGAAATTCCCTCAATGTCATTATCAATGGTGGTATGTTAATTAATTGGAGTTGTAAGGAAAACAAATTACAAAAAGCAATTCAACAGCAATCTGACTATTCGTAACGATTGGATTATACGAAAAACATCCAGTTTATTGACACTGAAAATGTCTGCCATTTACATTTTGATTCTACTTAATTTTCATTTTATTTCAAGGATTTAGCAATAAAGACGAATAGTTGATCATAATGATGGCCGAGAATAGCAAAGCTTTTTGATCTTCCTTTGATGTCGAAGGTACCATTTAAAATGACCTTGAATGCTTGTGTTTGACCTTGGAACAGTTGTGTTGTACATCTTTTAGAATGTTTGTTTAAGACTCGCTCTTCTGCCAGTTAAAACATCAGTAATTTTTGGGCAAAAGGCCTTTGGCCTACCCTGATGATTAATAGAAGTCAAGTCAAGTCAAAGCTGTGTAGTACGGGAGCTTGACATGAAAGGAACACGCAGTTGAACACGCCAAGCAAGGAAATACGCATACTATCCGCTTTTCGATCGTCGAGTTGAAATTTGAAAGGTTAACAAACTAGAGCACGGAACATAGAAGGTTAACTGAAGTTAATCAAAATCACAAATCATAGAAACGCAATGTTTGTCATTTCCACAAAACATCACAATTATTTGCATCTACGATGACAGTACGATTCTTTCTATGCTGTCAACGTATTGGCAAGAGTCCGCCTTATTGCATATATGACACGAAACGAAAATCACAACCACCAGCGACAAAAGAAAAGCACAACGAAAAACGAAAACAAAACTCAAACGCAATACGAACCACAGAGAGGGATGGTAGAACGAAAACGACGTATATTTGACGATTTACAACAGATTCATAGGACACAAGCGTCAAATCTTAATCACCGTGACGAACGACAGTCTGACATAGTTCTGAGTTTCGCACTAAACTATAGAGCAATTCCATGATGACGCGGCATGCTGTCGTGATCAGCTGATATTGGGCAAACATGGCTTGTTTTCCGTATACCGTCATGCAAAATTGAGGACATTTATTTGTGTTTTTTACAATTTCTTGGACATTTTCACCATAATTGTTGTTGTGTTGTGTTTTTTAAGGAACCTTTTTTGTCAGGTAAGTACATCTGTCAATTAAAATGATGTAATTCATGTGATAATGCATGATGAAAACTTTAATGCATATTGAAAACAGCAAAGAAAAAAAACGTTTATTCGCAAATTCCTGTTATCACATTCACTAGGGCGACAGTTGTTATAGTCATATTGCATCTTTGTCACTTGATACTCGAAAGAAATGCATTTTTTTACTTGAAATTTTATTTGTTAAGTAGAAGTAGTGAAGTTGTAGTGGCCAACCTTTGGTGGATTATGTTAAAGTAGCAAAAACGTTCGTAGGTAATAATTGCTAGTTTTATATGTACATATAGGCAAGTTCAAGGAATGGATCAATTAAAACATTAAACTTTTGACATAACCTAAAAGTTGAGTTTCTGGAACAAGAGATTAATTATGTAAATATGCACCAAAAAAATTGGTACATTATATTATGACTATTCACTTCTCTATTCAAATAATTTGTGCACTGTTTCAAAATGCTTCCTTTTTATCATCATAGGTGTGGCTTCCCAAGTAATCGAGATAGAAGAGACAGACCGATACCAGGAGGCGAAGAGTGTGATGATTCTCTAGAAAGTAGATCCTGGTATATTCCACATACTGTGTATGTAACAGCACCAATAAATGCTCATGTTATCTATCTCTATATTTTTTAATAAATGGTGGAGAAAATGAATTATTTATTATTATAGGGTATGCTTCTTACGTAATCAAATTGAAAATATTTCATAATATCGTTAGCTTATGCCTACATTAATACTTTTTTCCAAATATGTAACATGAAATGGTGTCTAGCTACAGCAAGATGAAAATCTGTATTTTAAATGGCACTTTGCTTAACTTTAGCGTGATTAATTTGTATCTTATCAAACAGGGTGGCCATCTAAAAAACACTCATTGGGTGATTGTAAAGTTGCACACACCAGAAGCTAAAGGATTATTACTTGAATAAAAAACTATTAGTTATATTTTCCTATGTATTAATTATATATATTTTCCTTCGATGTATTAGGGCCTGTTCCGAACAGTATATAATTCAGTGTATCGAAGGGCGATGAGTGAAACACCATTCAGTGATGTGCTACTGCAGTCCTCAGTCACACAGTATGGGCCAATATTATTGATACTATTGAGTTTATGCCTATAAACATAAAGATAAAGATTCAGGTTTTGCCCAGTTCCTTAAAGTAGTTATTCACTTCCATCTGACATCCTGAAATAAATCATATTTTTAACAAAAATGATAAATAGAAGGAAGCTAACTGATGAGTGATGAAAATGCATTGAACATAGAGCAAGTAAGAATTTTCATTCTAATATTTTAAATAATGATTACTACTGTGACAGCTATTCATATACCTATTATGCACCTTGTTAAATACAAAATAAGACTGACACAGCTCGATTTATTATCTTGATCTGGTAAAGATTGAGTGACAAAGATGCAGTATTACTATAACACCTAATGAATGAGAACTGTAATTTGCGAATAAACGTTTTTTTCTTTACTGTTTTCAATATGCATTCAAGTTTTCGTCATGCATTATCTCATAAGTTACGTCATTTTAATTGACATAGCTGCTTACCTGCCAAAAAAGGTTCCTTGAAAAACACAACACAACAACAATTATGGTAAAATTGTCTAAAAAACTGTAAAAACACAAATAAAAGTCCTCAATTTTACATGGCGGTATACGGCAAACAAGCCATGTTTGGTTATGGTGGTGGAATTGCTGTATAGTATGTTCTGTGTTCCGCACGGTAGTAACCGAGAATAGAGACACGGCAGGGACCGATTTTCATAACGCATGCGCGGGGTTATTGTGGACAAATGTCAAACCGTCAAACTCCACGTGCGGCCGCCCAGTATCAACTGATCAAGACGTTTGAGGTTATGGTCGTGGAATTGCTCTATATTGTGGATGCCTGTTAGTTCAAGCCGATTCAAGGTCACCAAATAATGACTCACCGAACATCAAAGGTGCCGACAGGGTGTGTCGATTCTCTATGGTGGCTATTCTCGGGTAGTAATATTTAGTTGGCATTAATACGTCTGACACCTCCCATTTCTGAGATTATAATTAAGGTGGCGCTGGAATGACTAAATTGCAGCTTAGAGCTCATTTTTATGTGTTACAGACAGTAGTCTATTTAGCATTTTAAAAGTTATCAATTTAACATATGGCGATGTAAATTTTGGTACAATGATAGGTATGCTTTTCGTACATACATTTTCCTGCATACGGAAAAATCGCAATAACTGCTAAGGACGCCATCGGAATTTAACGCAAAATGAGAAAACCACTTATAATAGGCAAAGTAATGCCGCCTAACCTTTTGTCTACATGGAGTTCTTGAAATGAGGCTAGTTTTGGCAACACTGGCCGCAACTGTTGGCTGCATTTAAATTTCAGTTCCTGGATTTTAAGATACTAAGGTCCGATTTTATCAACATACAGATTTTAACAAAGACTTTGACCAATCAGAGCAGCCCTTTTAAGAACATGCATCTGTCAAAGTACTCTGAAAATTATTGATTTCTCTTTAAGTTGACCTCAAAAAGCTCAAAAATGACATACTTTAGATACAATCGAGCATTGTAAATCATCTAGCATCTTTTCCAGTCTAATTTTCCATCCCAAATCGGTGAAAAATTGCATTTTCCTGTTTAATCAAAAGTTTAGCAATTGCTAATTTCAACCAATCAGATTCCAGATTCCATTTCCATTTGATCGCTGGCTTCATGCTGTATTAAATGCTATGATGACAAGAAATTCACTCATTGCATTATTTGGATAAAACAATAATTTACTATCGATAATAATTATGAATACCTGCAATATATCTTTGTTTTATAGTAAAAAGAGGTTAAAATAGCATTTTGTTACATTTCAAACGTATGTGCATTACTGGTTGCCTATCCAGAACCCAGAACGCCAAAGCTTGCCATTTTATAATTAAAATTAAGTATAACCCTATTTGATATACAATGCACCTGTGAATACTTCTATAAGAAGATCTATAACAAACATGCATCCAGTAAATGAAAGATTGATCTTCATAAAAGTATGTATTTTCATATAATCCATCTGACTGACGGACGTAGGATTTTTAATTATTAAATAAGGTAGGTAGTTGCTGTGATTGATATAGGTACCTACTACTTTTATCACAAATTATCCCAGTTTGCAATTAGTAATTATACAATAATGTAATGTAAACATGGAAAATGTGGCATTAATTTGCAAATCAATCGCTTTGTTCTGATATCCTGCTATGATTTTGATCCATGAATTTCTAAAATATCTTTGACAAAAGTGTCATCCAGCTTTGACGTGTTGTTTTCAATACTGATAAAATACTATTGGATGATACTTATTAACATACCCAATAGAAAGCTTTTGCTAAACAACATCCAATAGAAAAGCTTTGTCAAAATCTTTGTTAAATATGCATGTTGATAAAATCGGCCCTAAGAGTTAAAAAAAGTAAATGAACCCTCCTTTGCGACTATGTCTGTATTCCATACAATGCATGCGAAAATGCTACTTTCAACTTCATGATATTAGTCCATTAACAGTAATATACCTGTTCACACCCCAGCAACCCTAACGCTGCGGCTGACTAAAAAACATAAAGTTACAAATTATATAAGCAAATTAATTACATTAAAAATAATTACAGGTAATGGCGGCTAATTTTTAATAGGCAACCTACCGTTAATATTCATTCAGATATAGATTGCAAAAAATTCAAAATGGCTGCTGTCGGTTTATATTCGGTTTGAGAAAATTTGATAGAGTAACCCCTAAAATCAATGAATTAGGGTGCTATGGATGGTATGTTATAGTATTATATGAGTATGTTGGTATTTCGTGTCCTTGCTACATCAAATCTTCCTTACTTACGTAGCAAATTAGTCTTTAGGCGAGAATTACATAATGTTAATATAAGAAATGTAGACAACCTAGCTTTACCGTATTTCTGGTAAAGTTTCTTTAAGCGCTCTTTTACATATAACCCAGTAACTATCTTTAATGGCATTG
This sequence comes from Callosobruchus maculatus, assembly GCA_951848785.1. Classification (NCBI taxonomy): domain Eukaryota; kingdom Metazoa; phylum Arthropoda; class Insecta; order Coleoptera; family Chrysomelidae; genus Callosobruchus; species Callosobruchus maculatus. The sequence goes on along the minus strand of CATOUR010000041.1, from coordinate 23,249,118 downwards.
AGGATACGATTAAATACTGTACATTAAATACTGCGAAAAACATTTAAAAACTCATTACTTTTTGTGCCAGAATATGCGAGATTTTCCTTAATTTATATTTAGTTTTATATATTTATATTTGGGTTAAAATTTGGGTGGGGTTAGGTGGAGTAGCAGTAGCTAGACTTCGCCCCACATTTCTTAGGTATTGTATACAGCAATACTTTTTTTTTATTGTTTTTATTGATAATGATATAAAGATACATAAATAATATACAGGCTACATATAAGTTAAAAAAAAAATACCCTACCAAACAGCAGCTGACGCTAGGCCACGAGGCCTGTCTTGTGAGCCGCAGTTCCAGCAGAGCATTTAACTCATATAACAAGAAACCTATTGGTGTAATAAGTAATAAGTAATTCTGGATGGAAGTAGGCAGCAGTTCGAACATGTCTATGAGCCAATAGAAACAAAATAAGTAAAATATATAAAAAAATCGGTTTAATTAGAAAAGCACTTCGAATAGAATAATTAGAATTGATTTGGATGATTTTTTATATATAGTTCAACTTCCTTTTTGAAGTTGTTGTAGTTCGAAATTTCCTTCAATCTTTTTTAATAAAGCCTTTTATTATTATTTTCCATTTCTTATTTTTTCTCGCATGGTTGCGGTAGTAACAAGTATTGACGGGCTGTGCCAAGTCAATATCTGACCTATTATCATTCTGAATTCAGGAAGGACCGCACAATGCTACAGGTCTTGAGGATTACAGACTTTTCGACGGTTTTATGTAACTTTTCATCCAGGCCCAATTGTTGCAGGTGTGGCGTAAATGTATTTGGAGTAAGGCCTGAGACCGACATAATGAGGGGGACAATGACAACTTTGTTTTGTTTCCATAATCGTTTCATTTCTATGGCGAGATCGGTGTATTTAGATCTCTTCCCAGCGTAGGTCTTTTGGATGTTCATATCATTGGGAATCGCAATATCTATTAAGTAGGTCACTTTATCTGTCTTTGACTGGAAAACCATATCTGGCCTATTTGCTGGGATGGTTTTGTCTGTATGTGTTGCAATGTCCCAGTATAGTTTGAATTGATTGTTCTAGAGTACTGAGGTTATGGATTCTATTGTTTCCTTCTGTTGGTGGCATTTTCTGCAATTATCATCATAGATGGATGGATCTTTAATTATGTACTTCTTGTAATTTCGTGTCGCAATCACTTGGTCCTGGATAGCAAGCATAAAACCTTCCGTTTCCGGAAAAAGCTGGCCATCCTGCAGCCAGGTGTATGACTGCTTTTCATTAATGTGGTCTTGTGTAACACGGTATCTATGTTTGCCGTGGAGTGCCTTCTGCGACCAGGTATTTATTTTTTCTTGTTGTGCTTGTATGTGGCTGTGTGCGTCTGCTGCGTGGTCTGGACAAGAAAGGGCGAGTGGTGTGTAGTTTTTGTCCGCTTTTACTATTGCTTTATGCAATTTTGTTTGTTTACTGTGGAAAAAATGTCTGAGTGATTTTATTTGTTTTGCATGCATTACTATTATTATTCTTTACTTTCTCAAGATTTATTTTATAAAATAAAACAGATACTTATCACCACCTTTCATTTGGTGGTTAACCCCGTGGTTAACTTGGGTGAAATGACTCATTTTATTTACTTCCTGCAGGGTAGTATCTAGGCTAACACACGCAAAATAAAAAAAGAAATATGCAACTTTATGGCGTATCCGTTACTGATTGTAAATTATGTAATTCAAGCCGGTAATAAAAATGAAATTATTTTAAACAACGCGTTATTTTTAATAATTGTGTGAACTTTAGTCTGTCCTTATATCGTCATCATAAAATGTCCGTGTAGTATTTGAGTTGACACTCATTACTGCTTGGTATCAGAATTAGCAATCATTATGTTAGTTGCAATTACTGTATACAGAGTTACACGAAATACATTATAAAGAATACATTTTGGAAAGGCCTTGATTTGTTAGCCTGGAGGTTATTGTGATTATTGTATTTATTCCTCAAAATCATAATTGTGATACACCGCTTCAGGTGACATTTGGCATGAGTTCCCTATTCAAAGTGTTATGTTTTACTGGAAACTTTGGAATCGAAGTGATGGATATGATCTGCGGTTTTCCTATAAAGGCCAATTCTAAGTTAGATTTTTCGAAGCAAAAGCCGAAGAATGAGTACGTTTTTCAAAAATGTAACTTTGTTTTACTTTCTACAGTAATAGAAGGAGGAATTATCGTCATATAAGAAATCAAATACCAAATCAAATACGCTTTCCGAATACGTTTTATGGTACGTACATCTACAATAAATATAGTTAAAAAAACTAAAAAACACGCCTTTAAAGAACATCGGACTAAACATTAAAAAAAATAAAATAAGCTTAAAACAATAGTGAACGAAAATTACTAGTACTATTGTGAAAAAAGTGGCAGACGTCGAATCATACTAGTACTTTTCGTTCATTTTCATTTTAAGCTTATTTTAAAAAATATTTTTAATATTTTAGTCCGATGTTCTTTAAAAGCGTGTTTTTTAGTTTTTTAAACTAATTTTATTATTATTTTTTTTAAATAACTTAATCTTTAAAGCGTGTCTATTTAGAATTTTTAAAGAATTCATTAATACTCTGTATAATGAGGATGAACAATTATTTTTGATCAATATTCATAGCATAATCATTACTATTACTGCATAAACGATAATTAAATTGATCGACTTTCCTAAATAAATTTCACAAAAATACCAACTCTCAAACAGTTGGATGTCACGCCTTTTAAGCTCTCGTCCCTACGCCACTGTGTAATATTAACAAACTTTAAGGTGTCTGCCCTATCTCTTAGTCAGCGGATACGACCGTAGGTCCGACGGATTTGAAGCCGTCAAATTAGTTTTCGCGGCAAAGTTGGAGCGTTCAATGTTCGGTCCGACCTCTTAATTCAAACGAAAGTTACAAGCTCACAAACAAAAAACATACAAACAAACATACAGGTGAATCTAATAAAAGAGTCTTAAAAACTAAATCTTATTTCTGTTAATCTATAACTCAGAAAGTATTGATCCATTACTTCCACAGCAAGTTAATGAGCAAATGTAAATTAGATGAAAAAAACTATTCTCTCCAGAGACCTGCAGTTCTAAAATAATATATCGGAAATTATGAAAAAAATTGTGAATCTCTTAATTTTTAATACGATTTAAATTTGCTAAATTCAATATATATATACATTTTTTGAAATGCCAATTTGACTTTTTTGTCCCTGCCCATCTCGTGAGATAGTACAAATAGTTATATATTTATGTATAACACAGCAATAATCTACTAGGTATCAATACTGATCTCTTGGAAATGCATATCATTAACATAAGCCTAGTAGATACAGACTAAAATATGCTATAACCTTCCTTAGCTCCGAAGCTCGATTATTTACTCCTGCACTGTATTTTTGTTACTCTTTCTAATTTCAATACCTCAACTGGATCGAGTTTTCAGCAGCATTTTGGAGCTGCCAGCACGGCATACCATTACCAAATAATTAAATGTTTTCTACACAATCATCTTTCAATTATGACATCCAGTATATTTATTTTAGTGACAGAAGTAGGGTTAACTTATCAATAGTTTATAAGTATTATGTATTTAAATCGTACTGCATATTGCTACGGTCGTAGATAAAGTATATTATTCAACTCGCGGTACGCTTGTTGATTTATAGCACTCGCTTACGGCTCGAGCTGCAAACTTCAACTGCGTCGGTTATTTCCCCTTAGACAATATACTATATTGTCCCAGTTTTGTCGTATAATTATTAAAATTTTCTCCTAGATTGTCACATACTGTATACGCGAAACATCCATAAATTAATGATAATGTTTGCACTTGAAATCGAATTGGTAGTAAGTATCTGTTTGTAATGCTTTGTTTGGTGCGCTACAAACAGCGTAGCAGCGATATTGACTGCATTTTGGATTCCACTATTACAAGCAATTCACTTATACCCTGTTACCCGAAACTGTTAGCCGTGTCAACAGCGAACAGCTGTTCGGCTAGTGATAATTAAAAATACCCCAGATTGAGTCTTGACGTGTCAATTTTAAGCTTCGAATAAGGAATACAGGGCTGTACTGAGCGCAAGTACTACTAATGACGAGAATTGACACTTGGTGACATTTTCGTCTATGCAGTGAGGTCTCTGTGCTTATTTTACATTTTCTCGGAAAATCCGGCATTTCTTTCATTATATCAGCATGGCTGATCTGAATGATGATGATTAGCTTTAAATGAGGTAATAATATTACTAATACGGTCTTGATCGCAGGATTGCCAATCAACACCACTAGTAAAAAATTAAATTTGAGATACACTTCTTCGTCAGCTGATACCCATCAAATAGACGTCAAGCCAGTTTAAAATATCAGGTAACAGAGTATACATATCATCAGCTTGTTTGGCAGCTACCATGTGCAGTTAATAGTGAAGAGTATATAGCTGATTAGCTAGTGATAAGCTAGAACGTCCCAAAACAACAACTAACATAAGATTGAATTATAGACATAGCTTAAATCTAGTCACACTTCTTGACTTTTGTGTGTGTCGTTATGTAATTTTTATACATTTTGCACAAGAAGATTAAAGATTTTTATAAACAAAAAATTCCACTCAATGTATACTTGCTCAGTATTTACAGCACCGGATCGCTTCAAAATAAGAAATAATAATGCTATTTGTTTTTCGGCACATGCAATTTATATTTCAACCTTTTTTGTGAAAAGACTCAGCCGCATAGTTAAAAAAATATCTATACTATGAAATTTTGGAAAAAACAAAAATTTTGTGTTTTCCTGAATTTTTTCCATTACTAATGATCCGAGGATATAGCCTAGTCACACGCCTGCCTAACAGCATAAGACTTTGTGTGTTTTTAAGCAGAAACAATCTTATAAAATACAATTTTGTAGATGCTAAACCTGAAACAGCCCTTTTGCTGCTAGCTAAAATAAAAAAAAATAAAAAAATCAGTCTCTTCACGGAACAACCAATCACATTTAGGTCCATAAGTCAGTTAATTGTTGATTTGACGAGAAATTTTATATCTATGCTTAATGCTTAACGCCTAATGTCAAAAATGCGAATAGTTTGAAGCGTTCTGATATTTCATCATAGTTCGATCTACCTCATTATGTATAATTGCCCATCTCATGAATCTTTAATTGCCAAGTAATTGACGTCACACTTCTTTCTAAATAAAATTTATCACGCGCCGAAGCGGTAAAACGTCAAAAGCCACTTTTTTACCAGTGACTGAATATAGTTTCTGTTTGCCTTAGTAAGCCTTAGTTGAATTTTGTGAAGGAATGACTAGAGCGATTAATGATAATACCATTTATGTAAAGAATATCTGCCTCACTGATGAAGGCACATTTTATCTACAGCCTGACAAGTGTAGCAAGATACTTGGGAATTTCGCTGTTGTCTCACACGCACACGTTATTTCATATCCTCTAGTATCTTGCTATCCTTGCCCATTTCATATTTCTCACAGCTCTTGTTACACTTGTCAGGTTGTAACTGGATTTGTTAAACAGCATAACTGCAGGTATTAGAGCAATGAAATTCCTCATGCTTCTGTAGGACAGAACAGCACCCCCAAAAAATTATTGTACGGGCAGGTATTTTGATAAACAAAGTGTTTGGGCGCCATTGTTTATTAATGGAAATTTAAATAGAGGCATTTATTTGAGTATGTTGGTAAATACCATCAATCCGCTTATAACTGAAACCCTTGAAAACCGAATCGAAAAGGTTGGAAAGCCTATACTTGATGAGGCTAAAATCCATTTCCAACAAGACGGCGCGTTTCCAAATAGTAGGGTAGAATGGCCTGCTAGATCTCCTGATTTGACGCCATTAGACTTTTTTCTATGGAGCCATGTAATATGTATTGTGTTTAGTTCCCAACCCGAAAGTTTGGGTGACATTCGTCAACGCATCATCGAAAACTGCCATGATATCCCACGTGTTTTTGCAACTGTCCATCAGGAATTTGAACACCGCCTATATCTATTGTTTGATGGCCAATAACACTCAACATTTTGAACACTTATTGCAATAAAAAGTGATATTTTCGTCAGTTTTTGCTCTCTATTTGAATAAATTGATATACATCAAGATTTTTTATAATTTTCATGAAAAACAGACGTCGAAATAAAGGACTTCCACATACATCATTTGAAACAAGATGGGTACAAGGGGGTGAAGTAGTTTTTAGTTAAAAAGTTGTTCCGCTTGACAAATCGGGTCTATTGCGCAACGGCGCCCCACGCGATTTGAGAATTTTTTTATCAATGTAAAGAGGGTGGTCTGCTATGTGATTTTAAAAAATAAAATTTGCGAAAGAAGCTGCAAGAAGCAAAAAAATTGATAAAATTGTATTTTCAACATAAATTTCAGTAATGCATGCGCACAGAACAATACAATTTTAGAAGCGAGATACTGCTTGACAGATGATAACAGATGCGGTGTTGCCAACATTTGCTCGATATTTAACATCGCTTCGACCGTACATGTACTGAGATTGAAACGTTACAGAGAAGATTAGCATGGCCCCTGTGCAAGGATAACACAAAAAATCGTAAATCGTTCTACATTTTTAACTATCTAAATTTAAAGATATTTTATTTTAAATGATCCTTTGTTTCTAGCTGGTGTTTGTGATTAAGTATTAGGTATTAATGTTTGTTTTATTTCGTTTGTATATTAGCTTTTTATGTAAAATCGGTGGCTTTAATAATGTTTGTGATTAAGCTTTATTGTTATATTTGGCCGATATCAGCTCCAATAAATCATTGAAACGTGCGACTAACGTTGGACCGTTGCCACTAAAAACCGAACAGGTGACAATCTTACCCGAGGTGAGGTTGGTTAGATTTTTCAAAATATTTGATATCAGTAATATCTGGCGGGGCCGATCCTCCCCCAGGCCCCCCGTAACCACCTGGTAAAAACCTAATTAAACCTAAAGTAGCCTAAATTTAGATATCTTTCATATTTCACCCAACCTAGTAAGTATATTAACACCAACTTCAACCTCCATTTCAGTTTCTGCTAAAACAAAATCAGGTCAAATTTAATCCCTTTTGAACATCCGTGTATGAAAGTCCCAAAATGATTTATTTTCATCTTTTCCAAAACACATTGACTGAATTTTCTGTTTTTCTTTTTCAGTCACTAACCTAAAAAAATGCAATTGCACAATTTCGTGAAGTACATTAACTGATAACTGGTGCTCGCTGGCAACACCGCATCGTTGTGACACTATTGAAGTCTGTCATGCGGGTTTTCGATTCTAAAATTGTCTTGTACTGTTTGAGTACTTTTGAAAATGTGGTGAAAATACCGAGTTTTAACTATTTTTTTTTTTCAAAAAATGCTTCTTTCACCAATTTTCGTCTTTAAAAGTACATAATAGACCATCCCCTTTAATTCAAATATGAAGTTTTACCAAATTACGTGGGGCGTTGTTGCGTTGTAACACCGACAAATCTTTAGACGTGTCTCAGCGTTATTTCATTTAATCAGTGGTTTTCGATAAATCCGTGGTGGGAAGTTTTCAAATGAATACCCTGTGTACCGGGTAGCCCAAATGAAATATATTTGATTAAAAATGTGCGAATCAGTGGAGGATACCTGCCGGTTCTCGTCCGCTGTCTTGTGGTCGTCCACTGATCACTCGTATAATCCACAACAGTTTTAATAATTCGCAATATACAGGGTGTCCCACGACGATTAAGACAAGGAATATCTCGGAACTGGGCAGTAGTAGCGAATTATAATTTTGGGTGTGTAAATTAGAGCAAATATAGTATATTTTCTTATTATTGTGTCACCCAATGAGGTACTTCTTTTTGGTCATGTGACATACGATTCAAAAATTTTAATGGGGCACTCTGTATATTTGTGAGTTTTTGTGTTCCTCCCGATAAAACAATTTCAACAAACTAGCACATTTCGGATCTAAAGTGATTAATTCAAGAACTACAGGTACTTAAAGGACTGTACCACTACCATTATGAAACACTACCAAAGTAATTTAACTGACGATGACGAAATGTTATAATCAATGGTAGTGGTACAGTCCTTTAAGTACCTGTAGTTCTTGAATTAATCACTTTAGATCCGAAATGTGCTAGTTTGTTGGAATTGTTTTATCGGGAGGAACACAAAAAGTCACAAATATACAGGGTGTCCCATTCAAAATTTTGAATCGGACGTCACGTGATCAAAAACAAATACCTCTTTGGGTGACACAATAACAAGAAAAGATACGGTATTTGCTCTAATTTACACTCCCAAAATTATAATTCGCTACTACTGCCGAGTTACGAGATATTCCTTGTCTTAATCGTCGTGGGACACCCTGTATATTGAAACGCGTTATGTAGCTTTGGCTGTTAAAAAATTATTATTATCTGACACAGAAAACTCAAAACGGGTATATTTGGCTACTCTGACCGAAATAAAAAATCTCCATAATACAACAACCGGTACAGCGGCTGCAGTGAATCAAATAAGACTAGTGACTCTGCTGGTTATGCATATGCTGTATTCAATACCGCTCCACAAAATAATGTGATCAAACCGTGGAAATGAAATTCGGTAGACGGAAATGAATGAGGCGAATGACTTACTTGTATCCTGTGAGTATGTTGAGTAATGTCGATTTTCCAGCACCGGACGGGCCCATAATGGCGCACAGTTCGCCTGAACGTAGCCTTCCGCTGACATCTTTTAGAATCACTTTTTCCTCTGAAAGTAAGAACACTAGGTTACACCAGTGGTCTAGTGAGGGAAATGAATCATTGAATTAACATTAGAGAAAAGATACTCGCAGCAATACGGAGATCGTAGACAGTTTCAAAAGGCAATACGAAAATCAACTACTGGAAGATGATAATTAATTTTTTTACAAATAAAATCAATAACCCTTTTTTGGTTCTAAGAAAATCGTGTATTGTTTTCTGCTCATTAAGGGTCGTATTCACAGTCGATACTTAAGGGTTGCTTAAGTAAGCTATTGAGTTTCGAAACCTTACTTGAGGGTCCTTTACGTAAGGCTCCCTTGAGTAGTACTCAAGTAACGAAATGTCAACATGACATGTCAACATGAATTTTGTTATAGTTAAGGCGATTTTGTAGGTTAATTTTGGAGTACGTTGTTGTCAGTTTCTGTCACATCCGGAAAAATGTCCGGCACAAAACACTAAATACTGGCACAAAACAAAAAGAGATAACAGAAAACATGAACATGCGTACACATAGACATAACAAATTATTTTATATCTGAAATATGACAACGTCGCTGAATGAACCCTGCCGTCTGGTAGATGTTGTCTAGGAAGTAACCCTCAAGTACCCATTGTGTAATACTTAAGGGATACTTGAGAAACGACTACAAATACGGACCATAGTCTCATTTATGTAATTAGTGCTGTTGTTTACAAACAAAGGTAGATGTTGGCCTTGTTATGAATACTTTTGAGAAGATACTACTACCGTGCTGTGTGGATGCCTTTTACTTTTTTCATTTTTTGAACTATAACTATATTTGCAATTATACATTACGACAGCACATGTGGTTTCAGCACGATGGAGCGCCGGCTCACTTTGCTGTACCAGTACGTGAGGATTGGGCTCAGCGGTTTGGGCACCGTTGGATTGCTAGACGTGGAGCCGTTTCTTGGCCTTCTACAGTATATTCAATCCCAAGATAGACTGCACATAAACAGTCGCATGCAGCATTAGCGTGGTTACTGTCCGCTGCCATCTGCGAACGCGCCTGCTATAGTCCAGTGCAATTATGGAATTTTATATTACTATTTAAAAGAGTTGCCCTATTAACGAATTGCAACTTAAAAGTAGCCAGTTGCCAGTTTGAAATGATCATTTAGGCAATGAACACTTGACGTCGCATATTTGGATCTGATTTCCAGTCAGTCTTGGGGATGTTTACTTGCCGGATTATAACATACAATTCACACATAGTGTACTGGACTATTAGGGACCCTACGGACATGAGCCGATCACGCACGCGGGCTTGTTTTCATTTGGTCTGGCTTGGCTGTGAACACAGTTATAGATCACCTGATTTAACGCCGCTAGGTTTTTACCTGTGGGGACATGTAAAGTCTTTGGTCTACGAAACTACAGTAGAAACAGCGCAAGACTTAATCGGACGAATTACAGCAGCATTTGAAATCATTCAAAACGAGTATCAAATTTTTAGTCCGCCGAAATCATGTGCGATGTTTAAATTGGTGTATTCAGATTGGAGGAAGACATTTTGAACAATTGTTGTTATGATATCATGTACAAAAGGCAAAAATTGAATGCACTAAACGCTATTTAGGCAATTCATCGTCTTTCTACATTTTAACGCTTCTTAGGGCCGTAGTACCGTACGGACATTTTTCCGGACATGGGTCCCTATACTCAAAAGTTTTCTATCGTTGCACTGAATAACCCCTAGAAGTTTGATCCCATAGTTCTGAAACACCCTGCAAGGTATAACCTTGGAAAATTTTGTCTTCGCTAAACATTTTCTGTTTCATGTCAAAATTAACTGCGTTATAGTAATTTACCTCCTTCTTAGTGCTGCGCATGCTCAAAATAACTATATCAACGGAATGACTTGTGTTATGGTCCAAAACTCCATATCATCCCAGGAGCAACAGTATGCGTAACCAAACACTAATTACATAAATTTGTCAAGCCTATAACCCTTTTTCTGATTTAACGCGATGAAGCAAATTTAAGAAGCTTTCACCATGGACGGTGAAGGAAAAAAATTGGAAAAAACACAGGTTTTTTCGTTTTTTCCCAAACGAAAAATATATTTTTTTTAAACTCAATGCCAGTAATCTAAAAATAAGTTAATTTAATTGTGAGATAAATGCATATTCGTCCATTTAAATCGCTTCAATGAAAAAACAAAAATTATATTATATTATATATAAACATATATTCATACTTTATTTCAGAATATTTAGTAAAAGGAAACAAATCTTATTAATAAAATAACAAACTTTAAATAGGTACCTATATGAAAAAAATACATGAAAGAACTTTTGAAAGAACTGCCAAAATAAGTAAAAAACATACCTGGGCCATTATTTCAAAATATATAAAAAAGAAAAACTCTTGATTTGTTAACAAAATAACAAACAAATAACAACAAGTAACATAATAAACAGAAACTAATATAAAAAAATTGAAAAGAACTAACAACACAAGTAAAAAAAACATTATTTGGCCTAAGCCAGAAGACGAGGCACGTCATCATCATCATCAAGATCTGAGTTTTCGGAGAAAGAATCTGGTTCTGATTCTGATGCAATAGCATCGCCATCCTAAAATTCATGAAAATGCTCAATATCCATTTTAGCCTGTTCTAAAAGGGGAAATGCTTTAGCATTGTAGGAAAATTCTTCTTCTTCGTCCAACAACGTTGTCAGGGTTGTGACACTGCATTTTATATTTAAAATGTGTTTAAAACAATTGTTTAATAGGTATATCTCAAGTAATTTTTTTTATTTCTGAGAAAAATGCGTTTTTTCCAATTTACCGGACAAACCCCCGGTTGTTTTCTGCCACCCAATTTTTCCGGAAATTTTTAAACACTAGTTATGAATCATAAGCTGATACTTTATTGTAATGGAATCGCATGATCCACGAATTTTGACCAGTCATCCACTGTATTCAAAACAATGAATACATGCAATAATTAGCAATTACGCATTCAAGTGATCAGGATGATGACAAAGAAACCCCAACACAGATAACGCGACTTGTACTTTGGACCCATTATTCAGATCGGCGAGTTACGACTAAGCAAAATGATGGGAAGAGCTTTCTTTGTTTCTAAAGTCCATACTGTACGTGAATATTGCGGTTTAATGTGTTTTATATGAGTGTAGAATCCGTACTCAAGTGATACAATGAATACAAGATGCGGTCAAAATATAAACAAATTTGAGCGTAAAATATTATATAATCGACATTATAATATACAGGGTTTAATGTTATCCGACGTATTCCTATCAGGGCATGATAGTATAGCTAAAATAATTTTATTGATTAACATATTTCGTATAAATATATTAATCAATGCTAAAATGCAATGAAATTAGCTTAATATATGTATGGACAAAAATCGACAGTTTTGGATATTTTCCAATTTCAAAGGAATTCTAATAATTACCCAAAATCCGGCATTTTTGTCTGAATAATGACACATCTACGTTAAAAATCAGTAACATGTTCACTTATTTTGGTTCAATAGGCTAACACTAATTCAATACCATCATATACAGGGTTATTCACGTTATTCGACACGGAGCATTATGACTGAAGTATTTAATAAAAAAGAAAATAATAATTTCGGATGGATAGAGACCCATAAAGGCGACATTTTGAAAATATTTTCATGTTATACAGGGTGTCCCAATAACACGAAATGTATCAAAGTTGTGTTTAAATGGAACACCCCGTTTATTATTGCATATTTGGATTCCTTGGTGAATTCTAGTGTGACTTTGTGTATCATACATAGGACTTAAAGCGAACCGTTTAGGTGTAAATCACCATTTTCGGTATAACTAGATATCAGGGAAAAATTGAATATCGCAGAGATTATAAAATTTGGAACGCTGTGACTTTGCCGTATTACTAAGCATAAAATGCCTCAGCTTTGACGAGACTGTCAAAATTAAATTACGTTTATGCTTGGAGAAATCGGTCGATTAATTAAGGAAACTTCGATGACAGAAAAGTTATCAAATTCTACGTTTAACCCTATAAAAAAATTAGGCATTCCTATTTGAAAAAATCAATTTATCGCTGATCGAAGTTTCCTTAATTAATCGACCGATTTCTCCAAGCAACGTAATTTAATTTTGACAGTCTCGTCAAAGCTGACGCATTTTATGCTTAGTAATACGGCAAAGTCACAGCGTTCCAAATTTTATAATCTCTGCGATATTGAATTTTTTCCTGATATATCCACTTATACCGAAAATGGTGATTTACACCTAAACGGTCCTATGTATGATACACAAAGTCACACTAGAATTCACCAAGGAATCCGAATATGCAATAATAAACGGGGTGTTCCATTTAAACACAACTTTGATACATTTCGTGTTATTGGGACACCCTGTATAACATGAAAATATTTTTAAAATGTAATGTTTTATCAATTACTTCAGTCATAATGCTCCGTGTCGAATAACGTGAATAACCCTGTATAGGTTAAAAGGTATAATACATACAAACCAAGGGAAAACTTGCTCATAGTAAGGTATGAATGCCGAATTGAAAACCTACATTCAGGAGCATAGCCAGGATTTAAATTCGGGGGACTGAGTCTTGTGGTTGAGTCATCAACCACTTATTCTTCTTTAGGTATCATCTCCTCAGCGGAGGTTGGCGACCATCATTTGGAACTCTTCTCTGTCATGGGCTAAACGAATGATTGTGCAGGCCTCTCCGATATTGAACTACTGGCGTAAGTTCCGAAGCCAGGAGAACTTTTTTCGCCCGATCCCTCGTCGTCCTTCGATATTTCCCTCAACGATCAGTTGTAAAAACTCGTACTTACTATTTCTAAAAATATGGCCAAAGTATGCTGCTTTTCTTCGTTTTATTGTGGTTAAAAGTTCCTGTTCTTTATCTAGTACCCTAGTGTTTGTTACCCGCTCGGTCTATGATATCCTTAATATGCGTCTGTATAGCCACATCTCAAAAGAGTCCAAACGTGACATGGTCCGAGCTTTTAATGTGGTCCCTCAACTCCGTATAATAATGTGGACAGTACATAATTTTGTTGCTCGCCATCGAGTAGTCAAACTTAAATCTCGGTTGCAGAATATCGTTTTCATTTTGAAAAAAGTATTTCTGGCTATTTCGATTCTGCTTCTAATCTTTCATCAAGACCCCATTTATCATTTAGTCAGCATCCCAAATATTTGAATCTGTTTACTCTTTCTACGTCCCGATTGTTTATTTCTTCTTCTTACGTCATTAATATTTAATCTAGTGATGATCATAAACTTTGTTTTCTTCATGTTTATTTTGAGACCACTTATTATATGGTGATAAATATTTTTCTGCACGAGGAGTTATACATCATAATATCTAATCACTAGTTTACGCTACTCGATTCGAAAATTTGGACCTCTGAACCTTTCCTTAGTATAGTTCCCAAGGTCACCTCTCATCGCAAATGTGAGGATGGCCTTGGTTCCTGTCCATCTTATATCTTCAGGTTCAAGAACTGTAAGAATGTGATACCCAAGGGCGTCACAGCAACATAGAATCTGTGCCGAGGACTCTTCCTCCTCGTTACAGCGTGTACACGTGGGGTCGCTTGCCACCCCCATCACATACAAGTGACGATAAGTGTTTCTGTGATCTGTGGGCCAGATGATTCAAGAAACCTTAGCTGGCTTCTCTCCAGTGAGAGACAGAACCGCCCCACCTTGACCAGAGGTCCTAAAATAAGGTCTCTAGCTAGACGGAGATATCCAGAGATTCCTCATAAGATGTTGATGTTATTCTTGCTGCTAGCTCTACAACCCACCACTAAACCTTGCTCAGTTCTGCAAAAGCAGATATAAAGTCTAACCATAGAAGAAGTAAATACTTTTTGTCCGCCCCTCGTATGCGCGTTTGCCAGTAAGTCTGAACTGTTAAGAAAGTTGCAACATTCGACGATTGTAAATAGCAAATAGCCGGCAAAACGTTGGTAATTTTGTAAATATATAAAAAACTTTCACTATTCTTTGACGAAACACCATATCGTGACATGAGCTGAGGAATTACCATCGATTCTTAAGTCGTAGCATTTAGCATACATTAGTCCAGTAAATTAGTCAATTTTATTACAGACCACAGAGATTGTACCACAGCATAGTAAACAACAAGCACAATATCTCTGAGGATTTCCTATATAAAAATGGTTTCCACAGAATTTGACCTTGGGATGATTTTACGGCTTTGATGTTTGGGTAGAGATGCGAAAATGAAAATATCGATACCGGTACGAACTCGATATTTTTTAGCCAAATAGGCGCGTTTCGTTCGTACAGAGAATTTTGTGCAATTGATTACACCCCTCAATAATTATATAGTTATTTCGATACCGATACCCCTACAAAAGTATCGATACCAGCTTGGAATCGCTCAAAAACTATCTAAGCTGAAAATACTCGATATTAGTGCAGAAGTATCGAAGTATCATTAGCATCCCTACAAAAAATCATCCAAAAGTAGGGAAGCGCGTGTAATTTCCGCCAACCTGAGATATTGTGCTGGTTGTTTACTATGCTGTGATTGTACTTAGAAGGAAAATATGCCCATATAGAGTAAAATATTACGAGGAAATCTAACAACGATCATAATAATGATAAATATCAAGTGAACATTTTACTTTTGTTTTTGTAGGTTTTATGACGTCTAATCACGAAAAATCATTTTTATTAAATCGGACTATCCATTACGCCAAAAACTACGTTACTTGCTACACCCCTCCATGAGAAAATGGGAATAATCTGCTCAGGTCATCCACACCTACATCCCCACAACGAATAAGAAATATCAATTAAAAAAAAAACTAAAAAACACGCTTTAAATAGCATCGGACTGAAAGATTAAAAATTATTTTTAAAATAAGCTTAAAACAATAATAAACAACAAATACTAGTATAATTGTGAAAAAAGGGTCGGGTGCTCGATTTACGAATAATATGGCACAAAGTTGCCAAGCTTCTTTTCGTTCATTATTGTTTTAAGTTTATTTTAAAAATCATGTATAACTTTTTAGTCCGATGTTTTTTAAAAGAGTGTTTTTTTATTTTTTTATGTTATATTTATTTTCAACATCTTAGTTAACATTATCATTAAAGCTTTTTTAATTTTTAAACTGTATTTATAAATACTCTGTGTAATCAGGATGAACAATATTTTTAAAAGCGCATTAAAAATACGTCATATTTCATTACTAATTTCCAAAGCTACCTTTTCAACCCCTACCAGATTTCTCACCGCATAGAAAATTTTACAACTTTCTGGTTATTAGAATAATGACGTACAAAAACGAGGTTCAGTTCAAGTCCCGTATATAGCTAATAATTTCTCTACATAATGAAGTAATGGTCTGGAGAGCATCATTACATAATGTATCGCTATTTTATTACGAAAAACCAGTTTACTACTGGACTATATTGATATAGGTACCGTGATTATGTACAGTGACACCTTTCTCATAGTTGATGATATTTTTTAGATGTCACGACCTTGATCTCAATTTTCACGTGTATACAGAAAAACACATTGATCTCAAACATAGCTAGATGTTAGACGAGTTAAAAAGCACATATGGCACTCCAATCATGTATAATTATTAACATTGTTGTTGGTTTATTATGGTCATAAAGTGTACATATAACATCAACATATACTACTCGCTAGTGAAATCTGAACACAACCTGATTATCTGAGGTTCTTCTATAAGAAGGTGGTACCTTAAGGAAAAGAAGATGCATCTCCCAACAGTCGAGTCGTTCAAAATGTTACCAACATCACCTCATACAAAATACTCGTATTTTTGCTAATGACAATTTTTGCAACAAATTGATGTTTTTAATGTATCTACTAGCAGTACTTCCAAGAAGGTACCATAAAAAATTCTATTCTGGTACACAATGGACATATTGCTTGCTTGAATATCAACGGCCCGGACATATCACTGGTACTATAATATTCATGTGAATGTGTCCAAGGTCACACACGGTATTGCATACCAATTATCAAAACTTAATGATTGGTTTTTCGTGTAATAGATGCTCCCGTGAAATCATCATGTAATTAATGATTACTTAATGAAGAATTAAACAAATAAATCATTGGAAAGACCCCAAAGGCGAGAAGTCTATTGATTTTTTCATACGTCAATGTTGTACCTGGGTAAAAAGTAACAACTATACCTGACAGAACTAACAGACAAATCGACAGGTACAGTCCGTTTCACCTAAAAAGATAACAGTGACGTCACACAATTGATGACGTACCGGCGTCAACAAGATGGCGGGTTGCTTACAGCTTAGGCTTAACAAGTGTGTTCTCATTTTGAATATTGGTATAATGAATTGAATATCGCAGCGATTATAAAACTTAGAAGGTTGCGACTTTGCGGTGTGGCTAAGCATAAAATGCGTCAGCTTAAGGTAGACGGTCAAATTTGATTTTTTTGTACTTGACGAAATCAGTAGATTAATTAAGGGAACTTTAATCACAGGTAACAAGCTTTTTTCAAAAGGCAATACTTATTTTTTCACACGATCAGATGTAAAATTTCATTGTAAATATCAATCATTTTAGTTTTCATTTTATTTCGAATGTTCAATCAGTGTTTTCCAATTTTCCCACCTATACGCAACCTAGCAGGCCATGAAAATTAAACAAGAACTAGTTCAGATGGAAGAAATCAACTAACTTAGCAGAAAGATACAGACGAACTAGAGTGACGAGACAAGATTATAAAAAATTCTCACAACAGATCAGCTCTACCCCGAAAACGACAGCGATGAGATATTTAATGTCAATGAGAAGCTGTTTTTTTTTTGACAGCCAACTAGCTAATAAAATGTATTAGAGATTGACAAATTTCCAAAACGGTTAAAAATTTTGAAATGAAAGGAAAACTACCAGCGATTGTTCCTGTCGGGATAATGCCTTCAGAATGAAATTTGAAATTTAATGGTATAAAAAAGTCATTTCCGTCAAGTCAAAAACAAAGACATCTCTGCCTGGAGCATTTTGGACATCTATTGAAATAGTTGTTAAAATTTTTCATTCCTGCTTGTTGTAATTTCGTTTATTTCATGTATTTTTCTGCAAAGTAAGTTGTTTAATAATTTATTGAAACACAATAATTTAATTTAGTTTTCATTTTCTACGATCTTGCTAATGAATACTTAAGAATTTGGATATATCCTTCCCCAAGATCGATGATGCAGCAGTGGTTGAGATTACGCAGCGACAAAAATGTTGTCCAAGTCAGTCGTGTTAGATTTTCCTATTGTCGGAGTTTTGCGCTTTCTAATGAACATGCAGAAAAAGTATACATATTTGACTTTTTTAGAAACACTAAAATTTAAAAATTATTCGACAACTTCCTAGATTACAAATTTAAGTATACCGACATTACAAAAATTTTGATTTCGTATTTCACAATTTTAAACTTCATAGAAGTGACATTCGAAAATAAATAATCTGAACATTATTTCTAAATATGCTTAAAATAAAAATGCCACCTCATACATCACAAATACTTTTCCTATCTGTACTTTGTTCTTTTTTGAGTAGTTAGATATTTAAGTTCCAGATAACCAGATTGATAACTCCAACAAGTGGCTTATCGATTCATCATTCTTTATCTCTACGACATTGAGCTTGTTAATAGATCTATTGTTAAATAAAATTTTGAGCCTGTGGCGCAGGTCACGAGTGATGTTGAATGTAGTTCAGTAGTTTGCATATAATCCTGGGTATTGTTAGTAGATATGCACAGATTACCTTCAATTTAGATAAACCACTCTCGAATACTCGAAATATTCTTAGATAGTGTCTATATCGTTTAAAGATTGTGATAATGCATTAAAATTTATTTATCGCACAGAAATAATATAGCCTCTTTAAAAAAAAGGTAATCTGCGCACACAAAAGAATGACACAAAGTGCCTTGACTCAGTACTTCTCTCCACTCCGTATTGAATATAGTATACAGGGTGAGTCAAGCTCAACGCCTCGGACTCTTGTGATCAAACGATACTACTTTTCGAAAAATCGACTTTGCATGTGTATGTAGGTCGAGTAGGGCTACATTTTAAAAATAATGACTTTTATACAGGGTGTCTAATAAAAGCGTGACATATCAAAGTTATGTTTTTTTAAATGGAACACCCTGTATATTATTGCATATCTAGATTCCTGGGTGCATTTTAGTGTGACTTTATGTATCACATATGGGACTTTAAGCGAACCGTTTAGGTGCAAATCACAATTTTGGGTATAGGTAGATGTCAGAAAAAAATTGAATATCGCAGCTATTATAAATCTTAGAGGGCTGTGACTTTGCCGTGTTACTAAGCATGAAATGTGTCAGCTTAGTTTAGACGGTCGAGTTCGAATTACATTTGTACTTGGAGAGATCGGTAGATTAATTAAGGAAACTTCAATCAAAGGTAACTTGATTTTTTCAAATGGGAATGCATAATTTTTTTTATACGATCAAACGTGCAATTTGATATGCTTTCTAATTATATCAGGTTGTGAATATCAATCTATGGTAGTTTTTATTAAATTTCGAGATTTCAATCAAATCAGTGTTTTTCAATTTCCCTACCTATAAACAAACTAGCAGGCCATGAAATATAAACAAAATCGTATTCAGATGGAAGAAAACAACTAACTTGGCAAAAAGATCCAGCAGAACTAGAGTAAAAGAACAAGATTATAAAAATTCCCTACAACAAATCAACTCTAACCAGAAACAACGGCGGTAACATGTCTAAGGTTAAAGAGAAGCTGGAGTACGACAGAAATGGATAATTTTTACAGCCTACTAGCGACTGCAATGTACTAGAGATTAAAAATTTCCAAAATCACTACAGACTTTGAAATGAAAGAAAAACTTTCAGCGATCGTTGCCGTCAGTTTAATATCTTCAGAACGCAATTTCACATTTAATGGTATAAAACAGTAGTCATTTCCGTCAAAGTCAAACATAATGATACCTCTCACTGCCGTCCTTTAAATTTTTCAGCATCTATTAGCAAGGTCGCAAAAAAAGGAATACTGACAAATCATATTTTAGTTTTCCGCCAAGTAAATTATGTTTAGTAATTTGAGCAGATTTTTAATTTATTCTTCATTTTCGGCGATCTTGCTTATGAGTATTGATGATTTTGCAAAACTCCAGTCAGAGGTATCGGTTAGGTACTATTTTTTTAAATCGTGAAGTGTGAAATTTTATTCTGAAGCTATTAAACTGCCAGCAACAATACGTGGTAGATTTACTTTCATTTCAAAATTCACAATGGTTTTGTGAATCGTCAATCTTTAGAATATTGTAGTAGCCGGTATGCTGTGAAAAATACCCATTTCTGTCGTACTCCAGCTGCTTTTTGACCTTAGATGTGTTATGTCTGCTATTTTTGGTTAAAATTGATTTGTTGTAAGTCATTTTTATAACGTTGTCCCTTTACTCTAGTTCGTCCGTAACTATCTGCTAAGTTAGTTCTTTTGTTCCATCTGAACAGTTTTTTGTTTATATTGCATGGCCTGCTAAGTTGCTTATAGGTAGCAAAATTGAAAAACACCGGTTTTACTGAAAATTTGAAATTAAATAGAAACTACCAGAGATTGATATTTACAACCACATATCATTAGAAAGCTTATCAAATTGCACATTTGATCGTATAAAAAAAATTATGCATTCCCATTTGAAAAAATCAAGTTACCTTTGATTGAAGTTTCCTTAATTGATCTACCGATTTCTCCAAGTACAAATGTAATTCGAACTCAACCGCCTAATGTAAGCTGTCACATTTCATGCTTAGTAACACGGCAAAGTCACAGCCCTCTTAAGATTTATTATAGCTGCGATATTCAATTTTTTTCTGACACCTACCTGTACCCAAAATTGTGATTTGCACCTAAACAGTTCGCTTAAAGTCCCATGTGTGATACATAAAGTCACACTAGAATGCACCCAGGAATCTAAATATGTAATAATATATAGGGTATTCCATTTAAAAAAACATAACTTTGATATGTCACGCTTTTATTAGACACCCTATATAGAACTCATTATTTTTGAAATGTAGTCCAACTCGACCTACATACACTCGCAAAGTCAATTTTTCGAAAAGTGGTATCGTTTGGTCACAAGAGTCCGAGGCGTTGAGCTTGACTCACCCTGTATATCTTAGTAAATAATGATAGTATAAAATTGTTTATATAAAAGTTGTTTGTTATTGTATTTGCCATAATACGGCCGTAGACAGTTGTTTTTGTTTCAGTAGAAAACAAATGTGTATGAAAGAACAATTGATTTTTTTAAATTCCAGTATACCTTTTTATTAGGCTCATTTGATAGATATTTTTTCCATTTTCAGTGATATATAAAATGTCAGTATCAAAATACAAGGAATTGTATCAAAAATGTTAAAAACTTTATTATGTTTATTATATCAAGGGCGAGGTCTAGCTCCTCCACCTAACCCAAGAAAATAATATTTTATAAATAAACACAACCTCAGCTTGAAAGCATCTCGAAAAACCAAAAATTTAAATATGGTTAAAATATTCAACTTACAAATTGTATGAACAGATAAAGGAGAGGTCGCGAGACAAATGTACTAATAGAATAGATTTAAAATACAGGGTGTCCCAAAAAATAGTGTCAAGCGGAAGTCCAGAGATAGAGCACACCTAGAAGTATCTGAATCACCCCCATATATGTTATGCAATTTTCTGTAGTTTCCGAGTTATGCATTTTTTTCTGAATTTTAAAGAATTCTCTACCTCGACAACTTAAAACTGTTCCAAAAGAAAAATTAAAAAACTTTAGCAAATTCTCTTTTTTGCTAATTAATCTTTAAGAGTTTACTGTTCATTACATAAAGGAATCGGCTTAGTACATCTGATGAAAGTCATGAAAATTATAGTGTAAAGTGAAAAATTTACGTTCTGTTAATTATGACTTAGATTTTCGACTCGCGATTAAAAATCTAAAGAGGTCATTTCATGATTTCTATGCAGGTCTAAAAACTTCTTCAGACTCTCAGCTATCATAATCATTAAAACATTAATGGGGCTACTTTGTCTCCAATCGACCTCCAACGACAAGAGGTGGAGATTTCTTGAAATTAGCGATGGGATTTTAAATGAAACAATAACTATGTTTAGGGCGCTAATAGTCGAATGATTGTCAGTGCCTCAATAAAACACATTCAGTGCGAACAGAATATCGATAGATGACCACCTGTGTCACTTTGCTAAGCTTTTTTTTACATGTACGATTTCTTTTTTGTAAGTGGGAAATTGTAAAATGAAACTAAATTATCAAATTTCTTCACTAAGTTTATTAAATTTCACAAGAAATTTTCAAAATGTCTACCTTCCTGTTCGATACATAATCTACAACATCTGAAAAAATTGTTTTTTAAATTAACAAAAGCTCTTTGATTGTTTTTTATTGTTTCTTCAGCCTGTGTTGATTTGTTGCGTAATTCGCTGATGTTTCGACACCCTTTAGCATAAATTAGTTTTTTGTAGTAGTCCCAAACAAAAAACTCTATCGGATTTCAGTCAGGTGACCGTGGCGGCCATTCAGTGGGTCCACCACGACCTATCCATTTCTTGCATAGTCTCTTGCAGAAAACAGCATCGTTAAATTCAGTTGTCGTGCACTCAAGGTCCGTGGGAATAGCCAGATAGTAGACAACAGAAACAACATCAATCCAAACAAAAGCGTATCGTTTTAAAGCCGCAAAGACAGACAGACGACTGAATAAAGACAACGAAAACAACTTATGCAACACATTTTGAAAAGACGTCACAACAGTATCGTAGCTATCTCTTTCTAACATCGCCATCGTTTACTGCGTTAGCGTTAGCCCTTTTCGTTGGCGCTCAGGTAAAAACTGATTTTGAACAATGCCCTCCTTGTGGTTTTTTTCAGCAAGAAATAGGATCTTTTTTAACAAATGTTCAATTTATGCAACGTTTTTAACGTTTATTATTGCGGTACTGACAATCAATCTGCTATTAACGCGTTAACATAAGTTATTGATGAATTGAAAAATACATCGCTAATTGCAAGAAATCTTCGCCTCTTGTCTTTGAGGGTCAATTGGAGCGAAAGTAGCCCCATTAAGTACTAGTTTTTTTTCAATGATTGTGATAGCTGAGAGTCTGAAGAAGTTTTTAGATCTGCTTAGAAATTATGAAATCACATCTTTGGATTTTTAATTGCGGTCGAAGATTTAAGTCATAACTATCAGATCGTAAATTTTTCACTTTACACTAAAATTTTTATAACTTTCATCAAAGTTACGAAGCCGATTATTTTATGTATGAACAGTAAACTCTTTGAAATTAATTACAAAAAAAGATAATTTGGAAAAGTCTTTTAATCTTTCTTTTGGAACAGTTTTAAGTTGTCGAGGTAGGGGATTCTCTGAAATTCAGAAAAAAATTCATAACTCGGAAACTACAAAAAATTGCATAACATATATGGGGGTGATTCAGATACTTCTAGGTGTGCTCTATCTCTGGACTTCCGCTTGACACTATTTTTTGGGACACCCTGTATAATTATAATATAAAAAATATAATTGAATGTTGGATGTTTTTTGAGGGCAGGCGGGTGATTTGGTTGCAAGCGAGTCTCAGACTATAGCAGCTACTACAGCTTCATGCAAAAGGAAAATAATAAAATGATATCACCGTTATGTGTGGGAAGTACTGAGTCAATCAACTTGACTCCATTTTTATCTGATAATAAGGAAAAAATAGAAAACTATAAATCGGAGGACCTTCCCGTAATTATTAGGAGCTCATACTTGAAGAGACTTTCTTAAAGATGTCTAGGAATCTATTTTTAGTATCAAGCGAAAAATCGTTTTTGTTTCCCACCCTAATATTTACTACTCGATTTAGTAGCAAATAGTTTACGTTTTTATACAAATATTAGAGAGATATTGCCAACTACAGATACAGCATACGTTGCGGTATTTGCGCAGCGGTATTGTAGATAGTGCGGCCTTATCGTCCTTGCAAAATTGATAGTTATTGCCATACATACGTTGCGCGCTGCCGTATTTTGCTTTGAAGTTTGTCAAGAGTGTCAGGAAACAAGTGACAACTCTAAAAAATTACTTTTTTTCAGTTTACACTGCTTTGGTTTGTTGTTTGCATTATGGTTTGCACATTGTTCCTCACTATCGTAGTTGATTTTGGTATTTCTATTGTAAAAAAGATTAAGATCTAGGAACATTAGTTTTGACTGGAGCCAACGATAGGGATGTATTCATATTTTTGTTCACTCGAATTTGTGAAGAAGCAGATATAACAGTCCATAACCGGTGTAATCAACAAATTAAGCACACATTTTTCAGCACAAAATAGGTATGGTTTTACAGCAACAAATATAAAACCACCATAAAGGCATAAAACGCTTCATTTGGCTTGGCTCAATGACAATCAAACTACGAATCGTCGCGAGTGTTGACGATTACTTCCCGAATGGCGATACCGCAACAATACCGCACGGTAGCTATCTTCCGTGAATAACGCCAGAGCTATTCCCAAATAGCGCAACGTACACCTCCAACGCATCTGCGCATGCTTAGATGTCAAAATAGCGCGTGCGGTATTACCGCTTGGCACATCTGGTTACAGTAATTGTTGCATTCAGCAGAAAGACCGGGAGCCGCTACTTTTGTAGCCGCTACATCTCAACAGTTGGCGTTCTGCTGCAAAGCATTATTTGTGCACTCTGAGATATCACGATAAATAGTTGTGTCGACTGTCAGTTGTCAGTGAAATGTCAAATGAGTGGTCACATTTGAGGTTATTAAAAATAAAAAGATATGTCAAATTGTATCAAAGTGTGGACTTTTTCTTTTAAATATCACAACATAACCTATAACACAAGTGTCATAAAATATGACACTTCACAAGGTCAAAAGTAGCTTATTCTGCTCCACTCCAAGTGAGCATACTTTTCTATCGCTACAAAAAATGGCGACACCGCTGGAGCGGTAGCTGCTAGGTTGCACACGCGTTCAGCAGAAAATTTGGTAGCTGCTCAGCAACTGTTGAGTCTGCTGAATTCACCCAATATCTCTCTAATATCTATAAATTGTGCTTAATAAGAACCGTAAGAACGCATCAGGGACAGCATAGAAAATTTTTCGACCGTATTTACTTCATTCATAGAATCTCAGTAGAATTCAAGAAATTGAACAATGCATTGCCCTCTGACTGCAACAGTAGGATTAACAATCTCTGTGGCTGATTTGATAAGATGGCTGTGACAACAATGGTTCTGAGACAACTATATGAATCACCCCTATATCTTCAGAACATTCATCGCTTTGATGTTTATTGGCATCAATGCTACATTCTCCACGATAAAACTGGTTAGACGAACGTGTTCAGGGTTTTAAACGTCTCCAGGGATTTTCCATTCTCGACAACTTGAAATCTTGATTTAAAAATCGAACAAAAATTTGATAGTCCACACTTTATCGCCTATATTTTTTTCACATTATGAACTCTGATCTGCTACGCAGATGTTGGCAAGTTATCAATGTATGTACAGCTGATTCCAATACAATATTGCATTAAAATGTTTATTTAGTACGATGAAAGGCACTCTGATAATTAAATGTTATAACCAGATAAATTCAGAGGAAGCAGACTTCATGCCGTGATCACTAACAGTTTCTGTTATTAATTATTCTGACAATAAATTTCTGCATAAAAATATTGCTCAAGCATCTTTTATCATATAAATGCTTATTTTAATTATAATTTATTACATGGCAAGTTTTATTTCATCCAGCTAGAAACAACTGATTCCTATGAAATGCTGATGGATGGAGAAAAAGGTCAGTTATGTGCATATTGTTATATAATTATGTACATATATGTCAGAACTTTTGGAAAAATTATTTAAGAAAAAGGTAGCAGAGCAAGCATACATTCAATGTGCAGATCTTTTTTAATCAGGCAGAAAATAAAATATTTAAAACAGAAAACAACAGAAAGCAACGGACGACAAAAAAAATGGAGTCAAGTTGATTGACTCAGTACTTCCCACACATAACAGTGATATCATTTTATTATTTTCCCTTTGCATGAAGCTGTAGTCCGAGATCTCTTGCAATCAAATCATCGCCCGCCTGTCCTCAAAAAATATCCACAACAAAAACTAGTAGTTTCCTAAATATCTGCGTAGGAACTAAAACGACACAATTTTTATTCTGCGACCTTCAACTGGACGAAATGAAACAATCAGGAACTTCCAAATTGCTTAAAAACAAAGTTTAAGCTATTTTTATATTTTTAGTTTTTTTTATTATTGCTGCGCCGCCACTGACACGATATTTGAAAACCATTCGCATTTTTCATCCTCGCTACGGTAATAATGCTGTATCTAAATTTCGTTCAAATCAATTTCATAATTTCCATGTTACTAAATTCCGAACGATCTAACTAAAGCAATACTCGTATGTATGTACTATACATCAGAAAATTCTGAGTCCCTTGGTTTCTGTAGTAGGCAAGGCAATGATCGGATGGACCTAAAAAAGGGTATTATGCCGCTGGGACTCTCTTCCACAGGTCAGTGGACAGCCTATTATGAATACAACAAATTTTTGAGGTTTACAACCCCCCACCCCCTAATCACCCCAATTTCACCCCACCCAAGAAAAAGTAAAAAATGATCTGGAACCCCTAAAACGCCTAAAAACGAAGTTTGAGGGATATTTATATTGTTTTATTTTTTTGCTAATTTCTCCGCCGCCCCTGCACCAATTTTCAAAATTATAGCAGCATTACCTACTAGGACCTCACAGCATATCCCTGCCCAAATTTCATCGCAATCCATGCGGCGGTTTCGGAGATTACGAGGGTAGAAAAACGCGAACAGACAGACTGACAGACAGACCGACAGACAGACCGACAGACAGACCGACAGACAGACCGACAGACAGACCGACAGACAGACCGACAGACAGACCGACAGACAGACCGACAGACAGACCGACAGACAGACCGACAGACAGACCGACAGACAGACCGACAGACAGACCGACAGACAGACCGACAGACAGACCGACAGACAGACCGACAGACAGACCGACAGACAGACCGACAGACAGACCGACAGACAGACCGACAGACAGACCGACAGACAGACCGACAGACAGACCGACAGACAGACCGACAGACAGACCGACAGACAGACCGACAGACAGACCGACAGACAGACCGACAGACAGACCGACAGACAGACCGACAGACAGACCGACAGACAGACCGACAGACAGACCGACAGACAGACCGACAGACAGACCGACAGACAGACCGACAGACAGACAGACCGACAGACAGACCGACAGACAGACCGACAGACAGACCGACAGACAGACCGACAGACAGACCGACAGACAGACCGACAGACAGACCGACAGACAGACCGACAGACAGACCGACAGACAGACCGACAGACAGACCGACAGACAGACCGACAGACAGACCGACAGACAGACCGACAGACAGACCGACAGACAGACCGACAGACAGACCGACAGACAGACCGACAGACAGACCGACAGACAGACCGACAGACAGACCGACAGACAGACCGACAGACAGACCGACAGACAGACCGACGGAAATGAGTGACGTGGATTTTCGTTATGTAGACAAACACCCAAAAAGCGTATTATCTCAAAATCGAAAATTTTCGCGATCACAATACTCCCCTCACCCATCGGTGTGGGAAGTAAAAACAACGGGAAACGACAGAAAGCAACAAAGAACAACAAAAAACAGCAGAAAACAACACATAACAACAGAAAACGCAGACAATAACAGAAAACAACATAAAAAACAGTAAACAGAAAACAGCAGAAAACAATAGATAACAACAGGAAACGACAGAAGATAACCGAAAACAACAGAAAACATTCTCTTCATTCTGTTAGATCAATTTGAACACAGAGACCCAATCGGGTATACACATTTTAATATTCCCTTTTTTCGGCTCCATAATCCACCACAATCGGTAACTCTCAATCAATTCAAATTCTTCAAGGCGTACTTAGAGTGGTTATATTGGGTTTTTAGGAAAAAAAAGTGTATTTTTGTTTTTTAAATCGTTGCGAAAGCCTTAGAGTGACTGAAACTCTTCCATTTTGTGTACCTATGTAGGAGTGTCTTCAATTTTTTCTTTTTAATAATATACTAAGGGAACTGGATGGTATCTATTTTCTAATTCTTCATTAACTAATTCTGATTATGTGTTCCATAAGAACTTTTGGAGTCAATTGGAAATCCATCATAATAAGTCTTGTCCCCTTCAATAATAATGTGGTTTTAATTTGAATAAATGACATTATGTTCCTAAATAAGGTCTTGAATGTATTCATTTATCATCATTCCACTATACAGCGTGTCCCTGAATTTCCATGACACGTGAAATTCTCGTAACAAAAAAAAAAGAGTTCAAACGAGAATTGAATGGTATTGTAGAAGGTACCAAACGGTCTATCATACCATGCTTTCAGAACTTCTTTTTTTGTATTTCAACCCTTAAAACTCAACTCCAACTTTCTTTTTCCAAATAGTACTCTATAGCTTTTCCTACATAAATGAAGTCCTTATATTTCATTTAAAATCTTGTAGTACCTTTGATTTCATACACAAACCTTTTTTTCATAATATTCATAAGAATAAGATTAGTAAAATAAGGCTTTGTATTTTCGTAATAAAAAATGATAAAAAAGCTAAATAAGTAGTTTTTTTAGAGGTACTGAATGGCCTATCATACAAGCTTTCGAAATCAAAAGTTTTTTATCATTTTTTTATTCCGAAAATGTCTGAGCCTCAAACGGGTCCTCAAACAAATACTTATTTTATTTATTGTATACTTATGACGTTGAATTATGAAATCAAAGGCACTCCAAGATTTTGAATCAAACAATGACCTCATTAATGTAGGAAAGACTGTGGGGTGCTATTTGAAAGAAGAGTTGGGGTGAGTTTTAGGGGTTGAACTACAAAAAAGTGTCGAAAGCATGGCATGATAGGTCATTTAGTACCCTTGAAAGGTCCATTTAGCTTTCTATTTTGTCCGTTTTTGTTACAAAAATATTAGGCGTCAAATTCTTATTTTATTTATCTTATGCTTATTACTTTACGAAAAAAATAGGCTTGTGAATAAAATCAAAGGTACTATAGAAGATTTTGAAGGAAATAAGAACTTCATTTATGTAGGAAAAGCTATAGGGTGCTATTTGGAAAAAGAAAGTTGGGGTGAGTTTTAAGGGTTGAAGTACAAAAAAGTGACCCTTTGGTACCTTCTAAAATACCACTTAATACTTATTCGTTTGAACTTATTCTTGTTCCGAGAAGGGAATATCACGTGTCAAGGAAATTCAGGGCCACCCTCTATACCTATAATGTAGGGATGGAATTTTTAAAAAATATGTCGATAGATCGTATCGAACGATATTTCTCATATTATATATAGATACAATACACAATTAGAAGTAAAAATAGCGATATAAACGATTTATTGATTTCTTTTTGAAGAATAATCGATTTATTAATAAAACTTCAAAGAATTTATTTCTCTTAAACATTTTCTCAATAAATATACACAAAAGGGTAGTTATTAACTTGGAAAATATTCAAAACGAATGAAAATAAAAACTAAAATGCATATATCTCTCGTAGTGAGCCTAAAAGTATAATTTTTAGATCATTTTCTCATGTGTATCTAGTCTTTAACTAGGCACAGACTTGCACTGAAAGATACTTTTATGCCTCGGATAAACGATAGATTTCATTTCATGCCAGAGAATCAACAAATAATCTATCACTAATTGTGCTAAAGACTTGATATATTCAATGGAACAAATATTTAAATAATATATTGAATATATTCTATATATCGAAGATGAAGTAGTTACCCATATAAAAATATCAAACATGTTTTCAAAATTTATGGATATCTCAGAGTAATAATTCTTCTCTCAGAATTATTGCTCTGAGATGGATATAGAAAAAATATCGAAATATGACACAATTAATGTAAGCCAGTGTTAAGTGTTACGCCCTACAGCACTACAGCAGTTTTCGTACGACACTGGTAGCGAAAGTAAAAACATCACGGATAGCCTGATAAAAACGTAAACAATTAATTACTTACTTTTCCCTTGTCGTACGGTGTATCTGAGGTTGGAGAAGGCTAAATCGACCTTAGGCCTTTCTGGGAGATGAGTCAACTTCTTTGGCTGCGCTGGGACGATCTGCAGCTTGATCTCGGCTGACCTGTTTTGCAATAATAGGGTTTCAGAAGCCATTTTGACTGCGGTTGTTCAGCAAGCAGAATTTAGCACGACGTCAGTTCATTTGTTAGGAATGGCGCATTGAATTTTTTTCGTTGATGCACTGAGTCCCGCCGCGGTGGTTGTTCGCGACGATCACGCAAAATAACTATAAAATGACAATAATCATCTGGTCGAGGATCGGGGGACGAGGTCTACGGAAACATGCAGCGCCGTTGCCAGATTTACCATAATTATATCTTTGCATTTGATTGAGGTGATTCGAATCCAGATTTTGTGGAATCCAGCTTGATGCTAGCCGGATCTTCGAATATTAATTCACCTTTAATATTGGAACATGGCCGACTTTACTCACTAGGCCGGAGCATTGAAATATGGCAACACTGGTATCGGGCCGAGCTTTTGTTTGTTGTGAAGTCATTAGTGTAATCTTCCAGAGCGAAAAATAAGATTGGAAGGTGATTTTTAATGTGTTTCTAATTATTTACCTGCACAAACGAAACTATAAAGATAAAAAGATGCCTGCAAAGTGTGTAGTACCAGGTTGCAATAGCAATTGGGGCTTCCAAACAAGGATATACCAACATAACCTTCCAGAGTAACAACGAAGAGTGGAAGGTGATTTTTAATGTGTTTCTAATTATTTACCTGCACAAACGAAACTATAAAGATAAAAATATGCCTGCAAAGTGTGTAGTACCAGGTTGCAATAGCAATTGGGGCTTCCAAACAAGGAGATACCAACATAACCTTCCAGAGTAACAACGAAGAGTGGAAGGTGATTTTCAATGTGTTTCTAATTATTTACCTGCACAAACGAAACTATAAAGATAAAAATATGCCTGCAAAGTGTGTAGTACCAGGTTGCACTAGCAATTAGTGCTTCCAATGAAGGACATAAACAGAAGTGGGTGAAAGGTATTCCTCATAAGGGCTGGTTATATTTATAAGAATAAAGACAATAATTTACAAACATTTCAAAGGATAAGACCTATTTTAAACCACAATGTGGTACCTACAATGTTTTCTGGACCTCCCAAATATCACAGAAAAAGACAGTTAATAGAACTCATCTGGGCATGCCAACGAGGGCATGCATCTGGGCATACCTACGAAAAGATTTGATAGTGAAAGGGAATCAAGATCAGCAAGAATGGCTTCACAGTGACCTAATAGTGAATTTTTCTAGCTCAAGTGACAATTTACAAAGTAAATTGAGTGTTCATTTATGTGGAAGTGGAAGTGGCAGCAGGAAACAGGTTGCGTTTATTTTTATTTTGTAGTGTCTGACTGTGATGAACCAGACATAAGATGTAAGTGGTATTAGTAGTAGTAGTTCTAAAAAGTATTTTTCTTAATTTATCAACCCAGATGAACTCTAATACATATAAAATGTAATAATTATTCTGAAACTATAGGCCAACTATTTGACAGCTAAGCCACGTTGCCACATCTAAGGCTCCGGCCTAGTGTAGAGTCGGCCATGATTGGAAGGATCGGATCATAATAAATATCATATGCATTTGGATATACACGTTTGCATTTGCGTATTACCTAAGTCTATTTTTATTGGTTGTTGCATATTACAACTTTTCCGGCATGGTATCTTGATAACCTAAAGTTTAAGTTGCAGCTAAAGACAGAGAAGTATATATTGTACAACGAGTGGTAATGACCGTAATAACTCATGCAGTCATGCAGCTGTAGTTTATAGACCAACAAGTGAGTTGTTAACATTACCGTGAGATATACTTTGTCTACGACCGTCACAATAAATAGTACGATTCAAAGACATAATAATAATTATTATTACAAAGTACATGACATGACAGAGAGGGAGAGGCAAAAATGGCTGCATACAGAAGTGCCATGGCAATTGGTTTTAGCACCCTGCCATGAAACACACCGCGATACACAGACAGACAGTCAAGAAACACATACATAGGTATGCATTTATTATTAGCATTTGTAACAATAGTAACGCTGTAGATAAAACGGATTCTTTATAATGTGTACACATATACATACGTATATTCATCACAAAAATATTTATGTAGACCTAGAGAGGGTATTTTCCCTGATGTAGACAGTAAGTAATAATTGGGACATTAGAAGTATTTAATATAGATTCTAAAATATAAATACTCAAAATTTCAATAAACAATTCATGAACAATTTGAGGATTCATTCGACAGTGGGCATGGAAAATTATTATTAAATTATAATCATTTTGCGACTTCTAAAATTGTGCGCTTGATGGTTTTTATGGTTTTCTCTCCAATCCATGGCGTTTTACTATACAATAAATAAAAACCGCACTCATATTATAGCAATTAGGCCTTAGACAGGTGCCTCCCACCCTGGTCCCCCCCCTCTAGAAAAAAAAATAAGGTGTGGTGATTAGTCAATCCACTCTTGACAGACTGTGTGCCGTCTAGGCCCATGCTGTGCTGGATACTTCAATGGCTACTTTGTATGTAGTTTGGTAATGCCACCGTTTTCAGGAATTTAGGTAGATTTGGCAACTCTGTAAAGAAGTAAAAGTCCAATAACAAAAGCGCTGAACGTCAAGCGCAGGCCAGGTGAACAGAACGTTTATACGAGGGTGATGTAAGAATATCCATTTTAATATTCACTATTTAAGTAATAATCAAATTCGTTGTTCGCTGTTAGTATTAAGCACCGACGTCTAATGGTAATAGCATATATATGGAAAGGCATGATGGAGCAAAATAGAGCAGGAAAATTTATAACTTTATCCAGCTGTTTTTCCTGTAAGCATTCAAATTTGAGAACTGGCTTCAAATTTGAAAATTGCTAGTCTATTGATTTAATGCGCTTTTGAAATAATGCTTTTAGTGAAACACAAGTACGTTTCTTGATTGTTTCAAAACCGAAAACTACATCTTTCTATCGCGTTTAGTTTCCGAGATATTAACTTTTATTGTAAAGTACTACAAACGTCAAATTTTGCAAAGATTGCTGAATAACTCCGAAAATAGGCATAGACATAAACTATGGTAAAAATCGATGCTGAATTCAAAAACGTAATAATATAATACAGGGTGTTCTATTTAAAATAAGGAAATTGATGCCTACTCCCGATATATTCGGAAGTCTGCTATCTTTGAAATTATTTTCTAAATGTAAAGCATTTGAAAAGAAACGTTTTTTATTCAAAATATTTTCGTCTAATTTGAACGGTCAGGCAGTTAGAGAGCACCGCGCGCTTATTAATTGTTTGTTTCAGTTTTAGGGTAACCTTTTAAGGTTACATCGAAATCTGGAAGTTTCGTTGTCCAAAGTGGAGAGTGTACTAAACATGCAATGACATTTCGGAAGTGATCTGTTTTAAAATGTTTACGTTTAATAATTATTTCTGCTATTGGGAGACGTTTGCCGTTTTGAAGTAAGTCCGTGTTTCTACTGAATAATTGTATCTTTTTGTATAATAAAATTATTAAAAACTCGTTGATACCTGCGTGTTATTTATGCTTTGGTTGCGCAGTTAATCAGGTGATCGGTCGCGAGCGCGCGCGGTTTGATTTTTACCTGTTTAGAAAAAGGGTGCCTTCATCGGCACCGGTCACTTGCGCGCCCGAAGAAAATTCAACTTCGGTTAATGACAACGTACCATTTATTCTTGCGAATTTTCGTTGCGTTGGTTGAGATGGACTTTCGGTTTATTATTTCTAGATCTAGATCATGGCGGAATGGTTTGTAGAAGACTTTTATGCCATTAGTCCCAATGACAACCAAAATTGTCAAATACGCGGATTATATAGTGGAAAATTATATACAAGAGAATGCGTTATTTCCACCACATTTGTGGGCATCTGGTATGTCTACGGTGGAGCAAACGACCAACTGTGAGGCTTTTCATAGCCATTTAAATTCAGGCTTCTACCATTTTCATCCAGATATATACAAATTTATTTCTGTGTTAAAAGATATGCAATTGCGAACATATATCAAGATCAACAGCGTAAATATTCAACGTAAATTTACCAATTACGAGTCATGTAAGCACATGAAGTACGTTGCCAATTTGATTGAGATGTATACAAATGGAGTTACTGCCCGATTTGATTTTGTTAAAAGTGTAAGCTATTACTATAAGAAATAAATTATTTAATCTGTATAATACTTGTTTTTTTTATTATCAAATGAATCAATCAATTCGCTGGATTCAAAACATCTATGTTTTATTAAAATACATTGAGTTTAATCAAATTTTCAACGTTTCAAGGAATATAAATAAATTAAATTAACTTTTTCACTTAATTCTAAATGAATATTACCAGTATTTGACAAGTTAGAAAAGAACCATGTGATGCAAATAAAGCTTACAGAAAGTGCTGCTATCTATATTACGCATTATAATTTATTTCAGTCAGCAATATTACCACATAAGTAAACGAGAACCGCCCCGCGCGCTTGTGTCCACATACCTGCCTATCATCCGAAATATTTTGCGGGCTTCTGACCGATGGGATTAGGACCAATCTCACCGCGGCGCGCTAGCGTCCTGCGGCCGTTATCAGGGCTGAGAGAGGGCGATCGCCCCCATCGCCCCCTTTGTATCCGCCACTGCGGGGCGATAACTTTTGCTTTTTCCTGCTGTATGTATATCTTTTAGCGAATTACTCATAATTTATTATTATCCAACTTCTCGGGCAAAGTTCATCGACACATTCACATTTACATGTATGCCTAATACGGTGTTCTAAGAGATAGCAATATTAGTGCAATAAATAATCATGTTAATGACCCTTGATAACCCAGCACAGCTAACTTAGAAAATCATAAAACTTTTATACCTGTACATATATGATTTAAATGGGTACCTATGAACAGGCATGTAACTATGGAGGGACCTAGGGGGTCGGACAGTACAAAGGATACCAGTATTATCGTAAATACATAAATAGTTTTAAAAAAAATAAAAAACACGCTTTTGACTGATAGGACTAAAAAGTTAAAAATAGTTTTTAAAACAGTAATGTACGAAAAATACTATAGACTGTCCACTGAAGAAAATGAGTAAAAAATTATTTCAAACCAATATTTTGGGGCTTTACTCGAATAAATCGCACTTATTTTTTTGTTTATAATAACATCACTGCTCTCAGTATGCAGTTTTGTAGATAGTGTGCATATAATCCTTGACCATACAGTAAAAATTTACATATATTGTGCATGTGGTGCATGTGGTTACTCCATTTGTTCGGTGGATAAGGTATAGTATTAGTGTGAAAAAAACATCGAGCGCCCTATTTACGAATTATTGCAGCTTCTCAGGAAGAACTAGTAGCCCTATTAAACATCTTAGAACAACATAGTGCAGCGTATGGTCTTGGTATTAACTACAATAAGACCAAGGTTATGATCGTAGATAGAGAACAATGATAATCATCGAGAAATAAAGTCAACAGGCCGTTGTGAAGTAGTTCAAAGTTTTGTATACCTCGGTTCTTTGATCGACAATTCGGGTAACTGAGAAAAAGAGATTCGATGGCGCATTTAACAGGCACGTGTGGCCATGACAAAGCTTACTGAAATATGGCGTGACCATAACATCACTAAAGCTACCAAAATGTCGCTGGTTCAGTCTTTTGTGTTCTCCATATTTTTGTATGCCTCGGAAACTTGGACTGTTAAAAAGGCAGATCGAGCTCGCATAGATGCTTTTGAAATGTGGACATGGAGGACGATGCTGAGAGTTCCTTATACCGCCCATCGAACTAGCGTTTCCATATTGGATGGGCTCGGTAATCCAAAGACAATATCCTCCATTGTGTCGACGAAAATGCTTACATTCTTTGGACATATACACAGAAGCGATAATATGGAGAAACTTGTAGTTCAGGGTCATGAGTGGGCGGCGCCGTGGCCGTCCCCCAACACACTGGGTGGATACGACGAAACAGTTGCTGGATATGAGTATCAAGAGCGCCACTAAACTGGCAGTAAATCGCGAACGATGGCGAGCTACAGTTCTCAAAACTATTGATAACCTTCGCGTCGGCAATACTCTAGCTCCGACTTAATGCATTTTACGAGTTTACAACATGTCTGTTAAGACATTGTGACCATGATGATGACGATGGCACATAACGCTCACGATTTTTTCACAATCATTATTAATATTTTCGTTCATTATTGTTTTAAACTTATTTAAGAAATTATTTTTAACTTTTTAGTTCCTTAAAAGCGTGTTTATTGTTTTTTTAAACCATGTGGATTCTCAATTCTTTAGTTAACCTCATCATTAAAGCGTGTTTTTTTATTGTGAAAAAAGCATCGGGCCCTCGATTTACGAAAAATATGGCACAAGGCGCCCACGTTTTTATTACAATCATACTAATATTTTTATTTTATTATCGTTTTCAACTCATTTTAAAAATTATGTTTAACTTTTTAGTTCTTTGAAAGCGTGTTTATTGTTTTTTAAACCATAGTTTTTTTTAATTTTTTAGTTAACCTCATCATTAAAGCTTGTTTTTTTTAACTTTATTTGTGTGTAATGAACATGAACCATTGGTTTTGGTCAATATTCATGTCATAATCATTACCATTATACTCCATAAATGATAATTATAACTGTAGACCTTCATGAATAGATTTCACAAAAATACCAACACCCAAACAGTTGGCCTGCATGCCTTTTAAGCTCTTGTCGCTACGCCTCTGTGTAATATTAACAAACTTTAAGGTGTCTGCGCTATATCTTAGTCAGCGGATACGACTGCTGATCTGACGGCTTTGAAGCCGTCAAAATCGTATAAGCGTCAAAGTTGGACCCTTCAATGTTCGGTTCGGCAGCACCTCTTAATCCAAAGCAGAGTTACAAACTCAAAAATAAACAAACATACAGGTGAAGCTAGTAAAGTAATAATAAAAACAAGCGAGTCTAAAATAAAGAACGCGCGCTAAGCGTACATCTAGCGCCTGTCATCTGAAATAATCATTAGAATCTTTTAAAACTGTAGTATTATTTGAATCTTCAAGTATTTTTACGTCTATTAACGAATTGTGAAACTAACAAAACGCGTCACGTAAGATCAATCTGTGTACTTGTACCTTGAACCTCCATATTATTGATTGTTTATCATTCCCATATTTTTTATTTGATAAGTTTAATAATCAGCAGTAAATTACAAAGTAATCGAATCTAAAATCTGAACTCTGATCGTTATTTTCATTCATATATAGTTGACGCTTGCCGCAAGGATCGCCTTGTGTGTGCTATGACTATTATTTATGATGTTTTAGTATATACAGGGTCTTTAAAAGTTTGGAAACGATGGCCTATTAGATAAAATATTCCAGGTGCCAAAAAGTTAAAAAAAGGATTTTTAAGGTTTTTAAGATTTTAAATTGTCTCCTGAGCAGTGAAAATTTAATTCATACAGGATCGGTCGTATGAGGAGGGCGAAATCGGAACACATAATATATGGTTTTTAAGTATTTATTCAACTAGAAATATGTGTCAAGCATTAAAAATTTATTAAACTATTATTGCATTGTACTCATTTTCCTGCATATACTCGTATTGCCCCTCACTCGGATCCGCACCTGATACGTGAGCCTGTCCCTGTACGTCTACGCTGTATACTGCAAGAAGGGCTGACATTTGCCAAGATTTGCTGTGTTCCACAGGTACTTTACCGAGTACCATCAAAGCATGGTGACGTATGTAGATACAGTTCCATTATTATAGGGAATATACAGTATGTTATTTGACGAGTGGAAGATACTTTAGGATAAGAGTGTACCAACCATTTCCAACAAAAAAGTCATATAAATAAGGGTCCGATTTCCAACTGTTTGAGAGATATTTAATTTGCTTTCATTATTTATTTCCAGCGATTTTGGCGCATGGTTGGTAAAATTACGACCGCCCGATGTTGTGTAGCAAAATACCAAATAGACAGTGTGTAAACGCATTAAATTGATCATCAAATGGTACTTTCATAGCACTGTAGCGTCGCCTGAGAATCGTATTACAAGAGTTTGAAGTGACGAATAACTGTTTCTGGTAATGTACCTGATATTTTTTGCAATTTCAGCAAAATACAGAAAAGCTATCTCCAAGTAAAGCATATACAGTTCTAAAAAACGGCACTGTGATATTTTGTTCGCAGATATTTTGTCTGCTATTTAATTTAAGCATACGGACATATTATATTCACGCAAAGAATCAGCTACAAACCATGCGAAAGATTTATTTACACCCGTATGCACCGTAAGTCAATTGCGCGATTAGTTACGTAAACCTGGATTAGATTACTCGCTTATTATGCACCGCAAACTGACAATTTTGACACTATCACTGCCAAAACAATCTTGCGAACACAACCTTGCTGTATCTCTAATCTGGATTAGTTAATCTCTAGACGGTGCATGGCTAGATGCCAAAGATTAGCAAAACGCGATTAGGGAACTAGGATTAGAATTGCCAAACGGTGCATACGGGTGTTAAACTCTTGTAATCGTATTATCAGCCGACGCGACGCTACGCTACTATAAGAGCACCTTCTGTTGAGCGGCCTACAGACGTTGATGCAAGCTGCGATTCCTGAATCGACGCAAGGTTTCATGAAACTTGCATCAGTTGCGTAAGTTCCTACTCAAATCATGCAACACAAGAATAGTAGGGTGGAGTTATTTTTAAAATTGGTGCGTTATTATTTGCTTGACGAATAAAATGAGGTATATTTTGCCAACACCAGTTTTCTTAACAGTTGGTGGGGCATTCTTTAAGCTCCATAAATGAACAGGAATATCAAAAAGGAAATAGTCCAAAGGATGGTTTATAGAAGAGGAGTGCTGTGGCAAGTAAGACGAGACATGGCAAAGGTAATTTCATTTTTAATCAAAGGGGGGATATACCTATATGGTCTGGCGTTAGCAGTGCATCCAACGGTAATTTTGATGCCTTGGGCAGGGTGGAGCTATAGGAAAATTATATCACACATATGATATAGTACGTTGACTTCAAAGATGGAGATATACAGGGTGTCCAGTTAGTGGGTAATTCTTCGATATCTCGCAAGATACACCTGATAGAAGAAAATGTTGAATAGAAAAGTTATTTGGTTAACTAAGACGCATATTCTAAAATATTTTGAAATATACAGGGTGTTGCGGGAAAGTAGGATAGTGATCAACTTGATTTTTTTATACGGAACTATACATTTTTTACATTCTTCTAGTTTCTATCATTGATCTCTATTCAACTCTAAAATATTTTTGGGATCGGTTGCGACGTTGCCAAGTTATAATTTATTTTCTATTAAGTAATACGTCCAAATTGATATATTCCTTTAACTTTTCCCAATAATATTATACAGCGAGTTACCTGAATATCAATTGGATATTATTTTGGATGTTACCAGCAATTTGTATCTACAAGGTGATTTTGGCAGAATGTTAAATTACGGCAACTTGAAGGTCATTTTATTTTGTTTTTTAAATGTAACACCCTGTATTTTTTTATTTTAAATCGAAATATCTACTACTACCCTTTCTCGTCTTGTAATATTTTTTTTCGCGTTTTTCACGTTGCCAAGTTATAAATTGTTTTTCCAAATTTTTAAAAAAATATCCCCGATTTTAATTTATTTTAAATAAAATCCTCTACTTATTTTAATAGCAACGAATTGCGCATGTCGAATTTAGTTAGATCTTATAATTTCAAAATTTCGTTTCTATTAATTACTGTGATACGGAACACCGCTATTTCAGTAAACGGTACCGGAACGCTTAAATATTTCCAAAACTGCCACAGCTGGAGAGATGAAATTCAATACTTGAGGGTTTCTGAATATACAGAATTCAAAAATACTAACATCAATGTTGACTCCCCTAGAGTCCTACGGAAGCATATTATATTTATATAAATACCAAAAGTTTGAGATGAGAGCTTTTTTTTGCTGCTAG
Source organism: Callosobruchus maculatus (assembly GCA_951848785.1). Taxonomy (NCBI): domain Eukaryota; kingdom Metazoa; phylum Arthropoda; class Insecta; order Coleoptera; family Chrysomelidae; genus Callosobruchus; species Callosobruchus maculatus. The sequence continues at coordinate 23,208,961 of CATOUR010000041.1, read as the reverse complement.
AGGGCGGCAGGACTGGTCTGCCCCCCCCCCCCAATATCTCTAATGGAAAATAGAAAGTGTAATGGAAACACGGAAGGTGTTGCTCATGAAATTCTAGCGCGGTAGCGCTGGTCCACCCCCTCCTAGACGAAGTCCTAAATCCGCCCCTGTCTGTTTGGTATATCCGTGTATCTGGTCAAAACGGTTTCCTGGATTGTTTAGGCAAACAAAATAAGATAAATGTATCTACTACCAAAATGCAACTCTACTTATTACTGACTCTACATGTTCCCATAGACCGTGGGTAGATCTGTGTTTCACCATAAATGAACCCACCTCGTATTCTGTTTACTGTCTACGAAAATGATATTACACATATTAAAAATGTCAATCCTAAAATAATGCGTCTAACTTACTTGTTATTGTTGAGTAAAACGACGTTGAAATCCATAGCTGTTGATAAATGATCAAATAGAACTTAACATTCACACCATCACCATAAGCAGTCGATTAACATACTGAAGCAGTAGTCAATATTCTTTATCGAAAATATGATTACATAGATGACCTATTAATGGAAAAACAGTATATGTATATAATTTCTTGGTACAATATAACTGATAAAGCTCTCACAGAGTGCGCATCAACTGCTTGGGATTTACTTTTCAAGAAGAACAAGGTTCAAGCAATTAGGAAAATATTAGGCTTATTGATACAAACTCATTACAAACACATTCTTTGGACATTAGCTGTCGATCATCAAATTAACCACCTATTCATAGCTCACAGAACCGTATTTAGGGTGTAGTGATCCTCACAATATGATTCTGGAAAAAGTACTTAGATGTTCTCTAAGGGTCGGTTTATCAATGGGCATATAAGCCTAGTTAACTATATGTTATCTGGTAACATTTACTCTGAATTTGTGATGAGACAGGTATTGGACAACTGGAATGGCGGTATAACTATTGGCAAAATATCCAACTTAAGATTTGCTGACGATACAACCCAAATGCAGTTTTGTAGACAGTATGCATATAATCCTTGACCATACAGTAAAAATTTACATATATTGTGCATGGTTACTCCGTTTGTTCGGTGGATAAGGTATAGTATTAGTGTGAAAAAAACATCGAGCGCCCTATTTACGAATTATTGCAGCTTCTCAGGAAGAACTAGTAGCTCTGTTAAACATTTTAGAACAATAGTGCAGCGTATGGTCTTGGTATTAACTACAACAAGACATCGAGCAATAAAGTCAGTAGGCCGTTGTGAAGTAGTTCAAAGTTTTGTGTACCTCGGTTCTTTGATCGACAATTCGGGTAGCTGTGAAAATGAGATTCAACGGCGCATTCAACAGGCACGTGTGGCCATGACAAAGCTTACTAAAATATGGCGTGACCATAAAAGCTACTAAAGCTACCAAAATGTCGCTGGTTCAGTCTCTTGTATGTTCTCCATATTTTTGTATGCCTCGGAAACTTGGACTGTTAAAAAGACAGATCGAGTTCGCATAGATGCTTTTGAAATGTGCACGTGGAGGAGAATGCTGAGAGTTCCTTATACCGCCCATCGAACTAACGTTTCCATACTGGATGAGCTCGGTAATCCAAATAGACTATCCTCCATTGTGTCGACAAGAATCCTTACTTTCTTCGGACATATGCACAGAAGCGATAATATCGAGAAACGAGTGAGTGCCACTGAACTGACAGTAAATCGCGAACAATGGCGAGCTACAGTTCTCAAAACTATTGATAATATTCGTGTCGGCAATACTCTAGCTCCTACTTAATGCATTTTACGAGTTTACAACATGTCTATTAAGACATTGTGACTATTATGATGGTGAACTAACTGTTGGTTCCAGTGTTTATTAATGTCTAATAGCAAACCAGTAGTTAGTTAGTTAGTTATAGTTTTACAAACGGGTTTCAGACCGAATTGTAGTTGCTGTGATCAGGTACTGAGTGTTACTTCTTTTATTCAAAGCGTATATACCAACACGTTGCCTTAAGTCCGACATTGTGTTCGTAGACCTGACCGCAGCATATGACACCGGCTGGAGAGAAAAGATCTCATACAAACTGTACACTGTATCATATGCTACAAATAGTCGACTTCTAATAAACAATATGCTTTCAACCAAATCATTCCAGGTTGTCATGAGATTTGATACTAGCAAAGTGAGACATTTAAATAACGGACTACCCCAAAGTTCTATCGCCTGTCTTGTGCCATATACAGGGTGAGTTTTTAGTACCGGCTCGGAAGATAATTCCACTACTCTAGAAGATAGCGAAAAAAGTTGTACACAAAAGTTGTAGCTTCTTGTTTAGAAAATATTTTGATTTATACAGGGTGATCCATAACTACGTGGTGAAACAAACATGTATTTTTTTAAATGGGACACCCTATATATTATCCCATTTTTAGATTCTACTAATAATTTCTCTTCTAACAATATAAGGTATTATAACATTATACAGGGTATTTCAAAAGTTATGACCAATTCTATATCCAAATCGCTGTCAAACGAACGTACTGTATATCAAAAAGTAACGAATCCAAAATTATTTTTTTTACATATAAAGATTAAAAATATGCTCTAGTTTTCAAATCGGCTATAAAAAAACACGCGACGCATAGTCGTATACAGGGTGATGCAGAATGCAAAATCCACATTTTCTCTTTTTTTTTAAATATAACCCCAATATTTTATTATACCAGAGAATTGCTTTTAATATGCTCTTTCATCTTTCTATAGCAGTTGCTGTATTTACGTCCACCAGTTTCCGAGATATTTATAGATTTTTCGGAAAATTTAAAATAAAGCTTCTATTTGTGTACCTACTGAAATTTATTTATTTTGAGAAAGTACTATTGAATTTGTTTTTTATTTAACTAACAACTAAATTATAAGGTCATGATAGTATTTGATGAAGTCAAAACCCTGAATCATCGACATAATAAAGTATGCTGAGGAAACAATTTTGTAGGCATGATGCATAAATTATCAAGCAGATTTATCAGGTAGGCTTTGAAAAATTGACAGTTTTCATAACCTACTCTATAGTTCCGTACTGTGTGAAAAACGAGATTTAAAAATATTTTTCCATTGAGGGTATTTAGGAGAATCTTTGAGAAATTGTCTACTTTCGTCTAGAATATATCAACTATGAACAGTAATATCCAGAACGGACGCACTCTAAAAATAATGCGTTTGAAAGATTGGAGAATAATTTTATTTGGACTGTGTCATTTAATATTTCATAGCCTGATAGATCTGCTTGATAATTACGCGTGACGTCTATAAAATTATTTCCTCAGCACACTTGACCTATAATATCTCGTTAATTCCGTGTTTTGACTTGATCACGTACTATTATCGCCTTATGTTTCAATTGTTTGTTAAGCAAAAATAAAATTTGATAGTATTTTCTCAAAATAAGTAAATTTTAGTAAACAAATAAAAGGTATATTTAAAATTTGTAGAAAAATCTAAATATCTCAGAAGCTAATGAATGCAGCCATAACAAGTGCTACACAAAGATGAAAGAGCATAATAAAAGCAATCCTTTGCTATAATAAAATATTGGGGGTTACATTTAAAAAAAAATAGAGAAAATTGAGGTTTTGCATTCTGCATCACCCACGTTCGGAAAGTGATCTGGGATCAGTTAGAAATAGGGTCAGTTCACTCTTGTACAGTAAGTGATTGCGATCGGATGATTCAGATCAGTAACTGTTTTCCTTAACCACCTGTTTTTTACTCTTAAACCAACTTGTTCGTTGTTCGATGTCCGTTAAATTCATGGAATCATAAATGCCACTTGACAGCTATTTGACTATAATTGACATATAGCGGATCTATCCGGATCCAGATCAGTGTTTCCGTAAAGGCCTACAGTTTGGACCTCAATTAAAATATGACGAGTGACGTGCATGAAGTCGTCAAGTGTCGTAACCAAAATTATCGAACAAAAAGTGATTATGATATCTCAAATCCCATCACTATAATGTCTTGTGACGTCAGAGGTTGTTTTCGCGCCGTTTTCACTAGTTCAAATTTAGAGTTGGAATGAGTCTCACAAGAAATTTAAAAATTCTAATACTTCTATTTTATGATGTTTAATACGTTATAATGAATGCTTTAGAGCAATAATTTTTTGGCTGCAATTTTATTTTTTTTATAACTGAGCAGACCGCGCAGGCAGAGCCTAAATACCAGAGTACCGCGACTGCTGTGAAAGGGTTATGTTAGGGGAAGTTTGTTAACGCGAGATTTGAATGGGCCAATACCCGCAGGCCCAATAAATACATCTTCTGGCAGTCCATTCCAAGCCTTGGACGGTTGGACACCCTGGGAATAAATGTGCGGTTGTACCGCTCAGTTCTTGATGTATGAAGAACGACTGTCTTAGGATGAGATGCAGCGGTCGCACGGGGACATCTGATAGGAGCAGTGAGCGGCGGAAACGATAGAGGATAGCTCAGGAAAGCAGATTCCGTTGGAATATCGGTAGAAGAGTGAGAGGTCACCAACAACACGCCGGTGAGAAAGTGACTGAAGGTGGCGCGTTAAGGCCGGATCGCAAATTTGCAAGGACCCTATTAAGCTTTATGGACTTGCCCAAATTATTGACCTCGATTGCTTTACTCGCTCTGCCATAAACTTTTGGACTCCATAAAGACCTAATTTATGTACTTATTATATAAATAACTAATACAGCTTAGTCATACGAGCTAATTCCAATTGTCAACGATAAAGATAATTGGTTCTTTATCTACGTAGGTCTTCCAATTACCAGTAACGCACCAAAAACAAAACTTATTTGCAAGATAGTCGTAGTTTGTGCAAACCATAACGTTTTCAACATGAAAGTTCGTTCGATTATCCAGCTAAGTATTTTAGGTTTATTGTCCTTATGTGATGTGAATGAGCCCTCGAAAACACGGAACATTCAGTCAGTGTCAGGGCTGTTTTTGAACAGCTTCAAGCACAAATTCGAGCAAGCTGTTGATCACGTAGGCGGGCATACTCAATGTGCGAAGGATCTGAAGGCGTTGCTTAAAAACCTCGTTTTACTGAGGAAATGGGCAATCAAAAGTAGGTAACTTGACTTGAATTCTGTTAATCAAAGGCCTTTTGCCCAAAAATTACTGATGTTTTAACTGACAGAAGAGCGAGTATCTTCAAAAAATGTTTTAAGCAATAATTCTAAAAGATAGTTTATGACGCAAATTTTATGAAAATAGATTCATAGATAGTCTATAGAGTATAAAAGTGCCAATCTAGTTGTTTGGTGTTTCCGTATGGATGCCGAGTCATATGATACTGCAGCTCTTATCAGGGGACTTGAATGAGATGTTCAGTTTCAAGCCAAATATTATTATGTTGAGAAGCGACCTTACGATACGAGGATATAAAAGGTGGCGCAAAATCAAGTACTCTATGGAATAGTGTCATGGTTTCGTTTGTAGTTTTATTTACAACTTTTACGTTGGACTTCATAAATAGGGCATTCCATTCAAAATTATGACGTCAAATTGGTAAATCTGACAACACTGATGTTAGAGTTTTTGAATTCTGTATGTTTGAAAACCCCCAAGTATTGAATTTCACCTCTCTAGCTGTGGCAATTTTGGATATATTTAAGCGTTCCGGTACCGTTTTCTGAAAAAGCGGTATTGCCGTATCTCAGTAATTAATAGAAACAAAATTTTGAAATTCTGAGATCTTACTAAATTCGACATTTGCAATTCATTGCAATAAAAATAAGTAGAGGATTCTGTTTAAAATAAATTTAAATCGGGGTTACTTGTTTAAAAATTTGGAAAAATAATTTATAACTTGGCAACGCCGTAAACGCGAAAAAAATACTACAAGGTGAGATAGGGTATTAGTAGATATTTCGATTTAAAAGAAAACAAACAGGGTGTTACATTTAAAAAAACAAAGTAAAATGACCTTCAAATCGCCGTAATTAAAAATTCTGCCAAAAACACCCTGTAGATACAAATTGCTGGTAACATCCAAAATAATATCCACTTAATATTCTAGTAACTCGCTGTATAATATTATCAAGAAAAGTTGAAGGAATATATCAATTTGGACGTATTACTTGCGACCTTGCAGATCCGGAAATTAATAGAAAATAATTTATAACTTGGCAATGTCGCAACCGATCCCAAAAAAATTTTAGGGTTGAATAATGATGGAAACTAGAAGAATTTAAGAAAAAGTTATAGTTCCATATAAAAAAATCAAGTTGATCACTATCCTACTTTCCCGCAACACCCCGTATATTTTAAAATATTTTTAGAATATGCGTAACCAAATAACTTTTGTATTTGACATTTTCTTCTATCAGGTGTACCTTGCGAGATATCCAATAATGACACATTAACTGGACACCCTGTATAAATTTCATCAGGCAGTTTTTCAGTTTACAATATCTCAAAGCAAAGAAAGCTTCTCCTGTAAAATTTACATTTTGTGACTTAGCATACTTCTGCTCTAAGGGAACGAGGCATATCCCCTCTTTGAACTAAAAATTGAAAATAATGCACTAAAGCACATTCTACTAAAACTATATATGTGACATGTATCTATGTTTTGTATTTTAGTGATAGATGCTTCTGCAAAAATTCCACCAGGAGTGTTTAATGGAAACTATATTGCTACCGGTGATTATGATGAATGTCTTGAGGTAAAAGTAACGGAGAAGTCACTGAACATAACGGGCCAGTACTGCTCTGTGGTAATATTGCCCAGTTCCAAATTTTCCAATGAAGTCGGTCTGCTGTTCGATGCAGCTGCGGTAAGAATAAATGGAGTCATTGGCACTGACGTTACTATCTGACCGAGGGGGCTAGGGGGCCTGAGTGGGCCTGTTGTTTGTAAAAAAATTGGTTTCATTATTAATGATAGATTGATAGAACCTATAAACCATTGTCCTGCTAGAAACCTTACTATACTCGGTCCACCGAAGAAAAAGAGCGCAAAAAATTCATGGTGTTCACGTGCTCTCGATACTTGCGAGACCTGTTTACACGGTAACCACCGTCACGATGGTAACAGTCTTTCCAGGAACGACAAATGGACGGTGTTATACAAAAGTGACCTTAGCCACCGATCTGTTGTTTTGAGAAAATTAGTTCCGTATCAAGCTGCCTTCTGGACTGTACTAGTTAAAACACACTCTTATTATAATTTTTTAAATTCAAATAAAATTAGGAAAAAATTACCAAGCCAGACATAAGATTTATTAGCAGGAATGGATCACGTATTTACCCAAATATAAGCTGAAGTACGCTGAGTTTAACAAAGTTGTTTTTCCTCAACCCCTGAATCTCAATCACGACCACTTCTTCCAAGATGTTTTCAAAATCTTGTCTTTGGAGATTCTTTCAAATGATGATTATGCAAAATGTGAATGAGCTTGGAGACCAGCTGAATATCATGGCCATCGTAGGATTTTGACCATATGAGTTTCTTAACAGAAGCATCTTCATTTGTATTTACATATTTACGTGAGCAGAAACAAACTTGCTTGCGTACTCATCCTAGCTTCATATTCTAATCAAATATTGAAAATATCCCTACCTGGTCTGCCGACGAATATACCTTCAAGGAATACGTTCAACCTAATCTTGTACAGTTTTGACATCATATTTCATCTAGCAATCTACACTAACGACTTATAGTTTTTCAATAATGGTGTATATCTCACATACTGTGGATTATAATACTGCTATATTTATCCAGCAGAAAAACAGGGCAGAAAAAATGTGATGTTCATGTTCATCTGTTTTATGAGTCATATTATGAGGAGGCGTCGACAAACAGCTGTGTATTTGATTCTTCAGGAAAGGTGGCCTGTCCTCTAAATTTGTCGGTTCCAGGCGTGCGGTTAGGCATTGGCATTTCCAAGTGGTGTGAGATTGCCACTGACCAAGCCACGAGAACTCACTCATTGCTCACCAGTTTTACCGTTTCTCCGCTGGATGGATATTAATGAATTTCTTCATTAGATTATTGGTTTGACAATATGGAATAGAAACTTGCCCACAGATGTCGCCAAAATGTGGACAGTGGTTTAGGAAATTTATGCTCAACGTAGAATGGAACGTTTAGCTTTTGGTATTAAATAAACCATTATAAAATTATGTTAAATTTCTTATTGCACAACGCCATCCACATCGTGTTTATTTCAAGAGGCGGTCTGCTGTGGTGTAAGCTTGGCTATCGCCAGGCGACAAGAATTCACTCATCTTGCGCGTGATCACTCTTTTTCTTCGCTGGACAGAGAATAGTAGTACCTACTTTTGTACATGAAACTTATCTAACCAAATCAAAAACAACAGAGGACCCAAAACTGAACCCTGGAGTACCCCAGAAGAAATACTTAGGAAATTGGGTGCAATATTTTCAAGAGATACACACTGAGAACGGTTAGAAAGATAATGATTAAAGAGATGCAATGCAATAGGGTCTATACGCCATAATGTTTTAACTTTGCTAATAGTAACTCGTGGTTTAATTTATCAAAGGCCTTGGGTAATCTATCGACACCACTGCTACATCCATTTTTTGTCAAGTGCTCAAATCACAGAGTTAACATCTATAGAGAGAGTGTAAACAACAAAATGCACAGGTCGCTGACCAGTCAACATGTAACGGAAATTTTGACAGCTTGAGGGCATTACCAGTGGCGTGCAACTTTATATTAAAATTGGATGTTCATTAATAGATTCAATCATTACTGTGATTTTACAAACTGATACCAATAAGTTGTATTAGTATTTAGCTATACTTGAGAGTTACTCTTATTATTATTTCATTGTAACAGTTGATAATTTATTATTACCATGAAGGGTTTTTCAAAACATATCTAACGGTGTTCTGAAAGGTAGCCTGTTGGAATGGCTGCACCGTGTTTTTACTTCAGCAATAAAATATAATAATTGCATTAGGTAATATCCAGTTCTATAAAATTCTCATACATAGATTTTCTGTAAGTAAATGTGGCATACATTTTTGCATTTCACGTCCTCAAATAGTTTAAAAAATGGAATTTGGAAAATTCATGTTGATTGACATGAATGTAATGCATGCACAAAACATACATTAAACAAACCATTATTATTCCTCAAACTGGAGTGAAGTTACTTTTTTTCCAGTTATCCCCATATATTACGCTACTGAAAACTAAAACAAAACCTATACTCACCTATGATAAGAAGTGTTCACCGATTCGTCGCTCTTACAGCAAACTATGCACTTTTTATGTTGTCTCATCATGCAATTATGACAATACTGTTCATAAATAATTTAATTCACACCACAAATAGTCACAAAGTTAGTCAAATATACACTAAAGTCACAAAAATCTCGACACACGCAATAACCACAACTACAAAGACAGCCACAGGGCACGCCGATTGTAGGTTGCCAGATTTACGACATATTAGAAGTTATTGCGATATTCCGCTATGAAAGTTACCATTTTTGAGATTTCATTAAATCAATACAAATTATCTTCACGTAAATCAGTTACATTGCAAGTAGGTATATTGGAATGTATAGTTAAATACCCAGTTAAATACTTTGTGTTCAAACTGCGGAAACTGCCAGATTTTGAAGAAACTGGAAGCGGACGAAGAAGAGTGGCAATAGCGCCATAGATGTTGGCTGGCCAATATTCAAACTAGGCTCCCTCTAGAGATGTTAACTCTGTGGCTCAAATAATGTTATCAGTTAAATTTAAGAAAGATAAATGATGAATACTCAACAACAATAACAATCTGTTCACTTTGCCATACCAAAAAGAGTAAAATAGTTCATTTTTTGCAGTTCTCAGAATTCATAGGCATGAAAAGGAGATATCAGATGTCAGACCTTGTGAAGTTTTTGAGAGCGACATTTGGTCTATGTATACCTAACTCCTGCTCAATTAGCAATCTCCAGAAGCTATGGGACTATATAGAATTAACCTTTAGGGTGCCGGTGCACATGCATTTTATGAACGTTCTCTGTAATACAGCAGACAAAACTATGGAAATATATTCTCATGACAAATGCATATTGTAAGTCTAGCCTAATTTTTTTATTGCCTCATCCATGGCCGACTCTACACTAGGCCGGAGCCTTAGATGTGGCAACGTGGCTTACCTGTCAAATAGGGGTCCGGGTACCGTAAATCGTTTTATAGTTTCAGAATAATAATTATTACATTTTATATGTATTAAGAGTTCATCTCGGTTGATAAATTAAGAAAAATACTTTTTAGAACTACTACTACTAATACCACTTACATCTGATGTCTGGTTCGTCGTAGTCAAACACTACAAAATAAAAATAAACGCAACCTGTTTCCTGCTGCCACTTCCACTTCCACTTAAATGAACACTCAATTTACTTTGTAAATTTTCACTTGAGCTAGAAAAATTCACTATTAGGTCACTTTGAAGCCATTCTTGCTGGTCTTGATTCCCTTGCACTATCAAATCTTTTCGTAGGTATGCCCAGATGCATGCCCAGATGAGTTCTATTAACCGTCTTTTTCTGTGATATTTGGGAGGTCCAGAAAACATTGTAGGTACCACATTGTACTTTAAAATAGGTCTTATCCTTTGAAATGTTTGTAAATTATTGTCTTCATTCTTATAAATATAACCAGCCCTTACGAGGAATACCGTTCACCCACTTCTGTTTATGTCCTTTATTGGAAGCACAATTGCTAGTGCAACCTGGTACTACACACTTTGCAGGCATGTTTTATCTTTATAGTTTCATTTGTGCAGGTAAATAATTAGAAACACATTAAAAATCACCTTCCAATCTTCTTTTTTGCTCTGGAAGATTAGACTAATGACTTAACAACAAATAAAAGCTCGGCCCCCGATTCAGTGTTGCCATATTTCAATGCTCCGGCCTAGTGAGTAGAGTCGGCCATGCCTCATCTGACTAAGATATAAGCAGCTTCAAACAGTCCAAAAGCACTGTATAAGGAAACACGTTTAGATTTTACAGTGCAACATATGAGTTCTGGGGAATAAACTACCAGGCAGTTTACATGACCAAGTAGGGATGATGCCCTTTTACTTCCCACACTGATAGTTTTATGATGTCTGCACAACGAAAATCCACGTCACACATTTCCATCGGTCTGTCGGTATAAGTTCTCTAGCTTGACGGAGATGTCCAGAGATTTCTCTCCATCTCATAAGATGCTGATTTGCAACCACACCTCTATTTTTCTTCTAAAAAATCATTTGTCGACCTTCGCCTTGCAAGCGTGTCCGCCATTTCATTGCCACCAACTCCAGCATGACTAAGCACTCACATAAGTTACACCTAAGGTGTTGCCGAAATGTCACCCAAGGCCTTTCTACATTGCAGAACGAGCCTTGGTGTAAACGTAAACCTACAAGCACTTAATGCTTTAAATGTTGCTTGGCAGTCAGAGCAGATGGTGATCCACCTGCTAGACACCTGAAGTTCGTGAATACGAAAGGCATAAGCTAAAACCCCATATACAGGGTGAGTTTTTAGTACCGGCTCGGTCGATAACTCCACTACTGTAGAAGGTAGCGAAAAAAGTTGTACATAAAAGTTGTAGCCACGGATATGCTCCTTGCTCAGAAAATATTTTTATTTATACAGAGTGATCCATAACTACATAGTGATGCAAACATATATTTTTTAAATGAGACGCCCTATATATTATCCCATTTTTAGATTCTACTAATAATTTCTCTTCTCACAATATAAGATATTATAACATTATACAGGGTATTTCAAAAGTTATGACAATTTTTATATCCAAATCGCTGTCTAACGAACGTACTGTATGTCAAAAAGTAATGAATCAAACATTATTTTTCTTACATGGAAATATTACAAATATCCTCTGGTTTTAAAATCGGCTATACAAAAAGCCCGCGACGCATATTCGTATACAGGGTGATATAGAATGCAAAATCCAGATTTTCTCTTTTTCTTTAAATGTAACCCCCAATATTTAATTATACCAAAGAATTGCTTTTAATATGCTCTTTCATCTTTGTGTAGCACTTGTTGTACCTACGTCCATCAGTTTCCGAGATATTTCGGTTTTTCGGTAAAATATAGCTTCTATTTGTGTACTGAAATTTATTTATTTTGAGAAAGTACTATCGAATTTGTTTTTTATTCAACGAACAACTAAATTATAAGGTCATCATAGTATCTGATGAAGTCAGTCCCTGAATCATCAAGATAATTAAGTCAAGTATGCTGAGGAAACAATTTTGTAGGCGTGACGCATAATTATCAAGCAGACTTATCAGGTAGGCTTTGAAAAATTGACAGTTTTCATAACCTGCCCAATAATTCCGTACTGTGTGAAAAACGAGCTTTAAAAATTAATTTTTCCATTGAGGGTGTTTAGGAGAATCTTTGAGAAATTGCCTACTTGCCTCTAGAATATATCAACTATGAGCAGCAATATCCAGAACGCAGGCACTCTAAAACTAATTGCGTTTGAAAGATTAGAGAATCGTTTTATTAGGACTGTGTCGTTTAATATTCCATAGCCTACCTGATAGATCTGCTTGATAATTTTGCATGACGTCTATAAGATTGTTTCCTCAGCCCACTTGACCTATATATCTCGTTAATTCACTATTTTGACTTGATCAAGTACTATTATGGCCTTATATTTTAGTTGTTTGTTAAGCAAAAATAAAATTTGATAGTATTTTCTCAAAATAAATAAATCTTGGTAAAAAAATAGAAGGTATAGTTAAAATTTGCAGAAAAATCGAAATATCTCAGAACCTAATGAATGCAGCCATAACAAGTGCTATACAAAGATGAAAGAGCATATTAAAAGCAATTCTTTGGTATAATAAAATATTTGGAGTTACATTTAAAAAAAAGAGAAAAAAATCTAGATTTTAGAACTAGAGAATATTTTCTATTTATCCGTGTAAAACAAATGATTTTTGATTCATCACTTCTTGATATACAGTACGTTCATTTGACAGCGATTTGGATATAAAAATGGTCATAACTTTTGAAATACCCTGTATAATGTAACAATACCCTATATTGGAAGAACGGAAATTACTAGTAGAATTTGAATATGGAATAATATATAGGATGTCTCATTCAAAAAAATGCATGTTTGCATCACCACGTAGTTATGGATCACCCTGTATAAATCTAAATATATTCTGAGCAAGGAGCATATCAGTGGCTACAACTTTTTTTGGTATCTTCTACAGTAGTGGAGTTATCGACCGAGCCGGTACTAAAAACTCACCCTGTATATCTGTCGTGGTGTATCCCCAAAGAGAAAGGTAGAGCTTTGTTTTTCACCCATAGACCCTAGCACCGGAGCCTTCGTCGGTAAGTGAGTCCGTGTATTCGTACCTGACTGGCCCTCTCCCCTCAAAAGGCCGCCTGCCGCTTGGTTCCCACTCTTTCCTTGTAGGATTCTTCATCATAAATTTGCTGTCAAAGCGATATGTAGGAGAAATTATATCACTCCTCATATGTAGAATACCGTCATCCCTTTGCAGTTCCGAGTGTTCCCTGCCAGGATTCACAAAGGACCAACTGTCTTGACTCCACAATCGGAACGCAGGCGCCCTTGCCTCCCCTTGAGCTACCAAGTCGAGTAGCAGGAGTTTCAGCAGTGCTTCTAGCGCGTTCAACAGGGTTGTGCATACTGGACTTAAGGGCCCCCATCATTCATTTTCATCAGGTTTACACGACGTGCCAACCGATCACACTTATTTAAGTCCGTGTGTGCCGAAAAACCGTCGTGTTGACCGACGTTCCAAAAAATCTGTCCGAGCTTGATTTTACCCATCGGTTTCGAACGCCATCGTGCAACTCGGTACATGTGTGGCCGTTCATCGTACAATCACGACGGGATTTTGCAGTGTCGTTCTGGTTGCCTTCGGGTAAGCGTATCTAGGGTCAGCGACACCTATCAAAAATGTGCTGTCAGACGTTCATGAGGGGAAATACTTTTGTCTCATCCAAGTATCCCGTTTTTTTATTAGAGATGCTACTGAATTAAGTAATTCTAGGTATGTTTCTTCATCCATCCTCAAACTCATCCCCTGGTTCCAGACGCAATTCTTCTAATAGATTTATATGGGAGAACTGGCCTCTTTTTAAAAGCCACTGTTTCGCCCATTTAGAACATTTTTTCTTGCTGTATTTCACTTTAATAGCTAAAGCCGCCGCCAATGCTAAAGTATTATCCATGTTAACGGACCAACAATTTGCGAGAAACTGAAAGAAAACCGAACAGTGTGTGGAGGTATCGTTCTATCGGTTTAACCGACATCGGTTGGCACGTCGTGCAAACCTGATGAAAAAGAACGATGTCTGTGGGGCCCTTTATACTAACACCACCCAGGCGTTGTATTTTATTTAGCTTTGCTTTGATTGTTTCCATCCTACACATGGCCACCACACCAGTGATCCATACAATAAATACGGCCTTACGATTGTAGTATAGAGCCAGAACATCACCTTGGGAGTCAAGCACCAATTCGCTCCTACAACACTTCTGCATGCTCATAACGAATTACGTGCCTTATTGACTTTATGTTCTACATGTTGTCTCCAATTCAGCTTCGAGCCTAGAATTACACCTAGATATTTTACTGATTGGGAAAGTTCAAGTGATGTTCTAAAGAAGATCTGTCTGGTATATTCGTCCATTTCCCTTCTTCTAGTGAACATAACTATTTCTGTCTTCTCGGTATTAACCTATAGATCTACCTCGTTGCACCGCGATTGCACAATGCGTAAAGCGCCTTGCATTGCCTCTGAAACAGTACCCATGACTACTATGCTAAATCAACTACTTAGGCCTGCAGGTAAACACCTATATTGCTCAGCCTGACCAGAAGTTCATTCATCACCAGACACCACAATAAGAGAGATAAGACTCCGCCTTGCGGGCAGTCCCACGCTACGCGAAATGTCATTCAGCGTAGCGGTAGCCACTCGATCCTCTAAGGTGGAGAGCATTCTTTCCACGGGGCAGGACCTCACCACTTGCCTGTCTAAGGAGTACCTTATCAAATCGGAAGTGGTGCATTTAAACGCACCCTCAATGTCTAGGAAAGCTACCAAGGACACTTCCTTTTATTCCAACTTCTTCTCCAGTCTACAAACTAGCTGATGAAGGGCAAGTTCGACTGACTTACCAGCCTGATAAGCAAACTGATAAGCATGAATGGCACACCCTTCCAAAGGTCCATATCTTAGGTGCCTATCAATTAGCCTCTCCGAAGTCTTCAGCAAGAATGAAAAAAGGGTAATCGGTCTGGAGTCTTTCGGGTTCTACCGAGTTTTGCCATAAAAGCGATCTTGGCAAGTAGCCAGCTTCCAGATGTGACGGGTCTAGGAGGCGGATTATTATCTGCTCTGACAGTCAGGCAGCCATCAAAGCACTGAGTGCTTGGAAAATAACGTCGGGACTGGTCCTGGAGTGCAGGAGGGCTCTTGACGACATCTCAGCTAAACACAAGGTATCACTGATGTGGGTACCTGGGCACGCTGGGGTAAAGGGTAACGAAATGGCGGATCATCTGGCTAGGATGGGATCCGGCAACAGTTTTGTGGGCCCGGAACCAGCCTTAGGACTATCTGCAAACTTGATTAGGAAAACAACTGGAGAGTGGATCCAGAATAAACACTCTCTGAGATGGAACAACATCTCTGGTCATCTCCGTCAGGCTCGGGAACTATTAGCAGGGCCTGCAGAGAGAATAGGACGATTTTGTCTCTCTCTGGATAGGAGTAACTTGAGATTGCTAGTAGGCCTATTAACGGGTCACAACACCTTCAGGCGTCACTTGTTCGTGATGAGGGTGGTCAACGACCCAACGTGCACGTGGTGTGGTGAAGAATTCTCGGCACACATCTTGTGTCGCTGTGAAACCCTGAGTTATCACAGGCAGACTATGCTGGGCTCAAGGACCTTGGAACCAATAGAGATAAAATGGATAGAACCTAAGAATGTACTTGCCTTTGCCAAAAGGGCAGGTCTTAGGAACTAGCGCGGATAGAGGCGCAAAAGGGCCCATCGTGTGGCCTATGCACCAGCCACATTCCGTGCTGGATAGCCTCTGGTCCTTATTAATTCATTCATTCCAGGTGTGAAACCGACGGCCAGACAAGCTCGAAATATCCTCACAAGTCGTGGAACGATTTGTTCCAACTTTTTATATTATTCACTCCTTTAAAGTTAGGAACTGCACATAACGATCATATATAATTGTACAGTATCATCTATGACTAATGAACTTAATTTTAAATTAAATTACAAAATAAATTAAATTAAATTTTAAATTAAGTGATTATAATTATTCAATATTAAAACTGTACATTTATTAGCACAACCTAATATGATGTACAATATTTCAGCTTCATTTTTGCAGTGTATGGTGCGATACTGCTAATCGCTACTATCTATGATGTGTTCTACCACAATAAGTCTGGTAAGTCAAGCTAAATAGTTTATATTATCAATCGTTTTGGAGCTTTTGCATTCTGTACTTCATCAAGCAGTCTAGGTGAGGATAATAAAGTATCTACCTATCTATCACTTAGTACTCTTAGTAAATAGTTAAGCTTAGACAAGATTTTATGATGCTTTATTATCCTTACTTAGATTGCTATCTCGATATGATCCTTAAGGTGTTTAACCATGAATCTTCAAAAATGTGGAAGCAGGCCTCATCCACACTTAGCCTGCTTGAATTTTAATTACTACTGTTCTTCTTGAAACAGAAGTTGGCATTATTGGTCTTTTCATTCGTTTTCTGATTGTTGACTGAACTTTTGATGAAGGTGTCCCATAATTCCGAATAGAAGTTAACAGGCCAGTCAGAAGTGTAGAATGGTTTTTATATTTCTGTTATAATTGCTAATACTACGGTCTACAGCAGACGAGAAGCCATTGGGATCATCTATTAAAATCATGGGGTAGATTCATATCTATCACTTTATAACAAATACTTTTAACCTTTGACCATACGTTTAACAAGCGTCTAGGAATGCAGGTCACTGCGATACCTTACGCTCGATATGAATATGCCACTCTGTACAGCAGTCTTTAGCAAGCTGGCGCACATCTGAGAACTTTCTCTACGCTCGCCCACCAGACTTAAAAGCAAGAGAAGGCAGCTCTGGAAAAGTCATAGGTGATCCAAACCACGTGACATTTCATCATAGCGGCGTTGTCAATCAT
The DNA here is from genome assembly GCA_951848785.1 of Callosobruchus maculatus. Lineage (NCBI taxonomy): Eukaryota > Metazoa > Arthropoda > Insecta > Coleoptera > Chrysomelidae > Callosobruchus > Callosobruchus maculatus. The sequence continues at coordinate 23,191,712 of CATOUR010000041.1, read as the reverse complement.
TTGAATTTTACTTTTTGTGGATTTTGCACTATTTTTATGTGTTTTATCATGTTTTACCCGAGAATAGCCACCACAGAGAAGCGACACAGCAGGGACCGATTTTCATAACGCATGCGCGGGGTTATTGTGGACAAATGTCAAACTCCACGATACACTGGAAGAAAAAGTTAAATTTCCTGAAAGTATGTGTTATGAAGTATGTGTTATTTTTTTCAGTTTAATATTGTGGATACGCAATAAATACACATCACAACTCATAATAAATTCTTATAAAATTTATTATTTTTTCCGTGTAACAAATTATTAAATTGACGAAAATATTTTTCTCAGTGTAATATTGTGGATGCGAGTCAGTTCAAGCCGATTCAAAGTTACTAATAATCTTCCGCCGAACATCAAAGGTGCCGATAGGTTTTTGTCGCTCCTCTGTGATGGCTTTTCTCGGGTTTTACCTTCTAATTTAGTGTTTTAAGATGGATCTAAGCCGATTCTCGTCTAGAAAACCCTGACGTTTCTGATTTGGTGTGGTTTGTGAAAATTATATTGTTTTATTGTACGTTTTGCGTACTAGTTGGAAGCTTTTTTTATGTTCAAGATTTGAGTCTGAGATCATCATGTTTAAATGAATCTCCAAACTCTTGCATTCTAGAGATCATTATTTTTTTTGTCACAAACCGATGTATCGGCAGGTACTCAATAAAATCCAAGTTTTTTTCGATTAGATCGAGATCCACAGCTAACCACAAAGCATGTATATAACAAATTATTTTTTTATCAAAATTATTCTCAAAAAACCACTCAAATCGAAGAAATTCGCAAAATAAGCATAAGCCAACACAGTCTCAAATGGTAACAGAAAGATGTTTGCCCAACGGTAGCCATATTGAATTAGTTTGACAGGTCGTTGCAGTGCCTAATACTGACCCAGCCAGTAAAATAGCTTTCTGATAATAATATTATCTAACGACTTGACTTGATTTTCAAGCTACTTGACTTGACACATCAAGCAACTTGAAAATCAAGTTTTTCAAGCTAACTGCTTGATTTTTCTTGAAAAATTAATTCTTTTTTGATATTAATCTGATTAACTGCCAAAACGCAATAACAATAAGAATCTATGTATATAAATATGTAATCTTTTATTAAAAAAAACATCCAAAAACGAAAACTCCAACAAACTTAGTTAAATAATGAATGTAATAATGTGAAATAAAAATACGAAATATTCTGAATTCTGACAGTAATACAGAGAAAAACAACAAACTCAAATGAGGGTGGGTTGGCTCAATGGTTAGAGTCGAGGGCTCGTGACCGGAAGATCCCGGTTTCGATTCTCGTTAGAAGCGGAAATTTATTTCTGGTTTTTTCAATCAAAATCATAAATCATAAAAAAAGCTCAGCGAAGAATCTCCACCTAAGCCTTCACTGCTGGCTTCTAATTAACAGTGCTGTCCCTAGAGTGGCGCCGTGAATCAGTAACAAAGCCTACACAGAACACGAGGCTAATGACCACAGCAATCGATACCGATGACACAGATGTAAAACAAATTTAATATCCTCATTTGCCATCTATGATTTTTGACACATAAGACTTCTAACGGAGTTATCACCTAATCGATTTCTTGTTTAGGTAAGAGTTAAGGCAGCTCTAGGAAACTGCCTTTCAACTGGAGCTGAAGAAGCTGGCGTTGCCAAAAAGTCTTTGGCTATTGCGGCAAGGTTTGGAAAAATACATTCGTGTCTTTTCCACCACTCTAAAATATCTTCAGTACTGTCCCTTGCCGCTTGAATACTATTTATAATCTGTTCATCGGTTTCATCTCGATCAGGTTTATTGTCAAGCTCCATAGCCCACGAATCTAGTCTATCGAACAGCATATTGATGCAAAACTGATGGAAATAGTCTTAAAAACGTTAGGATACTGGCAAATTCGTTCAGTTAACGACCATTCTGTGTCGGTTGGCTTTAAAGTTTTAAAGTCATAGGGATTTTAACGCTTCGATTCGCATTTCAAAAGCTTGCGCTTTCAAGTCAGGTATTTAAGAAAAAACTCAAGCTACTTGGCTTGATGAATCCCTATTATCAATATGCAAACCTAGAATGATAATAAAATTGGTAACGCTCTTAATTTACAGATGGTGAAGCAAATGTGCTCGTGTGTTTTTCTGTGTATTCCAATTGCAAAAAGCTTTTCTCTTATGCGGAAAGCCCGGGTGATGTCAAACATTACCTGGATTCTTTGAATGGCTTGAAGGTAATAGGCATGCTATGGATTGTCTATGCCCACAGAGCTTTATTCAGTTCCATGTCCTCAACAAATGCTGTTTATGTCCATAAAGTGGTAAGCATACGTATATATACAGTGTGTCCCAGCTAAAATTTGCCACCCCCCGTATCTCTGAAATGATAAAAGAAAATAAAAAACGCTATATCACGTCGATTTATATTTCGATGGCGGTTCCTCAATTTTTCAAAGGGGGGACGCACAAAATTTAAAGTAAAAATAAAGCTCGTTATACGAAAATTTTACCTGAGTTTGTTGAGGCGGGCAACTATACCCTGCACGTAATAAGAGTTTTCGGTTTTCACAAACAGTTGTTCCTAATAACGTTTTCCCAACTAGTATCAACAAAGGTTATATTTTAAGAGTTTTTTACCTATCACTAAACTATATAATCACCACAGGTTATTTCTTAAAAATAAAGTCCGCTCGACGATCCTTCATACAAATAAACTTCTCCATCACTTTATCCTCAAAATTCTCAATGTCTTCCACTAAACTTCTATTGATACCCATCATTGCCAATGCGTTTAATCTGTCATTGTCCATAGTACTTCGTAAAAAAGATGTCACTCTTTTTGGTGTTGAAAAACAACGCTCTGCCTCTGCCGTTGTCATTGGAGTTGTTAGTATAATTTTCAGCAAGTTTATCGTTTCAGGAAAAACGTCCGTAAGATCACTTTGCAACATAGGAAAGAAAATTCATAGCTCCAATCACGTGTCTGAAGTCCAGTCGAGAGTAGCATATTAAAACCATCTGACACCAATTTGTAATGTCTGTAGTTTCATCACACTGGATGGCCAAAAAATTGGATTTTTTAAACCGAGTCACTAATTTCATGCCGATTACAGAAACCAAGGGACTTAGAGAATTTTCTGATGTATGCAAAATACATACGAGTATTACTTTAGATTGTTCTGTATTGTGTGACATCGAAGCTTTTGAATTGACTCTAATGACATTTTGACACAGATTTATTACCGTGACGAGGATGGAAAACGCGTATGGTTTTTAGAAATCGTTTCAGTGGCGGCGCGGCAATAATAAAAAACTATAAATATAAAAACAGCTCAAACTTCGTTTTTAGATGCTTTAGGGGTTCCTGGGTGAAGTTGGGGTGGCTCGGGGGTGGGGGGTTGTAAAACCCAAAAGTTTGTTGTATTCATGATAGATTGTCAATTTACCTGTGAAAGAAGTACCTAGTAGAATAACACACTTTTTTTGCGATCGGACGAGTGATGATTTGATTGCAAGGGAATCTAGACTATAGCTTCATGCTATAGGAAAATAATAAAACTGATATCTTCGGAATGTGTGGGAAGTATTGAGTCAATCAACTTGACTACATTTTTAATTAAATTTTAATTGTATGTGTCTGTATTGTATAAAAATGTTCGTTGAATTTTATTACTGTGGGCAGAGTCTCTAGCTATATCAAGGCATACTCTTGCCATGTTTAATACCATGAAAACTTCGACATTCTGATGCCTGATAATGACTGGATATTAGTCGAAACGTCGCATGGATAAAGAATGATAGGAAGTTTTTGTTTTATAGCTGACCTAACCCTAAAAAATTACAACTAAGATCGCCTATATTATTGATTGGGCAATAACGCGCAACATTTTGAACACTTATTGCAATAAAAAGTGATTTTTCTTATTTTCTCGAAAACGAATAGGCTGATTTTAAAAAATCAAACGCCAAAATAAAGACTTCGACATACCTTAGAAACGAGATATTACTCGAATCCCTTTGTCCTTTAACATTTTTAAGGAGATGACTCTGGGGGACAAAGGGTACAGGGGGGTGAAGTAGTTTTTGATTAAAAAGTTGTCCCTCTTGACAAATATTTTGAAGTGTCTTGGCGTATTTCTTATAATCAGTGATTTTCGCTAAATCCGTGGGGGGAAATTTTCAAATAAATACGCTGTATTTAATTTTGTTTTATTGATTTCATTATTTTTTAGTGGAAGTTTACATTACCGGGAATTATTTCTACGGCTGCTGTTATGTCAGTGGACATGTTCTTTTCTTTTAGCGGCCTCTTATTGTCTTACGGATATCTTACATACACAAGCACGGTTGCTAGAGTCACGAATACAAACCTCTTTGCAGTGCAGCTCTATAGACTCCTAAGGTAATTATAATAATTTCTCTAGAATTTTATCAATTTTTAGGAATTGATTTTATTATGAACGATTAGTCATATCAGTTTTATCACGGGACATGAAGTGAGTGCACCTAGATTTTGTAATTTGCGATCAGTGTTCCCCATCAGGGGTTGTTTAGAGAAATGGTGGATGAGCTATCATACAATATATACGCACTTTCACCATATTTCACTCTTTGAGAAGATTACTTTTGGAAGGCCTTTATGGTGGTTATATTGATATCCAGTATCACGGCTACTATAGCTCTGGAGACTTTTCACCAGTCTCAATGTCTTACACTGTATTGGTGTTACATTATTCGCTTAAATAAGACTGAGGCATAGGACAACCTGTCAACAATCTGTGTTCTTCAAAACATAATCCACGCGAAGATTCTTCTATGGAATTAGTTTTCGTAACAAAAAAGTATCATGCTGGTGTACTGGGTGTTCATTCCAAATGACTTTTTTAAAAATGTTGTATTATTTTGAAGGACTGTGCTGACTGACAGCACTGCTGTCATACCTCAGCTTCTCATTGACATTAGATATCTTACCGCTGTTGTCACCGGTTAGAGCCAATGTGTTGTATGAAATTTTCATAATCTTGCCTCGTTACTCTAGTTCGTCTGCATCTTTCTACTAAGTTAGTTGGTTTATTCGATCTTAACGGGCTTTTGTTTATTTTTCATGGCCTGCTAGGTTGCTTACAAGCAGGAAAATTGAAAAACATCGATTTGACTGAAAATTTCAAATAAAATGAAAACCAAAGAATCTTATATCGTTAGAAAGGTAATCAAATTTTACATTTGATTGTATAAACCAAAATGGTCATTCCCATTGAAAAAATCAAGTTATCTGCAATTGATTTTTCCTTAATTAATCTACTGATTTCTCCAACTACAATAAGAATTCAAGTTTAACCGTTTGACTTAAGGTGATGCGTGTCATGCTTAGTCGCACCGAAACTCACGGCCTTCTATGTTTCATAATCGCTGCGTTATTCAATTTTCTTCTCATACCTACTTATACCGAAAATGGTGATTTGCGCCTAAACTGTTCGTTTAAAGTTGCATGTATGATACATAAAGTTCACACTAGAATTGACCAAGGAATCCAAATATGCAATAACATGTAAGTTTGCTATTAATCACCCTGTATAAACGCCAAAATTTAAGTGAAAATATTTTAAGGTTATAGCCATCAAGGCCTCCTATCATGATCAGGTGACATGTTTTTGAAATTCGTTTTAGTAAGCCCACAATCCTCCGTCCACTCACTATTGGCCCACCCTGTATACATATATACTATATTTGTACTTTATGGATACAGTTTCAATACATGGTGAGAAATAATCCAGAATAGATAATAATAGGTTTCTTCCTCTTACGGTAAAATTGAATGCAAGGCACTATCTACAACTTTCTTGCTCTAGGTTATGTTTTAATCATTTATATAATTATGAATATTTTATGCAATAAAAAATAACAAAATTGGGCCAAGAATCTTACGATACTCCTAATTCATTTGTTAGGGTTGAACTTGTTGTTTTGAAGCACTAGACGATCTCTGACACTGATTATTTTTTTATCTTTATATTTTGTGATAGTATTCCTTGTACTATCAATTATTGTTCCCTCCTTCTAGGTTATGGCCAGCATTGATAGCAATGATAATGTTCACGATAGGTGTTCTAAAATTCCTGGGAGATGGTCCATTCTGGACTCTGCTAATGGCAAAAGTTGCTGGTAGCTGTTATAAGTATGGATGGGCAAACGTACTATTTATTAATAATTATATCGATCCCAATCAGCAAGTAAGTTATTTATTTAGCATATGGCGCAACACATGGTAAATTTATAAAATATATACAAGTCAGTGTGTAAATAAGACATTACAATGCCATGAATAACAAACAAACATATAAGTAGATACAATACTGTTATATTTAAAGGTCTATACTCTGTTACCTGATACTTTAAACTGGCTTGACGTCTATTTGATAGGTATCAGCTGACGAAGAAGTGTATCTTAAATTTAATTTCTTACTAGTGATGTTGATTGGCAATACTGCGATCAGGACCGTATTAGTAATATTCTTATTGAATATCTCATTGCCAAAAAGTAATGACTATTTTTGTAAACAAGAAATTGCTTCAATATCCAGAAGTTCGCAGCAAAAATGGTTGGTTAAAAGAAATAGATTATTTTATTGATTTGTATATTGTTAGAGACTATAAGAATACTCCTATATTTAGCAATACGGACGATTCAATGAATAGCTTGCATCACTAGTGGGATATTTATTGGTTGAAATTTACAAGGTGCATTTGGAGAAAAGTATAAAGTAAGTACATGGAGTAAAATTGATATAATAAGGTAGTTTAACTGAAGCTTAAACTAAAAATGCTTTTATCTTCAACCTTACCTCATTTAAAGTGTACATAATCATCATCATTCAGACCAGCCATACTGATATACTGAAAGATATGCCAGATCTTCCGCGAAAATGTAAAATAAGCATAGACCTCAGAGAGCATAGGCGAAAACGTCACCAAGTGTCAATTACTCGTTTACTAGCAGAACTTGCACTCAGTACAGCTCTGTGTTCCTTCAAAGCTTAACATTGATACGTCAAGACTCAATATGGAGTATTTTTAGATATCACTAGCCGAACAGCTGTTCGCTGTTCACACGGCTGACAGTTTAAAGTATCGGGTAACAGGGTATAGTTCAGCTATCCATTCAAGACTTGATTGTGTGGTATGGAAGAAGTCCCTATAGGCGTAGTTAGGTGGGGGCTCGGGGGGGGCTTAGCCCCCCCAAAAATGAAATTAGCTCCCCCCCAAAAATCAAAAAATAATTCGTTCTGTTAAGTTTATTGTATCTAGGGCGGGGACTTAAGCTCCCCCAGATCAAGAGACTTGAGCCCCCCACCCAGATTCAGGGATTTAACTATGCCTATGGAAGTCCCTCGAATCGCCTTGATATGCCCTCAGTTCACACTCTGACACTATGTGGCCAATTATTTGGTTGGGGCGCCGCAGTCGCAGCCTGGGTTGGGTAGTTTTCATTTATTTATGGAGGTTATGGGCACATACACCGTGTCCTGTTCTGATTCGCTTTAGGGTCTACCATATATGTCAAGGTTGGTCGAAGCCATCGCGTTTTACGACTGGGTCAATGAGATTCCGTACATCGGGTGGGATATTCTCAGTCCAGAGGGTCCGCTATACGGAGTTGATGCTGAAGTTGTTGGCTGCTAGTTGTTGTGCTGATAATATTGGGGGTTTCCTAGATCGAAGTCGATTTATTGGCAGGTCCGAAATATCCTCATGGATAGGGAGTTGTGTATTAGGTACTGGTTATTTTCTTATATTCTTTTATCAGGGCATCTTGTCTTCTTAGAGCAGGTGGAGGTATTTGGCTGAGTGTTGGGAGCCAGTAGGATGGGGTAGTCTTAATGCAGCCACTAATCGTTCTCATTGATATGTTAAGATGAGCATCCACTTTCTTGGTATGTGCGCTGTTCAGCCACACCGGTGCACAATACTCGGCCGCAGAGTACATCAAAGTAGTATAGATGTTCGCAGTGTATTTGCTGAAGCCCCCAGCTAGTGGTACATAGTCTTTGGATAATGTTATTTCGAGTCCTTATTTTTTGCGCTGTTGTTTCGAGGTGTTTTTTAAAAGATAGGATTCTATCCAGGATTACCCCGAGATACTTTGGATAGCGTTGATAGGGTAGGGCTGTATTATTAATTTTGACATCTAACTCAGTTAGCAAATAAGTAAAAAGCTGGTAATGTGACACCAGTACTTTTAAAAAATTGACTGATAACGTATTTTGACTATTATGAGGATCGACAACGATGACCAATTAAAGCAGATTGACTTGGTTCATGATATTATGATTTATTATGGTTCCTGAATTGGTATAGGTACCGATTCAGCGCCCTTTAATGGACGCATTATTAAAACCACATAATGCTGAACGATAAACGTTTTACCAACGTTTCTGCGACTTCTGTAACATTAAGATTGTATGAATAAATAATAAAATAATAATAATAACATGGAACAGTAAAAAGTTACATAGCAGATTCAAGAATAACTTCAGCAAACAACATCAACTGTCAACAAAATGGATGAAACTAGGACATTTGTACGCAAAAATGGAAGGCTCCATGTGCGTAATACAGGATCAGGTTATACAAACAAGAAATTATCAAAAATATACAACAAGGAGCAACACAGAAAGTGACATCTGTAGAATCTGTAAATCAGCATCTGAAACAATACAACACATTACAAACAAAATACCTAAATGGACACAACCTAACAGCCAAGACCCTCCACAAACACTTACTCCACAAATACAACATTAAAACAATAGAAGAGCCATATTATAAATATGCACCTAAATCAGTGAATGAAAATCAAAACTGTAAAATATACTGGGATCAGGGAATCATAACGGACAAAACAGTAATAAAGAAAAGACCAGACATTACTGTAATAGACAAACAACAACAACTCTAATAGATATCGCGCAACCTCTGGACCACAACATACAAAAGACAATTGCAGAAAAGATCCAAAAATATACCTAGTTGACAGAGGAAATAAAAGTTATATGAGAAATTGAAAAAGTCTTCATATTGCCTCTCATTATCTCTGTCACAGGTCTCATACCACCAGAAGTCCCTTCAGAATTTAGGAAGCTCGACTTACCATTACAGCTTCTAACGGATTTACACAAATCAGTCATCTCAAATGAATAGTGAGAAAAATAATTAAGTGAGTCAACCAGGAATGAGTTTTGCGAGAGCCCTCATTTCCTGTTTCCACAATAATGTGAGAGAAAGTAAGATAAATAATAATAATATATCTATTACTTAAAGTACAATTTACAATATCTCATAGGCTACGGTCAGAGTGCATCCGCATTCGATCGATTTTTGCACTGGCGTAAACGGCCGACGACGGTGGAAAAAACAAATCCCGCAAATCTAACGAAGACGGTCACAGTTGCGCTGAGGTTGATATCAAAAACGATAGTAGCGATTCCGTTTGCCACAATTCGACAATAAACTCGATATCTATACTCGACAGCTGCAGAGCAGTCGATTCGATACTTAGATTCTCAAGAGTGAGGTTATACATCTGTTTACAAAAACATTGAAATTTACTTTACTATTTACTGTACTTCAGTTTTTTCAAACATAACGAAAATAAACTTTTATTTCACTATGGATGTTTGACTCATTCCAGCTGTAGATTCTTGTCCAATACCTACATCGCCATCGTTGGTATGAACCTGTGACGTAGGAACTAAGGCAGCAAAGAACTTAGCCTCCAGAGTAATACCCTTTCTTGAAAATCTCTCCTAAACCAAAGGTCGAATTTCCCCAATTATATGCCTACAGGAACTTTTGTTTATGTTATTATATAATTTCGATAAATATACATGTATGTACTCTTTATTTAATCGGAATAGTTCTATAAACCTATTGTCGGGAGGCTAGGAAAGGGTTGACTTTTGCTCTAATTACCATTCTTCTCCGAATATTAATCAAGTGTTGCTGTTCTCTCCGTTGCTGTAATAGATGCTCTCTCAAAATTGGCAACTTTATTATGTCTATGAATATTATTATTACAAAGATGGAAACAAAAAACTAATGAGGCTAATGACCAGAGCAGTCGAAGCCGATGACACAAGTAAAAAAATAATTTTTCTGGGTATATTTGAGGTTAGGACCAAAAAACAACGGTTATGGCCTTTTGCACCGGTTACACTTAGGTGAACCTTAACTTTAAGTGGCGCTTAAACTGTCAAATTCGTTTGCAAGGTGCACAAAATCTGTGTTAAGCCTTACTTAGAGTGACATCAAACTAAGCCGAAGATTTCTTTGGCTTAAGGTGATACTTAGTAATATAACCTGAAAATGTTCAGCTTCTTTTCGATATTCGCAAGGCAAAGTTCAAAAATGGATTTATTCTGAAATAATTTAATCATATATATGATGATGACGAGTGGGTGGAAGTGAATTTAATTATTTCAGGGATACCTAGGCAAATTAAAGACCGACTGAACCATTTCAATATGCTCGATGAATTATTTTTTTTTTCAAAGATTCAGTGTCGAAGCTCACTGGCCATGCATATTCTGATTCTGATTCCACAATATTAATGTACTGTCGTCTGCGAAGCTGTAGATTGGATTGGATGTTATTTCTAGCAGCTCGTTGATATACAGGAGAAACAGCAGGTCAAACAGATAGACAGCTTGGTTATAGTTGAAGCACACATGAAAATAAGTCCAAAAAAAAATGTAAAGCAATTAAGACAAACAACAAAAAATAAAAAACATATTTTTTTCAGTGTCTAGAACAAACGTGGTACTTAGCTGTGGACTCTCAGCTATTTCTCTTATCTCCTATACTCTTGATCGCCCTGAGTAAAGCACCCTTGAAGACATGCTTCGCCTGTATTGGAGTTTGTTTAGTTTCAGGAGTGTACGCATTCATAATCACATATCGGAATGATTACGTAGCACTTTTTCAGGAGTAAGTATAAATTAATTAAATATAAGTCTATATTCACTCTAAATATAATAGAATCTATATTGACATACTAGTGGATCATTGGCTGCAGCAGTATTAAAGAAAATCCATATAACCCCTCAAACTTTGTGAACCTAAATGACCTTAAGATTATATTTCCATGATACAGTTAAATGTTGAAGCATTTAATTACAAAAACACCATCAAGTAGATAGATGATAATAAACTTATTCTATCTCATCGTTCAGATTCTGTCTGGTATTCCGTAGCGTCACAAAGAGAACATCAGTATGGGTCATTTACATTGTGGATATTTATGTCCTGGTTGAGCATATTTTAAATATAGATTACTGCTGCTTGGGTCTCTGCAGCCTTGTGCTTTGTGTTCGGTCGCCCAGCATCTATAGCCCCTTCCAGAGCATCATCTCTATTCTCTTCCAGCTTTTCCTGCTTCCATTTTATACACGTAACACTTTTGTCTCACCATAGTTTATAATAATTGTCCCGAAAAGACAGGCAAAAACTATAAAGTAAGTCAGTCTCACTACAAAACAATGTACAAGAAAATGCCGCCACAAAACGTCCAAACGGCAACCTGTTACGCATGCAATAATGAACAGCGTTGCCGTTTCTTTCCGTATGGAGCATTAAGCGTACATTACGATAATGTTAACTTAACGATGCTGGTAGTTATAATAAAGTATCCTATATTTGAAGAACAGAACTTATATTGGAACCAGAGCGCTAGAATCAAAATTCAGGGATCCACATCCGAGCGAATCGGGATTGGCAGGGTAGTTAGACAAAGCTGCGTCTTATCCCCCTTGCTGTTCAATCTTTATGTAGAACTTATATTCGACAGAGCTCTGGCAGATATCTCAGAGGAAGTTAAAGTTAAAGGCGTGAGCATAAACAGCATCAGATACGCTGATGATACTGTCTTGATCGCTGACTAAGATGTGGATTTACAACGACTCCTCAACAGCGTTCACAATGCCTGCGAGGAGTTCGGTATGAAAATAAACGTCAAGAAAACCAAGGTAATGGTGATTAAAAAATCAAAGAATGTGCCACAACCAATCCAAATAAATGGAAAGACTATCGAACAAGTGGATAGGTTTCGATACCTGGGATGCTGGGTGGACAGCAAACTAGATCCAGACACAGAAATAAGATCGAGAATAGAACAATCCAGAAGCTGTTATGTGCGTCTGAGAAAGCTCCTCTGCGATTCACGCATCAGTCTTGACCTGCGTTTAAGACTCTCAAAATGCTAGTCTCCTGAAAGAGCTGGGATACGTTTAGCAACATAGCAATCAGCCTAAGCAATTTTCGAGTGTTTTGCGCTTAAATAAGAAAAGAGGGGGGATACCGCGCGTCTGTATGATGCTGTATGAACTAGCTGTGACAGAAAACGATAGCTGTCAAAGTTTTGGTGGAAAACAAATAGTTTGGTACGGTAGTATTTTTTTATATTTAGCGTTTTTAAAAGCAATAATTGTAAAATATTGTGGTGTGCATAATGGTAGGGTGTGCAGTTTACTGCTGTAAAAGCCACAACAGTAGGAAGGAGCCAAGAAGCACTTTTCACAGGTAAATTTGTGTTCATATTTTTTGGTGCATTCGAAGTTTATGCAAATATCTCGATATCTAAATATAATTTCAAATGTACTACTAATGCAAATCATAATATTTTTGAGCATATAAAGTGCAAAAATTATATTTTTTAAGGCATGTTTTGGTTCAAATGCAATCAGTTTTCCAGTGACGAATCTGTTACAGCTTACATTTTGCAAGACAAGATATCGGCCGAATGGAAATTCACGGTTAAGTCAATTACTTAAACATGAACTGTGGATGGTGAAATTGGTCATACAGAACTTGTGAATAACAATATTTTAATAAAAAATAGATTATTTCTCCAAATAGCTTAACCATAATGTTAATCCCATTAGCTACGGTACTGGGCTAGCGCTTTGGTACTTTTTGGTAACAGAGATGTCAGCCACGTGTTTTGTCCTCTCTCTTTTCTTATCTAAGGTTTTGCGAATAACTTTTTATGTAAATATTCCAGGTGTATTGGGTAAGACGTCAACGGTTTTTCATTTTTCAGCGGTAATAAAATCTATCAGCAGTACATCTACCTGTCAACGTTTGTGAGAATGCCGTCGTGGTTGATAGGATTTGTAGCCGGAGTAATCCTGTTTTATTACCGTAATGTGAAACTCCAACAGGTAACAACAAAATACTCATAATTACGAAAACTAGTCAGCTCTTTGCCAAACATAATGATTTTTCAAATAGCCTGTAGCTTCTGCCAACGGAAAATAAAATCAAGTGAATTGAATTAGTGATATTCCAACACATTTTATAAACACCAACAAAATAAATGTATCATATATTTAAAATTTACTTACCCATTTAGTTAAAAAACCACAAAAAATATGCCACCCTTCCCTTATTTTGCTATCGTATGGGCGTGAGGCTGCAACTCATGCATCATGCACCAAGTTTAGGAGAAATTAATAATCTAAAAGTTTTTTTCTTTGAAAAACGTGTTTTCTTTCATGTTTTGAGTTGTCACAATATGTTTTGAAGATATTCAATAATTTGATAAACTAACAACGATATGGAAAACCCTCAGAGTAACAACTGAACTTATATTGTCACATTGACCACCGAATACGGCAATCATAATTATTTACTATCGTCTTAATTGTATAGTATCCAGAAATATTCCATTCTACGTTAAAAAAGACGGTATTTTGATGATTCAGGAATGATTACAGCAAAATCAATAGATATGTTGACCTCTACTGCGTTACTGCATACTTCTTCATCATAAACGCAAATTCTGAAGTCTTACATAAATTTTGAGGAGCTGGCAACGCCGATATAATTTTTTGCGACTTATTTACGGTAGAACCTCGACTGTCAAAGTTTGTTTTGTATGTGCGTCTTTTATGCTTGGTCGGTAAAATCGAATTCGCTCTTTGTTCTTGACATTGGTAACTGTAGTGAAGCTTTACGGACTGTGTTATATTCGAGTGTAGTACAGTTTTCCGAGATGCTTACACAGCATTGTTTACAATTTGAACTGTCACTGCGAGGTCACAGCTGATCAATGTTTGGAGTTTGAAGTGTCAAAAATTTGTTTATTTTTTTTTTCGAAACAACAACTTCATGAATTCAAAATTATAACAATAATATATTTTTTAATCTCAAATCAGTGCTTCAATAGCCCTGGCCTCGAGACTTATCCTATAAACTAACAGTATTACGTTGACTAGTTGGTAAGTCGTATTAATATTCTTAGAGTTATTTTAAAGTAACAATTTTGTTTCAATGAATATTCAGGTGGTCTTTACATTTTTTAACAAAAAGTGGATAAGGAGTGGTTGACCTAATGTTATGGCTTAAATTATTGTAACATTTTGATGCAAGCTGCCCTGGATTATTTAGTCCTACGTTGGTTCTGCCCTGTGCTAGGTATAAATTTGTTAGCCTTCTTGTATCGTGATTGTGAATCTCACTAGAATGGTTTGAAAATTTGTGTTTGATTTATTAAGTATCTTGTATATGAGTTTGCATTGTTCTAATTCCAATAGGCTCTCTAATTTAGGTACATTTAGTTCATGATACAGAGTATTAGTTGGTGTGAGATATTCATAGTTGTATAAAATTTTTAAAAATTTGTTTTGTATAATTTTAATTTGATTAAAATTTGTTTTTCCACAAGTTCCCCAAATAGGTATTAGATATCGCAAATGCGACAAGAAAAAAGCAGTATATATTTGTTTTTTTGTCTTTAACGAGATGTAGTTTCTACATTTATAAACAACAGGGATCATGGGATTTACTTTAATTACTTAAGATAATGGCTTTCAGCACGCTATGCTGAAGTGGTTTGTTTACTACCTCTATGTTCAGTTGTTACTCTGAGGAAAAACCAGATAGATACCACTCTACCACGAGTAGCTAGACTATTAATTTGAATTAGCTCATGTATTTCAGGTAACGGTGCTTTTCGCTTGGATATTTTCCATATCGACTTTAACGTATCTTGTGATGGTGCATTTATCATTTCTCAAAGATGACTATGATCCCATCAAGGCGGCCCTATTCAATTCAGCAGCTAGACCAGCTTGGTCCATTGCTATATGTCTGGTAGTTTTTCTCTGCTCTTCAGGACATGGAGGTAAGTTGAGATGATACTCATAGTACGAATTATCGAAAAAACAAATATGATAAAAATTCTAAATAGTACATGTTTTATGCTGTGTTTACTTTTCTGATGATATTCCAATTTAACGAAGATGCTGTCATTAAATGGAAGTAGGAAATAACTCGCATAATGAATGAAAATTCGAAACAGAATACAAAACAAGAATTTTCGATTTGTTTATGATCAGCCTCCCGCAAAGGCTGAAGGCCTATGGCGCTGTAGAAGCGCTCCGAGAGGATACGTGTCTGTACGATATCGATTAGTCTAATTGCTCTCTTCTGGATAGTGTCCAGAATCTTTAGAGAGTGCTTCGGAGCGCATCCCCACACATAGGAGCAATACTCCAACGATGGTCGGATTTGTGCTTTGTAGAGCAGCAGTAGTTGCTCTGGTTTATACAGTTTCCTACAGCGGAACAAAACTTCAAACTTCTGGGATTTCGTTTTAGCAATTCTGGAAATGATACTCGACAGCACATGTGAAACCAAAAGCGAAAATATTCAGTCGCTTCTATACCCCATACACCCCAAGACAACAGATAAAATATTCAACTTCTCTCAAATCAAAAATGAGCTGCAGGAAAAGAAAGCTAAATATAATAGTTTTGGGAGGATTTGTTAGTTTTCTGGTTCTGAGGGAGATTTATTCGCCTCAAGTCCCTTCTTGGCTTCACACTTTCGCAAAAATGACAAAAGCCATTTGATTTAGAAATATTTATTGCAGAAGCTTTACGTATATGGCTGATTCTACAAACGGTGGAATAAAATGGAGTGATTTTTAACCTTAACTTTTTTCAAGGTATTTTGACTCAAAAGTGGGTTTTTCTGTATGGTTTCACTACGGATAATTTGTTTATAAGCTGGCCAGACAATATATACAGAATTATACATTTTGTGGTCCTTTTTCAATTTTTGGAGGACAGGGAAGTGAGCATAGTCACAGGAATGTGATAATGGAGCTGAATTTTGAATTAAAGATGATTCTGTTATTAACTGTTAGACCAGTCCATGGTATGTTTGTCATAAATTCAACTTGATAGCTTAAAAAATAGTATGTTAGTATGTGTATGACTGTTAATAATCTAAATCTAGTCAATATAGTGATGTAAGTATAAGAAACACTCGGTATATAAACTTTTATTTACTGTACAAAATAAAATTGCTACAGTAAGAAGAAAATGCAATGACTGCACAAGTTCTCTTTGATTGAAAACAAAAAAAAATAGGAATTCCTTAATTACTATACAACCAAATATAACTAGAGGACTCACTGTGTAGTAAAATCAAAATTTTATCAGAATGTTTTGTGAAAGGAATTGAACTCATGACAGCTTAAACATATCCAAAGTTTTCTCTCTCTCCAAAGGCTCATGGTTCATAGTCACTATCTGGTGAACACTCTTGGCATGTAAAGAGGATAGGATCGGTTGTAATACAACTGATCTCCGCCGATTCACGACGTACGACAGACACACTGAAACCAATCTTGTCCACTATTATCTTCGCTATAGAAATCTCCACAAAGAATACGACAAGCATCCTATTCCCTTCGTTTCTTTTTTTTTCATTTGCCTTCGCTTTGTTACCCGATTTAGTCTTTTTTTGCTCATCGCTGCCTTTCTTTTCTTTTCAGTCTCATTTCTTCTATTAGGACCTTCCTATCTTCCTTGACATCACCATTCAATGTATTATGTTTGCCTATTTCCTTATGGTCTTCTGGAAAATGTTCTTGAGCATCGATCAGGCACATCAGGAATAGTCAGCCAACAATCAAGGTCATCTACAGTTAGTGGGAGACTCGGTGGGAGATCACCAAGTAGATCATCATCAGTCATATTTTTTTGGTAGATCAATTTTGCATTTGTTCTCGCTATCATTTCTCTCAGAATCTGATTCGCCAAAGATATCGTCGGCTCTCACTTTTGTTATTGTGGAGTATTTTATAGTACCCAAACGGTAGTGATCGCTACTACAGAAGCAACTTAAGGACTTCATTACGACTGTCTGTGGCATATACGCATTTCCTTGTATCTGACGGACTTGCAAAGTTCCCTTGAAAGATAGCAGCCTGGGTTGTTCCTTGGAGATCAAGGCGTCCATTTGTTCAATACCGTTGGCAGTTACTGTGAAGAACATTATGTTTGGACAACGATTCTGAATGGCGCTACAAAACTAAGTCAAGTTCGCAACATCGCCTTCTGATACCCCAACACTATCTGCTGTTCTCTTTCATTTTATCTCTTTTTCTTCAACATTTTCTCTCTGGTTTGAGCCTTCGTCTTTGATTTAGCCATATCTGCTTTCACAACAACGATTCATACAAAACGCCTTTTCACGCCACCAATGCATGTTATGTTATACTGAAAAGTGAGTATAAAGGATCTTGAAGAGCTGAGGTTTTTGATATGAAGCTTGAAGGATGACTATATTATTTGAAGTACTGTGTTCATGGAAGAATTCTCACTTCCCTGTCGACGCAACTTCAGGGAAGTGATACACAGGAAAGTGAGATTTTCAGGCTATTACCTCAATATCTCAAAAACTATATATTTTGCTGCTGATAGCATATACGCAAATACTTCAGGTAATCAATGTTAATGTACTCAACTGATTAAAACTTTGAATTAGCTGAAAATATTAGTATAAACACATACCAGGTGGGTGAGAAATTGACTGTCCTCTCGAGCGCAACAGCTCTCATACACAGCGTTATTACAACAAACCGCTAACCGATTAAAACAAAACGGCAACATTATGTTAACTTCACCCGGTGCTTCCAGTTGCCCGAATGGCAACATCGCTTATTATTTGATTTCTGTGTGATTTTAACGAACTTTCAGCTGACAGGGAAGTGACATGGAATTTGTGTCGCCTTTATTCAATCAAACAAATTATAAAGAAATGTTTGAACCAGTATGACGCCGATAGGTTTCTGGAATTAGTTAAATAATAGTGGTAATCTCCAAGATATTATGGTTCTGCATGAGGAACCCATTACGG
Source organism: Callosobruchus maculatus (assembly GCA_951848785.1). NCBI lineage: Eukaryota > Metazoa > Arthropoda > Insecta > Coleoptera > Chrysomelidae > Callosobruchus > Callosobruchus maculatus. The sequence continues at coordinate 23,173,487 of CATOUR010000041.1, read as the reverse complement.
CTGCAATTAGTCCTTAGATTTTCAACTCAGGCATGTCGCCCCACAGGGAAGTGATAATTTTTGCTATAAAGTGGTGATTCTGAATAACAAGTATTTATTCAATTGAAGTGATTTTCAGTGCCCACTTTGAAATAGATCAGATACATATTTTATATATTTTGTAAGTAGAAAATTTTGAAAATTGGAGAATCTACGAGCTGAGCGCACCAAAATTCCTCTATTTGTAGAACTGCCCATATATAGTGCTGTTTTTTAGTGTCCCCTCCTCCTTTTATTTTTTGAACGGGATAACAACTCAAAAGCTGAAACTTGTGATAATGAAATTGAAGCATGAATACCAGTATAAAGTTCTCAGATCAGATCAGAAAAAAATTAAATTGAAAGAGGGTCTTATGCTACATCTTTTTGAAGCGCTTGACGAAAAGTCAATATCTTCATCTACTACAAAATGGCAGAACATTTAGTTGTTACCTGATACATAAGCAGATTAATATCGATACATCTAGAAATATTTATTTGAAGTTTCAAATTAAACGTAGAAATTTAAAAAGGAATATAAAGCTTATGTTAAGGATTCAATTTTATTTTAATTCAGATAAAACAACATGTTTATAAACAATGTTTTTGTAACAATGAAATCAGGCATTTATTAGGTAAATATTCCGCCATTTTGAATCAGGAGCTTTAAAAAGAGGTGTCACAAGACCCCCCCCCCGTTCAAATTATGTTTTCCCCGAGGGGTGAACACATATCTAAAAAAGTGTACACCTACATCCTCCTCTTTGGGCAAATCCCCTACATCCTAATTAGATCCTTGGAAATCCTTGGTACCTCCTGATAAATCCCTCTACATCACTGTAAATCCTTGGACATCCGGGTAATTCCTCAGTAAATCCCCCTGAATTTTAAGAAATCCTTTGTAATTCCTTGTACATCCTGCCCTGTTGGTAATGGAGAATAACAAAACAATCATAGCAAACCTATATTTCCTATTCTGTACAGTGCTAGTAATAACGAACAAGAAGTGAAGTAAAGATTACAGCAAATAAATTTAATAGAAAACTTATCATTAGTCAGCCATGGAAAGGTTCTTTTATTTTATATAACAATAAAACTGAAAGAAAAAACAAGAGAAAATAAACTTCAAAAAAACTGACATACGTCAGTCATGTAGTATGCAACAAGGGATGAAACGCGCATGTTTTTCTTGCTTTGATTATAGATTTTATCGCCCCTTTTCTCCTTCTGTTGTGTTTTGACAACGCTGGTCGAACTATACTTTTTCTACCCTGTTTTCCATAACGTTGGAATTGTTCAGGATAAAGCGCCTCAGGTGATCTACACTGTCTTTATTTTTTTATTTTATCGAGTAGCCAACACAGAGACTATTTTCTTATGACAACTGACTTCTCGTTTATTGTAACACGAACCATGGATCCGATTTACTTTGAGCACTTCCGAAGATATTTGGGAAAAATCGAATTTTCCCGATTTCGTTTTTATTTCTTTCTCAATTTATTTGCAACTTTTCCTGCTCTATAAGCTGATGTTATTAGTATAATTTCAATCTGATATTTCGTTTCTTAGCAACCATCATCATATGTGGTTTCTAAAATACTTGACAACTCTAATTTTAATTCTAAATACAACGATGTATCGCATTTACCAGACGTTTCAGTTTCAAAAAGATATATTCATTGTTACTTGATGAGGATTATGTAAAACCAAAACGTCGGATCACAAATCGAATTATGTCATCATGTAGAGGAGGAAAAATGCTATAGGATTTTGCACCTTATTTATTAAGATACGAAAAAAAATAAGTAAGCAATATGTTTATCATCAAATTACAAGATATTTATTTTATACACAACAACACAACAAAAAAATCATTATAACTATACATATTGTTTAATCTTATGTTCAAAAAGTCCTCCTTCATCTTCTTGGGCAAACGTTGCAACGATAAACGGTTTCGTCCAATACATTGTCTAACATCCTTGGAGTTGTTCTCCCAATGGCGGCTTGAACCTCGGCTCTAAGTTGTTCTACATTTTCGTACGTGCTCCAGTATACTTCGTTGTCGAGGAAACCCCATAGGACAAAAGCCAACGCCGTGATGTCGGGAGATCGTGCAGGCCATCTTATGGGGCCATTAGTGGTAATTAATTTATTTTGTAAATGCTGAGTTAGACATTACATATTGATCCGAGAATTATGGGAAGGTGGCCAATCCTGCTGGAACAATATACGGTTATTTACCGCCAGAGGAATATTGTCCAGAATATCTTCAATATCATTATTGACCTAGGAACATTCTGCTCTGTTTCGACTGACCTTAATCCTACAGTATCATCTTCTTGTACACTCAACAAAACGCTTATTGTTTGTTCTGGATTGTTTCTTTATTCTATGAAACACTGGCTTTTGAAAGGCACCATATTCTTTTAAGTTTGTGAGAAGTCTTTTGAAAATGGATCTATTTGGTTGACGTCGCTCCGGATATTTGAGCAAATATTGCCTTTCAGCATAGAAACAATTTTTATGGCTTTCAATATAGCAACATAACATGTATAATTTTTCTTCATTTAAAAAATGTGGCATTAACAATACCTACACAATCACAAGACAAAGAAATTAAGCAATTTGTGTATCAAACACAACTGACAGATCGTCACGATTTATTTGAACAACTGCATTTCAAGGCCTACTTGTTCAAGTAAAAAAATAAATATTTTGTAGCCGAGGTTCAAGCGGCCATTTCAAGAATAACTCCAGTCATGCTAGATACCGTAATGGACGAAATTGTTTACCATTGCTAAGTTTGCCCAGAAAATGAAGGAGGACTTTTTGAACATAAGATTAAATAATATGTATAGTTATGATTTTTTTGTTAGTGTATAAAATAAATATTTTGTAATTTGATGGTAACATATTGCTTACTTACTTTTTTCGTATTTTAATAAAGAAGATAAATGAAAATAAAATTCAAAATGCTATGGCATTTTTTCTCCTCTACATAATAACGTAATCGATTTTTGATCCGACGTTTTGTTTTTTCGTAATCCTCATCAGATAACATTGGAGATGTCTTTTTGAATACGAGACGTCGGTTGAATGAAAATAGCGATCTATCGTTGTATTTAGAATTAAAATTAGAGTTGTCGCGTATTTTAAAACCTGAATTTGATGATGGTTGCTAAGAAACGAAACATCAGAAAATCTAATAACATCAGTATCAGTTAATAGAGCAGAAAAGTTGCAACTGGAATGTGAAATTTGCATTGTCATACCTTTCCAAATAAAGTGAGAAAAAAAATAAAAACGAAGTCGGGAAAATTCGGAAGTACTCGGAATTCTAAAATGTTACGCCATATTGCAGGGTTCAGCAAGGCGCAACTTTTCTCTGGTTTAATCATCATTATAAACGTTCTGGTTTACGAGATCCCTGTAGTGTGCATTCTTATGGGGACACCATGTATATTGCACTTGCTGTTTCACTTTGAAAGCACAGAACTAAAGGGCGCGTGAAAGAATACGTGTAATCTAAAATGTGAGGTTATGAAATTAGTAAGATTACGCATGCGCATTTGCTACTACATCCTTGGTACATCCCCAGGAAATCCTGTAATTCCTCGGCAAATCCCATACATCCTTGGTACATCCCTGTACATCCTAACAATTTCGGTGAAATCCCTGTACATCCTTAGGAAATCCTGGTAATTCCTTCTGGGTGTACACCATAAATCCCCATGTGTTCACCCCTCGGTTTTCCCAGATGGCGTCCATTCACTATCTTGGATGTTTGATCTGTCAATTTTACTCCAAAAGACAGCGTGCGTGCAACAATCAAGTCAAGTCGCTGTTGATTATCAGAGCGGTCCGTGAGGCCTTAGCTCTTGTGTTATAGTATCAGTTCGTAAGTCTGTCAGGTCTGAGAACGGGTTACCAGATAACGTAAAAGAAAGAAGAGAGGTGGAAAGTAAGGAAGAAAGGTAGATAGCAAAGAGGGGGAAGAAAATCTTTTAGAACAGGAGGCGCTTAGGAATTTTTTAAATGTTTCGGCAATTTTTTAAAATATAGTTGAGAGTTTAATTTTGGTCAGTTTTCGTGGAATACTTTAATTATTACTATATACTAAATTCGCGAAGAATTTTTTATTACTCACATAGCGAGTAGCGGCCTTGCGTGCTTGCGAATATGCTCGACTGTGTAATTCACTGATTCGCGCAACAGAGAGTTGCTCTGCTTGACTATAGCGTTGCTACACCTGTTGTTTAATAAACTCCCCTAAATAAGAGACAAGCGCCGGTACTCTGTGGCTTAAGAGATCGTGTTTCTATCACCATGACGACCATGACGATCAGACAATTTCGGGTGCCTACCACAGCGTGCCTACTACGCTGACATATTCACGAAGCGACCCGATACTATAGTACATAGTGCATAGAAACACGTTTCTAAGTTACAGAGTACCGGCGAAGGTCTCGATGGAGAGTCTCGTTTGAAACGTACCTGCTTCCGCTTTGCAGGCCTCGCAAGTGCGTTTTGGCAAGAAAACACCAAAATGCACATGCGTTGTAATTGCTGCTCGTATCACCATTTTATAAAGCCGAATCTTGTTGGTTAAACTAAATTTTGAATGTCTACACAACAAGGTTACAGCTGTCGGAACGGAATTTGGAATTTGGTTTTTAAGGCCTCCAGTGTGATACCGCCAGATCATCCCTTTGTCAAGAATGACACCGAGATACTTGACTGAATTTCCCCATGGTATACGAGTGCCATCCACTGAGACCTCAGTAGAGGCACTGTGACGTTTTTTCGTACAATAGGTTGCCTGCGTCTTAGAATGGTTAAATTTAATTAGCCACCGATTCGCCACTCAAGCACTTCTTCCACCGCATCCTGGGGCCTGTCACGGACTAGCTCACCAGACCACGACTGAGCCGACAAAATCAGTGTCGTCAGCCGAAAGATAGACTTCACAGTTGCGTGGGCAAGGGACGTCATGTACAAAGAGTGAATAAAGTATTGGCCCAAAAACCGAACCCTGAGGTACACCGGCCCTTATCGGCCGCATTGTAGATATCGTGCATCAATTTCAATATCCCAAGTTTCAGTTTTTTCATTGACCCGTTTAAAAAAAAGAAGAGCTCTGCATAATTAAGACATTATAAGTATTTTGTTACTTTGGTTGATGTTATATCAATTTATTAATGAAAAGTATCAGTCCTCTCCTCTCACTCCTAAAATTTGTTTTCCAGGGTTGATAAATGAGTTTCTCTCCATGAAACTATTTCAAGTCCTCGTGAGGTTGTCGTACAGTGTGTATCTGGTGCACATAACAGTTATTATTTACTTTGTGGGAATCAGAAAACAGGCAGAACAATTCAACAACCTGAAAATAGTAAGTTATTGCTTACAGAATTGATTGTGATATACATATATTTTATTTTGTCATTTTCATTTCAGTTCCGAGATCTTCTATCAGATTTATTCTTCACGTTCTCCGCAGCCACAATATGCTGTTTGGCTTTTGAGTCGCCATTCATACAAGCAGCCAAATTGATATTTAAAAAAGGTACGTACTATAAAATTATATAATAGTTTATAGTACCTCAGAGGAACAACCAAACATACAGGGAGTAAACAAGGGCGTAGCCAGGTATGGGCAGAGGGGGGCAGCTGTCAAGAGCTGGTAGCTTATTAACCTTGCACGTGAGTTCATTACATTGGATTCAGGTTCAGGTATATTGGGACATATTGCTAATGTATTATACTCAAAAACGAGTCAACACATACACAAAAATCATATCAAAAGAATTTTTATATGATCAGCCTCCCGCAAAGGCTGGAAACCTATTGCGCAGTAGAAGCGCTGCGAGAGGACAAGTGTCGATACACGTTAGATTTGAAATGCTGCAGGTTGTAGCCGTCGGGAAATACATTTCTCGGCAGCTCATTCCACAGCGTCGAAATTCTCCAAAAGAAGGAATGCTGGAGGAGACTGGTTCGGGGAGTAGGGACCTCGACCTGTTAAGGATGACCTCGCAAAGCCTCTCTAGCCTCGTTCGGATGGTCTTCGGTGTTATTGTCTGGAATAGCTCACTCTAATACCCGTTTTACATCGACATTATCTTCGCGAATTTGCTGATGGATTAATCCATGGTCGTCTTCAACTGACAGCATGCAGTGCTGCCAACACTGTTGCTGTCATATGGTTTGGCGAATTTCGCAAGATCTAAGGGCTGTTCCAACCTACGGTTCTATTACCGTCCCAGAACCGTTTTCATCATGTCCCGACCATTTTGCGTTTCTAGAATCGAAGATTGGTTGGTACGCTGGCGGTCCAACCAATCACGGTTTTTAGATCCGTAAAATGGGCGGGGCATTATGAAAACGGTTCCGGGACGGTAATAGAACCGTAGGTTGGAACAGTCCTCTATTCAATGTTTATTTTTTTATGGTCTTGACAGTAAAACTCTTGATTTGGTTGCAAATTTTCATTTAGAAATTGTTTATAATGATAGACAGAGACGGGTATGCATGATACATGACATTCATCATATAATTTTATGGTTGGCACCACTGAATTTGACGTCAAACTTGACAAATTAGACCAGGTTCTAAATGCGTGAAGAAATCCATGGACTTATTTGACGTCAAATTTCTCTTCGCTTCGCGAAGTTGATCACGAACTGAGTCCACGATTGAAACCATGGATTTGTTGTTGATGTAGAACGGGTAGAATCTGTAAAACAGAGACAGGTCAGCAACCCTTCTTCGATGTTCCAGGCTGTGGTGGTCCTTTGTGAGGTTAAGCGTATCGATTAGTCTAATTGCTCTCTTCTGGATAGTGTCCAGAAGCTTTAGAGAGTGCTTCGGAGCGCATCCCCACACATGGGAGCAATACTCCAACGATGGTCGGATCTGTGCCTTGTAGAGCAGCAGTAGTTGCTCTGCGTCGGTACTCTCTAACTTAAGAGATAGAAACATGTTTCTATCACCATGACGACCGTGACGATCGGGCAGTTTCGGGTGCCTATTACGTGTCTACTACGCTGTCACGGCACGCTGTCATATTTACGAGGCCACCCGATCTCATAGGACATAGTGCATAGAAACACGTTTCTAAGTTACTCTGTAACGGTGCTAGGTGTATACAGCTTGCTACAGCGGAACAAAACTCCAAGCTTTTGGGATGCCGTTTTAGCAATGCTGACGACGTGGTCGTGCCAGGACATGTTTTTGTTGATGTTGATCCCCAAAAGCTTGACGGAAGGTGACTCGACTATTGGGTGACCTGCCATTTCCACGCTTGCTAAGACAACGTGAGACTTCTTTGTCAGTGTTGTTGCCTGAGCTTTCTGTACGTTGAACCTTACTTTATTTACTAATCCCCACTCGACAAATGTTTCGATATCTACGTTTATGTGTGAGGCATGTTGCTGTCGCTGACGTACCGTCTCCTGGGATGATAGTGACTTGCCTCGTTGCATGCACGATATTAATGTACTGTCTTCTGAAAGCAAAAACAGTGCAGGGGATAGGACAGATCCTTGAGGAACAACGCCTATCGTAAGGGATCACCATAGCAACAGAGACAGGAAATTCCAAACTATTTTTAGCAGTTCAGCCAGAACTGCAACTGCGATTAGAACTCAATTACAAATTCTGCATCATCGCTTCAACCACCGGTTTGAGGCTCCATGAGATTTTTTGGAAACGATCGATGTTTCTTCTGTAGCTTCTCTTATATCTTATATCCGCAGTGGGGTAAGTCACTGGTTGATATTAAATAGAAATCACAAATTTTCTGCAAATGCCACCATTTGGAAGCTTTGAATAATGAAGCCGAACTATGGTATAACCTTGACAGATCCCCTTGACCCCAGTGGCGTAGATACAGTGCCATTATGGGCCAATATAGTATAGTTTGGATTTAGCAGGTGGAGCTAACAGTAATTTTGATAGTCTTCCGGAGGTGGGTAAATGGTTTTGGACATGTTATAGTTTATTTTTATTTTTAATTCATGGGAGGACATACCCCCATGATACCCCCTATATATGCCACTGGATCGCCCTCTTTTCAATACAGGATACATAAGTTTGTTCGATTTTTTTGATTTAAAATACCTTTTGATTCTGTTCCATTTTAAGCCTCTTATGCTCTAGAAAAAAATATTTCTGTGAAAATGCAGATTCGCGTATGACTCCAAATTGTTCATTTTCTCCTAAAGCAACAAAAGCTCGTGGCAGAGGCTAATTTTGTGATCATTGCACCCGAATCACCCACCGCACAAGGTTTTGTCCCGTGAAATAACAAATTTTTATTCGATTCCTCATTTCAAACAAGTTTCGGAGTCTATCATGTACTACTCTTCCTGTCTACCACTCTGACACTATCATCTTTGTTTTTTATTTCCGCAACTTCTTTGGAAATGTGTATTATTGAACTTTTTTCAGAAGTGGCGAAAACAACAAAAGCTATAGAGATTCATAAGAAGAAGAAGAAATTATGAGGTGAAGAGGAGATAAACAAATGACGTTTATTATCATAATACACTTGATTCTTGATTGCATGACTTACTGTTTATGCTACCACATAGTCAGACATGAGGAAAATGTAAAATAAAAGTCTGATAAGTAATACGACTTTGTTTCAGATATATCTCAATATAATAACAACCATAATAGGCAGACAAAGCTACCTATTTAATAGATATCGATATTCCCCATATGAATATTCAAAACACCTACGCTAAGAAGATACCTAAATACTCAGATCTTGCGATAGAAATAAACCGACCCTCATTAGTCCGGTCTCAGGCCTTACACCAAATACACTTGCACCACACCTGCAACAGTTGAACCTGAACGAAACGTTAAGCCTCGTGTTCATTTGCAAGTAACTTGTGATATTTTTTGCAGCAAGTACTTGCTTGTTTGTCTACACTATCTTTTAATTGTTCGCAAATTTAATCTAATAGAAAATTGCTCTCACAATTTCACTTGGGCTCGATTGTTCTGATTCCGTGTACACTATAGATAAGATGTCGTATGCAAAATCTGTAGCTGCTGCGGTGGTTGTGATATATTTAATTAAAAAAAAGAAAACAAGAGAAAGTAAGAGTAAAAGGCGGAGGAAATTTTGGGTGAGAAAGTGAATTCAGCAAAGAACTCCCAAGTACTCTTATATATTTCATTAGTCTCTTGTCCAATTTTATTTTTTTTGAATTTTTCTCCACTCTTCGTTAACTTGCGTTCTTAAATTATGCATCTTCCTTTGAATGTCAGCAGTAGAAGTATTAAATGGGTCGGCTAATGCATTCTGCTTTTTGATTCTGTCCTTAAATTCTGTAGTATGTAGGTACATTCCATAATTCAAGATACAATTCAAAATTTTCAATTAAAAGACACGTGTCCTCTGTCGTCCAGCTGAACTTCTCCATATTTGATTTAATACACTCCTTGCTGCAAAACTTTCGAAACAGTCTCTCTTTGTGGCAACCCATTTTCCTGAGAATAGGTAGTAGTAGTAGTAGTAGTGATGGGGAGGCGAAGCCAGGCAAGTAGGCCACCTTTGGCCCTTTTTGCCAACCCCACTGAACCAATCACTGAAAACACTAAAATTCTACACCCTAGAAAGCTCCTTGTCGAACCTACCAGACCTCCTGACGAAAGTCAGTATGTCCGACCATTTCGCTGAATATAGTGGCTCCTCCCCAAACTCCGTCGTGCCGAATATCTGAACCCTAAGGTTGCGATAAACTGCACATCTGCCCAGGAAGTGGAACGCTGTCTCGTCCTCCTCCCAGCATCTGGAGCAAATGGGGTCCCCTACCACTCTCATAAGTGACAGATGTCTATTCAGCCGGCAATGGCCAGTGAGGACCCCCACCAGAAGGTTGAGCGTCTCTCTGCCTTTACTCAAAAGCCATTGCGTTCGGCCCCTATCCGGGCCTGCTATGAATCTTTTGGCTTGCCTGCAGTCGTCTCTCTCTAACCAGGCTTTCGCCAGTTCCTTGTAGGCCCAGTTATCCAGGGCCACATTGACCTGGCGTCTACTAATTCCCAGCATAGGTTCTGGGCCAATGCAGGGGCTGTTGGCCCCTATCCTAGCTAATCGGTCCGCTCTCTCGTTACCCGGTATACCAATATGTCCGGGGACCCACAGTAGGGTCACCTTCTTATGTCTTGCCAACTTCTGAAGGGCGACAGAGCATTCTTGCGCCAGAGCTGATCTGGCCCTCGAGGCTGCCACCGCTTTCAGAGCTGATTGGCTGTCAGAGCATATATATATGCTCTGTTCAGAACACTTTTCGACTTCCGTCGAGTATGCCGCCATCAATATCGCATACACTTCCGCCTGGAAGACAGTCGTGCAGGTTCCCAGAGCGAAGCTCCGCCGCACTTCTTTACCCTCCAGACAGAAGCCCGCTCCCCCGGATCCTGACTCCTTTAAGAGCGATCCGTCGGTGAAGCATACGAGACTATTGGGCGGAAACTTGACTTTCCCTCTCATCCAGTCGTCTCTTTCCGGGATGACTAGTGAGAATCCATTATCTAAATTTAAGATGTCTTTAGCTTTTTCCACCCTGAATGACGATATCGGGATATTACTCTCCGCGAATCGCTCTATTCTGGTGTGGCCAACTAATGGTTCTCGTGCTACCCACGTTCCCCCGTCACGCATTCTCAGGCAGGCCGACATCGCCTCTCTCTTTATCCAGAGGTGCAGAGGCGGCAAGCCCAAGAGTACCTCCAGGGCAGCAGTGGGTGTTGTCCTCATGGCACCTGTTATGCTCACTGCTGCAAGCCTCTGAATCTTTGCGAGCTTGAGCCTAACAGAGATCTTCTCTACGCTCGGCCACCAGACCGAGCAGCCATACTGGATCCTAGCTCTGACTACTGCCGTATATAGCCAGTTTAGAACCTTGGGTTTGAGGCCCCAGGTTCTGCCGACTACCCGACGCAACTGCCACATGGTAGCTATAGACTTTTTATACACATAGTCAATATGCTGTGCCCATGTGAGTTTATTGTCAATTAACACTCCCAGGTACTTGACCTCCCGTGTTAGGGTCAGCGGTACACCGTGGAGAGTGGGGGCTTTAAAATCATCTATCTTCTTCCTGTGAGTGAATAGGACCAGCTCAGTCTTCACTGGGTTGATTGAGAGTCCTGATTCACCACACCACCTGTCCAAAATGCTGCATGCCATCTGCATCCTATCGCAGACGACGCCCAGGAATCTACCAGAGACTAACACCAGGCCGTCGTCTGCGTAGGCCTGCGTGTAGAAGCCGGCCGAGCTAAGTCTCGTAAGGAGGCCATCCATAACAAGGCACCAGAGGCGGGGGGAGAGGCAGCTGCCCTGCGGGCAGCCCCCACTCACCCCAACCTCGAGCTGAACCCCGCCTAATGTTGCACTAGCCTTGCGATTCTGAAGTGCTGACCTTACCCAGCAGACCAGAGTGGGTGGAACACCCCTGGTCTGAAGGGCGGTGCATATATTAACTGTTCGTGCTTTATCAAAAGCTCCCTGTACATCGAAGAATACTCCCAGAGCCACTTCTCTGTGAGAGAGGGCTCTTTCTACTTTTCCTACTATAGCATGCAGTGCCGTTTCCGTGGAGCGACCCTGCCTATAGGCATGCTGATTATCATGGAGGGGATAGGTAACGAGCGTTTCCTCTATCAAATATCTGTCCACGATCTTCTCCAATGCTTTCATAAGAAAGGAGGTAAGACTGATTGGTCTATAAGACTTTGATAAAGAGTAGTCGATCTTCCCTGGCTTAGGAATGAACACTACTCTTGCTGCTTTCCAGGACGACGGTACGTATCCTAGCGCTAGCGAGCTCCGGAAAGCTGCCACGATATGTGGCAGCAACTCTTCTAGACCTCTTTGTAGTAGCGCAGGGAATATACCATCAGGTCCGGCTGATTTAAATGGACTGAACTCGTTTATTGCCCAGGAGACTGATCCGTCGGTTATCATCCTCTCGGCCAAGCCGTCGTCCCCTATCAAGGGAGCCGACTCAGCTTCTGGAGACAGATCGCCGGACTCTCCCGGGAAATGCGAGTCGAGGAGGTATTGGAGAGATTCCTCCACCGATGTAGTCCATGTACCATCCTCTTTCTTGAATGAACTAATGGTTTGTCTCTTCTCGCAGCTGAGCAACTTCATTAGTCTGGCGGAGTCTGAAAGGGACTCCAATTCTCCACAGTAGTTCCGCCAGCTTGCTCTTTTGTTGCTGCGTAGCTCTTTTTTATACTTTCTCCTTGCCTCTCTAAAGGCATCCCAGGAGGCTTCATCGCCTCGCTTTGTAGCCCTGTTAAGAGCCCTCCTTGTGGCCCCTCGGAGTTTATTTAACGTCCCAGACCACCAGGGTACTCTCCCAGGAGCCACAGCCCTCAGAGGGCAGCATGCCTCAAATGCAGTGCGGATAGTCTCCTCCAAATTGGAGACACCACGCTCCACTTCTTCTATTGTGTTATACCGTCCAGCCGGTTCCCTAAGGTTAGCAGCCAGGGAGGCTTTGTAAGTCTTCCAGTCGGTCGCTCTAGGGTTCCGGCATTGGGCTACATCGCTGTGTACTGAATCTATCTCAAATCTAATCATCCTGTGATCAGACAGAGATATATCATCGGTTACTCTCCAGTCTGTTACTACACGAACCAGATCCGGCGAAGCTACCGTAATGTCGATAACCTCTTTCCTAATCCGATTCGCGAATGTGGCTTCTGTGCCTTTGTTAAGAATCTCTAAATTGCAAGATGCTATGAACTCTAATAGGGCTTCGCCTCGACTGTTTATGTCCGAGCTACCCCATACTAAATGATGCGCATTAGCGTCCATTCCAATAAGGAGTGGCAATCCATTGCTATTCGCGAAATCTATTATATTAACTAGGTCTGTAGTCGGAGGTAAACTCGCGATATCGTACGGTAGATACACGCTGCCTACGACTATCTTAAACCTAGTGTCACTAACCTTGAATTCCAGTACAGCGACCGCCGCATCTCTGGTCCCTAGCTGGGGCAATGGCGTCACCTGCAGGTCCCTAGACGCGAGGATGGCCGCCCTGGGGGAGTCTAAGTTGCCTGACACAAGGTTGAAGGCACTAACCTCCAACCCGCGTATTTGCTTCCTGTAACAATAGGGCTCTTGAATTAATATAATCTCTTTAGTCCTTCCAGCAACGATGGCCAGCAGTTCGGCCGCGGCATCGTTGCTGCGGTGGAGATTAATTTGACTTACCCGCAGCTGTGTCATAGTTCCTGCGGTATGCTGGGGAAGCATCGGCACGGCCTATTTCGCTTTCCCGGAGGCGCCTTTGCCACCAGATGGACCCTGCCAGGCACCCCTCCCACGAGCAGCCACCCTGTGGACAGCCACAGTGCAGAGCTCGTAGAAGAGGGACCAACCAGCCCGTTCTAGCAGCTTGGCCTCCTCGTTACTAATCGAGAAGGTGATAACGTGGTCACCCTCTCTTCCCTCGCTCATTGTCTCCAGATGCCTCCAATCTCTTATATTGAGATCAGGGTTCTGGAGACTAAGAGTCCTAACCAGCCGCTCTAAATTTGGCTGTCCCTGACTCTTGACCCGGACGCCCACCGTGACCGGCCATGGAGCGTCCGCAGACCGTACAGGCCTGAAGACATGGTCTCCAATGTCCAGGGGGGGCAGTCGGTTCAGGAGCCAGTCATGAGACGTCTCATCGTAGGCTGTGACTACGAACCAGCCCGTGTCATACAGCCCCGAATTCAGGAAACGGAGGATAGGGGCTCCTTCTTCCTCCATTGCCTGGATTGCTCTTCCTACGACGTAGGACCTAATTTGCTCCGCCTCGTCCGGGAGCACCAGTCCGTCAGGTCTGTCAGACCTTATGACGATCTGTAGCTCTCTACGGACTGCAGAGCTGTAAGAAGTCGGTTGCGATGACCCAGCAGCCGGCCGCGAAGACCTACCGGCAGATTCCCTCAAAAGAGGGGATATGCCAGATGAAGTCGACGCCCCCTGCGCTGGCGGGTACTCGCCCCTGACCTTCTTATTCGCCCTCTCCGGCGGTGTCGTCAGGTCCTGTCGCGATCGCTTGGCACTCTCCGGTGGCCGTCCGACCGCTGCTGCCTTAGGGGCGCGGGCGCCCTGCGGCTGCGGATCTGCAGGCCCACCGGTGCCGCCTTTCTTGCCCTGGGCGCTGCTCGATCCCCCTCTCCCCACTATCGCTCCGCCGGGCGCCACCCTGGGGTTTGTTGCACCCCCGCGAAGCGCCCGCCCGGACCGCGAAGAGGTTTGAGGAGTCGCGGCCACAGGATCTCCTCTCTTTAATGCCGGCTCAGTTGGCAGCACGAAGGGCTGCTTATTCGCCGCCCGGTCCGCTGCCCTCTTCACCGGCCCTCTACTGTAAGAGGAAGCCGGCCTATGGCCCCCTCGGCTTGAGATATAGATGGTACTTCCGGGACCCCTTTGTCGACCGAAGTTCCATCTAGAGTGACCGGGGGCTGCCGGGGCTAGAGATGTACTTGTCATCTCCGCCTCCACGGCTACCGCGCCGGCTGCTCTCTTCTTTTTCCTCTGTCTGCTCTTCCAGTTTCTCCTTGCTTTGCCCCGTAGGTGCGCCGGAACGAACCCCTCCTCGTCACTCGAGAGTGGAGGCAGGGATGTCGGACCAGCAGCACCAGCCGGTGACCGCAGGAGGTCATCTTCTTTATCTGAAGGGACACAGGGGGAGCTCCCGCTAATTATAGGCTCCTCTGTGCCCTCCATCAACTCAACAGTGGAGGTAAGGTCCTCCATTGGGGGTTGTGGGGTTGGGACTTGGGATGGGGGTGGGGATGGTAGTTTGGGTGGCACATTACTCGTTTCTTCATTTGCTTCTGTGTTCATTTTAGTATTTTCAGGTTTGGTTGTGTGTGTGTGTGTGTGTGTGTGTGTGTGTGTGTGTGTGTGTGTGTGTGTGTGCGGGAGATGGTGCGGGTGTGTGTGTGTGTTTGTGTTGTTGCGAGGCTCAAGGCACGGCCCCCGCACCCGCTCGCCGACCCCCCACCGCCGTCATTCCCCTCGGGAAAACCCGGCGGCCACAGACGAAGCCCCCCGAAGCGTGCAGCAGGGCCTTTGTCCAGGCGCCACCTGGCACTACTACACGCCCGAGATTATTCACCGGCTGATGGAACAGCCCTCCAAACTGGCTAGGTCGGACGGGTTCCTGTACTAACCGGCGGCCCAGGAGTGCCAACCCTGGTTTCTTTCGTCGCTACCACTCCGGGAAGTTCCCAGCCGGGGCAACAGTGGGGGAGTCGACGCGCGAGACAGAGACCGCACCTCAAGCCACGCGAGGTGATCCACTCAGACCGACGCGGAACAGAGGAGGTCATAGAGGAGTAGGCGAAGGGCGCCCTCACTCTAACACCACCATCATAGTACCGCGGCGTTCAGGGTAGATAAGCTGGGGTCTCAAGGGATTGCTACACCCAACATTTTACTTTATCCCTTTCCGTGGAAAGTGAAAAGGTAAATATGCCCCTGGAGTTCCACATGATCCGCGGGACAATATTTGCATATTGCCTTCCCAGGGGGAAGAGGAAGGCTCCGCAAGGCTTTCGCCGCAAAGAGCCATTTCTTCCATTTTCTCATTCTCTTCTCATTTAGAGAAATTTAGGCCCTGGGGTACCCTATCAGCCATTGGGACGCGACAGGTAGGTCGTGGACAAACCTCCGCCTAGAGTCTTCGCCGCAGGATTGGGGATTTAGGACGGGATCGTCCTTCCTCCTGTCCTCCTGCGGATGAAGTCTCGCGCGCTGCTGAGAATAGGTAACCGTGTGCACTACAGGCTCTCAGCAAGTCGCAAGTCCTTTATGTGCAAGTAATATTGCTGCAATATTTCTCCAATGACGTCGTGCACACGCTATGCAAGTGACTTGAGAGTAACTCTAGCAATTTTATTTGCTAGTGGACACGAGGCTTTACGCTGGATAAAGAGGGAGGCGATGTCGGCCTGCGCCTGTCTGAGAATTCGTGACGGGAGAACGTTGACAGCACGAGAATCACTAGTTCGCCACACCAGAATATAGGGATTCGTGGAGAATAATAATCCCGATATCGTCATTCAACATGTCAAGAGCCCTAGATACCTTAAGTCTGTAAGTAATGGATTCTCACTAATCATCCCGGAAAGGGACGATTGGATGAGTGGAAAAGTTGAATTTTCGCCCCATAGTCCGGTGTGCCTCACTGACGGAGCACGCTCAAATAAGTCGGGATCCGGAGGCGCATGCTTCTACTTGGAGGGAGAAGGAGTGTAGCGAAGCTTTGCGCTAGGCACCTGGTGACATGTGTAACTCATGAGAGTAGTAGTGGACCCCCATCTGCTCCAGATGCTGGAAGGCAGAAGAGTCAGCGTTACACTCCCTGGACAGCTGTCCTGCTGCTATCGCAAACTTAAGGTTAAGTATTCGACACGACGGAGTTCAGAGAGGAGTCACTATATACAGCGAGATAGTCGGACATACTGACCTTCATCAGGAGGTCTGGTAGGTTCAACAAGGAACTTTCTAGGACATGGAATTTTGGCGTTTTCAGTGTTGGTTCAGTGGGGTTGGCAAAAAGGGCCAAAGGTGGCCTACTTGCCTGGCTGCGCCTCCCGGTCACTCATTACTAATAATAATAGAATAGAAAAATTATGGTCCACCCCCCCCCCCCCCCCTCACTCTCCTGACCTTGCTCCATATGACGTCCATTTGTTTCCTGAATACAAAAAATATTTGAGGTTGACAAGTAGTTTATAGAGCGACGAGATAAGTATACTGAATAAAAACGGAGGGTGCTTTGAGCTACTTTGAAGGATAGTTCAAGGTTTTTAAATAAATATTTCATTGTTCTATTATAGCGCCAGTTTAACTACTTTCTGATACCTCTTTGTATGGATGATAAAAAATTTGGTGTGACTTCGTTTGAACATAAACCGAAATGGGGGTCGAGAGTAGTGTAAAACGCCTCGGTTTGACGTCCTGAATCGAACGAGACCACTCCCAGACCAAGGAACGTTCTAGTGAAAAACTACGGCACTTTGAAGTTTCGTTAACTAACCTAACATATCAAAGTTGACTTGTTGAGCTCAAAATGGGTGTTAAAGGGGTGATACATGTACGAGTAAGTACGCGTACTTATGGCTCGATGACCTTTTTCGCCTGTGTGTCACCGTAAGTACGCGTACTTTAAAACCCCCCAGGCCCCCTATATGCGCAGATGAACAAACCTAACCCGATTTCTGGAACATTTAGGCCCGATTTTATCAACATGCATATTTAACAAAGACTTTGACAAAGCTTTTCTATTGGATGCTGTTTAGCAAAAGCTTTCTATTGGGTATTGAGGACTATGTTAATAAGTATCATCTAATAGTATTTTATCAATATTGGAAATAAAACGTCAAAGATGGATGACACTTTTATCAAAAATATTTTAGAATTCATGGATCAAAATCATAGCAGAAAATCAGAACAAAGCGATTGATTTGCAAATTAATGCTAGATTTTTAATGTTTACCATATAATTATTGTATAATTACCAATTGCAATTGCAGTCAGATTCATTACAGACTGGACTGGATGCATGTTTGTTATAGACCTTCTTATAGAAATATTCACAGAGGATGTATAGATTGTAAAGGCACTATGTAAAAGGCACCGTAGCGCAGAAACACATTTATATAAAGCACCTTATTCACCTTCTTACTATACAAAAGGTTTCTAGTTTAGGAAAAATAATATACGTTATACGTTATACTTTTGCCTTCTGCCAGATCGCAAGCTTTGCTGTTCTGTTAAGGTTAAGAAGGATAGGCAACCAGTAATGCATACTTGTTAAATCGTATCTGTCTATTTGCGAAATGCAATAAAATGTTATTTTTACCCCTTTTTACTAGGTATAATACAAAGGAATATTGCAGGTATTCATAATTGTTATCGATTGTAAATTATTGTTTTATGAAAATAATGCAGTACCTAATTTGAATTTCTTGTCATCGTTATCATTATCTACATAACCAGTACATTTGATCCAGTGATCAAATGTATCGGTTTTGTGAAATCTGATTGGTTGAGATTAGCAATTGCTAAACTCTTTGTTAAACACATCCATTTAGGATGGAAAATCAGAGCTGAAAAGATACTAGAGAGTTCATAATCGTCGATTATATATAAAGCATGTCTTTTTTCACCTTTTTGAGGTAAACTTCAAGAAAAATCAATAATTTTCAAAGAACTTTGAAAGATGCATGTTCTTGAATGGGCTGCTCTGATTGGTCAAAGCCTTTGTTAAAATGCCTATGTTGATAAAATCGGGCCTTAGAATTCAAAGTATCATAACTTTTTTATTTTTCGTTTCTCGATGTTGCTTCTGGTGTCGTTGTACTCTACTCGTCAGTACTTTGGAAATGACCACATATTTTGTGGAAAAGTTTCGAAATTTCGAAGTCGCTTTTCGGTTAGGTTTGAAATTTCTAAGAGGCGGAGATTCTCATCGGGTCGTTTTCTCAGTCTGGGAATGGTTTAATCCCACTCAAAGCCTCAGACCGAGTCTAACACGTCTTTAAACCCCATTTAACCCATATTGATTTCAACAACTTGACCGGTCGGGTTAAGTTATGTTAGGTACTGAAACTTTAAAGTGCCATAGTTTTTCACTGGACCGTTTCCTCGGTCTGGGAATGGTCTCGTTCGACTCAGGACGTCAAATCGAGTCGACTGACACTACTCTCAACCTCCATTTCGGTTTTCGCTAAAACAAAGTTTAGCCAAAAATTTAATTAAAATGCTCGGCATTGAAAAACATTATTTTTTATGCATAGCAAATAACATGATGCAAACGATAAGTTAATCCAATAGTTTTGTATATTTATTTGTTTTCCATCCACGCTTTCCCAATAAGTGACACATTTCGAGCAGTAAATTAAATTGTAATAATGTTTTAATGTGATAATGAGCTATTCACAGGTCCAACACCGATAAGAGAAACAATATGGTCATAACAACGACTGCCACTTACACTTCTGTGATACGTACATTCACATCGAAAATGGAGCAGAAAAAACTCCTAATCATCATATTTTTCGTTCTAAATTCTCAATTTTGTCACTCTAGTAATCCACCAAAACCAAATATCCACATTAGGAATTTCTTACAATACGCCAAAAACGACACTGAGAATGTGGAGAAGATCCTTGACAGATTACTTAATGACAACATCGTGGAACCACAACCTGTGTTCGATCTTGTCATGGGTTATGCAAAACGTTATAACGATACTTTGGCTTTGAATTTGGTGAAGTTTGCTCCGAATGTGCTACAACTGTACGAGGATATGATGAATCCAAATAGCAGTTTTCCTAGGAACAAGTGCTCCAAGGCAATGAGTACATGGTTTCAACGCTTGGAAGCCTGGGACGATTGGGCTTTGGCTAGTAAGTATATTATTATACAGGGTTGGGATAAAGTATGGAACCAAGCAAATAACTTTGGAACGGAAAGAGTAATATTGCTGAAAATTTGCAGGCAAGTGTAGTGACGTCTAGTGCATCCGAAGACATTATGTCAGCTATTAATGTACTTCCGGTTTAACAGGAAGTGCCGTCAACTTTTTTAATTTAAATGGGACACCCTGTATATTTTTACAGATTTTGATTCATCTTTTTTTTCCGAATACGTCCATAGTGGGTTTAGCATTAGTTTCTGTAAAAACGGGAAAGATAAAGCTTCTTTATCATTTCAGGTGTTTAAAATGCCGGTCATTCAAAGTCGGTTTTGGCGATCGCGTGAGAACTCACAAAGAAGTGTGTCAACTTTTAATGATTTACGTCCCGACAGGGGTCCTATAACACGTTTGACGGTGACTAAAAATAAAAAATACAAAAAAATTACCTCAAACGGGAAGACCGCAGACCACCACGGACGAATTTGTGAGACAAATTTTTTAAGAAACAAATACTAAATTCACTATGGACGTATTCAGAAAAAAAAAAGATGAATTAAAATCTGCAGGGTGTCCCATTTAAATTAAAGTTGACGGTACTTCCGGTTAAACCGGAAGTACATTAATAGCTAACATAATGTCTTCGGATGCATTAGACGTCACTACACTTGCCTGCAAATTTTCAGTAATATCATTCTTTCCGTTCCAAAGTTATTTGCTTGGTTCCATATTTTATCCCAACCCTGTACATGGTGGGCCAATAGTTCGTGGACGGAAGATTATGGGGCTTACTAAACAATATTTCAAAAATATGTCACTTGATCATGGTAGGGACCCTTGAGGGCTATAAAGTAAAAATATTTTCACTTAAATTTTAACGTTTATACAGGGCGATTCATATCAAACTTATATTTTTTTGAATGGAACCCCCTATTATGTTATTGCATATTTGTATTCCTTGGTCAATTCTAGTATGACTTTATGTATCAGACATGGAACTTTAAACGAACCGTTTAGGCACAAATCACCATTTTTGGTATAAGTAAGTACCAGAAAAAAACTGAATATCGCAGCGATGATAAAAGTTAGAAGGCCGTGACTTTGCGGTACGACTAAGCATGAAATGCGTCACCTCAGGTCAGACGGCTAAATTTGGATCTTTTTATACTTGGAGAAATCAGCAGATTAATTAAGGAAACTTCAATCACAGATAACTTGATTTTTTTCAAATGGGAATGCCTACTTTGGTTTAAAGAATCAAATGAAAAATTTGATTACCTTTCTAACGATATAGCCTAGCCGCTTAAGTGACTCCCTTTTACTTCCCACACCGATAGGTGAGGAAAGTATGGTGATCGCGAAAATTTTCGATTTTGATATAATACGCTTTTTGGGCGTTTTATGATGTTTACATAACGAAAATCCACGTCACTTATTTCCGTCGGTCTGTCTGTCTGTCGGTCTGTCGGTCTGTCGGTCTGTCGGTCTGTCGGTCTGTCGGTCTGTCGGTCCGTCGGTCTGTCGGTCTGTCGGTCTGTCGGTCTGTCGGTCTGTCGGTCTGTCGGTCTGTCGGTCTGTCGGTCTGTCGGTCTGTCGGTCTGTCGGTCTGTCGGTCTGTCGGTCTGTCGGTCTGTCGGTCTGTCGGTCTGTCGGTCTGTCGGTCTGTCGGTCTGTCGGTCTGTCTGTCGGTCTGTCTGTCACTCTGTCTGTCGGTCTGTCTGTTTTTCTATCCTCGTAATCTCAGCAACCGCTGCATGAATTGTGATGAAATTTGGGTATCGATATGCTGTGAAGTCCTAATAGGTAATGTTGCTATAATTTTGAAAATCGGTGTAGAAGCGGAGGTTTAATTAGCAAAAAACAAAAAAATACCCCTCAAACTTCGTTTTTAGGCGTTTTAGGGGTTCCTGATCGTTTTTTTCTTTTTTTTGGGTGGGGGTGAAATTGGGGTGGTTAGGGGGTTGTAAAAATCAAAATTTGTTCTATTCATAATAGGCTGTCCATTAACCTGTGAAAGAAAGACCTAGCGGCATAATACCCTTTTTTAAGTCCATCCGAACATTGCCTTGGCTATTACAGAAATCAAGGGACTTAGAATTTTCTGATGTATACATATCAGTGTTGCTTTAGATCGTTCTGAATTTAGTAACATGGAAACTATGGAACTGATTTTAATGAATTTTAGACACGGTATTACTACCATGGCAAGGATGAAAAATGCGTATGGATTTCAAAAATCGTGTCAGTGGCGGTGCAGCGATAATAAAAAAAACTACAAATATAAAAATAGCTCAAACTTCGTTTTTAAGCAATTTGGGGGTTCCTGATTGTTTGGTTTCGTGCAGTTGAGGCTCGCTGAATAAAAATTGTGTCGCTTTCTTCTCTCTTACGGAGAGATTTAGGAAACTATTTTCTAGTTTTTGTATTGGATGTTTTTTAAGGACAGGCAGGCGATGATTTGGTTGCAAGGGATCCCAGACTATAGCTTCATACAAAGGGAAAATATCAAAATGATGTGTTGTTATGTGTGGGAAGTAGGTACTGAGTGAATCAACTTGACTTGACATTTTTTGATTGCGATTTAACTGTTACAGTGCTGGATGCAACCGCTAAGCCCCAAACCGGACTTTTAGAAGGAAACATCGTGGAAGTGGGTAATATGGATGAATGTATGCACATACGAGCCACCGTAGACAATGAAACTATCAAAGGAAAATACTGTTCAACTGTTGCCAACAGACTGAAAAGATACAAGGTAATATCGAGTTGGAAATAATTTTCCTCTCAAACATGCTCGTCTTCCTGTTTTTGCTCTTTTTATTCCTTCCATATTTCTTCTTCCCCACTAACAATGATGTCTGATTCGTGTTTATCCAGATCTGCTGACAGATTACACCTTCGAATATTAAAGTTATGTTCGGAGGATTACCCAAACTTATCTGTTGTCTTAGCGCAATATACCTATACACAAAAGCTCCAAAAATATGCCTATTGGATGACGAAGATCAATTTCATCTTAATATATTGACTAAAATATATCAAAACAATATCTTTTCCTGAATGTTTAGGGCTCTCCATACGGTTTTAGGTGGCAAGCTTCCCCCAATGATTTCGTGACTACATCTTATTACCACCTAAAAATTGTTGGTGCATTGTTTTACGTGTCGAAAAGCTTAATAAACAGTTTTTCGGCAGAACTTATTATCCCTAGGTTTAGGGTGTTTGGCAGAAGAATAGCCCATTGGCTTATAAGTCCATTTCGAAGACATTTTATTAATGGACATGTACCCCAAGCGTCCCTCATTTTTTGTATCATTCATCATCGTCACAATGTATTAACAGACATGTTGTGAACTCGTAAAATGCATTAGGGTATTGCTGACATGAATATTATCAATAGTTTTGAAAACTGTAGCTCGCCATCGTTCGCGATTTACTGTCAGTTCAGTGGCGCTCTTGATACTCATATTCAGCAGCTGTTTCGTCGTATCCACCCAGCATGTAGGGGTACAACCACGGCGCCGCCCACTCGTGGCATGACCCTGAACTACAAGTTTCTCCATATTATCGCTTCTGTGAATATGTCTGAGGAAAGTAAGCATTTTCGCCGAAACAATGGAGGATAGTCTCTTTGGATTACCGAGCT
This sequence comes from Callosobruchus maculatus, assembly GCA_951848785.1. Lineage (NCBI taxonomy): Eukaryota > Metazoa > Arthropoda > Insecta > Coleoptera > Chrysomelidae > Callosobruchus > Callosobruchus maculatus. Next base: position 23,150,360 of record CATOUR010000041.1, on the reverse strand, counting down.
CATCCAGTATGGAAACATTAGTTCGATGGGTATAAGCAACTCTCAGCATTCTCCTCCACGTCCACATTTCAGAAGCATCTATGCAAGCTCGATCTGCCTTTTTAACAGTCCAAGTTTTCGAGGCGTACAAAAATATGGACGATACAAGATACTGAACCAGCGACATTTTGGTAGCTTTAGTGATGTTATGGTCACGCCATATTTTAGTAAGCTTTGTCATGACCACACGTGCCTGTTGAATGCGCCGTCGAATCTCATTTTCACAGGTACCCGAATTGTCGATCAAAAAAACCGAGGTACACAAAACTTTGAACTACTCCACAACGGCCTATTGACTTTATTTCCCGATGATTATCATGGTCTCTATCTACGATCATAAACTTGGTCTTGTTGTAGTTAATACCAAGACCAAATGCTGCATTGCGCTAGGATGTTTAATAGAGCTACTAGTTCTTCCTAAGAAGCAGCAATAAGGGTTGTAATTACACAGTTATACATTTTCTCTACTTTTTTGGCCTTGAAGTTAATCTCTACTTCGTAAACATTTATTTTGCATGTCCCCATACATGGAAATCGAGTGAAGTCAAGTCGGGGGATCGTGGAGGCCGTGCGATGGGACCTAGTCTATCGATCCATGAATCGGGGAAGGTGTTGTTCAGGGATGATATAAGAAATTTAGATACGTTTACGAGCCCAGGTTTTTTGGTCTTTTTATTAGCAATCAGATTTACATTATGTGAGCCAATTTGCTGAACAGTACATTTTATTTAAAACTAATGTACAATAAATGACGTGGTGAGGTGACTTCACCTCGTTTTCTCATAAAAGATCCATTGGCCAAATTATTCTTAGTCTTTCGTTGTCTACGTAAAAGAGGTCTAAGTAATTAATTTATATGATTTTCTGATTTTAGTGGTGTTTATTGGCTGGTTCATGATTAACTGTCGAAATATCGGGAATTTTGAGGCCATTGTGCAAAGCATGGTAGAACACGTACCATGGTTCATCCACGATGGTACGGAGAATTTTTGATTGAAATATTTGTATAACGACTGTGTTTGATTTACTGGCACAACTCCAAAGTTCGATTCCATATGTCCATAATGGTGTGATAACTGTTTTGTAGACGAGTAATTTACCTTCGATTAATAGATGTGATTTTCGACGTATAAACCAGTTGATTCCTTTGACTTTTGATTCCATTTGCCTTTTTTCTTCATTTTATGTGTTTTCCAATTTAGTTTTTTTTTATCAAAGTGAAGTCCTAGATATTTGACTGCTCCTGTTTCTGGTATATCGATTTTATTAAGGCTGTCGGTTGGGAAATTACCTTTCCTGAGAGTAAACGTGATCTGCGAGGATTTAGATTCGTTAACCTTGATTCTCCATTTCGTCAACCAAGTCCCGATAAGGTCTCCTTGAACTTTAGTTGCAGCAGTTCTTGGGTCTTCATTGGTTGCAAATTTTGCTGTGTCGTTTGTGAGTGTGCCTATTAAAGCCTACACAGACTAGCGCGAATGATTCGCGACGACTGCGAACAATTTGCAGCGGCTAAAATCGCACCATACTGTTTACGTAGCAGCACACGCGCCTGTTCAGACCTGTACGATTTTTTCCGCCGCGACTGCGGATTTGACGGCGTTTATTTCGCGGCGGATTTCATTTCGCGTTCGAAGTTCGAACGCGTTTTGGTCGCTACCGCTCCTGATTCGCCATGGCAAAATAATAGAAACGACTGGTTAAAAATTGTCTTATATTATACTACTTCTCCCACGAAGATTATAGGAATGGGCAAAAAAAGATCAAATATGGGACCAAATATCAAAAGAGCTTGGTGTGAGCCGTAAATACCTATAATTTAATATAAAATGACACTAAACCATAAACAGATTTATGTAATTCCCACGTGGTATTTTAAAGGCTTTCAAAAACGGATGAAATATATGAGAAAAATATATTATTCTTAGTAATATTTTATATAGGTAGGTACTTAGAGTGACAAATCACCATTTTCAAATTCGTTTAGATTGTGACGTAACGTGCTAAAAAAATTAAACTGATACATGAGAGGCGCTTTAACTAACATCAATTGAAATTAGAAGGATATTTTGCAACTGGAGATTATTTCACTTCATTGCAATATTTATATCAGTGTTCTGCTATCCACTTCCTTCTAGCTATATTTACCAAAAATAAAATTCACAGGTTAGTAACTCCACCGAAACGGAATCAAACTAAAAACATTGTTTTTTCCGTGGATTTGTGTCGGGTAAAAAAATCATGCTGCCCTCCTTGGGTCAGTCTTAACTAGTAGAAGTGTCATTCATGTGTTATATTTTTTAACAATACCTTCTTTGCGACACCGTCTGCGTTGTGACGCCTTTATACAGCACATAAGAAGGGGAGCCAAGGAATACAAACACTCGATAGTATGGGGTAGCAACAAGAGGTAGCATAATTTTATTTTGGTTTCAAAGGAGATAGTACTTGATTGGGGGATTTTTAAACTGGTGTAGGACGCCTGGATACCATACCTTATCGAAAGCTTGTCTGACGGTCACGACGGACGTCAAGAAATGTCGCTGTAGAGCAAAGCTCTAATAATAAAATATCTTCGAAATAGGCCTACCTATACGCCCACCAAGAATGGCTAACCATCATCTGCCAAACACCCAGTATTATGCATGCTTTATAAAAGAGAATATTTTTTCAGTTGACGTTGCCGGACAACATGATGGTGAAGGACATAGATTTTTCTTACGGTTTATGTATACCAGATACATGCGCTGTAGAAGAAATAAACGATATATTTCATTATATATCTGATGCTTTAGGAAGTCCATTTTATCTACATTTTATAGAAGATTTTTGTTTTGTACAGGAAAGAAAACCATTTGAAATGAAGGACATCTTTGCAATGTACGTATTCATGTTTGGACTATATTTGTGTTTCGAAGTTTGCAGTATGAAACTTTGATGACATATGGAAACCCATTATGGAACCATAATGAAATTATTCGTGTAGATCGAGGATGTTCGTTCAGGATGGTTGTTGGTAGATAATTGTTTTCCAATTTTAATAAGTTTAATCACTTTGTCCTCAAGAATTCAAAGCTTCTTATCTATCATTTCAGAAAATGATTAACGATTAAAAATCAAAATTATAACATGGACCTTTGAAGGGTCGTAGCTAGGCGTTGACCATGGAGGGGGTTCATGGTGACCTTAGGGGGTTCATGTATTAAAGAATATGTAATGTCTTAATTTGCTTAAAATCTGTATAAATTGTATCGCTGCTAATGTGTCATGAGCGCCAAGGGATTGGTTAGTAGTAGAATAAATCACTAAGCTTGGAGAAAGCATCCTTGATTATTTTTATTTTGTATTATTTTAGTAGTTATTTCATTCATGGGAATACTCATGGGGGGGGTTTGAACCCCCAAATCACTCCCTTATATACGGCCCTGGACCTTTATGACAGATTACCTTTTTTTGTATTTAGAGGTAGAATAAACATATTTTTAAAAGTAGATACAAATAAATCCTAAAACTTGGTCACACAACTTCCACAAATGGTTAAATCTTCATAAGTAACTCGAACCCCAGTGCGCTACGTGTAACACAACTTTAAGTGTTAAGCACATCATACTAAAGTGCAGTGAGTTTGCTTCCAAACGCTCTTCCTGTGAAATTCTACAAAATCTCGAAGATGCATTAACGTTCAAACTCAATAACACCTTAAATTTTGGGATGAAAGGTGCTTGCTTACTCCGCAAGGGGGAGATGATTCCAATCATATGGTTCACAGAAAAATCGGAAAAATGAAGGGTACTGGCTGGATTCGAACCAGCGTCTCCGGCATTCTAGGCCAGCGCGTTATCAACTGTGCTACGGTGCCTCCGTACCACAACCGATATACAGCGCCTACGACCTGGTGTCGACTCGACCGACACCCACCACTCCCCCGTATCTCCCTACGAACCATAAATTTCAGTCATCAAGATACATCTAGTCGGCAGTTGGGTGAGTGTGAATCTCTCACCACTATTTGCACGGCAGCTCTCTATGCTACTGAACTACGAATTCTCAGTCGGACAGGATTTCATGGGATGAAAGGTGCTTGCTTACTCAGCAAGAGGGAGATGATTCCAACCATTTGGTTCACAGAACTATGTCTGCTTATATGCTACATCCAAACTGATCGCAAAAAAATGCGCACGAATCTCTAGTTCCCTTTGATGTACCGACAATTGGTGAAACAACAGTAAACCCGCGTTACACCAATTGTTTGTGCTTTCACGTCTACACTGAATGCAAATGCAACGCGAAAACCGTTTTTCCCCTTTGGTGTGGATGCACTTTTAGGACTAACTCTCATTTGCTTTACTTTTTGCATATAAATTACACATATTTATATTTTCAGCATATTCTTCTCGATAACAGGATTAATAATGCTTCTAAGCACTTTCTACGATATATTCGTATTCCAGAAAAGAAAAGACACTGGTAATCCTCAGCAATATTTTATTGTGAAATCATCACTTAAACATGTATGTTTCAGATAAGAACCACAGCATACTTATTGCTTTCTCGATGTACACAAACTGGAAAAAGATATTCTCCACGAAGAAAACAGAAAATAACTTGACATGTTTGAATGGGCTGAGGGTAATCAGCATGATGTGGATTATTTTAGGTCATCTGTACGGAATTGTAGTGATGATGCCAAAGGAGAATTTCCTTGATTTTATTAAGGTAAAAAACTACTCGTTTAACAAAAGCAAAGCAACAGCCCAGGTTTCGGCACAGGTACAGATGAGTCTAATTCTACCGGAACGGGACAAATTATATAAAAAATATTGTTTATTAAAACTGCTCATTATATGAAATAATCTTAAAATAAACATTCAGAAAGTTAATCGATAATGTGGCAGAGATCAAGAAGCTCTATTTTACGAAATTTGACAGAAAATTAAAATGGCACTGCCTTGGTGTTGACTTTTGTTTTACAGACATGAGGTTGCAATTGTATAATCAAAAAATTTTGAAAATAAAGCTGAATTTGTACGAAAAATATGTTCCTTGAAAATAATTGACCTTTTTCTGAAAAAAATTAGTATCTACCTAAATTTAAAATGTCTGTGCTTCGGAGTTGGGTTAAGTAACGGTAATGAGTAAACATTTCCTTATAATTAATTATGCATGCATATATAATGTTAGTTAAGGGTAAGCTAAATAAAAATACAATTATTTTAGCAATTGTTTATTATTTAACTTAAAAAAGTAGAAAAGTATTGCTTTTGATTAGTTAGGGTAATTTCTGTTTTTCTCTTTCGTTTATCTTCATCAGATTTTCTTTTTGCCATCTTTACTTTGGAATACTTCTGTAAAAAATAAATATTATATATATTATACATAATAACTAATTCACAACCATTCTAGTCAACTCCGACGCGCCTTTGTCAACACCGAGGCACAAAAAGGCTTCGGTATTGAGTGTTTCGGATTTGATAAGTTAGATTACATTGTTTAAATGACAAGCGAATATTCAAATCATTTGGTTAAGAATTATCAGACAGGAGCTGCATATCTAAACTACTTCTATGACATACAAAACATTTAAAAAAATATGTATATACGTATTTATAAACAAGACTCTGTGTTGATATATTAAAAACCTACGCTTACCTTGTGGACTGCACAACTATCTCATAATTCAATTAAACGACGAACGTGCTCTTACCTCGCAGGTTCATTCTCAACTAAATCACAATGTAAAGATGGCCGCAATGCTCGAATATGCGCTGGAGAGGAAAGCCGTATGAGTAACACTAAAAATTGGCGGAATTTTTTGTGCCTTGGTGTTGAGATCCAAAGTTGGTGACACTTTTTTATCTAGGTAGGCGTGTTTTTTATAATGATATATAATCAATATTTAAAATAATAGAAAATATCATTCATTCCGTTGCCTGACTAACCCGAATATATACCAACAATGGCAACAATAATCAATTTTTCCTGAAAACACGGTTTAAAGTAATGGAACGCTAGCGAGTTACAGCTTCGGAGTTGATATTTTGAACATACTGAGGAGAAAAACTCGTAATGTTATTAAATTTGTTGTATAAAAATATAGTGTTTAAATAAATCACGTGCATTTCTTTGTAAATAATGGCCACTTAAATATATTTTTTTAAATTTGGATGAAATAGTGGCAAGTTAACCAAATCGTCGCATTTCGGTAGAATGACCCAGGTACCGTTTTATCTCACTTGAATGGGATATATCAAGAGACTAATTAGAATGGAAAGAAATTTCAATATGAACAGCTTGTAGGTATCCATTTAGAATCTAGTTCATAGATGGAGGTGTCAGGCTACGTCATCTAACAAAACTAACATTAACAACCCGCACTTTTCTGAGAGTGGTGAATATTATTAATGGTACGCGCACATAAATCGGCATCGGACGGACGGTACGGTTCGGAAAAAGTTACTTTCTATTAAATTTAATGGACCATCGCACATACGTGCGGACGGTGGGCATTGGATTTTCAAAATCCGGTGAAAATATATAGCAACTAGAAATAAAGCCCGCCGATGCGTGCCGTGCGTGCCGATACCGACGTATGTGCGATGCTGTTCGGCGATTGCCGAGGCACCATCGGCATTTTCCAAGTTTTTACCTATACTGCCTGCAGACAGTGTTGCCATTCATAGCAACTTGTCGCGAAGATAGCGACATTTTGATTACGTTGAGATGTAGCGGCGATTGAACAAAATAAACCGATTTGTAGCGACTTTTTGAAAAATTCTGTTACTATCTTTTTTTCGCTACTGATTACTGCTTGTCTAGTCTTCTTTTCGGTTTTGCCCAGACTGTCTTGTATTGGTGTCGAGACCAGAGCATAGTAAACATTCAGCACAATATCTCAGGTTGGCGGCAGTTACACGCGCATCCCCCCTTTTGGATGATTATTTGTAGGGATGCTAACGATACTTCGATACTTGAAATGTATCAATACTTCTGCACTAATATCGAGTATTTTTGTCTTAGATACTTTTTGAGCGATCCAAGTTGGTATCGCTACTTTTGTAGCGGTATCGGTATCGAAAATAATTACGAACCAAACGCGCCTCGATTGGCGTGTACAGCTCTCTATACTTTGCTAAAAAATGTCGAATTGGTACTGATATCGATATTTTTATTTTCCCATCTCTACCCAGATTTCACACCCGTAAAATCATCCGAAGGTCAAATTCTGTGGGAACCATTTTTATATAGGAAATCCTCAGAGATATTCTGCTGGTTGTTTACTATGCTGTGTCGAGACTATGTATCGTGTAATCTACTATTTTTGAATTAGTTTAAAAGAATTGGTATAACATTGGTATAACAATACTACGACTAACTTTTCAGTCAGTTGAATCTTTTAAGCTGTAGGAGCAAAGCTGGTTAATTAAGGTTCCTTATAATTCATGTATTGACTTCAACGTTTGAGCAGCTATTCATCATTCAAAAAATATGAGTCTTGAGTTTTTTCAGATGCACTTGTCTTATTTTCTGCTTCAATTTTACTTCTTTAATGTAGATGATACTGCAGATGATTTCTGGGGTAATACGAGGATGGCCTGAAAAGTTCTCGGCCTCAATTCCGCATGAAATGCCATTCAGTTGCGATCAGCGATCAGCAGTTTGGCTGTGACAGTCGATCATCGTGAGTGTAGTGTGAAGCACTGTAATGGAGAAGCTTGAGTATCGTGCGGTGATAAAGTTCTTTGTGAAAGAAGGTTTATCTTCGACGGAGTTCCACCAAAGGTTTGCTAACGTTTAGAAGGAAGATTCACCTTCATACTCCACAGTCAAGAGATGGGCTGGAGAGTTTAAGCGAGAGAGGGAGAGCATTGATGATAACCCACGCGAAGGACGTCCAAAAGGTGCAACTACTCCTGAATTAATTGACTGTGTGCACGATATGGTTTTGGAAGACAGGAGATTGAAGTTGCGCGAAATTGCCGAGGTTGTTGGCATCTCAAGGGAACGGGTTGGTCATATTTTGCATGAAGAGTTACACATGAAGAAGCTCGGTGCAAGATGGGTGCCGCGAATCCTCACTCCTGAGCAGGAACGCAACCGATGCGGCTGTCACAGCAAGCTGTGGAGCTATATAGAGAAAATAAAGCGGACTTTTAGCGCAGATTTGTAACAATGGATGAAACATGGATTCGCCATTATATACCAGAATCCAAACAACAATCAAAGCAGTGGACTGAAGCCGGGTCAGTTCCCTCCGCAGGAAAGGTTGATGGCTTCTGTTTTTTGGGACGCTAAAGGCATTCTGCTCGTGGATTATCTTGAAAAGGGTAAAACCATAAGAGGGGAGTACTACTACCTTTTAGCCCAGTTGCATCAGAAAATTCGTGAAAAGAGACCATGTTTGCAAAAGAATAAAGTCATCTTTCATCAAGACAATGCGCCGGTGCACAAAGGGCAACATGCAATGGCAAAACTGCACGATTTAAAGTATGAATTGTTGGAGCACACGCTCTATTCTCCTGACTTGGTCCCTTAGGACTTTCACCTGCTCCAAAAACTCGGAATCTTTCTTAGTGGGCAACGTTTCTCGTCAAACTAAGAAGCGATTGCTGCCGTGGATCACTACTTTATAGGACTTCCACAAGATCATTTTAAAGACAGCATCGTGGCTCTGGAACATCGATGGACCAAGAGTATAGAGTTAAGAGGAGACTATGTCGAAAAACAAAAATAATTTTGAAGGTCCAAACCGCTTTTCTCTATATCATGCCGAGAACTTTTCAGGCCCTCCTCGTAATCAAACCTCTCCAAAGATTTGGTCAACTATTCTAAAATATTTTCTATTCCAAAGGTTCACGAATCGATAGAGGGAGCCTTCCCAATTGCTGCAAATTTGGCGGTCGACACATTTTTTGTAGTTGGCGGTCTTTTGGTATCATATGTATTTCTAACCTTAGAGGACATGAAGATAAGCATTAACTTTTTCTGGTTCTATCTTCATAGGTTTATGAGGTAATTACGTACGATTTTTAATTGTGTTCCTAGATACATTCAGTTAGAACATAACATTTATATAGCACATTAAAGTGTTACTTATCGTAAGAAAGTATATTTTAACAAAATTATCACTATTCTTGAATTGAGAATTCATTTTTGTGTATTGTCAAGACCTTTTTTTCTGAATTAAAATTATATTAATAATTTTAATTATTCCAGGTTGACCCCGTCTCTGTTAGCCTTAATCATATTTTGTGTGACACTTATGGATAGAATTGCATATGGACCATTCTGGACATTGGCCGTCTACAAGATAAAGAACACATGCATTAAAAATTGGTGGTCAACGTTGTTATATGTCCAAAATTACGTCAATCCCACAAATACGGTTAGTACTCTTGAATATTTCGAGGAAATGAACCTACCTCTTGAAGCATATGACTTAGCGCTGTTTTTCTTTTTGACTTCAAAGGTTATGTAAGCGAACGTTTTTGATAAAATGTACTCTTGAAGTACAGGGTGTCCATTTTGGGCACTTTTAAGGGGTATCTCGGTTATTTTAGGAGATAGAGAGTTCCGGTTTTCGCGACACTTTGCTACTTTTTTGTGAAACTAAAGATGCCGTCAACAAAATTATGAGGGCCCTCTTGGTTTTTGAAATACAGGGTGAAATCGAAAATTATCGATTTTGGGACCACCCTCGTAACTCGGTTGTCTTTTATCTTATTGAAAAGTTCAAAAAAGGGTCTCACAGAATTTTTTCTGTAGAATCCAGTGGTGTACTTGATTTTTTCTTGCACTAACCATTTTTCAGTTATGAAGCAAACATATATTTTTTTAAATGGAACACCCTGTATATTATTTTTCAACTCAATCAGAAATAATTCAAGCTTTTCAAAAATATATATTAGTATTAAGTTATTTTGAAAACTAAGCTCAAAATTTCATTTTTTACTTTATTTTTAGCAGTAGGCCATGACTAATCTATTAAAAACAATATCCAGGTAAACAATTATTAAGATACTAGATACTCAATACTTTTAAACTCAATTATTTAATTGTATTTTATGCGCTATGAACTACTATTTGTGATAGTATTCAGTAAATATTGCTTATTGTATTACATTACTTAAAACCAAACAATATTATATCTGAAGAATATCAACACACTATTAAATTTGGATTTGAATCAAAATAAAAACTAAAAATATCGAGAAGCTTTTAGAGATGTTGGTTCAAGTTGGAGACTATTTTCTCGAATGCAAATCTGGCACAACTTCTTATTATTTTAATGGCTTTTAAAAGAATTATTGGTCTCCTTCGTGGCGATTAAATGGAAATGTTAAAGTATCTTAAACTTGAATGAATGGTAATTGTATTTTTTTTTTAATTATTTCTGCAGTTGATTTTTGTACCCCTACAGCTTCTTCTTTGTACTTACAAGATGATGGATGCGTTGCTTCTATGTAACCTAATACGTTTGTTTTCCTTTGCTTCCTATTCTCCTTGAAATGAGTTTTAGGACGTGGTTGAATAAAGGATCCGTACCTAACTATATTTATTTTTAGACGAGCAAATATATCTGAAAACCGTTGCTGTCTCTCTGGGTATCCAAGCTGCCATTATTATAGAAAATTGACAATAATTCAAATGAAAACAGAGAAAGAACAAAGCTATATTTAATAAAAATATAATTAAAAGCTGACAGTCTCGCAAGTTTTTTACAGATTTGCTTTTTTTTTAATAGCTGAGTCATAGCCCACTATCTACTCAATATTATAATAACACAACATTCATCATTTTAATGAGAGATTATTATTTAAAAAGACGGATTTTGATTCTGTTTTTTCGAATTTGAGTAGGAAGTCTCTTGTAGAGTAATAACTGCTTAGATGCTCATTATTTATAGTTGATTAACCATGGCCTACTGTTACAAATAAAGTAAAAATTGGAAAAATCATATTTTGAGCGTAATTTTCAAAATAACTTAATACTAATATATATTTTTGAAAAGCTTGAATTATTTCGGATTGACTTCGAAAATAATATACAGGGTGTTCCATTTAAAAAATATATGTTTGCTTCATAACTGAAAAATAGCTACACCACTGGATTCTACAGAAAAAATTCTGTAAGTCCCTTTTTCAAACTTTTCAATAAAATAACAGACAACCGAGATACGAGGGTTGTCGCAAAATCGATAATTTTCGATTTCATCCTGTATCTCAAAAACCAAGAGGACCATGATAATTTTGTTGACGGCATCTTTAGTTTCACAAAAAAGTAGCATACTGTCGCGAAAACCGCAACTCTCTATCTTCTAAAATAAACGAGATACCCCGTAAAAGTGCCCAAAATGGGACACCCTGTACGCTTTTTTATGGATTAAAGATTATAAATTAGTGAGTCAATCTCGTCTAAATGTTTCAGTGTCTGAGCCATACCTGGTATATAGCAGTTGACATGCAGTACTGTATTATCACACCACCACTATTAATATTGTTGAGAAGGGCACCAAAGTTCACCATGTTTATAGCAGCCGCCATAGCGGTATTGAGTTGTACCGCATTCTTCCTTATAAGTTGGTTCTTGGAAATCGGTCCTTCTGCTGTAGGGTACGTATTTTTATCGCATGGTTTTCCACGTATCCAATAACATTCTAATATGATTAATCTTTCTGATGTTGTAATTTACACTGCGGGACCCTAACACAGAGGTCCAGAAATGTGGACGACCTGATTTTTGACCCAAATTATGTATTTGGTGTTTTAAACCATTAGATTTGCGGTCACTATACTGACGAAGTAGTTTTCGCAGCATTTAATTTGTATAACGAACTTAGAAAACTGTAAAAATTCACAATAATTTTTAACATGTGGGAAAAAATACCAATAGATTAGAAAAATGTCTTCTAAACACAAGATTCATATTGTTAATGCACTCTATCCATTTTACTTCGATAAAAGCTGCAGAATTAGCTAAAACTGTGCTGAAATAACGATCGTGTCTCTATAATTGCCCAATTGGAGCAAGTAATCAAGATGAATCATAGACATAATTGAGGTTTTGAATTAAGAAAAGAAATATATTTTTTTTGTGATAAATGGAAAACTCATATATAAGTTTTATAACAAAACTGATTTTGTTTTCTTTTTTTCGCAATAATTCAAAAGTTATATCAAAATAAAAATGGGTTTTTGAATCGAGTACCGAAAACACGCCGACGGCTCCCGAACCCGTGTGACGTCACCATGGCGGTCAGGATGCTCGTTTGACCAACGACGTCCTACTCCGATACTAGATTCTAGATTTCCAACCAATCGCGAAAAAAAGTACTGGTAAACTGGTAACTAGTGGATATTTGTTGCAATACAGTCGATAAATGAATCTTGCAGCTCGAGACGAAGTTTAAGATCAAAATAAATGTTTTTGAATGTTTGAAGTTGAAGTCAGATTACAGATTTCAGTAAGTAAGTACCTAATCAAATATGTTTCGTTGAAAAGATCTCCTCAATCGAAGGATGGCCCAGTGGTTAGAGAGTCCGATAGTGGATCTCAGGGTCTTTGGATCGAAACCCAGGCCTTCCAACTTTTTTTTAATTTTCTTTTATCAAAAAATTTATTGATGTGCTTTTTGCACTTGTTACGCACATTTTTTCTACGATCAACATAAATATCTGTTTGAGTTAAATTTTGTTAGACATATTACTTGCACTGCACAGTGCAAAAACTAAGTACAGGAGGCGGTGGATAATTCAAAAAAATCAGTGGAAATGAGGTTTGTCCGCCAATATCAATCGGCATTAATTTTTTTTTAAATGAAATAGTTGGTTAATAAAACAAAATCCCTTCATCCATTCAATTCATTCATTTTTAAGTTTTTTAATGTAAAAAAAGTAACTCAAACTCGTAATCACATGGTATCACTTGGTATTATTATTTATTTGACTTTGGGCAATGAAGCCTAACAATTAAATTTTCATAAAAATTTAACAAGCACTGTGCAGTGCAAGTAATATGTCTAACAAAATATATTCAAACACATATTTATGTTGATCGTAGAAAAAAAGGGCGTAACAAGTGCAAAAAGCACATCAATAAATTTTTTGATAGAAAAAAATAAAAAAAAAAAAGTTGGAAGGCCCGGGTTTCGACCCAAAGACCCTGAGATCCACTACCGGACTCTCTAGCCACTGGGCCATCCTTTAATTGAGGAGATCTTTTCAACGAAACATATTTGATTAGGTACTTACTTACTGGAATCTGTAATCTGACTTCAACTTCAAACATTCAAAAACATATTTATTTCGATCTTAGACTTCGTCTCGAGCTACAAGCTTCATTTATCGACTGTACTACAACAAATATACACTAGTTACCAGTTTAGCAGTACATATTTTCGCGATTGGTTGGGAATCTAGAATCTAGTATCGGAGTAGGACGTCGTTGGTCAAAAGAGCATCCTTACCGCCATGGTGACGTCACACGGCTCGGGAGTCGCCGGCGTATTCTCGGTACTGGATCCAAAAACCGATTTTTATTTTGATATACCTTTTGAATTATTGCGAAAAGGAGAAGACCAAAACAGTTTTGTTATAAAACTTATATATGATCTTTCCATTTATGACAAAAAAAAATTTTATTCAAAACCTCAATTGGATAGTTCTCAGCAAATCCAGAAATTCGTGTCCTTTCAGTTTCATCAGGAATTTTACAAAGAGACAACGCCAAATATTGCTTCTGCACAATCTATATTACACTTTCTAAAAGTACTAGTTATAATTTCCAAACCATGCATGTGAATAAAAAAATATGAACCCTACGATAGCTCTATAGTCACTCCATCCGTATGCCCCAAGCCACAGATTAAGTTGCATTTATAGCTCGTAGCCAATACAAAAATCGAATAAAAATAATGCAGATTTGACTAATTTATTCAATGTATAATGAGTTTATGAAGAATTCAGCTTTGATAAAAAAAGTAAAAAATAGACTTAGAGAAATGATGATGAGGCGTGTTCCGGAGAAATAAATCATTCCCTCTCACCTTTTTGACAGATGAATTTTGAACGCATTTATAACTGATAAAGAATCCTACTACCAGTAATTAATAGGTGGCAGTACTATCAATGTACCAGTATGCCTAATGTATCCTAGGAGTTTCAGATTTTGTGTGCCAAAAGCGTTTATCAAATAATTGTTCAAACTTACATTTGTGACCGTCATTCCCTTATATCCTACATAGACAAAAGGTAAGTTACTGTAACAATTATTGATTACTCAGTAGAATAGCTTTTCTGGAGTATTGATCATGCACAATAAGTCTCTCTTGAAGGAATTATTTTAAAATTAGTCAGCTTACCCTTTTGGATCAATTGCTTATTCCAGGAACGAATAATGGCAAGGGAAAATGAAGATAAGCGACGAAAAACCTAAACTAAAGAGGGCGTATGATATGGACCAAAAAAAAGTAAAATTGCGTAAAAATCTGGCAAAACTTTTAGAGGAAAGCTGGTCTAGCACCTTTTGTGGAACCGAAAGTTCAAAATCATGCTCCGGTCCGCAGTTAAGAAGGCCTTACTATATGCGAAAATAGCACACAAAATAAACTGACCGAAGGAATAAGAAAGAAAGAGACACTTCGTAACAGATATCAAAGCATACAGACGGAATTTCCGCAGTACACAGAAAATTTGCCTGTTCATATTCTCCGGCGATATGTTGGAGTTTAGAAGCCTTTCCTGCTCTGACTGCGTTGGAAAATGTAGGCATTTTCATTTAGGTTATTATTCACCTACAAATCATAGTAGTGCAATTGCAACCTAGCTCAATAAAGGAGCACAGTTAAGGGGCCTGGATACACACATTTATACATACCTACGTATTTGCCATGTAAAACACGGACTCACAATTTCTCGCATAACACAATCTATTTTCAAACTACATATATAATATTTCAGAAGGCGATATTTAACACCTTAATGAATGATAACTATTTTCGATTTTCTCAAAAAAGTTTTTTAATGTGCAAAAAAACTCGCAATTCAAAATCATACATTCTATAAATGCCTGTAATTTAACAACCAAACACGATATCAAAAAAGGCTAAATAGCTGCACAAGTGCAAGCTTTGTTCTTCAATTTGCTCTTTGAGTCATTACTGTAAGTTTAAAGGTAATTCAGGAGCTTGGAAATGCGAAATTCCTTTTTATAGTGACCTTTGGACCTTACCTTTGGACCTTTTGACCTTAGCTTTGGATTTTTGGACTTATCTTCCCTCATCTTACACACACTGGAGAAATGGAACAGGTGGCCACGCCTCCTCGCGAACACGGGAATACGTCTTTTCTTGGATTCTCAATTTCGCGCGCTATACCCTAGATAGACCCTTAAGTCAGATATCTATGTCGAAGAAATAAATAAAATATTTGTGTCGATAAGTACTTATTATTTCATTATCATAAGCTAATCAAGCTGGTAAAAATAATTTCTTCACCTGAGTCATCATTCCCATTCCCCCTCTATTATTTTTTAAATCCCT
This sequence comes from Callosobruchus maculatus, assembly GCA_951848785.1. Taxonomy (NCBI): domain Eukaryota; kingdom Metazoa; phylum Arthropoda; class Insecta; order Coleoptera; family Chrysomelidae; genus Callosobruchus; species Callosobruchus maculatus. The sequence goes on along the minus strand of CATOUR010000041.1, from coordinate 23,134,786 downwards.
CGTAAATCTCATAAAACACGCATATTATGGGGACCACCAGTCACACAAAAACTACTAAACCATAGACAGAAAAATACAAAATCCTTAGATTATTTTTTCGATTTCTAATGACAGAATTTCAATTACTAGATAAATAACATTAATAGGCTGATAATTTTAGAATAAATGATTCCGTCTTGAAATACGTCTACGTCACTCCTCACACTAGAGCTAGCAGCTGGATGATTGGATTTCTATTTGGCTATATACTGTACAGTCATAAAAGTAAGCCACTCAAACTGAGCCAGGTAAGATTCATGAATAACACCATAAATAATGATAGAAGTAAGACAGTCCTTGTTGTTTCATCCATATTCTCTCATAATCTCACCTTACTCCTCTTCGTTTGTTTCTGTAGTACTGTTATACCGGCTACAGACGATCACTTTTAACTGACAGTTTTCACTGAAAAGTATAAACTGTCAGTAAAAACTGACCTTCGTTCTGTCTACACACGTTCAGTTTTATCTGACGGTGAATCAGTTTTAATGTCGTCAGATGATTCAGATGCCATATCTATGTGAGGTATTTTGTTAATTTTAAATAAAGATAAGAGGAAACACAAACGTAAAGAATGGTGTAAAAAATGGTTAAGAAAAAGGGCTGCTTATTGACATGTTAGCTTAAACAAAATTTAAAATATTTCCAAAGGAGTGGCACAAGTATATCAGAATGAGTCAAGAAAATTACCAACATCTATCTCTCGTAACCCCCCATTAATAATAACAAAATACGAGTAGGAGACCGCAGTTGACAGATCGTTGTCTTATGCCGGCTACAGACGATCACTTTTAACGGACAGTTTTCACTGAACGCTACAAACTGTCAATGAAAACTGACCGTGTGTTCCATAAAAACTGACAGTTTTCATAGTGTCAGTTAAAACTGATGTTATATTGTGGAAACGATAATTTTAACTGAAGTGACGGAACTGTTCAGTTAAAACTGTACGTGTGTATGTGATTTGTATCAGTTCTAAGACAACGGCCTTTCAACTGCGGTCTTCTGCTCGTATTTTGTTATTATTTTCAAAGATGTCGCGAAAACAGTGGTTAGCGAAATTCATAGAATTATACAGGGTGAGTCAAGCTCAACGCCTCGGACTCTTGTGACCAAACGATACCACTTTCCGAAAAACCGACTTTGCAGGTGTATGTAGGTCGAGTTGGGCTACATTTTAAAAATAATGACATTTATACAGGGTGTCTAATAAAAGCGTGACATATCAAAGTTATGTTTTTTTAAATGGAACACACTGTATATTATTGCATATTTAGATTCTTGGGTTCATTTTAGTGTGACTTTATGTATCACACATGGGACTTTAAGCAAACCGTGTAGGTGCAAATCACAATTTTGGGTATAGTTAGATGTCAGAAAAAAATTGAATATCGCAGCTATTATAAATCTTAGTGGGCTGTGACTTTGCCGTGTTACTAATCATGAAATGTGTCAGCTGACGTTAGACGATCGATTTCGAATTACATTTGTACTTGGAGAAATCGGTAGATCAATTAAGGAAACTTCAATTAAAGGTAACTTGATTTTTTCAAATGGGAATGCATAATTTTTTTATACGATCAAATGTGCAATTTGATAGGCTTTCTAATCATATCAGGTTGTGAATATCAATCTATGGTAATTTTTATTAAATTTCGAGATTTCAGTCAAATCAGTGTTTTTCAATTTCCCTACCTATAAACAAACTAGCAGGCCATGAAATATAAACAAATTCGTATTCAGATGGAAGAAAACAACTAACTTAGTAAAAAGATCCAGCAGAACTAGAGTAAAAGAACAAGATTATAAAAATTCCGTACAACAAGTCAACTCTAACCAGAAACAGCGGCAGTAATACGTCTAAGGTTAAAGAGATGCCGGAGTACGACAGAAATGGATAAATTTTACGCCCTACTAGCGACTGCGAAGTACTAGAGATTAAAAATTTCCAAAATCACAACACTTTGAAATGAAAGCAAAACTTTCAGCGATCGTTGCCGTCAGTCTAATATCTTCAGAACGCAATTTCACATTTAATGGTATGAAACAGTAGTCATTTCCGTCAAAGTCAAAAGTAATGATACCTCTCACTGTCGTCTTTTAAAATTTTCAGTATCTATTAGCAAGATCGCAAAAAAAGGAATACTGACAAATCATATCTTAATTTTCTGCCAGGTAAATTATGTTCAATAATTTGAGCAGATTTTTAATTTATTCTTCATTTTTGGCGATCTTACTTATGAGTATTGAAGAATTTGCAGAATTCCAGTCAGAGGTATCGGTTACTATTTTTTTAAATCATGAAATGTGAAATTTTATTCTGAAGCTATTAAACTGCCAGCAACATTACGTGGTAGATTTCCTTTCATTTCAATGTTTTTGTGAATCACCAATTTTTAGAATATTGTAGTAGCCGGTATGCTGTGAAAAATACCCATTTCTGTCGTACTCCAGCTGCTTTTTGACCTTAGATGTGTTATGTCTTCTATTTCTGGTTAGAATTGATTTGTTGTAAGTAATTTTTAATTACTTTGTCCCTTTTCTCTAGTTCGTCCGTAACTATCTGCTAAGTTAGTTGTTTTGTTCCATCTGAACAGTTTTTTGTTTATATTTCATGGCCTGCTAAGTTACTTATAGGTAGGAAAATTGAAAAACACCGGATTCACTGAAAATTTGAAATTACATCAAAACTACCAGAGATTGATAGTTACAACTGCATATCGTTAGAAAGCCTATCAAATTGCACATTTGATCGTATAAAAAAAATTATGCATTCCCATTTGAAAAAATCAACTTACATTTGATTGAAGTTTCCTTAATTGATCTACCGCTTTCTCCAAGTAAAAATGTAATTCGAACTCGACCGTCTAAAGTAAGCTGACACATTTCATGCTTAGTAACGCGGCAAAGTCACAGCCCTCTAAGATTTATAATAGCTGCGATATTCAATTTTTTTCTGACATCTACTTGTACCCAAAATTGTGATTTGCACTTAAACGGTTCGCTTAAAGTCCCATGTGTGATACATAAAGTCACACTAAAATGCACCCGGGAATCTAAATATGCAACAATATACAGGGTATTCCATTTAAAAAAACATAACTTTGATATACCACGCTTTTATCAGACACCCTGTATAAAAGTCATTATTTTTAAAATGCAGTCCAACTCGACCTACATACACTCGCAAAGTCGATTTTTCGAAAAATGGTATCGTTTGGTCACAAGAGTCCGAGGCGTTGAGCTTGACTCACCCTGTATAGGAGTGAACCTTGTTTATGGCAGAATAAAAGTAAATAGTACCATAACCGAGACCTAAAATCAGCAACGTACACGAAACTTTTGGAAAAAACTTAAAGAAGTAGAACCCAATGCCACTATTATAGATGCAGCGAAAACTAAGATTAACACGCTTCGCTGCACATCCAAAAAAGGACTGCTGAAATTAAAATCTTCCCAGAAATCTGGGTCTGGTACTGATGATATTTACGTACCCAAATTATGGTAGTATGATTTGCTGCCATTTACCACCGACCCGCAAGTACCAAGACCCTCACGATCAAATATTTTTCCTCTTCTCGTTATTTAAAATTAACAAAAGACCACATATATAGCCAGGGCAGCTGAAGTATCTGACGACATCTTGAAAACTGATTCATCGTCAGTTAAAACTGAACGTATGTAGACCGAACGATGGTCAGTTTTTACTGACAGTTTATAGTGTTCGGTGAAAACTGTCAGTTAAAAGTGATCGCCTGTAGTCGGCAATAAATCACATACACACGTACAGTTTTAACTGAACAGTTCCGTCACTTCAGTTAAAATTATCGTTTCCACAATATAACATCAGTTTTAACTGATACTGCGAAAACTGTCAGTTTTTATGGAACACACGGTCAGTTTTCACTGACAGTTTATAGTGTTCAGTGAAAACTGTCAGTAAAAACTGCCCTTCGTTCTGTCTACACACGTTCAGTTTTAACTGACGGTGAATTAGTTTTCATGTCGTCAGATGATTCAGATGCCCTAGCTATATCCCTAGCTATATGTGGTATTTTGTTAATTTCAAATAATGAGAAGAGGAAAAATAAACGTAAAGGACGGTGCATGGAATGGTTAAAGGATAAAGGGCTACTGATTCGCATGTTCACTTACTATATTAACAGAATTTAAAATATTTCCAAAGGAGTGGCACAAGTATATCAGAATGAGTGAAGAAAATTACCTACATCTGCTATCTCTCGTAACCCTAATAACAAAATACGAGTAGAAGTCCGCAGTTGACAGATCGTTGTGTTAGAACTGATATAAATCACATAGACACTACAGCTTTAACTGAACAGTTCCGTCACTTCAGTTAAAATTATCGTTTCCACAATATACATCAGTTTTAACTGACACTAAGAAAACTGTCAGTTTTTATGGAACACACGGTCAGTTTTCACTGACAGTTTATAGTGTTCAGTGAAAACTGTCAGTAAAAACTGCCCTTCGTTCTGTCTACACACGTTCAGTTTTAACTGACGGTGAATTAGTTTTCATGTCGTCAGATGATTCAGATGCCCTAGCTATATCCCTAGCTATATGTGGTATTTTGTTAATTTCAAATAATGAGAAGAGGAAAAATAAACGTAAAGGACGGTGCATGGAATGGTTAAAGGATAAAGGGCTACTGATTCGCATGTTAACTTACTATATTAACAGAATTTAAAATATTTCCAAAGGAGTGGCACAAGTATATCAGAATGAGTGAAGAAAATTACCTACATCTGCTATCTCTCGTAACCCTAATAACAAAATACGAGTAGAAGTCCGCAGTTGACAGATCGTTGTGTTAGAACTGATATAAATCACATAGACACTACAGCTTTAACTGAACAGTTCCGTCACTTCAGTTAAAATTATCGTTTCCACAATATACATCAGTTTTAACTGACACTAAGAAAACTGTCAGTTTTTATGGAACACACGGTCAGTGTTCACTGACAGTTTATAGTGTTCATTGAAAACTGTCAGTTAAAAGTGATAGTCGGCATAATGCCGGTTTTAAAATCCGCTATAAAAAAAACCCGCGAAGCATATTTGTATACAGGGTGATGTAAAATGCAAAATCTAGATTGTCTCTTTTTTATTAAATGCAACCCCCAATATTTTATTATACCAAAGAATTGCTCTTTCTACATCACCCTATATACGAATATGCGTCACGGGCTTTTTTTATAGCCGATATTAAAATTAGAGGATATTTTTAATCTTTTCATGTAAAAAAAAATGTTTGACTTATTACTTTTTGATATACAGTACGTTCATTTGACCGCGATTTGGATATAAAAATGGTCATAACTTTTGAAATACCCTGTATAATGTAACAAAACCCTATATTGGAAGAACGGAAATTATTAGTAGAATTTCAACATGGAATAATATATAGGGTGTCTCATTTAAAAAAATGCATGTTTGCATCACCACGTAGTTATGGATAACCCTGTATAAATCTGAATATTTTCTGAGCAAGGAGCATATCCGTGGCTATAACTCTTATAAACAACTTTTTTCGATATCTTCTATAGAAATGGAGTTATCAACCGAGCCGGTACTAAAAACTCAAACAAAATTTGCGGAAAATTAGAATTTTTTGGTTTTTTGCTAATTTGCTTTACTCCGCCGCCCATGCATATATTTTTTCGAAATTATAGCAGCATTACCTGCTGCGACCCCACGGCATATCGCTAGCCAAAGTTCATCACAATCTCATGCAGTGCGGTTACTGAGATCAATGAATTACGTGGATTTTCGTTTTATAGTCATCATAAAACGCCCAAAAAGCGTATTATCTCGGAATCGAAAATGTTTGCGATCACACAATACTCCCCTCCATGGACGCCAGCAGAGGGGTGCAGGGGGGGGCGTGCCCCCCCCTGGAGTAGCGAAGATAAGAAACTTGTATAAGCAAAAACCAAATTCTTCCCCCTGCCCTTATTTGAGCACTCAATTTAAGGAAGTCGCCCCCCCCTAGTACAATTCTCTGGTGGCGCCATTGCTCCCCTCATCGATCGGTGTGGGAAGTAAAAATCTTCCTCACTTATGAATGTGGTACTCGCGTAAATAAACATTTGAAACACCAATATCATTATCCAGATTAATACATACATCACTTTCAGTTCACCAAATGGTTTGCTTGGACGGTACTGATAGGATCTATGGCTGCTCTTGTTCTCTATCACAAAAGATTTTTGCATCAGGGACCTTGGCCTCGACTGGAAACTTCTCTATTCAACAGTCTGACCAGACCAGCTTGGTCTATTGCACTTTGTGGCGTGATATTTTTATGTGTCATGGGACATGGAGGTAAGATTATTTATAATGGAATTTGGGAATCATGTATGAAACAAATTATCTTATGCTTTTTTGACACATTATATAGGGTGTCCCGATAGAAGTGATAGGTTTTCTAATAGGGATATCTAGACAGCTGTCAAAAGTACAACCGTCATCCAGCTGTCAAAATATTCAGTAAGGTTTGACAATTCATCATGGATCGTTTCATGCTTGCCGATCGTTTGGAAATTATTAAAAAGTACTACGGAAATTCTCGCTCAATTGTAAATACGCAACGCGCATTTCGTCGTGACTCGGCCCTCATCATGGCTTCAGTGAGCAGGCAATTCGTCGCACTGAGGAAAAAGTTGACCGTGAGCACACTCTATTGGATCTAAAGAAACCAACCCGAAGACGAACTAGTCGACGTGAAGAAAATATCGCAGCCGTAGCGGCCAGTGTTCACTACGGCCCCAATTTGTCGTATCGAGACCCAGCCTCGGAATTGGGCCTCTCCCAAGAGACAGCTCGGCGAGATTTGCGTTTGGATTTAGGCCTGCACCCGTATAAGATCGTGCTGACGCAACAATTGAAGCCGGACGACCATAGGCCGTCGTCGTGAGTTCGCAAATTGGGCGCTACAAATGTTGGAGGAAGATCCTCATTTTGGCCAAAAAATCACCTTCTCAGACGAAGCCAATTTTTAACTCAGTGGCTGGGTCAACAAGCACAATTGTCATTACTGGACTGTGAGCAATCCCCAAATGACCGAAGAAGTGGTCCATACCCGAAAAATTGAATGTGTGGTGCGGATTGTGGCATGGCGGCATCATCGGTCCTTTTTTCTTTTGAAATGAAGAAGGAGATACCGTTACAACCAATGGGCCACGCTACCAAGCGATACTGGAAGAATTTTTGTGGCCAGAGCTCGACAACGTCGATATTATCGACATGTGGTTTCAACAGGGTGGAGCCACGAGCCACACAAGCGACGCAATGCTCGAAGTTGTTCGACAGAAGTTTAGCGACTGGATCATCACCAGACAAGCGTTCATTGATTGGCTACCGTGATCGTGTGATTTGACACCTCTCGATTATTTTATTTGGGGCTACGTCAAATCATTGGTCTACTGCAACAAACCAGCCACTTTGGATGCCCTCGAAAAGAATATTCGAGTAGCCATTAACGCCATAACGCCGCAAATGCTTGAAAATGTCATCCGAAATGGGACCGACCTCTTGAAGCACTGCCAGCGAGCCCGAGGCGGACATTTGAATGATGTTCTATTCCATACATAATGCTATGGATGTGGCTTCAAAATAAAGCCAAAACCATTTTGATATCTCAAACCGTTGTTTTTTTTTTAATTTTTCCTTCCTATCGTTCTTATTGGGGCACCCTATAGTGTTAATTTTTCATAAAATTTGTCAAATTCCGGCCTTCAAACTTCGGAATTACAATTGTTTTTGAAAACATACTTCGGAAAACTATTTTAACTTCGAATGGCGATAGCACAGCATAGTAAACAACCAGCATAATATCTCTGAGGATTTCCCATATAAAAATCGTTCCCACAGAATTTGACCTTGGAATGATTTTACGGATATGAAGTTTGGGTAGAGATGCGAAAATGAAAATATCGATACCGGTACCAACTCGATATTTTTTAGTCAAATAGGCGCGTTTGGTTCGTACAGAGCATTCTCTGCAATTGATTACACCCCTAAAATAATCATATAATTATTCTCGATACCTATACAAAAGTATCGATACCAGCTTGGAATGCCTCAAAAATTATCGATGACAAAAATACTCCATATTAGTGCAGAAGTATCGTTAGCATCCCTACAAAAAATCATCCAAAAGGGGGGATGCGCGTGTAATTGCCGCCAACCTGTGTTATTGTGCTGGTTGTTTACTATGCTGTGGTGGTAGCTTTCATAATATCTATTTCCAGACGCTGTGAACTCGATCCTCTCCAAACCAATATTTACGGTCTTGATCCGGATCAACTATAACGTATATTTAATGCACGTTATTGCATTAGTATCTACATATGGATCCTTTAAGGCACCATACTTTGGGGAGGCTTATAGAGTGGTTAGTACTCTGCATGCTCAAATTATATTTTTTGTCACATTAGCTCAACAACAAGGATCAATTCAATCATCTTACTTTCACATACTCGCATGCACTATTTTTATCTGCCCAGAGCAATTTTGGGTATAGATGATGTCAGAAATATATGAATTGTTTACATTATTTGTGCTCCTACCGAGTGCCCACACTACAAAGTATGCCTTACGCCTTCACAAGACGCCAGACGAGTCAAACGACGGTAATCCCCTTTCGGCATTTTTTGCTGGGCTGGTAAGGTGGCTGGCGCGGTCATTAGTGTAGTCAAAATTGTATATTGTCTGTGTATAATCAGATGTCAAAATACAATAAATAGATCGACGTAACTTCACTATAGAAGTGTCGGCACTGATTGAGACATGAAAGAAATGCAAACAGCTCATATATGTCTGAAATCAAATTCATAGCAAAACTATACAATATTTTTTAAATTTTCCCTTAATATAATACACTTATTGAATATTTTATATATAATATTATTCTCTCTTGCTTACTACAACTATTACTAACTACACACATTAAATTCCCCCTTTGTATAAGCTATTTAACGTTTCCATTGCTAACCACGCACATTGTCTTACCTTGGTAACATTATAAAAATGTTTTTTTTTTGAGTACCAGATCATTCTGGCTCACATGGTATAATAATAATTTGAATCACACTATACAAAAATTATTCCTTTTGAATCATTGGCGCATGCGTCAATTAATGACGAATGACATTAATGACAAATGAATAACATTCTCCCTCTCATTTCCGCTGAGACACGTGTGCTTGGCCGTTTCGATAAAGACGTAATATGCCGGCTATGAAAAATTTCCAACGAACATTTTAAATATTTTACAAAGTTTTTAATCTTTAACTGTAATTTTTGTACCGTTTTGTAAAATTCCTGTGCGTTAGTTAACGTGATTCATACAAGATATGTGTCGATACTTGCTTTCCTGGCTTCTTCTATTATAACATCATCCAGCAACATCCTCACAAACTGTCGTAAGTAAAAATTTGTTCAACCTTATTATTCAAATGTTGCTGATTGCTAAATTGTCTTTGTAGCCCTGAAGAAGGAATCAAATGATCCCGAAAGCTTGGAAATAGAGTTTTAAGAGTACACTTTGCTGTTTATTTGCCGCTACCCAGCCATCTAGCTCGTTTTGTTTCCTAACAAATCGGCAACGATTACCCGCTCGTAAAATAATGTCTGACTTCATCTATACCACAGGCCAGGGGTCATTTTTTGTCACGTCAGCAGGTCAAGCAATATTTACATATTTAAGCATATGTAGTTGGAACTGTATACTCCTTTTTTTCTTTCTAAAAATTGTAAATTTTTGTTATGTGACATTATTGTAAAAAATTCTATATAGGCACCATATAATTATATAGTCGTATATGATATAAGCACTATTTGATTTACATTGGAATGTGCAGCCCGCCATGCAAAATTTTATTTTGAAAATGACCCGCCGTGCAAAAAAGATTACCGACCCTGCCATAAGCAATACTAGTACGACATTATTACCAAAAACAATAATTCGCTATTCCAGTATCGAAAAAATACAGTGAAGCTTCAGTTAATTGAGATATTTATTTGTATTATGCATTAGCTCTAGAAAGCATAAGCTTCATTATTTATTAAGAGACAAAACACTTATTTCATCTTCATGCACCCTGTTTGGGAAGAGGTAAGTTGAAGTAGTCAGTAGTTTGGACCCGATAAGTCATATTTAGGCCCGGTTTCATAATCAAACTTTTAGCATTGATTAACTTATTTAAATAAGTTAATCAATGCTTTTAGTCTGCAAACATTAGTACTGAACTGCCAAGACTAAATAAAGTTGTCTTCATGTGCTTCATCGATTATGAGAAAGCATTTGATAATGTATTAAACATGACCTCCTTATATCATACCTAGGCGATGTGGGACTTGATGGCAAAGATAAAAGGCTGATAATATTGAAATAAAAAAGGTAGTTAGACAAGGGTGTATTTTGTCGCCGATTTTATTTAACCTATATTTGAAGAGATTATTTGCTGAGGCAACTTGCCCTGTAGGCATTAAAATAAACGGATTTCCAATCAACAATATCCGATATGCCGATGACACTGTCATACTAGCAGACAAAGTGAATGACCTCCAAACTCTACTAAGATAAAATATCAACAAAAAGTTCAGTTAGCAGAAACCATAAACCATATCCCAAACACTCGAATACAGTTCAATGGAGCAAGTCAGCAAATTTAAATATTTGAGATACATGATAAACAAATAATGGGACCCAGATCAGGCTATAAGATGCAGAACTGAATAAGCTAGGATAATTTTCCTGAAACTCTCTAGAAAATTTATTACCAACTAAAACTTGAACAGATACAGGATGATGAAACGTTATGTCTGGTTTAAGCTAAATTCAGATGCACACCACATCCGACGATACGACGATACGAAACTGCTCCTATTGATTGAAATATTCGAAATGGATTGGCGCCAAACTAAATGTCCGATGATTTTAACTTTTATATGACGGTCGGATAAGTTGAAAATATTTTAACTTTTTATCCGATGTCGTATGTAATTTGATAGCTGACAATCTCCATGAATTTGTATTCGAAAATGATAATTCAGCGAACGCAATACGTAAATTCAATAAATATTTTACTGTTATCCCTCTTATGGATAAAAATGAAGAAAAAGGAAGAACGCGAAAAATTCGGCTTCGAGACATTTCTAAAAATAGAAAGAAGCGAGGAGCGTACCATAATCTGTTGCAGGAGATGAAGCTAACTGACACAAAAAAATATTTTAATTATTTGCGAATGTCAAGTAATGCATTTAAATCTTTGCTTCAAATTACTGCGGTCCACGGCCAGTATCATTTATTGTGTTCGCGAACCTATTTCTTCAGGGCAAAGACTTGCTTTAACTTTAATAGGTACCAACTATGAAAATACAAATTCCCCAAGTTTGTAACCAAATTTCGTACAAAAATTTCGGACTCGTGTGAATGGATATATTTTAGATTATACGACAGAATCAGTTCGTCGTGTGTCGTATGTCGGATGTCGTGTGCATCTGAATTTAGCTTTACTCTCCTGTACGACGTGGAAGCATGGACGCTGAAGGCAGCAAATATAAATGAGATCGAAGCGTTCCAAATTTAGACTTTGCGGCGAATGCTGAGAGTGTCTTGTGTCGATCATGTGAGAAAGGAGAACGTTCTCCAGAGATCTGGTTTAGCAGAACGAGAACTTTTTGAGATTATAAGGAGCATACAATACGTGGGGTACGCTATCACTTCCTGCGTCCCATTCTTCAAGCAAAGATCGAAGGAGGCAGAAGAGGAATTGAAAGAAAAAGCTGTCATGGCTAAGAAACATCCGTCGTCACTGGACAGGAATAAGCGACTTCCAAGAATTACAGAGGGCTGCAATTAATAGGACCATTTGATAAGAAAAAATTAGATGCTTAGGCAGGAATCTGCATGGCACCCTAAGAAGAACGCTTGGAACCTCTTAACAAATAATGAAGCTTATATTTGCAGTATATTGGTCACAGATGTGCTAAAAAAAGAGCAATTAACTATTTTTATGTTTAAGTATTACTGTATTTTTACATGTACTAAGTGTCATAAGAAGTAATGATTATACAGGGTGGGGCATAGGAATCAAGTGTTTTTGAAATAATCATAAAATTATTAGTTTTTACTCTAAAAAAATATGTTGGTAGTAGAACATAACTGATAATAAACCATTTTGAAATATCTAAGTGCAAAAATTACATCTGGCATATGATGCAGCCGTTCACGAAAATTGCACTACACTATGTGACCTGGGTTACCCCTGTAGAAAAAAATCACAAATTGATAAGTCGGGATACCGAGGAGGTCATGAAATGCCACCAAACCTCGATATTGAACGATTTGGAAACAGGTGGCGAAGAACAGCCATGGATGCTCTGGCGGTGTGTGCCGTGGCCCCATCTTGCTGGAACCACAAATCTTTGATATCCACACGTCTTCTTTGCAATTCAGGTATGGAAAAGGTATTCACCATATGAATATAACGTTCAGATGTTACTGTAGCGGTGACCCCATTTTCTCCAAAAAAGTATTGGCCAATGATGCCACGCCATATGCCACGCTTTGTTCTAGCGTCTACCGTTTCATGACGGCAAGTGGAAAGTGAAATGGTTTGAGTCAAGGAATGGATTGAAATAAACCGCGCGCTCCTCCCTTTTCTAATATATGAGTACTACTGAAATCAAAAACACTTAGTTTTTATGCCCCACCCTGTATGTATAACTAGTACATTCCATCTTATTTGTATGAAAACATCAAACTTCCAACGATAGTCTGTAAATCCTGTATAATGAAATGTGTTTCTTTTTAGCTAGTCGATTTCTGGAGTGTATACATATTAACACTCTTTTTAGCTTTAATATGGACTCTGGCATTTGAAAGTCCATTCATCGCTATTGAAGGCAATTTGAGAAAAAGTGAGTACCTCTAAAACATATTATAGGACATCATTTCCCAGCCTTTTTGATTTTTTGATGTCACTGGATAGCCACAAGTTTGGACGGCCAGGTTGGGAAACGGTTTTCTAGGATACGCCAATGTAATCAAAAGGTTTTGATGCAATAGTATAACCAGAAACCTTATCTGTTTCAGGAAAAAAGCCTCTTGTTGAAAATGATAAACCGAATAACGTCACTTTAGTGAACAAGGTGTGAAATCAAGTTCGTAAATAAATTTGAAAAAAAGCTGCTATGTAACGAGTGCTACAGCAGTTGTCCAACAAACATTAAGACTCCTAACTTGTTCGATAATACACTTTTTTAGTTTTATAGTACCAAGTTATTAATAAACAGAAAATGGAATGAATTTTGTTCATTTGTTTTAATTACTTACGGTAGGTGATAATGAAATAAACATCCTGAAAATAAAACTATTTCTAGAATTCAGCATGAAAAATATTCTTACCTTTTTAAGAAAACATAAGCTTTATCAACAAAAATGTTTGACCCCCGATTCAGATTCTCTGAGGATTACTGAATTACATAATAGATGCCACCCTATATTTCCACGCCCCCCCCGCCAAGAAAACAAATTAAATGAAAGTAAAAAACTAGCGGTCTTATAAACTGCTATTAAGTAATAATGAAAAAGTGAACATTTCAGCATTTGAGTCTACCAAACAGCTCAGCACCTTGACCCAAATTGACCCGCGATAACAAAGGCGGTAATAAAAAAGGGGGCATAAAAGGGGGAATATAAAAAATTAAATCTTGCCCCCCGCTACTTAAATATCCACCAAAGAGGCACATGGCCTGACTAAAGCCTATTCGTCAAGTATGCTGTGACAAATGGCTAATCAAAAAAAAATCAAGATCGGTTTTGAAAATTATATTCATCTGAAAATATATCACAGTACAAATCATTAAAATAATAATAAAATAACAATATAACAGTTGTACAAAATTAAAAGAACCACGAAATACAGATTTTTTTAAATATGGACAGAAATAGATCGTCGTGTCTTTTACTCAAAAATGAAAACAAATATTTCTTCATCCCAACGAGAGTACATGTGAGTGAGAAGAAATAACTAAAATCTTGCTTACCCTTATCTTCATTTGGAAGCTATGTGTAACCAAAAAATAACAAAAAATATACATTTCCCACGAAAGTGTTTAGAACACTTCCTGTGTGTGTTGTGTTCTCCACAGTAATTGATTTTTTTTATTTTTAGACGAATCAGAATTATGGTTCCAAAGATAGTCCCACATCATTATGAATTAACCACGTACTACATACAAGCCAATATTTTTATCAAATTTCTCCATATCTTTTTTACTAGGTGATTCCAGACATTCCATGACAGAAGTGGCACCTACAGGTGAAAATGGAATGCTTGTAAGACTACCATTAACTCTTTTTCCCATCAATACCTATTTTTTGTAAGTTAAAATATCTGCTTCGCTAGGCGATTTTAGCTCAGCTCCATACACTTCTGTCATAGTTGGGAATAGTAATCTGAATGTTACCACCTCTAGGAAGCTTCGTACTGGTCTCCCTTATCGTAAAAGGAATTTGTGGTGAAGCTGTGCATGGCTTTTATCCTATGTCCTAACTGGGAACGACCATACTGTAATGCTAAAGTATTTCCATGATCCTCGTACAAAGACTAGAGCATCCTGACACAATCAGTGTCAAACTACAAGTTGGGAGAATCAAGAACTCCCAGAGCGCACAGCTGATAACCTAACACACACTTGCCGATAGCAAACTGCGCGATGTTCGTTCGATCTAAAGAATCCACGCAATTTGTCCTCAATATATTATGTATTAACCAAGAACTAAATACGAGCCAATATTTTTTTTTCGGATTTTGGTTTTACTTTGAAGCAGCATATCGTTCATATATCTCCATATCTTTTTTACTAGGCTCAAATCCGCCATGCTTCCCAACCATAATATACCTTTCGTATATCTCAATGGATCTTTGTGGTACAGTTGGCGGAGTTACACTGTACACTGTATCTTTGTTAGGTGCTTCCAGACATTTCATGGCAGAAGTGGAACCTACAGGTGAAAATGGAATGCTTGTAAGACTACCGTTAGCTCTTTTTCCCATCAATACATATTTTTTGTAAGTTAAAATATCTGCCTCGCTAGGCGATTTTAGCTCAGTTCCATACACTTCTTTCATAGTTGGGAATAGCGATCTGAACGTTACCGGTTCTGGGGAGCTTTCTTTAGAACTAGAAATCTCGTTGGTATATGAACTTTCTTCGTCCTTAGAAGACTCTTCGTTATCGGACCCAGAGCTTGTGCTAGAAGCCGTTGAGCACGTAGAACTTTGACCAGAAACTGAAGGATTCTTCATAGTAGCACTTTTATTTGGAGTTTCTTCTCTCCTTCGTACTGGTCTCACCCTTATCGTGAAAGGACTATAATTCGTGGTGAAGCTTGGCATAAAATCTCTGATGGAGTTTGATAGCTTCAGAGCAAAAACGTCAGCCAAAACGCTCAGCTCGTACGGACGATAATAGTCTTTATACGAATCAATCATCTCAACACGCTTTGAATGTACCTGAATCAACTCCGAGCAGGCTTTTGTTAGATCATTGTAAGCAAAAGGCAAGCTCTTAAGAACCCCAGAATCCCACCACTGAGTGAGAGATTTCAAGCTAAATATTATAGGTTTATGATGAAAATAATAATCTGAGGTGTATTCCCAAATAGGTGGTTGGTTCTCTTCCGGTTGAAATACCCCAAGAAACAAATTGATAGCATTTTGCTTCTCGGAGTCAGAAAACGTATTGCTATAGTATCTGCTTAAAGTCTGCATGATATCATTTCCTTGCGACGTCCATGGAGCGGTCTTCCTGTACGTTTTTATCCTATGTACTAACTGGGATCCGCCATACTGTAGTGCTAAAGTATCTCCATGATCCTCGTATAAAGACTCGAGCATCCTGACACAATCAGTGTCGAACTCCAAGTTGGGAGAATCAAGTACTCCCAGAGCGCACAGTTGATAACCTAACACACACTTGCCAATAGCAAACTGTGCTGTGTTAGTTCGATCTAAGCAATCGACGCAATTTGTCCTTACTATTCCCGTCTGTAGGCTCCCAAAATCATGTTTATACTGCCCGATCACAGTGCTGGTCTCCTGTGAATGGTACCTCGGCTTGTTGTGAAAAATTCCTACTTTGGTCACAGCACTTTTCGCGATATCCGCCAGGTGTCTCATCACATTCGCATTTGTCCCTTTATTTTTTCTCGCCATGTCGAATGTCTTGTATACAATTTGATGCTCTACAGGCAGAAATTGATTCAGATACTTGACGGCTGAACTAAGTTCGTCGCTCAAAAGTCTTTCTTGCTTTTTTCGTTCGCTTTGCTTAACTAAGTTTAGTATCACAATCGGTGCCCCGTATCTCTTCAGAAGCTCATTGAAATGAGCACCAGCTGTCTCCGCGAAGGGATCGTAAAAGTCTATTGTTATCGCCGGTTTCGCCACCATCTTGCCCATTTCTTGTTTCCAATGACCTGTGGAACAGTAAAATGGCGCGTGTTTCATTATATCACAAAAAAATTGTATGTCTAGAAGCCAATAAATTGACCATATAACACCATGTCAAAGAGTAGGTAGTTAGTTACCTACTCTTTGACCATGTCCAATTCCTAATATGTAGTTTCCAAGATAAATAGATTTTTAGAGATTTTCATTAAAATACAGACCTCCAAACGTAAACACTAATAAAACAAAATTTTATTGTCGGATTTTGTAATTTTTGGTTATTAGTCCTTAGAAATTACGTCATTATCGACTTAAAGAAAATAATCATCATCAAACACTACGCGAGATAGTGTGAAATTCAACATGTGTTGAAAAGTGAACTCGAACGTTACAAAAGATTGAATTTATCTTAAGTGGAGGTTATAGTAAACTACTTGAGGAGGAGGAGCATTTGCGGGGTAAAGGTCGAGGCAACGATTCGAGCTACAACGGCCGTGGCCAATTTACTATAATCCCTACTACAAAGATATACCGCCAAGTTATGAAAAATATGTAAAAGTATTACAGAATTGGCGTAAATACGGTGGGAAGGGGGGACATGCCCCTCCCCTTGGAACTAGAAATTAAAAAAAATTATCATGTCTCATACTATATGCCTATAGCACCCCCAGATTGCGCCACCAAAATTATTGTTGGATTCACAACAAACTCCAGAAAAATCAAATTATGCCTGCCCCCCTCCCCCCGGTAGGCCTCCAAAAATATATCCCCCCGTAGTAAAACTATATCTACATTCACCTCCAACACAGATATACCTATGCCAAGACGATTATGTACTCTGTAGAAAAATTGCTCTCTCTGCTGTTAAGCGATTAATAAAAAACTGCGAGTATTAACTGCGTACTTTCAGAGAAGAAAAATGACTTTTTGAACGAAAAATGGTGCGTTAAACAGAAACTACAATCGGTTTTATCAAGTTCAGTGGCGGTTCCATGTCACAAAAAGTAACTATAGCTACTTTGCCGTCTGAACACAAAAAATCGTGAAGGTGGAGAACTTGACCCGGAATGAATCAATGGTAATTAAAATACAAAATTTTTATCAGTTTATGTTACACAGTAAAAAATGTAATTTCTATTCGCGACGTAAAAAAGTGTGAGCCCAAGACCCTAGACTTCTCGGTCTAGGCCTGCCAGCAGTTTAAATTTTAATTTGATACAAATCTAGTTGAAAATCGTAAGATTTCTCAGTAATCTTGAAAATGATAACTGCTCAAAACCAATTACCGCGATTCATTTAAATTTTAGTAGCTTCTAACTTTTGGCCTACAGTGTACATGAATAAACTAAATTTAGTCAATTATGGCAATTTTTTAATAATTGCCTATTAAGAAATTTCAAAAAATACATCGACATTTTTCTAGAACCGTCCTTTTTCTTCACGCTCATATTTTTTTTCAGTTCAGAAATCTTAAAATTAATAGTCCAAAAATGGTTACAGCTGAACCATTGCAAACAGCTCTCATGTACGTACTATAACCCACTCTTAAAAAGTCACCAAATAATTAACCGTGCACTCTCCGGTAAAAACATGCCCATTTTTCTAGTTATCCATTGGTACCATAAACTTCTTGTAAATGTGGTAAACACAGGCAATCAGATTGCATTTATGCTCTAAAAGCATAATGGATCTCCGAGAGTACTAAGTTTGTAAAAGATTTTGACCTACTGTGATGAACTTCAGTTACTTTTTGTAGGATAAGGTCATTCATACAAAAACTCCTTATTTTTCTATTTGCGACGTTTCGACTTATATTAAGTCATCTTCAGGCAACTAAAAACAATTGATGGTGTAGGCTATTAATACACAATTACACAGACTTACTTAAACTTAAACAACAGTTATATACAGAAGGAACCTACCAACAACTTTTAATTTTTTTTTTAATTAAAAAAAAACAATTTTTAAAATACAAATTAGATGGATGCCACTTGCTGAAACGCTCGAGTGATTCGATTTATGTTAAAAATACTATAAGACATGCACAAATATGTCAGATACAAGAAAAATTGACTTACCAGAAAATCGAAGTTTTTATAGTTATTAGGAAAAAAATCATAAGAATTTGACTAGATAAACAACTGGATTAATAAAACACTGCCAACGGTATTAAAATATAACGCCACAAGACACGTACAGTAAAAACGAATAAAATTATAACAACCAGGAACAGAATGAAAACAGCAATGTGCCTATACACACCAAAGACGGGTAGGTGGATGATCTGGTAGAAGATATTAAGCGTTTTTCCGTCTAAAGCATAATATTTTCATGTGTTTTTCAGCCAAAACCCATAGGCGGAGTACGGAAAATAGATAATATGATGTAGAGTTAGGCTTTGGTTCATCTATTAGGCAATTTTTTGATCAAATTATGATACACATTGCTTAAGGCGTTGATATCCTGTCTGTAGTTTACTGATTTGTTTTTTTGAATGTGGATCATCTCGCTGATTAGTCTTTTAGATAACATCTGTTGATTACTCAAAATTGATGTCTTTTCAAAGTCAAAGTGATGATTTTCATTTTTCACATGTTGTACTAGAGCGGTGGGTGGCAGAAATGCTATTCACCCTACATTCATCTCTTCTATGTTCAGCTATTCTAGTTTTTATGTATCGGCCTGTCTGTCCTATGTAGTAATTGTTGCAATCCTTACAAGGGATCCTGTATACAACGTTAGATGTTAAATCAAAAGGTGTTTTTTCTTTTTTTGTAGTGAAAAACATTTTCCCTATTGTATTTTCATTGCTGAAGGCAATTTTTATACTATCAGAACTCAAAATTTGTCTTATTTTCTCAGATAAGTGCCTTACATATGGAATTTTGTAGTATCTGGTACCAGTAGTGAATGACTTATTTAAATTATCAACAGATGTGTTCTGATTAAGGATCTTATTAATAAGGGACATAGGGAAATTGTTACGCCAAAGATGTTGATAATTTAAATAAGTCATTCACTACTGGTACCAGATACTACAAAATTCCATATGTAAGGCACTTATCTGAGAAAATAAGACAAATTTTGAGTTCTGATAGTATAAAAATTGCCTTCAGCAATGAAAATACAATAGGGAAAATGTTTTTCACTACAAAAAAAGAAAAAACACCTTTTGATTTAACATCTAACGTTGTATACAGGATCCCTTGTAAGGATTGCAACATAGGACAGACAGGCCGATACATAAAAACTAGAATAGCTGAACATAGAAGAGATGAATGTAGGGTGAATAGCATTTCTGCTCCCACCGCTCTAGTACAACATGTGAAAAATGAAAATCATCACTTTGACTTTGAAAAAACATCAATTTTGAGTAATCAACAGATGTTATCTAAAAGACTAATCAGCGAGATGATCCACATTCAAAAAAACAAATCAGTAAACTACAGACAGGATATCAACGCCTTAAGCAATGTGTATCATAATTTGATCAAAAAATTGCCTAATAGATGAACCAAAGCCTAACTCTACATCATATTATCTATTTTTCGTACTCCGCCTATGGGTTTTGGCTGAAAAACACATGAAAATATTATGCTTTAGACGGAAAAACGCTTAATATCTTCTACCAGATCATCCACCTACCCGTCCTTGGTGTGTATAGGCACATTGCTGTTTTCATTCTGTTCCTGGTTGTTATAATTTTATTCGTTTTTACTGTACGTGTCTTGTGGCGTTATATTTTAATACCGTTGGCAGTGTTTTATTAATCCAGTTGTTTATCTAGTCAAATTCTTATGATTTTTTTCCTAATAACTATAAAAACTTCGAATTTCTGGTAAGTCAATTTTTCTTGTATCTGACATATTTGTGCATGTCTTATAGTATTTTTAACATAAATCGAATCACTCGAGCGTTTCAGCAAGTGGCATCCATCTAATTTTTATTTTAAAAATTGTTTTTTTTTTAATTAAAAAAAAATTAAAAGTTGTTGGTAGGTTCCTTCTGTATATAACTGTTGTTTAAGTTTAAGTAAGTCTGTGTAATTGTGTATTAATAGCCTACACCATCAATTGTTTTTAGTTGCCTGAAGATGACTTAATATAAGTCGAAACGTCGCAAATAGAAAAATAAGGAGTTTTTGTATGAATGACCTTATCCTACAAAAAGTAACTGAAGTACCAAGTTTCAATAGAGCATTTGACAAAAACAATTTTTGTTATGGGTATTTGAATAATGTGCTATTACATCATGGTTAGTCATAAAAAGTAATCAATTAACCAAAACTCCGATAATAGGGTCTCAAAATTGTATAATTTTAGAAGAAAAATTCAAATTGTAATTTAAAATCAATTCGTCTTAAAAAGTCGCTAGACAATCACGCATGACATGCAAGCTACGTTATAAAGTATCTTTTGTATCCATACATTTTCACTCATGCACCAATGAGAGGTCATAAATAATCCAGAACGAAGTAGGCCTAAAGTTAAGCATCATATCTCTAGTGAACAACCTGTAGATCAATCATGAACGTACGTAGGCTAACGCTGAAACTGTTAAGATCCAGTGGGCTGTGACAGCTGCGTCTCTATTTTGAGAACGGGCAACGGCGCCGGTGTTTACGCGTGCACGGAAACCATCTACAGTTTCAGCTTTAGCGTGCGTACATTCATGATCGATCTACAGTGTGTTCACTAGTGGTCATTATGTTTACAAATGAATAATATGCGGACATTGTGTTCATATATGCAATGGAAGCGCGGGCTGCTCGTACAGTATAAAGAGAAAGAAATGAGTTTTTCTGGGACTCTTCGACGTCTATGCGAGACAGGAACCTTTCGACGACGGCCCAGTAATGCCGGTAGGCCTCGTCTGTATGATCCCAGAGTTGAGGACCAAATTCTTCTAAATTTTGAACAAGATCCTACAGCATCCACCTACACTGTTGCAAATCACCTTAATACGGTATTTCGCAGTGGAAGGTGTGGTTAACTGCGCACACAAGTGGTTTATATCTGTACCGTTGCATGTCAGCACACGTTTTGCAGTAAGGCAACCCTGTCAGAAGAATGGATTTTTGTCTATCTATGCTTCACGTGAACGCCGAAAATGCAACTTTTTCAAGTAGGATTCTTTGAATGGATGATTCCATATAAAACGACACTGTGACGTCACGGTCCTAGAGTGGTTAAAATATTTACCTCGTTATCTCGGCTTTCCCGCAGTCAAAAAAATCGCGGAAAAATATGAGAATGTTTTTAAAATAATAAAAAAAATCATGATACTAGTCTATTGTAACCCTTACCAGGAATGGATCCTCTCATCTGCACAAAGGATGTGAACCTGCTTTGGCTGAAATATGACACGCCTGCATCATGCACCATTTGTTCAGTTTCCACCTCATTGGCCACATCCCCTTGAAAGTTGGCCCCTCGTTTCAAAAACCTTGTACCCGCGTATCTGCTTGATCTTCGTGCAATCAAAGTGACATATACAGATCTTCCAAATATGCTGATATTTGACTGACCCACAAACCCATGAGTGATGTATAGGAGCCAATCAGGATGAAGCTCAGCCTTCAGCGCATCTCTAAAAGCATGGATAAGCAGCAAATGTAATGTAATTTTTGGACCTTGGCCCATAATTAAAACCATATATTTTGAAATACGAACTCTCTACTAATGTTCTGGGTTCATATGTGTGCAGTCAGATGAAGGTGGCAATGGCAATGGTAAACACTTTTGGTAAGGAGAAAGTAGTTGAGAGACCAAAACTTTGTTCCACTTCCTGGGCAGAACTACTGTGTATCACAACTTTAAGGTTTAGATATTCTTTGAAGAGGAACCAATTTATAGGGCTGGCAAAATTGATCAAAGGTGGCCTAGTTGCCTGACTTTGCCTCCCCATTACTATTACTACTACTACTTCATAGCATATTTTATAAGACAACAATTTGATGAATGAATTTTATCCTCCCTAAAAAGTTATCAGCAACCTCTAAAATATCTAAACGCAAGTTTGAGCATTGTTAACACTACTTTCTTTTCTAGAAAGTTTACCCTATTCAAAATTGAAACTTACCTGAGCAAATGCATATTCCACACAAATTTCTTGTGGGGTTGTGTCCGCACTCCATAATGTTGTGTTTCTGGGTTTTCTAAATTGCTTGAGCCAGATACTATGGATGATGAAAGATGATCAGTGTTGTTAACTTCAATATCCTTGTCATCATCCAGATTTATATTAGGAACAAACCTTTTGGGACTAGTTAGATTATATTGTAAAGTATGTGATAAATCATAGCTGTAGCTAAAAAAAACAAAGAGTGATAATGTAGATACTAAGAAGAATAATAAACCCATAAAAAAATAATGTTGCTAAAGTGTGACAAGGCTCTTTTGGTATACCTGTAATAAAAATTGCTAGCCAAATCAATGTTCTGGAACATCTTGACATATCTAGTTTCATCAGGGTGCAAAAGCCTAACACTCTCATGGGGAATATAAACCATAGTAGTATCTTCTATTTTATAGATAGTGTGATGACCTACTACAGCAACTCTTCTTCTTTTGGTAATTAATATCACATAGTACCCCTCTAAGAATTTAATAAAACCTAAAAATTAATGATTTGTTATGCTTCACTGACCCACATGTTGAAATATTCTGTTTACTAAAGTTTTGGCTACCTCTGTTGTTTTTCTCTATGCTCAAACACTTGTGAATTACTCTTTTGTTTGGAGAGCTCTTACTAGTGATCTCAATTAAAAAGTTTCTTTAAAAATACTGTGTATAGTGAAGTCCCACTTCCCCAATTTTACTTAAATTTCTGAGGTACCTACTAAAAATTAGGGTTAGGAAATTAGACTTGACAAATTCATTGAAGTCCCACTCTAGCTCTTTTCTGAGGGCTAAAAATCATTCTACTTCTGATAATTTTTAAAATTAAGAAAAACCAGCAGTCAGATTACCCTATTAATATGACCTTTCTTATAATATAATGTTCCTAAAGTATATTGAGTATGTTAGCAACAGATTGCAGTTAGAGCATAAATAATAAAAACTTGTAATACCTCATTTTCATACATACCTACAATCCCAAAGGTAGATATGACTTTAGAAAATCCACCACCACCAGATCTTCTATTCCCTGCTTCTATCATGTTGATGAGATTCTGTATCTCTTCAGCAGTGTATTCAACTTTATCGTCATATAACACCAAGTCCTTGGCTTCCATGCGGTCAATTTTTATAACTCTAAACCTGGTCTGGGTGTTGTTTGACCCCACCAAGTAGTATTTCTACAATATTAATGCAATAATTCACTGAAGTCAGAAGAGTTGAGACAACTTACTGATTTTGTTTCATATAAAGCCATTTTTTGAATGGAACTAATTATTGGATGGAAAATAACGCTGTTTTTATCCATTTTTACTTAGTTTTTATCTTGTAGCCTCACTTTTAACTTTATAGTATTTAACTATTTAACACCTTTTTTCATTCCACTTTCGCATTCTCGATATAATCTGGAAGATTATGTTTATAAATTACTGCTTCCAATCCTAAAAACAATTATTATAAGTTATAACATATTTATAAACAAATATTTCAGATTACACATTAACAATAAATTTAAGGTTAGAATTTGACGACGTTTTGATTTTGACGTTTGACTAGAAAAACAGTAAATTGACGGCTAAAACGGCAGATCTGGTATCTATGCTGCGAGATCACGTGATACATTTGACACAGGACATCTAGGTGTTGATCTTCTGACTATTCTAGAGATGAATAAAATCCAAATAAGGGATTAAATAGAGTGCGGTAAGGTAAGAGGTAACGTAAGACGTAAGGTAATAAACCTGTGGAATCAGATGAGAGTGTTGCGTTACCTCTTACGTTACGACTATAAACACTCTCATCTGATTCCACAGGTTTATTTTCTTACGTCTTACGTTACCTCTTACCTTACCGCACTCTAATTTATACTTAAGAGCACTGTGACGGGGACAGCACATATCTTATTTCACAGTTCCAATGTAAGATGGCGCACTGGTAAACTGTTAGTAAAGGAAAAGTGGGATAATTATAATTCAGAAATATAATAATACCCTAATAATAATTATTGTCCAGCTTCTTAGTTCTTTTTAGGCCCGGTTGTACAATGCGAGCTTAAGCTTCAGCTTAAGGTAAGCCGACGTTAAACCACGTCAGTTGCAAAATGTCTGTTGTACGATGGTGGCTTAACCCCCCCACTCCAAGCTTAACACGAGCTTACGTAAGCCGAAGCTCTACGCGAGCTTAGCTGACGTTTAAACCTAACCTGATACAAGTGACATGATATGTCAAGGAGGAACCTTGAAATTGCTTGTCACTTTATTAGGTCATATTTTTTGAAAGATTTGTGTCTCATTTAACGAAGAGAGTAAATGAAAGAACAGAGACAGAAACAGTCGTTGCCGAAATTTGACACAAACTGTCGAAAGTGTCTAACCAAAAAAGGTAATTTTTCATTGGCAATTCCAAAAATCGATGAGACCTCTAGCGGCAAAAATCTACACTGACAAAGCAGGTACTCGAATTTCGGACGGCACACAATTAACATGCCATTAACCGTTTATATGCCGTTTATGTTTCTTCGTTCAGTCGTGTTTTCGAGTTTGTGCTTTATTAATTGGTATATAGTGTGTTAGAATATTTCTTCGGACCTTCTTCATACGCTATTGTCAAGAATATGGCATCTACATCAGGCTTCAAATCAAGAAAGGCTAGCAAGTTTAATACAAACTGTAGTGTTTATGGTTGCCACTCCAAAAAAGACTATGATAAAAGCATTCATTGCCACGCATTTCCTCCAAAAGCGTTTCACAGCGTGCAGGATACCTGCTATCCTCCATATTTGTTTACAAACGCCAGCGCCCTCATCGGTAATTGGAATCGCCAATTATCACCCGTATGCACCGTAAGTCAATTGCACGATTAGTTACGTAAACCTGGATTAGATTACTAGTTTACTATGCACCGCAAACTAACAATTTTGACACTGTCACTGTCAAAACAATCTTGAGAACACAACCTTGCCGTATCTCCAATCTGGATTGGTTAATCTCTTGACGGTGCATGGCTAGAGATGCCAAAGATTAGCAAAACGCGATTAGGGAACTGGGATTACAATCGCCAAACGGTGCATACGGGTGTATGTCAGTACGTATTGCTTCATTCATGCCAACTGTAGTGAATTTCATTAACAACCAGGTTTAACTAAGCCGACGATTGTACAACGAATGTCGACTTTAAGCCTGAGCTTAGCTAAGCTTAGGCTTAACAAAGCTCGTGTTAAACCCGCATTTGTACAACCGGCCCTTAGAAATCTACATTCTACCATTGATTAATATATTTAGGTAACCTAACCTATTCAATATGTTAATCAATGATTCTACTTACAGCAACTGTTTCTAATAATATAAACGAAATAAAATTTAAAATCCCCCACATGAGACTAAGGCCCGGTTGTACAATGCGAGCTTAAGCTTCGGCTTAAGGTAAGAGCCGACGTTAAACCACGTCAGTTGCAAATGTCCGTTGTACAATGCTGGCTTAACCCCCCACTCCAAGCTTAACACGAGCTTACGTAAGCCGAAGCTCAACGCGAGCTTAGCTGAGGTTTAAACCTAACCTGATACAAGTGACATGATATGTCGAGGAGGAACCTTCAAATTGCTTGTCACTTTATTACATCAAATTTCTTTGAAAGATTTGTGTCTGATTTAACAAAGAGAGCAAATGAAAGAACAGAGACAGAAACAGTCGTTGCCGAAATTTGACACAAACTGTCGTAAGTGCCTAACCAAGAAATGTAATTTTTCAGAGGATTATGTCAGTACGTATTGCTTCATTGATGCCAACTGTAGTGAATTTCATTATCAACCAGGTTTAACCATTGATTAAGGTATTAAGGGGTTAACTAAGCTGACGATTGTACAACAGATGTCGACTTTAAGCCTGAGCTTAGCTAAGCTTAGGCTTAACAAAGCTCGTGTTAAACCCGCATTTGTACAACCGGCCCTTAGTGATTTTGAGACATCATTTTAAAGATAAGTAGTGTAAGTACCTACCTACCTACCTTTCCTACCTACTCGTCTATGGACTATAGAGCATCACTAAAACGCGATATCTGGCGACAATACTGCTATGTAGATCACATGATAATATGTTATAATGTATGACACAAGACGTCCATTAATTTGACAAACCTTCGAACAATACTAGGGAAACAGGCAAACTTATAACATCTCAACCAACTGGAAATACTGGAATCTGGAATGTGGAATGCGTATTGCCGTATTAGACCATTAGGCGATATAATAATTCCGAATTATTCTATTTTTACCTTACTAACGTAAGTTTGTGGCGCTGTCTTATAGAGAAATACACAAGTAAGATTTATACAACTCAATTTCATTACAGTTTTCTTCTGGGAGGTTTGTTCATGTACAAAATAGTTTACTATATCACTAATAGATGTCTAGTATTATACATGTCACGTGATTTCGTCGCATAGTTGCCAGATCTACTTTTTTTAAGGGTGTATTAGACTACCATATTTTTAAAATCAGATTTGATTTCATTTCTTGAACTGCTCAAATAGGCTAGTGTAATACACGAAATTGTTTCAAATTGACAGATTGAACCAAAATTGAGATGGAATTTAGAACATGTTCTATTTCCAAATCATTTTTAGGCTGGGGGCATGCGCATTTGAAACATAAATGTCATTGCGTCGGGAAAAAGGTAGACAAAAATAAGGACAGTAACCTTACTTTTTAATTTCGGTCGAATTCTCCAGAATGCTCTCTGGTACTAATATAAATTGAGAAATCCACATTCGGATGAAAGTACACCAATAAAAACAAGTAACAAGTTAATCCTACGGCCCCAGCTAGTAAATCTCCACCCGACCGGAATGCCCTGCGAACTTTGAGATTCGAAGGATTTTGAACTGGTTATGGAGTATGAAAACCCTCAGCCCCAAGATAGGTGCTTTTGTTACCTTTGTGGCGAGTTTACCAACATTCTTGCGAGTTGTGTGGAAGTAATTGGCAATTTGAAGACAATATAAGAGGTAAGATGTTAGTATCTTTGCAATGGACTAGTATCATGAATTTTATTTTTGGTTGCACATGATAGAGTACGTCATAGAAAGCATGTCACTTTTTTCTCCAATTTTTTTGGGCACAGGAAAGCCGTGAAAATAAGGAAAATATTTGAATTCTCCTAGGGCAGTGACGTCACTGCCCTAAAGGCGAACAGCCAATCAAAAAACAGATATGTGTGCTGTGTTGCCGCATTCTGATGGCGCGCGAAATGCCGGAGCTGTACGTGGCTGTACGCGGGCTGGCTCATCTATCTTGTCTTCTGTTCCCGTCTGATATGTTTTGTGGTTTTAATATCCCGTGATCCGAAATTCCAGGGCTGTTCCAAATTACGGTTCTATCACCGTCCTAGAACTGCTTTCATCATGCCCCGCCCATTTTGGGATTCTAGAATCGATGATTGGTTGGTACGCTGGTGGACCTACCAATCACCGTTTTTAGAACTGTAAAATGGGCGGGGCATGATGAAAACAGTTCTAGGACGGTGATAGAACCGCAATTTGGAACAGCCCTTCCGAAAGCTAGGTTAAGGTTCCTGATCCGTAAGTCCCTGTTAATCGTCATTCGGTCATTCATTTCCAAATTCCTTTTGGCTTTGGCTGTAATTTTCAACAATCTTAAAGTTATTATTATTTGTTTGCGTTTATTTGTACAGGATATTATTTTATTCCATTTTACTAGGTTTCAATTTATTTTATCATAACATAACCAACAAGTATGAGTAGACAGTAGATTCACCAAAGCCGATTCAGATAACCTGCCTAAAGTTGATATGGCTATGGTGAACGACTTTTGTGTGGATAATATCCAGTTCTTCAATACGGAGATGAGAAATGTGAAAGCTAAGAAGTGAGTTTCAAAATATTTATAACACCTGGGATAGCAAATAACATGTATGTGAAATGTAAATGTTTTGCGAGTTGGAGCTGTTCTTGGCAACAATGCACTGCTGATGATTCGCGCGGTTGGCACTGATTGGCTGAATTTTAATTCCTTTCTTTAAACTTTAGAATGTAATTACAAAAAAACAAAATGGTGTAGAAAGTAACGAAATGCAGCAGTACGTTTATTTTTGTATGCACTAAGCGGTTATAACAATTAAATCATTGTTCTTAACCTCGTGATACTAGTCCATTATGTTTCATATCGATTTCATATACAATAATAGCCCTGATTATATTAAAAGTAAGGTATAGTCCAAATTGCACTATAAAAAATTTGTTTTTACTCAGCAGATTCGGTAGATTTAATTTGTAATATTGTATTAAGTCCTACATCACATTTTGGATGTATGAACTATTAGTTATTTACAATGTATTAAGTGTATCTAATATTTTGCCTCAGTGTATGGCAACATTGTCACTTTTTATTATGGTGTTTTCCTATGTTTTGTTGTTTTTTCATATTGCAAAGGTCCTCGGTTAAGTAGCCACACTTGACTGCACTGAGGATAACAGAAAGGCATTCAATATTAAGAGTAACATATTTCTTTTGATTTAAGGATGACTGGTCTACTGAACATATATCTCTGCTGATAGAGATATACGAACAACATCCCTGCTTATATGTGGTCAAGTGTGTGTGCTACCACAGTAAAATCAAATGGAGTGCTGCTATCACTGCCATAGTAGAGGCTCTGAAACCACTATCTACTGTAACTGAACAAGAGGTACAGAAGAAGTTTATGGGCTTAAGGTCAACATATGCACAAGAACAGAGGACAGTTTTAGTCACTTCGTACTAGAATGGGAGAATATGAGGTAAGAGTCTCAGCTTATCATAAATGAAGTGGTGCAGTATTGATATAACAGTGCCAAATTTCTACTAATAACTATTGAATTGCACTTTGAGCCAAAGGAATAACCTAACATGTACTTGAATATATTGCTAAATTTTTTTGCCTTTACTTCCCTATAACTCGAACCTACCTGTAAAAATTGTATGTGCATATATTAGGAAGGCTAAACTTTCAATGCAGTATTTTGCTTTCAGGCAAGTCAACAAGGAATATGAGGTTAGTCATGCTGGGGTTCTATCACCCACAAGCGAACTATCAGATAGGGCTCAAATTGACTTGCTTCGCTCACAGATACCAAGTACAGGTGGTGCTCAAAAAAGAGGGGGAACAGACTACATTAGTAACTCACCCAAGTGTATAAAAAACAACAAGTACCAGCAGATGTGGAAATAAAGGTGCTGAAGAATGCTGCTGATCAAACATTGAAAACTTCTCCTCGCTCTACAGTCTACAGTCCACAAAGGGACAACCATTTTGCAACTGCTGATGACCATATGGCGCAGTTTATTGTATCTCAATTGAAATAAATAAAAAATTAAAATACCAAACAGAATGTATATTTTGAATTTCACATAATATTACAAGTTAAAAGAAAGAAAGAAAAAGTATAATGTTCCCATTTTTAATTCAATTCCTTTAGCCTTATCTTGCCAAGATTTATTAAAGCTCCAAATGTATTCTCAACTGCTGTTCTAGTTCTAAACAACAAATATTTGATTACAATTGGTTCACACAGTTCTGGAACTATCTGACTTATTGTACTCTCATTGCTTCGAGCCCCTGGATGGCTGAACATCGAAGAATTATTACTAGCCTGAAAATGGAAATGTTTATTACTTTTTATTCATAAGTTTACTGCTAATATTACCTATTTTCTCCTGTTATGCATTCTCATAGATGGTTATCTAGCTTGTCAAATTATGCTAAGTAGCTTACTGAAGATTTTATTATTCATTCGTAAAAAGTCCTTCTAATGATCTAGATCTTCTAGTAATAACTCTTCTCTCAACATATGTAGCATACCTATGCCTTCATCTCTTCTTCTCAGCCGCTTCTTTTGTCAATTTTTTCCTTTAGTAGTTAGCCTCTTAATTCGCCTGTCTACGAGTTTTTTGCAACGTAGATGGATAAATACATGTTCTAGCATTATCTTTTTCCATTGTCGAGGGAGTCAAGTCAAGTGTAATGAATGAGAATTTCAATAAACAGTAGTCGATAAGCTACAAACAAAAGCTAGGTTATGATTTTATTTTGACCATTGACATTTTGACACTGACGTTCACACAATCACAAAACATGTAATTGCAAAATACGTCATGTCAGATCTGACAACTTTGACTGTAGAGGACATTGGAGAGCGTTCCGATTCTCTGGACATGCACACCAGCCGGTGTGTGACGTCACAATGACGTTGAATGTAAACTACGCCCAATTGCTCTCATCGGATATCCAAGATTTATGAACGCATTCGATTCTCTCTGGGTGAAATGTGAACTGTCACCTGTCAAACTTGTCATTTTATGAGCGGGAATCGAAACGAACTCTTATCATTTTGTGAGGAAAGTGTTGTGGGTTGAAACATTGAAAGAAACAAAATATTAATAATAATTGTTGTTCATTTTATAGTTATAATAACAATGGAAGAAAACAATGTCTCGGACTACGAATTAGTGTTTGATCTTGACAATGTACCCATGCGAGCCGCAAACAAGGTGTTGGTATTTAGGAAGTCAGGTAAATTAAATTGCAAATGTGGAGAACGACATGAAAAACATTTTGTATTTTGTTTAGATGAACAACTCATGTATATGGATGAGGCGGTGGTATTAACAAAATTTCCACATTATAAAAATCATCTTCTCTCGACAGAAGAAACAAATATGCCTTCAGGTTTGTACTTACATCGATAATAAACTATATCGCAAATGAATGGATTATCTTTAATAGTTTCAGAAGAGTTGCTGCAAGAAGAAGATAACAGCAAGGACACACCAAAAAGTGTGTGGAGCAAAACTGATATCCATGCATTAATAAATTTGTATTCTCTGCACAGGAGAGATTTTCAAAATACCACTATTAAAAATGATAGAGTATGGCAAACAATTGCTAATAAATTAAAAACACACACAAGTGAACAATGCAAAAATAAATTCAAGTATTTAAAGTCTAAGTATGTAGAAAAAAAAGATATTATGAGTTCCAGGCGTACTGGAGAAAAGAATGTCAAATTCGAGTATTTTAATCAGTTAGATGACATATTTCGTGAAGACCAAAATGTAAATCCTACAAATATAGCATCATCATCCAGAGGGTTAGATAATTGTAAAGACTGTGAAAGTGAAGAAACAGATGAAGAAACACCAAAAAAAAAGAAAAAAACCGTATTACAGAAACAGTTAGAAGCATATGAACAAAATCTTGCAGATAGAGAGCTAGCGAAACAAAAGCGGCACGAACAGTTAATAGAACGACAAGATAGGGCACTGATGATCCTCGAAAAGATGAATGAAAATTTGTCTAAGATGTTTGATAAAAAATAATTTCAGTGTATCACGAGAAGAGTGCTTTATAATAATGTTTTTGTTTTATATAATGTGAAATAATTTAGAATTGAAATTTAACTTTCACTGTTCAACATTATAGCATAATAGGAGTGCCTTATAATAAAACTTTTTGTGTTTTGTATGTTCATATTATGAAATAATTGAGAATCAAAATTTTGTTTATACTGTTCGACATGGGACAAGAGTGTTTTATACCTACTCATAATAACATTTTGTTTTTAAGTTTGGTATAATGAAAGTAATTACTCAAAGAAATAATTGTAAACAATGCCTTTATTCTGTTAAGTAATGAATATAGTTTATTTACAGAGAAGTATATACTTTATTTAATTTCTATGTCTGTGTATTAAATTTCTTGCTAGTTGGTCTCGAAAAGCCTCCCCTTCTCTATTATCGTGTTCATGAACATCAATAACCCCTTGAACAAATTCATCTCCATGTACATATCGACGACCTTCATCTTCATATAGCTCCATCAACTCGTCTACGTTATTTAAGCATATGTTGTGAAGAACACAGCAACCAATAATAGTAGCTGGTAACAAATCCATGCGATGCATATCTAAGTAACGCAAACGTCTGAAACGACCAAAGAGCAAAGCAAACGCTCGTTCGATAATCTGACGAGTCTTGGAAAGTACAGTATTGAAATCAGTTTGAAACCGCAACAGGTTCCCTCGATGTATATATGGTGGTATGCACCATCGCTTAACTGGATAAGCCTTATCACCAATAATATACTGGTCTTGTTCAAAATATTGAGCAGGATTAGTCTCACAGCTTCGGTATATATCTGAATTTTTAAAAATTCGAGTGTCGCTGACTGAACTGGGCCATCCTGTGTAACAGTCTGTAAATTTACGTTGGTGATCGCAGATGGCTTGTAGCGTTACTCCGTAAAAGCATTTTCGATTAATGTAGGCATGTGGATTATTTTGAGGTGCTTTTATGGGTACATATGTCCCGTCTATTGCTCCTAACACTCCTCTCATCTTTGCCATTCTATGAAATCCTGCTTCGATTTGATTTGCTCGAGCATCTCTTGGCCAGCATATAACAGTAGGGGCAATATGGTTTAAAGCTTTAATGACTCTCTTAAAACATGCAAATAGAGTCGACTTTCCAAGATCAAATCGATTGCCGACTGATCTAAAAAATATTTTTCTGTTTAGCAGTATAATATGCAAGTCTGTATGTTATTCTGTTGTTTATTACCTGTAACTTTCTGGGGTAGCAAGCAGCCATATTACTGCCAGAAGCTGTTTTTCAGGATCTACTGTAGGGCGTCCAACAACACTTATAGCTTTCAGATGAGGTCGTAATAGCTCCAGTATCATATTAAATGTTTGCCGTGTTACTCTAAAGTGCGTCTGAAATTCGTGATCTGTGCAACGTAGCACCGTATCTTCAACGAAAAGCTTAATCCTACTTGGAACTCTTCTTTGTTTATGTACATATTTTGATAACCGATATACTGAAAAGTTGATTTGTTCCTCGTCATCTTCATCATCATCATCCAGAAGATATAAATCGACTCTAAATATTTCATTAACTAACTGCAACGCAGTAATTGTTGTAAGAGTTGCTACTTCTGTTGTGTTCGGTAGATTACTCATTATGATCTATAACAAACACAAGACCATTATTACTCCTGTGGCAATAATTATTATAAATGTTTTCTTTAACACAAAAATGGATAAAGAATTACGGTACAGTGGGTAGCTACATTATAACGTTGCAACATACTATTTCTTGGATATATGCAGAGATTATAAAGATTTCAGGTTTTTCACAATCCTACTATTACCTGTTAAGTTCTTTCCGAGGCGACGTTAGATACGAATTTATAATAAATAATTTTTATATGTAAACAAACCTGTCATTGACAACTCTGACATTTACTTGAGCTTAGTGCGCATGTTACACCTTTTCTATCCCAGTTGCGACTACGACGAAAAGTTGCACACCGGACGTAATTTCAGAACGGTACTTACCGTGTACATGGGCGTGGTTTCGAGCAGAAGGCGTTTCTACCCATGAATTAACGAACAGCATTAGGCACACACCGACACGTCCGGACGTAATTCCGGAACGCACCCCTGTGTTCGGACAGTTGACAGATAAGATGTATTCAACGAATGTAATGCGCAGAATCGCAAATCAATTCTTGAACCAAATTTGGTGTAGTGTCAAACAGACAAAATGCTGGGCCACAATTTTTGAGATCATTTTTCATTTCAAATTTGGTTCAAGAAATGAAATCAAATCTGATTTCAAAAATATGGTAGTCTAATACAGCCTTAAGATGTCTTTATAACATTTTTTTAATCTTTTTGGACTTGTGTCATCTTTAAAGGAGTAAAAATTTCTAAAAATGAATCGCATCTCTTAGGTCCTCTCCACAAAGTCCACTCTCATCACTACATTCGCATCATAGACAAAACTCGTCGAATTTCTCATATTCGCATATCGCATTTCGCATGCATTTCGCATTCGGTCACGGCTCACAGAACTGACAGAACTCGAAGCACTGAACTAAAAATTCGACACTGTCAAATCAAAATGTTAAGTCTAACCTCAATCTTCAATCAAAAAGTTGTTCCGTTGTTCGCAGAGTTGCCAGACGTACGATAATTATCGTACATGTACGATAATTTTGCCTCTTGTACGATACACGATAATGATCTGCTATCGTACGCCTTTTGTACGATAATTCTGTCAGGCTTTGTTTTTTGTTGTTTTTCAGGGCAAAGTCATCCGTCTTTAAAAAATTTCTACTCATTAGGTCACAGAATCAGATACTTAATACTGAACAGCTGAACGCTTTGAGTGTCTGAGTTTACCTTGTCAATACCTTGTCATATATCCGGCAGATCGAGCCCGTCGTCATCTAGGATTGAAAACTTTAAGTTCTGAGGATTGTCGTTTGTCGCTCAACATTGCATAAAAAGTTCTGGTTGGACTGTTTGGTATTTACTAATCTGGTCCCCACAAGGTTACGTCTACGCTGCTCCAGTAAGGGTTCTTATATCTAGACTTACGATGTCAGGTCAGGTCTTTGTGTTCATCAATGGTATTCAGTTGTTTTTATGCATATTAACGTTATTTTGATACGTATATATTGTATGTGTTTTAAATATATTGTTTTTGTGGTATAGTATTCCATTTTTTCAAATAAATTAGGATAAATTAGGCGCATCTGGTAGTAAAATGAACCGTGCAATCCCCCGCCTTCAGCCATTTTTTTTTTTTTTGAGGGAGCACACTAGGTACGTAGGCAGCACAGACCGTTTTTTTAGTGCTGGGCAGTGGAAAAAAACTCTGTTTTATGGTCTGTGGCAAAAACCCTAGCAAAGCCTATATATAGCGTACGATAATTTTCGTCCCGAAACGATATTTTTTTGGGCACTTGTACGATAATTACTGCGAAACGATCTGGCAACCCTGGTTGTTCGTGTTCGTTGTTGTTGTGTTTTTGATGTGTTAGGTGTTTGTGGTGTTTATAAGTTTATAAATATTTTATCTATGAATAAAATTAATAAAATGAAAGACGCATTTCTTCAATCGTGAAATATTTCTGCTTAGATTTCAAAATGGTTGTTTGTCCCACAGAGCACGGCCTTCAAGCCGACGTAATATTTGTAATAGAAGGAACAGCAGTGAATGGGGCATACATAAATGATATAAAATCCAACTATATCATTCCTTCCCTAGAGTAAGCCTCTTTTATATTAATTTTTCAGGAATGTTAATTAGGAATTAATATCTTCTTGATTTTTTGGATATCAGTTAATGCAGACATACTTAGTTTACTCAGTTATATATAGCAGCATTCTCTTTGGTATTTCTTTGTAGCCCTACACTAAATTAAAAAAATCTGAGTTTACATATTACACACACACTAGCCCTACAAGCTGACAAACTTTCTGTGTCCATGAAACTGGCATTGTCTCATTTAATTTGCTGTGCTTCATTGGCGGATAAATAAGACAGCATCTATTTGCTAATCTGTAGGGTACCTCTGTAGTCTTTTTCAAGGTACACAATTATTGGTGAATTTTTTAAGATCTTTTGGATTTGGATTATTTTCTCTGACTTATGTAGGAAGTTACTTCTCAATTTAAAATAAAAGCTGTTAGTATAGCACCATTAGTTAATCAATAAATGTTTCTTACTCAGAATACTTGTTGTTTAGGGTTTCAACACCCAATCTCTTGGCTCCCTATTAAATGTCAATATCTAGGTAAAATACCTAGTGAATTTATGAACAAAGGGTTGAAATACAGTGAATTTATGAAGGGTTGAAATACAAAAATGCCAATAGCTTGACTATTTTCCAACGTATTATCATCACTCAAAAAACTGACTAAATAAAATCTACATAAATCTTGCCTAACACAAAATGACCTAAAGTTTGTAACCTCAGAGCCCTAGAGGTAGTGAAAATCTATGTACCTAAATATTTTATTTTGACAAATATGACTAGTTTTATGGTGGTTTTATGTGCTAGTAAAGAGCAATGAACCAAAGAGTCGACAACAGAATACAAAATAGATTACAGCAGTTGCAACAGCCCATCTAGTATAAATAAATTAATATCTATAAGTAATAGTAGTTTCAGTACAGTTCAGTACATTAACTTTTTTTCTGTGATGAATTAGAACGGATACTTGAACATGGTTTGAGGTACTGATCCGATCAGTGTAACCTTGCTGTTTAATGATAATAACTTCTTTCTGAGTAACCTGTACTTTAATCATATATACTATATGTTGTATAAAAAACTTTTTCAAAGAATTATTTGTTTTTCAGATATTTTAGTCAAGGAAATCTTGAGGAGACCAACTATATCTCAGAAAATGCAAATTCTATGTATGGGATCGTGATATATTATGCTGCAGATTGCTTGCCACATCCTAGCACTGATACATTTGGGCCATTTTCTAGCCCATCTAAGTTACTCAGTGCTATTGATAAATTAGAGTAAGTAGCAAACTTCAAGAATGTAAGATTCTTAATTTTTCATCTTTGAAGCAGATTAAAATCCCTTAATGAACTACTTAACTTTCCTCAGACTCAATCTTATCCTAACATATTTGGGAGTACAAGTGAACTGTTACAGAGCAGTAGTAACTTTGAGAAATCCTCAGCACACACTTGTGAATTGTAAGCTGGATCACAGAAAGTCCCTTAAGAATACTTGCTAGGTATCCACATGTGCACATTCATGGACTCAAGTCTGTAGAAGGTCCTCAATATTAGAAAACTGCCTCCCTTCTACCTTCACTTTCACATGCAGATACAGTGCAAGGTCACAAGGAACCAGGTCTGGACTGTAGGGAGGGTGTGCAAGAAGTTTCACTCTTGTCTTGGACAAATAGTAGTGTAGGCTTTGGCATGGTGAGCATTATCACAAGGGGGAGCCAGGTGCCCATTCTTGACTTAGGCTGTAAGCTCTTCATATATCCAGTGACTTTAGGCAGGCAATGTTCAATATACAACTCACCTCTGTTATTATCTTCTGTGTGTCCAAAGTAATACATTCCACAATTCCACTTGATTTCAATAATATAGTGTCATTTTTGTCTTAGGAGATCAAGATTTTCTAATAGCTAGGTGTATGCTCACCCTCAAATACTCAAACATTTTTGGACCTTTGGCTGACACATTGTAATAGTATTGATATACTGTGCGTTCCGATTCGAGCAGCAAACGCAGCACCTTCTGCAAGCATAGAAATCCGTTCCGATTCAAAAAGCTGTGCATATGTGACATCAGCGCAAAATGAATCGGAACGACTTTATGCGCAGGGCATGCGCGTGACTGAACAGTGGTTTGACATTCGATTTAATTGTAAGCAAAAGATGTCAAAAGACATCGATAATTTTATAAAATTACATGTATTTTATACATGTTTTACAAAAAAGTTGGTTTTATATGCGTAAACTGCCATCACATGGTTCTGCATGTGATGGCAGTTTTAGATTAGACAAGGTTGAGGTTAGAAATGTAACAATTTCCTATTGAATAATTGGTTTCTATACAAAAAACTGTATTGTAATTCATAAATGATAAACATGAGTAGATAAAAAAATATATTTGTTTCATATTCATCACAGATAGCTTAACCTAGCATCTAAAATATTTATCACATAAAACTAAACAACATATGGCATCTCTCATAGAAAATAAATAAACAATAAAAATAAAATAAAAAAGTAATGAGGTAAACAGGCAGCACAAACAGCTAAACTGAAACCTGAGGTGCAAACATACAAAACAAATGAAGAAAAAATATGCTGTGCCACCTGTCCCTTATGATCAGTAACCTCTTAATGTAGCATCACCTATTCCGCTGAAAGTGTGAGCGTTATAACTTCATTCGTTTCTTATACAAATACTGGTACCTCATAATAGTGTTCCATAACTTCCATAGCTTCTTTTCTAGTTTACTACTACACAAAATAGGGTAATAAAAATAAACTAAAGCCGTTAAGCTGGCTTATAAGACCAAACAAAAACAAAGGTTATGTTATGCTCACAAAACGTTCCGATTCGAACATTAAACGCATCAGACATCAATCGCATCAACTACTGCTCGTTTGACTGGCTGCAGTCTATGCTATGTCTATGCCTTCTAAAAAAGCGGAAGTGGGCGTGGCTATGCAGTGCTGCTGCTACGCCGGTGGATGATTCGGAACGCTTTTCTGCGCAGCATGCGCATAATGCTTGAATCGGAATGCACCCATAGTTTCATCATCTGACACAATGTTGTTTGCATACCAAGATTGCCCCTTATAAAAGTTATCTAGTGTCTCCCAGCTCTAACTGATGTGCTATGCTCTTCATTCAGTTGATGCAAATTGATCATGAAGAATCAAGCAAGTTGCTGGTGCATTTAGGCCTAAAGTACCCTCTATTAGTTGATTTAGATCTCTTGCCTGTTCTCACCAAGCCTTCTCCTCACAGCAGTAACTAAGTTCTGTAATGTAACATTTGTGGCCTACCCAGCCTCTTGGCATCCTCTAGAGTGAAATTTGCCCTTTGGAATACTCTATACCACTTGAATATTGTTGTACAATGTGGCCAGGCATCACCTAGTACACAAGTTATTTCTTCTAAACACTGGTCCATGTTTAGAGGCTATTAGCTCTTACTTTTTAAGATTTGACAAACTTAACTGTGAAGATAAGTGGAAGAGCAACTGTAGGCAAACTTCACCTCTACCATTGTGTGTAGAACTATGAATTCTATATTTGTGGCAATAAAGACATTTTTATAACCATTATATTTCATCATCATCATCATAGTCACAATGTCTTAACAGACATGTTGTGAACTCATAAAATGCATTAAACTCATTTTACGAATTTCTCTTGGGACATCTTAAAGATCTTTAATGCAGTAGTTTCCCATTTGCTTTCTGCATCCTCATGCCATTGACCAGATGTATCTACCGGTTCAT
Source organism: Callosobruchus maculatus (assembly GCA_951848785.1). Classification (NCBI taxonomy): domain Eukaryota; kingdom Metazoa; phylum Arthropoda; class Insecta; order Coleoptera; family Chrysomelidae; genus Callosobruchus; species Callosobruchus maculatus. The sequence continues at coordinate 23,095,281 of CATOUR010000041.1, read as the reverse complement.
CCGCCTTTAGGGGCAATTTCTCACCCTAAGGACAAGAAGGTGACTCTTGTCAACTCGTCCACCCAAAGCTGTTGGTTGAGAAGACGTTACTGCTTATACCGATAGTAGTTCGGTTACTTTTAGTCACCTTTTACAACACGCAGGATATACTATGGGAGATATTCTAACCCGCTCCCACACGGGTGAACCATTATATTTAATATATGGTAAAAACAAGAATTCTATAATATTCAAGAGTAATCCAAAAACTATACAAGATGAATAATGTTGTATTCCACAGATTGTTGGGTGGTAAGGGAGAATCACATGCCAATGTTGCTGAAGGGCTTGCTACAGCAATGAGTTGCTTCGAAGAGCTCCAGCAAAAAAAAGAATCAAGTGCAAATACTCAAAAGCATTGTATTCTAATATGTAACTCACCACCTTATACTTTGCCTGTTTTGGAGTCCCATGCTTATTCAGGAAAGACTGCTGAACAGTTAGCTACTGTTTTACAAGAGGTGAGCTGATTTATAGATAAGTCAAATTATAATTAACTAAAAAAATGGAAGACGGACTTGTTCTTGGCAAATAATAACTCTGGTAGGCCTCATCCACATATCCTGGAAACATATAATTATGATAGCTATGGTTGTACTAATATGATATGCTATGTAATCAAATAACATTATTAACATTATATAAATTTATAAAGTTTTTTTTGCTTTTTAGAATAACATAAATCTTTCTCTGGTATCATCAAGGAAAATCCCAGCATTGTACAAGCTATTTGAAAAAGCTGGTGGAGACTTGTCAAGCTGTCAAAATAAAAATTATGCAAAGGATCCTAGACATCTTGTACTGTTAAAAGGCTTCAGGTAATTTTTGGGCATATTGATTTGAAAACATTTACAATAACAGCATTACTTTATTCTCACACACATCTATCATGTATTGATTATTGAAGATCATTTTAATATCAGTTACAATCGTTTACAATATCTTAAAGGCCATCTGATTATGTGCGGCATTATAATCAAAATGAATGATAATACAATAAAAATATTTCTGTCCCATAGTCTGAAAGAACGCCCTTTGAGTCCACCTCCAGGGAATGTGACTCCAGGTCAGTCTCAGATTGCTGGAGGGGCACCTGCTTGTTTGACTATGACATCAATGCCTAGTCCTCTGCCTGGCAGTGACAGCCCCATACCTGGCAATAGTCAGAATTCTGGAATGCTAGTTAATAGTGCTGGTCCTGGGGTAGCTCCAAATCAAGGCGCTTTATACAGACCACCAGCAGCACAGGGTGAGTTCAATTGAGAAATAGAGATACTAATACTGCTACTAATTTGCAGTCATCACAACACTAAGAGTAGAACTACGAGTTCAACAGAGCTGTAAAAATAGGGGGAGAGGGGGTGTTAGCAAAACTCTTAATATTGGGGTTGAAAAAATTTATGAAACTTTATTTGAATGTTGCTTTATTTTCAAAATACAGCCTGTTCAAATCACAAACACTACACAGATTTTCTTAAACCTAACACATGTTAGCTAACTATTTATCATGCTCAGGGGTTGAGTTTGAATAAACAAAACACTTGTTCGGTTTGAAAAAATATGTTTGACGAATGGTTAGACTGTATATTTTTTGTGGTTGTTACGCCAAAGGTTCCAATGTCACATTAAATGGTTTGACTTACTTTTACTTCCCGCATCGATAGGTGAGGGGAGTGTTGTAGTCTTGAAAATTATCGATTTTGAGGTAATACTCTGTTTGGCCGTTTTATGATGTCTACATAACGAAAATCTACGTCACTCATTTCCGTCGGTCTGTCTGCCTGTCAGTCTGTTTGTCTGTGGGCGTTTTTCTAGCCTCGTAATCTCAGTAACCGTTCCATGGATTGTGACGAAATTTATAAAATTGGTGCAAGAGCGGCGGAGTAATTGGCAAAAAACAAAAAAATCAAAATGTTCCTCGAATTTCGTCTTTAGGCGTTTGAAGGGTTCCTGATCATTTTCTACTTTTTTCGGGTGGGGGTGAAATCGAGGTGGTTGGGGGTGGGAGGGTTGTAAAACTGAAAACATTTTTGTATTCATAATAGGCCCTGCGTTGACCTGTGAAAGAAAGACCTAGCGGCACAATACACGTTATTAGGTCCATCCGAACATTGCCTTGCCCATTACTGAAAGCAAGGGACTCATAATTTTGTGATGTATTCCTCCGAGTATTGCTTGAGATCGTTCTGTATTGTGTAACGGCGAAATTATTGAATTGGTTTTAGTGAAATTTTGTCGCAGTATTATTACCGTGGTGAATATGGAAAACGCGTATGGTACTATGGTTATAAAAAATCGTGTCAGTGGCGGCTCAGCAATAATAAAAAAATTAAAATATAAAATAGCTCAAAACTTTTACTTCCCACACCGATAGGGGCGTTATATGATATCTACATAACGAAAATTCAAGTCATTTCCGTCAATAAGGTGTGGGGAGTACTGAGTCAAGAGGCTTGACGCTATTAGTTCAGATTTTCATAAATTTATCGACCTTTTGCGTTTAATGTAGAATTTTCCATTTAGATTTTTTGTCTACAAATATGTTTATATTTGCTTCTAGCTATGAATCAGGGAATGGTACCACCACAAAAAGGAGTTGTGAATGTTGGAAGGATGATGGGCAATCAACCCATGCCTATCATGCAGGGACAAGCTCCGCCTTATCACACAACAGGTGAGATATGGCCACATTAAAAATGCTGTGCAACTTACAGAAGATCAGTCTCCAATATTTGTTTTTCAATATACAACCAATCTGCAAAAGATTAAATTGCAATGATGACTGCTGGCTTTTTGGTTGTTTTATAAAGTATACATCTTGCTACTTCTATAATATGAGGTTAAGTGGTACATCCCTGTGTAGGGAATGTAAATGGCAAGATGAGACTATAAATGATGTTCTTTTCTCAGGTCATGTGAACAGGACGTCTCCACACTGGACGATGCCTCCTCCTGCTCAACAACCAAGGCCTTATCTGCAGCAACCAAATCAACAGGTGAACACCACGCAAGGCAGTGCACTAATTGCCCAACTTACTCAACCGCCTTCTTCTATATCTGGAACTGGAGTTAATCAATTCGGTCAAAGTAAGGAAAATTACTAGTACTATTACGACAATCTTTTCAAACATGTTTCTTGTATAAACATTCCTTACCGACGTTAAAATACTCAATATTTTTGTACTAATATGTTATAAATTTTGTTGTAGTGACTGGGAATTCGCCCATCAATAAGATGAACATGGCACCACAAGGCAATATGCAGCAGTCATTACCCCAAAATCAGCCCAACATTCAGCCACCAATGGTTCAAGTGTCTCAAGCAAATCAGGTGGCTACCTCTCAAGCACAGGTATCTTCCTTAGTTTGTTGTTGTAGTTCAACTAGTATTAATATTTTTTGTATTTTTTTTTATTCAACTCTAGGCTAAGTTTGTTATCTAGCAGACATTAAATAGTTCATATTTTTTTTCAGAATATGCCTCAAGGCCAGCCTTCACAAATGGGTCCTGTGAGAGAGAGGCATACCATTTGGCAGGGACTTTTGGAATGGATAGAAAAGCCAAAAAATACCACAGATCAACAAAAAATTACCAAGCATGTACCTTGCCAAGTGTCTGCAAATTCCAAAGATGGGGAACCAGAGCTGTAAGTATATTGTTACAAGTCTTTAGTCCGATTGGGCAAGGAAACACTTGGTACGGAATTCACTATTTATTTGCACTAACTATATACACTACGCCTAGCCTAATACTTAACAGTCTAATTTATCTACAGTCACTACACTAATTTATATTGGTCCTACACTTCACTAATTTATGTCACAGTTCATTTATTTTGCGCGCGCCACTGGAACGTCGTCGCGTATTACTACCGAACACTGACTGCTGCACTCTATTGACACTAACTGTCGCTGCCTGGCTGCTGCTTATATAGATGCCTGCTGAACGCCGAGAACCCTAGCGCGCCGCTACCGTCGGTTCTGGAAAGCTTCTGGACGTCTGAATTCTAGATCAGATGTAAATCGACTCAGTCGTCCAGGGCCGGACTGGCACACTATGTATATTCAAAATTCAAGTATCGACCCTTTTTGAATCAGTTTTGCCTATATTAATTCCCCAATTACTAGGATTTTTTCGTTATCCATAATAATATGACTACATGACGTTTCACTTGTATTTTTAAAAAATTGTATTCTGTGATCTGATGTATGCATAGTAATTCCTGAGAGGAGAGTGAGAGAGACTTCACTTTTAAAAAATGTGATTCGAGAACAATAATACACTACTATCATGTTATGTACACTCAACAAAAGCACAAATTATATAATGTTATGCATTTTTCCAGGAAAGCAGATGGGTGGCCTCAAAAACTCATAATGCAGCTTATGCCGAAACAGCTGATAGGGAATATTGGTGGGATGTATTTGAAAAACTCCAAGTCAGTATTGTTTCACCCGCAGCCCTGTGATGCATTGGAATCTCTTACTAGGGTCATGAGCTCAGGATTTGTGAGTTATTTTCACAAAGATATATTGTACATACTCATCAGTTATGAAAAAACTGACGATTCAAATAACCTTTCATGGAAAAGAACACCTCTTTGAGTTATGGAAGTATTTTTAAACAGGTCTCCCCACTAAATTCTATAATTTTGTCGGAATCCTAATGAAGCAAAGTGGTTTATATTTTCTGTGACGATAATGCAATTATTGGGTCGAAGAAGTGTTTTAAAAAACTGGACTGTTTTTAAGATTATTTGACATTTCTTAGTTTTGTAAACCATCGAAGTATACAAAAACTGTTATGATCATATGTTGAGAGAGTTGCAAATACTATTTTTTTCTAGGCTGGATGTGTCCATTTCACCAGTATTCCAAACCCGTCATCGTGTGATATCAAGGTTCTTATTCTTCTTTATACAGCCGACAAAAGGGCGTATTTAGGCTTCATACCCAACGATCAAGCAGCTTTCGTAGATCGACTAAGGAAAGTTATACAGCAACAAAAGGCAACTCAAACAAAGCAGGTAAAGACCTTTCCAATTTTTTACTAAATATTACAATAAAATGTTTCGAAAGCATGGTATGATAGGTCGTTCAGTACCCTTGAAAGGCCTACATGGTTTTCTTTTTTATTTGTTTTTCTTACGAAAATATTACGTTTCAAATAAGTCCTTATTTTATTTATCTTACACTTATGAATTTACGAAAAAAATAGGTTTGTGTATGAAATCAAATGCACTATAAGATTTTAGAAAAAAGAGTAATCTTCATTTATGTAAGAAAAGGTTTGAGGAGCTATTTGAAAAACAAAGTTGGAGGTGAGTTTTAGGGATTGAAGTACAAAAAAAATGTTGAAAGGCCCACATGGGTCTCCTTTTTATCTGTTTTTCTTACAAAAATATTGCGCCTCAAACAAATCCTTATTTTATTTAACTTATGCTTATGACTACGAAAAAAAAATAGGTTTGTGTATAAAATCAAAGGTACTACAAGATTTTAAATAAAATAGGGACTTAATTTGTGTTCGGGCCTATGCCGTGATCTCAAATTGATCAATTTATTTACTACGGTATCATTTCTGATGATACATAGGACCGTTTACTGCAAAAAGTTAGCAGAAAACTTGATCCAAATGAAAATAACACTAAAAAGAAAATTTTACTGTAATTTGAAATAGCTGCTGATGACGTCACCTGTAGGGAACCAATAAGAAGCGTCCTTCCATGTTCCTCTCCCAGTAAATGATTTGCGACAATGTGTCACTCTGAACAATCTTCTTTTCTTTGCTCAGAACATAAAGTACACTCGATGTAGCACAAAATTTTTTTGACAGTTTACATGCTTGAAACGTCATACTGACAACATTGTGCTGAACACAGATCTGTCAGGCAGGCGCACAGAACTCAAATATTGAGTTGTGTCTCAGGCCCTTAGGCGAGGAAAGAGAGAAAATGCTATTGCTTTGTGCCACTGAGCTCTTATTGGTTCCCTACACGTGACGTCAAGACCTGGGCGGGAAGTGTATGGATTCAAAAAATTCAATATTTAGAGCAATTTTTTTCGGTTCTAAATACGATAGAAAAATTTTGTAAAATTATTTATGGCATCTACGTGGTGTCAGGGTTCGTTTAAGCCACTAAACCAAAAATGTGGTATAGGCCCATTAAGGGTTGAAGTACAAAAAACAGTTTTGAAAGCATGATATGGTAGACCCTATAGTACCTTCAAAAATTCCACTCAGTTCTCGTTTGAAATATATATCACGACTCTGGGACACCCTAATGTAAAAATGTTTTTACTTTTGTATTATCGCTGTAATGGTGTACTGTGTGCTTGAAATAAATAAATAAATATTCGTCTTGTATATCCTTACCTGTACCTTTAGGGTGTTCCACCAGGAGGTCCCATGAACCCAGGTCAAGTGGGGCAGGTTGGTGCCCCCCAACAAATGGGCGGAGCTAATCCCGTTACGTCGCAGAACGCCCAACAACAGAACATGGTAATTTCGCAGACCAACGCGATGTCGATGGGCGGAGGGCAGATTACGCAAAACGTCAGTTCTGCTGGGCAGCTGGGGCAACCTATGGGCGGCATCATCGGTCAAAACGTATCACCAGGTGAGTGAAAGTAATTTGTTGCCACTCATTGAACGGTGTTGGACCACGGTAAAAAAAGCGGTGCTTTTTACGCACCAATAAATGGACTAGTATCAAGGGTTTGGAAACAAAGGTTAAATGATTATAGCTTCTTAGTGTATAGAAAAATAGGTGTACTGATACATTTTGTTACTCTCTGCATCATTTTGTGTTTGTGTGTTTTAAATAAAAAAAGAATTCAAATTTAGCCAATCAGTGCGGAGCGCGCCATACATCAATTGCATTGTTGCCTTGTCAACTCCCAAATCGCGGCATTGGCCCAATTCTCACGAAACAAACTACTGTTTGTCTTCCGTCAAGGGGATGCCTTATGGGATCTCTTGGCCGTGCGACATGAAGAAAGGTTCTATGAGAGGAAGCTATGTTCTGTGAATTGTGCAGTTGGTTGTCAAGTGAAGTATAACCGAAACTTATAATTTTATAAATTTATGCCATATTCCTTCATCATCATCATAGTCACAATGTCTTAACAGACATATTGTGAACTCGTAAAATGCATTAAGTCGGAGCTAGAGTATTGCCGACACGAATATTATCAATAGTTTTGAGAACTTTAGCTCGCCATCTTTCGCGATTTACTGTCAGTTCAGTGGCGCTCTTGATACTCATATCCAGCAACTGTTTCGTCGTATCCACCCAGCGTGTAGGGGAACGGCCACGGTGCCGTCCACTCGGGGCGTGACCCTGAACTACAAGTTTCTCCATATTATCGCTTCTGTGTATATGTCCGAAGAATGTAAGCATTCTTGTCGACACAATGGAGGATAGTCTCTTTGGATTACCGAGCTCATCCATTATGGAAACGTTAGTTCGATGGGCGTTATAAGGAACTCTCAGCACATTTCAAAAGCATCTATGCGAGCTCGATCTGCCTTTTTAACAGTCCCAGTTTCCGAGGCATACAAAAATATGAAGAACACAAGAGACTGAATCAGCGACATTTTGGTAGCTTTAGTGATGTTATGGTCACGCCATATTTTAGTAAGCTTTGTCATGGCCACACGTGCCTATTGAATGCGTTGTTGAATCTCATTTAATCCTTCATATGCAATCATGCGCGGTGCTTTCTAGCGACCTTACCGTTAAAATTAAAAGAAAATGGCTTAACTAAAAGACGTTTCTTTTCAAATCGTCTACTTGTAGAAAATAATTTCAAAGATGGCGGACATCTGGATATACCGGAAGTAGGCATCAACTTTCTTATTTTAAATAGAACATCCTGTATATTATTACGTTTTATTAAGTTTTTGAATTCAGCATCGATTTTTAGGTCCAGTTTGTAGTTTATGTCTACGCAGCCTATTTTCGAAGTTATTCAGCAATCTTTAGAAAATTTGACGTTTGTAGTACTTTACAAAAAATGTTAATATCTCGAAAACTAAGCACGACAGAAAGATGTGGTTTTCGGCTCCAGACCGAACAAGAAACATACTTGTGTCTTAGTAAGATCATTCTTCCAAAAGCACATTTAATAATAGACTAGCAATTTTCAAATTTGAAAAGTTTAAAACAGTAAAAACTTTTTTTTTCAAATGGGATGGTATGATGTTTCACATTCGTGGATGCGAAATTAAATTCTCTTTCACTTTTATCATATGTTGTTCTATCTGTGGTTTTCAAGATATTTACGATTTTGTAATTTTTCCGTAATGGCGCGTAGGAATTGGAAAAATTGTAGGTGGCGTGGCTCGCAGACGAAACAATTGGCTGAAACTTTAAATCTAAAATGTTTCGGCCTCTAATACTAAAATGTGCAGCCGCTCCATCTAACTATAATCACATTATTCTAAAAAACTCCAGTGGTAAATTTTCCAGCAGGTTTTCCAAATTTTCATTTTGAAAATTTTGGAAAACATTAGTTTATGATGCGATTTCCAATAATACCACCCCAAATGTTTAGACTCCATACTGGTTGTCAACATACCTCTTAAAATTTGGATTTACGTCGGCGTAAAATAGAGAGAAGGACACATGTATTTAATGAAGGTTATGTGTTTGACGTTCTCGCAATTGTTGTTGAAGATCCGCATAGCAGTACTACAGCAGAAATTAGTCGCTATTTTGGCATTGGTCAAACATCTGTGAACATGATCTTATGACGTGCAGCACTTGCGACGCAAGACTTTGAAAATCGCATGAATTTCTATAATTGGAGTCGTGCTGGAGTTCAAGAAGATGCACTCCTTTTTAACAGTGTGTTGTCATCAAATTTCATCATCTTCATCATAGTCACAATGTCTTAACAGACATGTTGTGAACTCGTAAAATGTACACATTTTACGAGCTTCTCTTGGGATATCTTTAAGATCTTTAATGCAGTAGTTTCCCATTTGCTTTCTGGATCCTCATACCGTTGACCAGTTGTTTCTAGTGGTTCATCCGCCTTTAGGGACAATTTCTCAACCCAAGGACAAGGAAGTATCCTGACTCTTCTCAACTCGTCCACGCAAAGCTGTTGGTTGAGGTTGCTGCTTATACCGACAGTAGTTCGGTTCCTTTTAGTAGCCTTTTACGACACGCAGGATATACGATGGGAGATATTCTAACCCGCCCCCACACGGCAAGAAGATCGCGATAAATATCCACAAAAACAAAAAAATAACACCGAAAAACGAACCTTAGAGCAGCTGTTGGGCTCATTCTCACCAGTTTTGATTACCATCTTATAACTTCAGCATTGTGGGATGAACTGCAGAAAAGTTTATTTCCTGATACTTACAATTTATAGCACTTCAAGACAAATATGAATAGACACGTTTCTTCCACGTGGGAAAAAAACATTGAAAACACAATTAAGATTGAGGAGAACAGAGAAAAAAACAAGATATAAAAGAGATAGTTTTTTTCATTATACGCAAAGTGTATTACTTCGTTATTTATATTTTTCCGCTTTTAGAAGCAGTATTTATGGTAGCCTGTGACCATGTTCTAGTAGTATCTTCAAACGCGCATAATGAGGCAAATAAACAAATATGAAATCATTTTTTGTTTCGAATGACATCAATCCTTAACACGTTGACTGCCACCGTACTTGGGTAAAAACCTTTTCCCGACGCCACGATACAAAATTGATTGCAAGATATTTTGTGTTTCCAATATATATTGATAAGGGTAATGAATGTTTAGGAATTTTTATTGATCTAAGCAAAGCTTTTGATTTAGTTGACCATGAAATACTTTTAAGAAAACTTGAAATGTATGGTATAAGAGGACTTCCTCTTGAGTGGTTTGAAGACTATCTGGCTAACAGAAAACAATATGTTGAAGTTGAGTCAGTAAGATCGCAAAAACTTCAAACTAATATAGGCATACCACAAGGTTCAATTCTTGGCCCTCTCTTATATATCATATTCGTAAATGACTTTTGCAGTAATAAATATGTCATGTATGCTGATGATACGTCATTAATTATTGAAGGAGAAGATCTGACAACGGGAACATCGAAATCAACCAACGAATTACTGAGAGTTGAGAAGTGGTTTATTGACAACGGCCTTGTACTCAACCAAAGCAAAACAACTTTTTTGAATGTAGGCGCAACACGTCTAACTATAGTTTGTTAGTCAGATCTCTTAATGGGTCAATAGCACTGGTAGAGACAGCTAAATTTCTAGGTGTCCACATTATGGCCAACTGTAAGTGGACAGCACATATAGACACTGTCTGCAAAAAACTGTCATCAGTATCTTATTGCATCGGCCAGTTACGCTTTATCATTGATAAAGATGTTCTACTATGCATTTTTCCAGTCAACTCTATCGTATGGTATAGCCGTTTGGGGAGCAAGTAGCCAAGCAAGGAGAATCTTTATTATGCAAAAAAGAGTTGTGAGGTTGATTGCTGGCGTCAATAACAGAACTAGCTGCAAACAAATATTTTCGCAGCTAAATATCATGACGCTGCCATCATTATATATTTTTGAGCTACTGAAGTGAAGCTAAATATTGACAACTTCTGCAGGCTTAACTGTCATAACAACTACTCAACACGAAATGGTAATACATTAATTGTTCCTTCTCATAGACTTGCTATCACAGAAAATAATCCAAAGCTTATGGCAATCAAATTGTATAACAGATTACCTAACCGTTTCAGAAACATGTCTGAGACTAGGTTTAAACTAGAGTTGAAATTATTTTTAATTAGGAAAGGATACTACTACACCGCTGAGTATCTTGGAGACATTCTAATTCTTTAATATTTTTTTTATGAGTAGATACATGTACAAGTTTTAAATTTTTGTGTTTTTGGTGTTGTAGTTAATTTTGTGCATATCAGGTGTTAAGTGTTTTACGTTGGATTTTTTTACTCGTATCATATACTATCTGTTTGAAGACATTTTATTTACATCATGAGCGCAATCCTCGCTTTTTATCACAATATTATATAATCGTTGCAATTTTTTCAAGATATGTAAACCTAACTTTGACATGTACAAGTTTTAAATTTTTCTGTTTTTTTTTTTGTTGTTTTTAGTTTCGTGTACATCAAGTGTTAAGTGTTTTATGACTCTTATCATAATTATATTCATCTATTCGAATACATTTTGATTGACATCGTGAGTGCGATCCTCACTTATAATCATAATATTATATAATTATTGCTATTTTCTTTAAGAAATGTAAACCTGACTTTTTGACATGTTCTATATCATCTGTGATGATCAAAAGAATAAAGATTAACCTATCTATCTATCTATTAATAAAATATTTTCTTTGTCGCCACAGTGTATTTCATTAGTGTATTGCAGACGCTCAGTGGTACAAATTTCAATAGAAATGCCACGAGCATGCTCGTATCGGGCGCTGTAAATCTCTCCGACTAAAACGAGATAACTTCTGGTGGACGTCTGACTTCTTGGCAGTCAACGTGTTAAATGTAGCTTCACCGTTATTATTAACGGTCATGTAAACTGGCATGATTTGCATTTTTACACCGACGTAAATCCAAATTTTGAGAGGTTTGTTGTCGTTGTTCGTTTGCAGACGTGCATCCAGGCGGAGCGGGCGCTGGCGGTATGCGCGCCAACATCCGCATGCCGAACGCCGGCGGGCCAAACAGCGCCCCGGGGGCGGGTCCTCCGGGTCAACAGAACCCGGGGGGCGGCCAACCGGGGGCGGCGGCCGCAGCGGCAGCCGCAGCAGCCGCCGCCGCTGCAGCCGCGGGTAGGATGCCCCCGCAGGGGCAACCGGGGCCTCCCGGTGGACCGGGGGGCCGCCCCTTCGAGAACCTGATCGAAGCCGAACGCCGCCAGAACCTGGAGAAGATCAACCAGCTGAAGCAGACCTTGGAGGCGGCGCAACAGCAAGAGCAGCAGTACAAGAGCCAACTGGAGATCATCAGCCACATGAAGACGTCGCAGCTGCAAGAAGCTTTGCAGATCGCACAGCAAACCGAGATGCAGTACAAATTGTTGGAAAACGTAAGTTGGTGCTAATGAGTTCGATGAGTTTATTCTACAATTCAGTTGTTCATACCAGTCTGACAGGTTGTCAACTCAATTATGTTAGATGCATTGCTCCTATAATTTATAAATAATACGCTCGTGTACTTATTTTATTCATTTTATTCCATGTCTGGGGAGTTGCTGCCCCTACTACCCTACTACTACTGAACATTTTATTTTCTTCTTTTTCTTTTTAGAGCATTTAGATAAAGGCTTTTTTGTAAAGGGTTTTTCCTTTTAATTTAATTTTTACTTTTTGGTTACGGAGCTTATAATCATTTTTTAACCAGTATTGTTATTCTCCGTGAACGTTTTCATTTAATACTCATATACTATAGGAAAGTATAAAAAACCTCAAAAGCCCGCTATATTGGATTAAGAGTGATGTCAGAATATTTTTCTAATTACTCTCGGCAATCTCTTTCATTTGATACCCATATTGTAGAAGTGCATGAAAAGTAACTATTTCGCTATCTTGGACGGTCCGTCATATCATATTGGATTTAGAATGACGTTACTTTATGTTTCGAGTTGCTCTTAACAAACCCTTTCTTTTGGTACCCATATGTATAGAAATGCATTAAAAATAACTATTTCATCTTGCTCAGTCCGCCATATTGGACTTAGAATGACGTCACACAGGTTATCGTGTGTTGTCATCCAAACTAAACGTGTATACAAAATTTCAGCTCAATCGGTTGAAGATATGTGCTTCAAAATTGAGTAACAAGATTCTACCCGAACAAACATACATACATTGCGAGTTAAATAAACGCTTAAAAGCTTTTAAACCTTTATTAAAATGAACAATCAGGGAATCAGGCACTACCAACAAATCACTCAAGATTTTAGGAGCCGACATTACAAAAACATGATCTGGCACGAAACTGCAACAGCTGTTGGAAACAAGTTCGGATACCTATTCTTGAACCTGCGCGTCAACAAACTTCTCCTAATCTAACCTCTTCTTAGCAGCCGCGCTGCCCTGGTGTGGTAGACATTGCCTTCTGGCCTACTCAGATATAAAAAAATCCTTTTCCTTTTTATCTGTTCATTTGTTCGATTGTAATCGGTATAAGTAATTTCGACTTCGTCTTTTCGTAGCAACAAAGGCAACAACAAATCGCAAACCAGGGTAATCCTCAGGGTAACCCAGGACAGAATCAACCAAGGCTGATGAGACCCATGCCTAACAATCCTGGGCTCAGGCATCTTTTGCAGCAGGTAAGCACCTCCACAAAAAATTGAAATGCTAATCACTTATTAAATATAAATCAGGAAGACAGACTTTTGCATTCTTTCCATATTTAAACAAATCTAAAACTGTTTTGGAAGCTGTAACTATATTACTAAATAATTGATACCAACGACGTTAAAAGAATATAGACATCTCACCGCTGGTGGTCATAGTAAACAAACGTATTTTGCATCTTTCCGAAATTTCAGTACTTCTAAGCAGGGAGAAAAAAAGTATCTCAGAGCTTGTAGTAGTAGTAGTATAGATTTATTTAGCATAATTGCTAAAATATAACAGTTACCAAGAATACAAACTATTTTAATTCGCTGAGTACATTCATAAGAGTACGTCACTATAAATTTTGTATATCCAAGAAATACTTTTTCAATCTTGTCTTGAATTCTTTCAAATTGGTACTTGATTCAATATGATTGTCCAATTTATTAAATTCGTACAACCCTTTTTGGAACACCGATTTATTTGTCATATTGCAGTTGCAAATTTGTAGGTCAAAATCTATACTTCCTCTAGTCGAATAGTTATGATAGTGATTGTTTAATTCTGTTTAATTCGTAAAATTATCTAAAATTTCCGGCAATAAATGATGTTTTAATCTAAATATGAAAATGATAACTAGATACAATTGTTACGAGGCGTGCGTACTATCCGGGCCTGAAGCCGGTCCTGGTGCTAGGCACAGGCGCTGCCTGCCCGAGCGGCGGAACGAGGAACCAGTAGTACCACTATGGCGATTGACACGGCGTGTGGTATATTATTGTAGCGGTGCGATATACATCGATTGTGGCGAATAAACGGCGATTAAATTGATCCGGCGATTGTATTCCTTTAACACAATATAAAATTCTTTATTTTCAACCATTGTTGTTCTTTTAACATATAACTTACCTTTGTGAACTTATTTTTATTCAAAATAATTATTCTCATTGCTTTATTTTGCAATACTTGTAATTTTGAATATATGGCTTCATTTGCGGTATATAAAATAGTTGAACAGTACAATAAATGAGGAAGAATTATAGTCTTGTACACAATTTTTTTAGAATAAACACAGGCTTTGGAAATTCTATAAAAGTAATATAGATTTTTGGATATTTTTGAAATAATATAATTATAATCAAAGTAATCCTCAAATTTTAATCTACTGTCTACATATATGCGCAGATATTTGATAGATGTAACTACTTCAATTTTGTCATTATTAACAAAAAAAAGTATTTGGTGAAGTCGTTTATATATAAAATCAATAAACTTCTATTTATTAAGTAATTTTGGAAAATTTCATCTACTGGTCCCCTGAATCCATAGTGATGTAATTTCTTTGACAACTTATCCCTGGATATAGTCTCACATGCCCTCTTGAAAAGTAAAAACACTGTTAGTGTACATTTCTTCTCATCCATAGAACGTCTCCAATTTTCTACTACCACTTGAATTGCTGTTTTGTGTAGAATATGTCTTTCTGCTTTAATACGTGTGCTGTTTGAGTCATATTTTGTGAATATTATAATAATATCTACATCAAACAATCGTGAAACGTATTAAGTGTACAGAATAGATAGTAGTTGTCCAGAATCTTTGGATTTGATAACGTGTTATTTGACATTATGTTTATGGGTACTTTACCGTAAAATTAGCGTTTTTGTTGTTACAACTATTGATCTATTATAGAGCATTCGATTAACTGAGCTTGATTCCGCTGAGGTAAAAATAAAGACCTTTGATTATTTTTCTTATTGTTATTATATTGTTTTTGTCCGGCACACTGCCCAAATTTTGATACGCCTATGTTTTCTGACAAGTAACCGCAACATGCCTGCCACTGTATGAAGATGGCGGCTGTTTATTCTGTCAATGTTTAGAAGGACATTTCGTGAATGAATAGAAAGATCCAGGTTTTTTCATCGTCGTTGGTTGATACACTGTGTATTTCATGACAGGAATTAGACCAACAGCGAAACTTATTTTGTGGAAAAAATTTTTGCACATGTGCTTTTATACAGGGTGACCGACGGGAACCGGACGTTTTTCAAATGGTTAGTATAACGCCGCTAGCGGTGGTAGGGAGGGGATTCAGGTATCAGTCGCCTTGCTGTATAATGCCATTTTAGTAACTATGGAGCAGTGGACCGTAGAGCACCGTATGTTCGCTTATGACGCGTATGTTAAAAATGCTGGGTCGGTCACGGCCGCGCAGCGACTGTTCCGCGTTCATTTTAATCTTGGACGCCACGATATTATCTCAAGCCACAATACCATTCTCGGATGGGTTAACAGTCTGAGAACAACAGAAATGATTGTGAAGAAAAAGCCACCTGGTCCCACAAAGAGCGGGTGAGACAAGCGCTTATTCGGAGCCGTCAACGGTCTGCACGAAGGCACGCGCGTGAATTAAACTTAAGTCGTGAATCAGTGCGCATAATATTGAAAAAAGATTTAGCGTTTCATCCTTACAAGATGTGTATTGTTCAGCAGCTTATGCCAACAGATTATGAGCAACGAGAAGACTTCGCCATTCGAATTCAAATGCTGCTTGGAGACCATGAAAGTGCAGTAATGGTCATGAGTGATGAAGCTCATCTTCATTTAAGCGGAGAGATAAACAAACAAAATTTCCGGTACTGGTCTCCAGGTGGCTTTTTCTGCACAATCATTCCTGTTGTTCTCAGACTGTTAACCCATCTGAGAATGGTATTGCGGCTTGGAATAATATCATGGCGTCCAGGATTAAAATGATCGCGGAGCAGTCGCTGCGCGGCCGTGACCGACTCAGCATTTGTAACATACGCGTCATAAGCGAACATACGGTGCTCTACGGTCCACTGCTCCATAGCTACTAAAATGGCATTATACAGCAAGGCGTCCGATACCTGAATCCCCTCCCTACCACCGCGAGCGGCGTTATACTAATCATTTGAAAAACGTCCGGTTCCCGTCGGTCACCCTGTATAACATCTACTGCGCTAACATATTGTTTTTCTTTAGCAACCCCAGTTCCGCCAAATAATCAACGTCCAACAGATGGGTGGAAATGGTCCGAGACCTCAGATGGGCCAGCAGATGCCCAACCCTTCGAATAATCAACCCAATAGCTTTGAAGACGTGGCCAATTTCGACTTCAACACTATGATTTAACAGTTTTACATCACCAAGGCTGGAACGGTTGGAAAAGGCCACCCTGATCTATGATACCAGAGACTACAGAAAAAAACATAATAATCACGAGACATTTTTTCGTTTTCGTACCTCTTGTTTTCCTCATTTTTGGATGTTTTCTACTGCCCTCGGTAGTTTTTTCTACTCATAGTATCACTCATGATTCATCGCAAGACGCTGGACGATCAATGAAAAAAAAAAAAACATTATTAACTGGTCAACGTTTTGTCATTTGAATTTTGTGAGTGAATTAATTGGCTCTTCTTCGTAAGCTACGTCAGTCAGATTCGTGAGCTGTCTGTCAGCTTTAAAATGAAATTGAACAAGTCGGAAGTGAAAGAATAAGAATGTAGACATACAGGGTGTTCTAAAAGTTGGGAATTTCCTTTTTAGAAGCAACGGCAAAGCTAATGCACGGTCAACCAGCAGCAAAACAGTTAAAAAATTCAAGCAAGTACTCACTATTTGGTTGCTACAAAGTTGTAAGTGCGGTCCTGTAGCAGGCGTCTTACAGGTAAAAGTACGATTTACGATGTCTTCTTCAATTTCAACCATACGAGTTTGTCTAGGTCTTCCAGCGTGTCCAATTCAGACATCCTGTGTCTCCAGCTCTTTGCACGAGCGAGACAAATCGATGAGGTGCAGGGTGAGTACGGTTAGGGAAACGATCGGCGGAGCCTCAGCGGTATTTTGATCTCACTCACCGTACATTAAAATAATGTCCACCAGTTCATTATTGTTAAAAGCATGCGCCATTGTTGTTGTTTTTAAAGTCCAATTATCAAGCCTGCTCGAACACTATGCGACAGCAAGGCGACGTATGACGAACTGCCTGTTTTCTCGCAGGCACCGCTGACGGGAGCAGAGACAGACTTAGAATTGAGCATTTCTTTAGCGGTCAGTATCTTGTTTTCTCTAAATATTTCGTTTATATGTTACTGGGAAAAAAGACTCATTTTGGCCAGTACTATCTGCTGTATGAAGTCCCAACTTATGAAACACCCTGTATATCCAGGAATATAGGTAGTTGTGTTATGTTTTGTTTGTTTTTTATTTACAAAGTGATAATGGGAGGTATTAGGAAGCTATTGTAGATCTATGAAACTTTTGTGAACTCTACTATTATTTATACGTATTCCAAAAATATAGTTGGATATTCCACCGTACTTCACTAGCCCATAAATAAAACCACATATACTGAACATGCACTTTACTGATATTCCGGCCACCTCTGTGCAGGCACGTATTAAGGATTTAGGTGGGGGGGGGGGGGGGCAGACACCTTTCAATTTTTTGCTTGGATGGCGCTTCATCAGCAAAACAAGATATTCGTCCCGGGGGAGGGGGGGTCTCAAAAATCGTATTGTTAGACATGTGAATTGCATTTTTAGCTGTAACCCCCTATAAATACGTTGCCTCTGTGGCTTTTACCAAAGTACAAAAATTCTTGAAGATCACAGAGTCACTTTAATTCTGTGACACTTGTTGACAATTGAAATATAAGACGAGGTAATACATCGGCGTCTTAGGCTCAGTTTCACAATCATTGCTAACCCCTGGTAGTCACTTAACCGACAGATGGAAGTTAACCAGTAGTTATCGGATCGCTGTGTTTCAGAAAGAAAATCAGTGGTTCAGGTTATTTATCTTCAATTTGACGAATAACCTAACCTTTTGTATTCATATTTTTGACTTGCGTTACAACAGACTATAATCAAAATCCATCGACGTCTTAGACGTCAATGTCAAAATGCTTATTTTTATAACCTCCAAAGCAACCTCGTGTCACCGGTTGACCACAACAAACGTCAAAGATAACTCATACTCTATCCTTGGATAGGGTATGAAACGCAAAATGTTCGCTAACCACTAGTTTTCTTTTGACCTCTAGTTAACTACCGATTGTCAAACTGGGCCTTAAAATCACAATATGAGTTAATGGTATGCCACACTGCTACACCCAAGATACCACAAAAAGTCAATTCCTAACACCGCTGTCAAGCAATTTTTTTCAAACTTTACACTTTGATAAAGGCCACAGAGGTGGCAGAGACGCCAGTAAAGTTTATGTTCCAGTATATGTGGTTTTCATTGATGGCACAGTTCAGCACAATAAAAACAGACAAGAAAACCACAGGATATGAGCCTTTTAGAAATTATATTGGCCCCTTTAGAACAGAACTATATAATCAAAATGTTTACACTATCACAATAAGGCCCAGTTTCAAAATCATTGGTAACCTCTGGTAGTCACTTAACCGACAGATGGAAGTTAACCAGTAGTTATCGGATCGCTCTGTTTCAGAAAGAAAACTACTGGTTAAGCTTATTTATCTTCAAGTTGGCAGCACCGATGGGACTCAGAGCACTGCCATAATTATTATGTTCTGTGATACAACCTAACCCTTTGACAAATGAACCTAACCTTTGTATTCATATTTTTGACTTGTGTCACAACAGACTATTTATATAAATCAATATCAAAATGCACGTTTTTATAACCTCAAAAGCAAGCCTCTGTGGCGTCGGTTGACCACAACACACGTCAGAGATAACCCATACTTTACTCTTGGGTTAACTTAACTACTGGACAACCAGAGCTTTTGACGTAGACCGCCGATTATGATACGCAAAGTGTTCGCTAACCACTAGTTTTCTTTTAACCTCTAGTTAACTGCCGATTGTGAAACTGGACCTAAGGAAGGTTTCAAAATATGCAGTAGTAATTAACAACTTTTACATTTTGAATAATGATGTCACTAGGTATATTAAAACATGTACTGTAACACTGTTTGTTTTATTTTGACACAAATGCTACTAGCTTTGCAAAAATGGAACAATAATTATTTGAGCTCCTCGAAATTTTTTACAAGCTAGAGTATTGATCGGCGACGTGGTCGACGATATTCCCGACGCACGTCCACTTGGCTTCAAATGCAAATAGAGCACCGCCAACAGGTCGTTTAAAGGTCGTCTCGAAACGCACGTTTTAAGCCGGCGCCACATATGCGGGTATTTGCCGAATATCAATATTCGCAGCTTTTTCAACCTTGCTCGCCGAATAGCGAGCACGTATCGCCCTTTAGCCGAATAGCATATACAGCTCGAGGTTCGTTGCTCGACGGATACTGCATATGTGGCGCTGGTTTTATTAGCCGAATAGCAAATAATCGACGTTCGTTGCTCGCCGAATACCGCATATATGTGGCGCCGGCTTTACGTCTCTTCGTTTACAAAAAAAAAGTAGGAAAGAATTTACTTGAGTAAATTCAAACGGCGCTCTCCCTGTGTAATTTTTTATTATTTTGACAAAATCGGATTTTCCCCGGACTAGTAATCAACAAATTTAACATTTCATCTAAAAAAAAGAAAAAATGTTGAGCGCGGTGGGATTCGAACCCACGCTCTTTCGGACGGGTACCTATAGCGTCTTAACCGCCCGGCCACGCTGCCTGTACTTCAGGAATATATCAATACACCGTACAAAATACGTCGTCAGTTACCTGTCGCAATTTAATTCATTTTTTTTAAACCAGAAGCAATATTGACAAAACGGAATTTTTCCCGGACTAGTTTTTTCATGCTGATTCTGAATCTGTATTTAGTTTTTCTCTATCACCTGTAGTTTTGGCTATCTTTTGTATACCGACAGACAGAAGGTCTGCAATTCTGCATAAGCTCCCTTCAGTAACTTCAGTGAGAGCTAAAAGCATGCGATTAGCATGGAAATGATATTTCAAGTAGTTCGTGTGTCTTGGGTTTGAAGGAGGTACCTAATTTGTTGAGATTATGATTATACTATATACTTTATCACATCAACTGACGTTAAATTCAGGCTCGCATATCAGTCCTAATTTTGTTATATATGTATGAGGACATTACAAGCTTCTGGAGTCCAGACGTTTCACGAGCAATTGTTAAGTAAGAGAACAGTCTAGGACAAACTGAAATTTATGCATTAATAGAATCCATCGAGGTAGAATCCCATGGAGGCGCGATAACGTGGCTGAAAGCAGGTGCAGGTTGGCCATATTGATTCGACACTTATGTCAAACAGCTGACGTTTCTTTGACAATTTCGTGTTTGCTTTTTTTGAGTGTTTTTACTGAGATTTTTAGTTATTTTGAAGTGATATTCTAGTGAATGCATGAAGGAAATAATGGTTTCATGTACTTATCGTAGTTGCTCTAGCAGAGATGGCATGGGTAAGAAGAAATCGACAGGAATTACATTTCATGTGTATGTATGCAAAAAAATAACAATGTACAGGACCGCATTTGTAATCTTTATCTCAATAAAGTGTAACGTATCGCAGCAATAATACAGTTGTATTATTCAATTGATGATGAATGTCGTCTCTACAAAACCTGTTTTTTTCATATACTTAACTATGAATTTCGCATTAGATTGAAAAATCAACCCAATACTTCATATTTAAATCATCATTGTAATGAATTTTCAAAATTATTTACATAAGAAAATGATCCGGCTCTGGCGAGGCGTCCATATTGTTACCACACTTTGCCACGCCTCCTGCTACCGTTTTTGTTATGCGAAATTGAACCTTATAGCGTCTCCTTGGGATTCTACCTCGATGATAGAATCACACTCCATCAATAAAGTAGGTACGGCAGTTTATTTGTTATTTTTGGTGTTGCTTTTGAAATAATAGTTTGAATAAAAACAAGTTTGATAATACGTAAAGCATTTTCAATATTCTTCTTTACACATATGCATCGAGCAGAACGAGCATCTTTTGTGAAAATACCTAAATCCATCGACCCGTGTGCGGAGGGCTTTACTTCCGCATTGGTTGCTTATTGCAATATGAAACGTGATGAAACTCAATAATGCAGTACGAAAAAGGTACATTTTGTAAAAAAATGTTAATTTCGTAAAGAAATGTTAATAAACAATGCATTTTTCGGTGACGTCTTAAAAATGAAATGTTTTTTAACACTGTACCAATCTCAAAAATCAAAGCATTTGCATGTGGATGGAAAGAAATCGCAAGGAAGGTTTTTATCCGCTTTGTTCTTTTTCAATTCAGATATAACTCAGGGATATAACTTGTAAAAAGTACGTTTCTAATGCAGGCCCGGAGCTCTTGTAATTAAATTGTTTTCAAATATCCCTCACTTTCAGATTACAAGATGGTTGCCGTGCGCGCTTTTTTCCAAACGTCAGTCCCGATAGTAGCGTCATCTCGCTTGTCAACTCATCCCTTGTTGCCAAGTCTCCTAAGTGTCTGAATAAATCCTATTTTACATAAAATGGCATAGGCGTACCCACATACCATAAAACAGGTAGAGACAGAAACTCATTTATTACAGACCATCTTATTATTAATTATATGAAGACATACTATAGACATAGGCTAGAGGTTTAGAGACCTAAGAGGATACTGGTATTATAGAGGGGATGTCAATGTCGAACAAATTCGGAAAGGTTTTGCCAAAAGGTTTTAAGGAGACATGTGAATATAGTGATTCATATGAGGGCTGTTCCAAATTACGGTTCTATAACCGTCCTAGAACCGTTTTCCTAATGCCCCGCCCATTTTACAGTTCTACAAACGGTGACTGGTTGGTCCGCCAGCGTACCAACCAATCATCGATTCTAGAATCACAAAATGGGCGGGGCATGATGAAAATAGTTCTGGGACGGTAATAGAACCGTAATTTGGAACAGCCCTAATATGAATGTAGCATTGGGTTTTAATGTCTATATAATTAAGCAAATAGAATAAGTTGCAGCAGGAAAGTCTATCGGTTAATATGTTTTGTAGCAGTATTGGTTTCAACTAAATTATTATTACGTAGGCAAGAAGGGTCACTAAGGTCACTTCGCGTCGGTACTTTGAAGTGCGGTCTCGTTTATTTATACGAGCATTCTTTCTAGCACACAACTTGTTATAAGAGAATCAATAAAAATCTACACAATATTTAACGTAACTTCAAATATTAGAGTCAACCTTATACCTTATAATAATTATAAATTTATTTTTGGTCAAATTTTTAACGCGCCAATAGTAGCACTGGTGGTTACCTAAGCCCCGTCCCCATTCGCAGCATTTTTTGGCACGATTTTAAGTACAGGGAAACACTGAGCGATTTATGTCCTGTGGACGTTCCAAACGACAACTGAGAAATATCTACTGCTCCCTAAACCTCGATCTGTATGTCAGGATTTCTCCATTCTTTTGCTGCCACTAAAATCAACACTACCTCACATGCCCATCATCCTGCAGTATTCTGACAGTCAACGACACTATCTGAAGTATCTGGCAGCTGTGAGAACAAACTGCTGATTTTGTACTGCTGATTGACAAAGATATTGACTTGGAACTATAGAACTTCCATTCTTCCTTCCGTTCCAGATTTGCTCGTCATTCTTTTCAACATGAGCATATCGTTGCACTACCTAAACGAAATCAAGCTCATTGATGGTAGATCAACAGTCTCGCTTGTATTGATTCCCATGTGTCTGTGCCTCATAAAAGGGGTAAGTGGTTGACTGCTTGTTTACGTGATTTACGTCAGTAACGTCAACGATATTTGGCAACAGCGCGTGCAAAAGTCACTTGTCAAGCTTTGTCTTGTAACCATACGCATTCAACGTACTTTGCGGTTTTTCCAATTTAAATCCATGAAAACACACTTTACAAATAGGAAATTCAGTCTAAATTACAATTTGGAGTTCAGTTCACTGAAATTTTTGAATTGTTAGTAGCGGTAGGTAGGTAAAATTAATTTAACAGCATCACGACAAACCGGGAAGAGGAAGCTATTATGTAGCGTGGATTGTGGAATTCATATACATGAAGTGAACGAGAAGCAGTAGGCATAGTGATGGAGTCTCCAAAAAAGACTCGTAGCAGCACGAAAAGTGACCAGGAAGGTACCGAAGAAACGATAACTAGCGACACGGAGGCTACTTTGAATGGTGAGAGACCTGAGAAGGAAGAAGAATCAGTAATTGAGTCTGAGGATCATGACGCCGAAAAACAAGCTGACGAGGAGGAAGAGTCAAAGAGTGATAAACCCAGTGAGGAAGCCACGAGTGCAGAAAAATCAACAGAAGATAAGACAGACGACGAAGAAACTACTGAAACTGATGCTGTAGTCACTGAGCAAACTACAGATGAAGCAAAGGATGCTGATTCCGAAGTGAAAGGTGGTAAGTATGATTGTATGTTGTTATGTATTTTGTAGTACTGCTTTCTAATTATTCGGATATTACGGTTGTTGTTGGGATAAATACAAATACATAATATTTACAAGTAGTTAGTTTTTATTTTATTAAACAGCCTTTAATATCGTTATCTTAGCCTACTTTTGTATATTCTCAAGATTTTTATAGATATTAAACCTCAAAATCAGACTGGCGCAAAAATAAGCAACTCATGTTGGCCACATGCACTTGTAGCTGATAGAGCTGCCTAATTTTTTGTAATACCAGTTGGTGAACCTCGTTGAGACTAACAATATATCCATGGATTTCTTCATAGATCCAGTCATCAATAGTACCTCCCTATTTTTTATGACTGGATGCTTGAAGAAATCCTTGTATTTATTGTTAGTGTCAACAAGGACCCAGTCTGTGAACAAATTTGACTGGCATTATCAAAAGCTGTAGCGCCTATGTGTCCCCCATGTTATACAAAAGAAATGCAGACCAAGCATGTTTATATTGTTCTAAGTGACTTCCAAATGCTTATACTGCTCTAATCTTTCTCTTATTTGGTATTGCCAATTTTAAAATAGATGTACTAGAATGTCATTGAGATGTACAAATACATAACCTAAAATTTAGTATTTGTTAACTAGGCTTGGGACAATATTTTTTAAAAATAATGCAAAAAACTAATGTATGACCAGTTTAAAGACTTTTAGTAGATTATATTTGATCACATAATTGCACGTGTTAATAAATATATTGACATTCATTATTTGTAGTCTCTTGCACCAACAGAAAAAAACATCTATTGCTTTAAGCATAAACATTGTGCATTGAGTGGTCAGAGCCCACAGACAAAAATATTACACAATATTTCAACACTGACTCAATTCACTAGGGAAACCATCACCTTGCATTTACTACGTTTCCATGGGCTTTCAAAATGTTTTCAAACAGTTTTGAGTTTTGAAATATATTGTGGAAACGTCAATTGCATACATTTTCAAAACCTTCCCTGTTCAAGGTAATTGTACTATCTTTTGGGATCATATGGAGATCCTAATGTTGTGGAAACACCAGCTGTCACTTTCATGTTGAAATGGTCCATGCATGGTGTGTTGCTGTCTAATAACAATATTATTGCCGATTAATTGAGGTTATTCAAAATTTGAAACTAGATATTTTTGATAAACAACAAAATAGGTTATAGGAACAGAAAATTACATTTGTGAAGACTGTCAGTTGAAAACGTTTTGAGTATGTTTAGAAAATCATTTCGAAACCTATCATGGAAACACAGACAATCCAAAATCGCAAAACATTTAGAAAGCCTGTGGAAACGTAGTAATTGTATGCTTCCATAGGTGCACTGCAGCTTTACTAAGCAGAGATGCAGCAAAAACGTATTTGTTACAAAATGCCTTTTACTTCTTGATGAATGAATGAATTTTTTAAATCTGATTCTAGTGTGTTGTGATACGTCATGTATAGGTTTTTAATATTTTCAAATGTGATAGTGTTTGATGTCTCATAATATGTAAAATTGTCTTGTTATTTTAGTAATATGATTATTGTATCTTTTTCTTGACATGTGTAAACTGACTTTGGTATTAACATAAATACACTATCTATCTATAGCTATTCACATAAATCAAAATTTTATGCAACTATGAAGTTGATAAGCATTATTATTTTTCTTCAGATGAAGTGAAAGATGAGTCATCTGAGAAGGAAGAGGAAAAGCATTCCGAACCCAATAATCAACAAAAGGAGATGGTTGTAGTTGTGGAAGATACTTTTTTCAAAGGATTTGACAAGCAGTCTCAAAGTAAGATAGTTTGAATGTAACATTAAATATATTGCATTATTCTGAAATTACATACTTTTTGACGTGAAACTATTACAAATATTGATAATCTACAATCCACAGGTGAGGTGAAGCTTTCTCCAGAAAGTTTGATAGAAAAGTTATCAGAAAGCGAACCTAAAGAAAAAGCAAGTAAAGGTAGAAAGAGGAAAGCCGCTGAATTGAAATCTGGAGATGAGAATGAAAATGAAGAAACAGAGAAGGACGAACTCACAGAAGATGATAAACAAAAAGATGGCAGTGTTAAACAGAAGAAAAGCAGACAAAAGAATGAGAATTCTGATGTTGAATCCAAAGAAGATAAAGGTAATGATTGTGAATCGTAGTGGTAATAATTAGGATTGAAAATACAGATTTTAAAGTTTATTTCCTTTTTAGTTTTTGACTTAAAAAAAAAAATACATATTCATACTTGTATTCATACACTATAGGGTTTGAAATTACTTGATACTATAATGATATTTTTCTATTGAATAGCCAAACCTATTGAAGATTCTTCTTCATCCTTTTTGGACACGTCAGATTTAAATTTGCCATCCAAGGATATATTGGGCAAAGGCAAAAGGGCAAGGATCCCTAATAAACGTTATAGTGATATTATGTTGTCACCTAGATCTAAGCACACAGAGAACGGATCTCTGGACCGAATAGAAACTGAAGATATCATGATGGTGGTCAAAGAAGAGCCAGTGAGCCCATCAGCGTTCTCTGGTGGTGCACCTAGTAGTCCACATCCTGCAAAGAAACCAAAGGTGAGAATGAAATAAAAACAGCAAAAAAAATTACTTGTTATGAAACATAATTGGAAACTTTCCTAAGCCTTGTGTACATGTGGTTTTCCTTTTTGTTATAGTTATATGATTTATCAGATCCAAAGTTTTTGAAACCCTTTGATTATGGATGGAAGAGAGAGCTTGTATATAGAAGCACTGGTGGTACAAGTAGTAAAAGGATGGGAGATATTTATTATTACACACCACAAGGAAAAAAGGTAAATACTTCTATTTTACGATTTCTTTGTGCTAACGGCAGCATTAGAAACATGTTAATGGTTTTGAGTGTTTTGTAAATTGCAAAATCTATCATAACTTAAACTTGGGATTCTTATTTAGGTAAGATCCATGCGGGAGGTGTCTGAAAACTTGCACAACAGGCATCTGAGCCTAGAGAATTTTACATTCTTCAAGGAACCTTTAGGATTGAATGACACTGAGAAAGAGGTCATAAGGTAAGTGAGGCCAGAATTCACTAGAAACATTGCCATTTAAATATTTTCTGAAACTAGTCTCGTGCTTTATTTTTTTTCATCACACTTCTTTGGCTCAATAAATAATTAAAAAATACAAATTTTTACTAACATGTTGGCCACTTTTGTAGCCATATTCAAAGTACAAAATGTTTGACAAAAAATTAATTTGGAATAATAAGTGCCACTATATTGGGTCCACCGAGGAAAAAGAGCGCAAAAAATTCCTGGTGTTCACGTGCTCTCGATATTCGCGAGACCTGTTTACACGGTAACCACCGACGCCGACGGTAACAGTCTTTCCAGGCACGACAAATGGACGGTGTTATACAAAGGTGATGTGAGCCACCGATCTGTTGTTTTGAGAAAGTTAGTTTTGTATTAAGCTGCCTTCTGGACTGTACTAGTTGAAAACCACACTTATTATAATTTTTTGTATTTAAATAAAATTAAGAAAAAATTACCAAACCAGACATAAGATTTATCAGCAGGAATGGACCACCTATCTACCCAAATAAGCTGGAGTATGCTTAGTTTATCAAAGTTTTTTCCTCAATCTCCGAATCTGAATCACGACCACTTCTTCCAAGATATTTTCAAAATCTTGACTTTGGAGATTCTTTCAAATGAGAGATGATTATACAAAACCCGAATGAGCTTGGAGACTAGCTTAATATTATGACCATCGTAGGATTTTGCCACATGAGTTTCTTAACAGAAGCATGTTTATTTGTACTTACATATTTACGTGAGCAAAAACCAACTTGCTTTTGCGTACTCATCCTACCTTCATATTCTAATTAAATATTGAAAATACCCCTACCTGGTCTGCCGACGAATATACCTTCAAGGAATATGATTAACCTAATCTTGTACAGTTTTGATATCATATTTCATCTAGCAATCTACAATAACGACTTATAGTGTTTCAATAATGGTGTATATCTCACATATTGTGGATTATAATACTGCTATATTTATCCAGCGGAAAAAAGGCACAAAAAAATGTGATGTTCATGTTCATGTGTTTTCGATGTTTGGCAACCTGTTTAGACCACAATACGACCGCGGCCATATTTGAGGAGGCGTCGACAAACAGCTGTGTATTTGATTCTTCAGGAAAGGTGGCCTGTTCTCCAAATTTGTCGGTGCCAGGCGTGCGCTTAGGTATTGGCATTTCCAAGTGGTGTAAGCTTGCTTCTGACCAAGCCATGAGAACGCACTCATTGCTCACCTATTTTCCCGTTTCTCCGCTGGATGGATATTAATGAATTTCTTCATTAGATTATTGTTAGACGATATGGAATAGGAACTTGCCCACAGATGTCGCCAAAATGTGAACAGTGGTTTAGGACATTTATGCTCAATGTAGAATGGAACGTCCCGGTTTTGGTATCAAATAAACGATTATAACCAAAATTATGTTAATTCCTTATGGCACAACGCCATCCACATCGTGTTCTTTTCAAGAGGCGGTCTGCGTGTCTGTGGTGTAAGCTTGGCTACGGCCAGGCGACAAAAATTCACTCATCTTTCGCGTGATCACTCTTTTTCTTCGCAGGACAGAGAATAATTGGTAGATCACCAAAAAGCTGTTTTTGAAATTAATTGTATTGATCAATATTCTGTTACAGAGGTGGCACTAGTATAAGTCAAAACTTTATATTTCAATTGATTTTGTTTAAATTATGGGCTAACCAAGGGTTGGGTCTATGGGTACCTATGCCTAAGTTTGAGTAATATGTTTAATGTATCTTAGGGATGCAAAGGTAGGAAAGGGTGGTGCAAGCACTAGCTTCACATCAGACTCTTCACCAAGCAAAATATTAAGTCCAAAGGCAAAGCCACCAGGGTTAGTGAAGAAGGCTATAGTGAAGGCGGCTAGTACGAATCGGGCTACACCGCGCAGTCCAAAATTGGCCCTTGGAAGTTCCAAAGCCTCCGCAAGCCCCAAGGGGGCCGCCAGCCCTAAGGGGGCGGCACCTAGTCCCAAAACGAGTCCCAGGAGGGTGCAAAGCCCCAAGGTACAAAGCCCTAAATTGCAAAGCCCTAGATTGCAGAGCCCTAAAGTGCTTAGCCCCAAAGTACACAGCCCTAAAGTACACAGCCCGAAAATACAGAGCCCGAAAGTACAGAGCCCGAAAGTACAGAGCCCGAAAGTACAGAGCCTGAAAGTGCAGAGCCCTAAGGTTCATAGTCCTAGGGTAGGGTTGAGTGCTGCGACGAATGAGACAGCCGATGGTCCGGCTTCATCTGAAAGGTCACTTAGGGGGAAGGCAGCAAATCAGGCGAGGGGACCAGGGAGACCAAAGGTATGTTACAGTATATACTTATGGTACATTATTTAGTAATAAATTTTGTGGTCATTGAGTTTAAATTTAGGTATTCTTTATTAGCGTTTTCGACTTGCTTGCAGTGTCACAGAGGGCGAGTGCAGCTATACAGGGTGCTACTGTTACTTAGGGCCGGTTGTTTGAATGCCGGTTTAACTCAAGCTTTGTCAAACCTAAGCTTAGGCTTAACGTTGAAATCCGTTGTACAATCGTCGGCTTAGTTAAACCTGATTGATAATAAAATTCAATACAGTTGGCACTCATGAAGCAATGCATAGTGTCATAACTGTCTAAAAAATAACCTCTTCTGGTTTGTCAGTGTGACTGTTTGTGTCAAATTCAGGCAGCGGCCGTTTCTGTCTTATTTAAATTCCTCTCTTTGTTAAATTAGTCACAAAAGGCGCTTTCCTTTTACCTGATTTATCTGATAAATCTCACTTGTGACGTCATGACTCAGTTCGATGTACGTTCCTTTTGTTTTCTGAAACTGAGACTAAAGTGAGATATTTTACCACCACTTAAGCCCATCTGCACGAGCTCGAAAGGTAGATCACTTGTCTCAGATCATTTATACGTCAAATAAATGAGGTTAGGATTGTATGTAAGTTTGAATTTCACCAGGTTTTTCCGGTTTTATGGCGTATGGATAGTCGATAGTGTAAGGTGAGTGACGAAAAACGTAAAAAACTAGGTTATGGAAAGGATCGACAGATAATAGAACCATGGCATATTACAAAATTTTGAGGAATGACATTTAACTGCACAAACACGTTCCTTTAACGCATCTGAGCATCTGAGGTTTCCAACTGAGCTGAGCCAACTCATTTTTAAGTGATCTGAGTAAGTGCAGGTGTAAAAGGAAAGCACCTAAATTTTTCAAAAAGTATAACCTAATAAAGTGACAAGCAGTTTGAAGGTTCCTCCATGACACATCATACATTGATAAGTGTCTGTGATCTGTGACACAGGTCATTTGTATTTGAACCACAGCTAAGCTCGGGTTAAGTTTCGGTTTATGTAAGCTCGTGTTAAGCTTGGAGGGGGGCTAAGCCTGCATTGTACAACGGACGTTTCGCAACTGACGTGGTACGTGGTTCAACGTCGATTTACCTTAAATCGAAGCTTAGGCTTGATTGTACAACTGGCCCTAAATGATATGCCGTAATTCCAAGGACGCATTTTTGACCCACATTCAAGTAGAAAAGTTCATATAAACATATGTTCTGAAAAGGGTGTCAAGGTTCATCTTGACGATGTCATTGATGAAAAATAAAATTCTTGTTTTTTCCACTGTAATAAATACATTTTTGTAGCAAACTGACGAATAGTTTTCTTCTGTGATTATTTTAAATGCGTGCAACTTTATGGCCCACTCTGTACTATTATATATAATCATATACTATTATTGAAATTCCCATGTCATGTCTCCTAAAGTAATGTTGGTCATGTAAGTTGAACATTCCATTCTAGTATGCATAAGATTCGAAGCAACCATTCAAAAATGATTCTGTTAGGGATACGCAAAGTTTGAGCACTAGTGCAATTCGAAAACACTATATGATTTTTTGTTTACAGTTATCTTTCTTAAGTAAAAATACAAATATAAAAATACCTTCATTTTTTTAAATTCCGTGGTAGTTTTTCTACTATATTCGAGACTTCATTTTGTGATATACCTACGTTTTTTTGTGCATCTATTTATACTGCTATACTAACAATACTTTTCCAAGTTTCTACTAAAACCAAATAAAAAAAATACACATTATATTAAGTTACACTAAGGAAATAGTAACAAACACAGAGGATATAAACTAGTAATAAGTTCAGGAATTTAATAAAGACATGAGAATAGTCAGAAGGCAGATAGTCAGATGGCGCTACGAGTTCACCATTAGTTTATAGTTAAGCTGAAGGAGATTGCTATGTAAAAAATATACCTTACTTGCCTACCGTCAAAATTCCGTTCAAATGAAATCGGTACTTCCGTATTGCGAGTGGCAAGAATTGCTCCTATTTTAATTATTTCACCAACTCTACTGATCGATTTTCAATTATTAGATAGTTTTCTTGCCTTGCTAGAGTTCTAATAAACCCTAAACATTTCATCTAGATTTGGTACCAATCTGGTACTTTTCGATTCAAGGCAAGAATTATCAGGCAGACGACACGACAGGCAGACCTATAGAAATGCGTGCCGTGTGTGGTAGATACTAGATAAAACACCAAAAAACCACAATATCTTGAATATTAACTTTTGAAACATGGGTTTTCCCAAGAAAATTGCAATGTATTATATTTTTTGCGCAAGGACTTCTTTACTAACATACATTGTTACGCTTCTAAAAATAATTACTTCCTGAACTCGATCAATGATAGGGAAAGGGATTTATAACTAATGGTGAAAAGTTAATTACAGCTTAATCTGTAAGAAAAACATTCAGTATGTCGCATGTCATTATTAGACACAAATTGTTGTCATTGTCTCAGCATCAGAAAGTTGCTGAATCAATAAGAATAAATATTTGCAGCTTAAGATACCAGTGAAAAAAGATAAGAAGGCAAACAGTAAGACTGATGAAGATATGAAAACAGAACCGCCAGTGAAATCACCTCCAAGCAAAAGAGGCAGATGGTCTAAGTAAGTATCAATATGTGTTTGAATTTCTTCTTTGTGCTTGTGAAATCTTTTGAATATGTCGGGTGAAATGAACATTTTGCGATAAATATTATTAGTAGCTTGAATATCAATTCACCAATATGCTTCAACTTATAAATCAGTATTATAATCAATCAGGATTAAGGTATCGAAATGTAAAATATCAAATTTAGTTATACAAAACTCCCATGTATGTGTAGCGTCTGGTGTGAGCAGACTTAAGATAATTTAGGTACTCAGCTTCTTGCAATACTAGTGCTACTAACTTGCATCATCTATATAGGTTGTTTTTAACCAACCTACAAACTTTGGAGGGCAAATTCTGTATAACTTGAAACATTTCATATGCGGCGATGCGCTATTTTATTACTGTGGTACCTAATAAGGTACTAATAAGGTACCACAGTATAGTGTCGTGTACACATAATATACTATCTTGGTATATTCTTCATATTTTATTTTTGTGAATTACTAATTTTGAATTTTCAAATATTCGTTGTTGAAAATAATGTTTGGTTTAAAGCTGGTCTTTCTAAACATTATGCCCAGTTGCACCAACTTTCACTTAAGGAACGATTAACAAAGGAAACCTCAACATTTAAGATGACCTTATAGTTCCAATCGTTTGCACGGACGTCAATCTAACCTTACTTAGTTAAGTACTTGTTATATGTGGCAACGCTGGTTCTGTCACGCCTATTTTGTGTTCTGTCACTCCTATTTTGTGTATTGTGTTCGTGTTCACCATTTCTTCTTGTTAAACTCTGTGGTTCCTTGGGTTGGATTGGAGGTTGAAGTTTAAAGTATGGTTTAAAGTATTGCAGTTAACCTTAAACCTTACCGTTTTTGTACATTGGAATATATATTTACAAAAAAAGAAAAATGAGTGAATGCAAACAAGATATAGATGCCACAGTATTTTTGTAAAGCCTAAACCTTTTGAAAAAGCTTAATTCATCTAGCTCCTCAAAGTAATTTGGCCTGTGGTAAATACGCCTAGGAATTCCATACTTCTAGGAATTCCATACTCCACACTCCATGACATCGACAACTTCCATATCATTCCAAATCTTTCATAATCACGATAAAAAGACAGCACCAGATCACAATCATGTGATAATTAAATGCAAAAAGCGGTTAAGTCTTGTTTAAGTCGCTAAAATCGAGCGCTTTATAAAGGAAGGTTTAAGGAGACTTTGAGTATTCCTTAAATGTTGGTGCAATGAAATATTCTACATAAGCATGATTTAAGGATGCTTAACATTTAAGGCTTCCTTAGAACAGTTGGTGCAAATGGCATATATCTATTTTTGAAATATTTTTCCGAAAATGCAAACACAAATACGTTTGTAGTGAGTTAACTGTTTGGAATATAATTTACTTGGTGATATTGGAACACCTGTAAGAAAGTTAAAGCAGTTACTGCAAGCGATAAACCATGAACAAACGTCGTTTTCATCAATGCTGAATCAATTAAAATGATTTATTAAAATTGAGTCGTGAGAACAAACATCGTTTTCATTAATGCTGAATCAGTCAAACTGCCTTTAAGCACAACAACAGACATAAAACCAATAGATAACTCATGCTTTGTCTTTGGGTAAACCCAACTACTGGTTAACGATAGCTTTTGACATAAACCGCTGATTATGAAATGGATTGTTTTCGGTCACCGATAAATTTTTTTAACCACTGGTAAACTAACCATTGCAAAAGCAGGCCATAGTATAACAAACTTCAGGTATCGCGGCTGAGGTAAAAGTTCCGTTAGATATTTTTTTAAGAGATAAAAACCGAAACCCTTCCAACACCGTCATCATCCTGTCCTATGTAACCTAACCTGTGCGATTCCCATCACTCACCGTCTTCGGATCGTCCGCGTTTCTGCGTTTCCAGCTCCGAAGAGGAAGAGGACGACAGCAGCAACCACAGCGTGTTCAGCAACTACAGCACGCCCAGCAGCAGCAACGCAGAATCGGCACCGCTCACCGTACTATCATCACCTGCGCACCCTTCGAACCCGACACCACCCCCTCCGATGGAAACCCCGATGGAAGAGGACGCGATGAAGCCCCAGCCCCCGTGCTCCATTCGGTGCGACGGGGTGCACGGCTTCCTGGTGCCGGCGCTGCAGTGCCGTTCGTGTCTGTGTCTGTACCACCACCAGTGCGTGGGCGTCACCCATCACCAGGCTGCCGCTCAACCGTTTGTCTGCAAGGTATCTAAAGCAAGGTTCACATTGAGAGTGAGAGGGCGCGTCAATAAGGTGTATTTTTAACGGGTTGTTTCAGTAGCTCTACTTCATCATCATCATCATCATAGTCACAATGTCTTAACAGACATGTTGTGAACTCGTAAAATGTATTAAGCCGGAGCTAGAGTACTGCCGACACGAATGTTATCAATAGTTTTGAGAACTGTAGCTCGCCATCGTTCGCGATTCACTGTCAGTTTAGTGGCGCTCTTGATACTCATATCCAGCAGCTCTTTCGTCGTATCCACCCAGCATGTAGGGGGACGGCCACGGCGCCGCCCACTCGGGGCATGACCCTGAACTACAAGTTTCTCCATATTATCGATTCTGTGTATTTGTCCGAAGAGTGTAAGCATTCTCGTCGACACAATGGAGGATAGTCTCTTTGGATTATCGAGCTCATCCAGTATGGAAACGTTAGTACGATGAGCGGTAGAAGGAACTCTCAGCATTCTCCTCCATGTCCACATTTCAAAAGCATCTATGCGAGCTCGATCTGCCTTTTTAACAGTCCAAGTTTCCGAGGCATACAAAAATATGGAGAACACAAGACACTGAACCAGCGACATTTTTGTAGCTTTAGTGATGTTATGGTCACGCCATATTTTAGTAAGGTTTGTATTGGCTACACGTGCCGGTTGAATGCGCAGTCGAATCTCATTTTCACAGCTATCCGAATTGTCGATCAAAGAACCGAGGTACACAAAACTTTGAACTACTTCACAACGGCCTATTGACTATTTCTCGATGATTATTATGCTCTCTATCTACGATCATAACCTTGGTCTTATTGTAGTTAATACCAAGACCATACGCTGCACTATGTTGTTCTAAGATGTTTAACAGAGCTACTAGTTCTTCCTGAGAAGCTGCAATAAGGGTTGTATCGTCAGCAAATCTTAAGTTGGATATTTTGCTGCCGCCAATAGTTACACCGCCATTCCAGTTGTCTAATACCTGTCTCATCACAAATTCAGAGTAAATGTTAAACAACATCGGAGATAATACACATCTCTGACAAACTCCTTTTCTGGTTGCAGTTTAACTAGACAGGTTACCATCAATTCTTACACGAGCCGAGTTAGACTCGTAGAGTTGCTGTATGAGAAACAGCTCCAGTTACAAGCCGTGAAAAAGGTAACACCGCACCATTTGGCGATCGTTATCATACGATCGATACTGATCTTCATTGCCGAAAATTGTTAAGGCTATATAAATAAAAAAAATAGCATTTCCACACCACCTAATACAATGGCACTAGGATAGTGTTACAGTCTTTATTTATTTCATGTTTCCTCTACATTCTATGCACCTCTACATCCTCTATTATTTACTATTATTTACTTCTCTTCAAGCCATTTCTATCAAGTGTCACTAAGCATTTAAAGCCACTCGAAGTCCCAAGCTCGCAGAAGGTCCTCATCACTGGAAAACCGCCTCCTTTTTAGGTTCATGTTCACTAAGCTCTCCTGTCTTCCCTTCTAGCCTACATTAAGATAGGAGTTCCTGATTTCACTCAAGACAGGACAGTCGAAGATAACATGCTCAGCTGTTTCCTCTGCCTCACTGCACTTCCTACATAATGAGTTTGCCACTCCAATTTCCAGCTCTTGCAGGTGTGCACTGAACGTCTAATGGCCAGTTATAAATCCAAACACCTTCCGTAGTTTCTTCCTGCTCCATCTGAGAGCGTTTGCGGTATTAGAACACGAGAATTCTCATCTGTCCGTACCATGTTTTATGATATTCCACATGTTGGTTCTGGTCCGATGAGAGGGAGTTCTGCACCTTCTTTGGCACACGTGACGGTCCTCTCATTACTACCCACCTCTATGTGACTAGGTACCCAAGATAATATTACCTTGTTGGTCTTCGCCAGTTCTTTTAGGGTGTTATGGCAGCCCCACACTATAAGTATATTGGTTACTTGCTAAGTCCATCAGAGCTGCATGGCTGTCTGTATTTACTTAGATAGTCTTTTTGCTGTATCTTTTATCTATGCATACTCTGTCGCTTTCCAGAATTGCCTGGAACACGGTAGCATGTTTACCTAGGCGGATACTTGTACGTTCCGCTCAGGCCTCCCACCGTATATGTCTCCTCCTGTACCTGGTGATACGATTTGACATATGTCGAGGTTCTCCATTCCGATCTGTCACTTAGGTTGACCGTTCTTGACGTTGGCTGCAGGTTATTCAAGGATCCACCCATCCCCCTTACCTTAGGGCCGTATTCATAGTCGATACCTAAGGGTCTCTTAATACTTGAGGGTCCCTTAAGTATGGTTTTGTGTTTCGACAGCTTAAGGCTTCCTTGAGTCAGCATGACATTTCGTTGCAGTCCAGGCGATTTTGTAGGTTAATTTTGGAGTGGGGTGTTGTCAGTTTCTGTCACATCCGGAAAAATGTCTGGCACAAAACACGATATACTGGCACAAAACAAAAAGAGATAACAGAAAATATCAAAATGCGTAGACGTAAGCCTAACAAATTGACTTATATTTGACATATGACAACGTCGCCAAATGTTTGGCCGCCGTCTCGTAGATGTTGTCTAGGAAACAGATACACAGGAAAGGACACACTTGAGGTTCCTGTAGGTATTTCTTGAGTATTACTCAACGGAACCTTAAATTTTACTCGAGAGGCGACTATGAATATGGCCCTTAATCATTTTCGTTTTACAAGAAGTAAATCGAAATGTGGCTGGTGGAAGTGATAGTTTATATAACAATGCTGTTTCTCATTTACAGGAATTTAATAATGGTTAAACTTTACCGATTTTCTATATGTTCTCCAGATATACTGGAATAAATCACCTTATTGATGGGTCCTGCATGCTTCAGCGGATTGAGCAGCCAGAGCTACGAATTCTAAAATTGGGCAAAATAGAACAGTCCAAGGTTGATTCAAGTAAACATTTTCTTACACTCGATTTACAATTGAACTACAAGGTAGTTAAAATTAATTTCAAAATTATCTGTCGACGTTTCTGTTTGGGTTAGTGACTAGTACAAGCACTGGCTACTCTCGGTTTCAAAAATGCCCTTTTTAACTGTAGTATTAAGGTCCTGTACACAAAATGTCAAAAAATGATATAATATTTATATTAAAACCGGGCATTTTTGGATGTGTGAATGTATCTGATTGTTTCGTTCCAACAGGTAGAAACTACTGCTTCTCAATAATTTAATGTTTTTTCTATGTATAACTTTTTCTTTTTTGTTAAAAAGGATATTCTTTTTTAAGTGAGGGACGGGTTGTAAAATACTTCTGAATGTAATGCATGTTAAAGTACATTGTTTCAGTTAAGTATATTAACACAAATGCTTATTTACGTATTTACTGTTTTTTTTTTGTAATAGTTCTTAATAATTGTGCGATGTAATCCCCATTTATACTGTATTGGTAAAGTACAATGTAAATCGTCTCCTCACTTTAAAAAAGAAAATCACAATACTGTTGGTACGAGGCAGAACCTTGCTTACAAGCACTATAAAATTACACGTTAAATCCTTGCAGTTTTCCTTTATGATTTTCCTTGTTTATTCCTGAGGGGCATTAAGACCTGATTAATCGGCTGATATTTGCGCGGGCCTTATTTATCTTCTATTAATTTTTTTACGTCACTAGCTCTTCTCAGAGCTAAACAAGCATGGGATGTAACCAAGGTACTGCACTTATACCTCTAACAGTTAATGGTATAAAGGTATATTTTGAGTTATTCGCAGAAAAGTGCAGACACCTTTGATATTTCCGTTATTTTGGGGAGAGATTAACTTTGGTTATGTTTAAACCAGAAAACTCTCCATGTAGCTCATTGTTTTGAACTTGTTTACAGTGGATATAAAAATGAGAAATCAAAATAAAAGTTCCCTGTGGATTCAGGATAGCTTTGACTCGCACAAGAAAATATATGCATATTACTACTATACTAAACATTTCATTCAAAGGTTTTTAAATAGCATCAAGCGGAAAAGGAACATTTGTGGATAACACTATTAAAACTGTCCCCAAAAATACCGTGAAATGTTACTGACTGCGTGCAGTAGACCAATTTCGCCTAATTCATGTTTTCCCGTCAGAACTGTCGGCTAGATACGTCTGGCGACCAGGACAGTGCCTCAGAGCGAACACAGCCGATTGATCGATCTCCACCCCCTCTACTCCCAGCGAACGTTGGCTCTCCGTTGACTTCGCCACCTAATCCTGGTTCAGATACTTCCCCTGGACCGCCTCCGTTAACACCTATAACAGCCCTTAAACCGCACCTCAGTACCACCACTGAGGAAGCGCCTCCCCTTCCTAAGCTCCAGAGAATACCTCGACCCGGTGATGTCCCGCCTCCACCCCCCGAACAACCCGAATCGGAGCCCGAGCTGCCCGATCTACCGTCTCTCATGCCACGCCCCCCATCAACGGTACAGCCTATCGCAGCCTCGCCTACAGCGCCGATTGAAACTCCGCCCCCTTTGCAGACGAAACCGTTGGTGGGCGGGATGACCACTTGGCTGCCGCATCATTCAAAGATTGTGGAGCCGGAGCAACAAAACGGGGACATCCCTCGGCCGCAGTATGTCGAATTTTTGGGCGGTAGGAAATTTCTAGTCATTCCGAAGCATAATTTTATGTCCATATCGCCAAGTGTGGCAGTTACCGCGTCTAACGTGGCAGCTACATCGGTAGATTCGGCTAGTTTAGGTCCCGATTTGGGTAAGACGGAAGCGGAGGCATCCTCTCCTTCCAAACCTGAGAATACACAGACTGCTGAGAAGATGCAAGTGGAAGAAATTGAGAAAGAAAGTAAGACTGGTACAGAACACATGAACGAAGGCCAAGCATCGTCATTGTGAGTGAAATCATTACTCCTTTCTTACCTCTTACTTCATCCTTTGCCCATAATTAAACCCATATAAATAAGATACGTCAGAACATGCAACAACATTTCGTATCGTAAGATCTATTTTGGTCAGTTTTTTAGACCATCTTGGCGTATCACATGAGCAGAACATAGTATCGCTCAAAGATTCATAATTTAGTTAATTTATGCTGTTGCATGTCTATACGCATCATTAGTGATATACGATTGGCAAGCGGGTATCTAGAATGCCGATATAAACACATCGGACGCAGATAGCCGATCGCCTTTAACAGGTTGAAGAGAGAACACAATATCCCCTACTTTACAGATTTCTTGATTCGATACATTTAACTGGTCGATCAATAAAATCATCTTCGTCGAACAAACGAAGTAGCGTTTTTCAAGATCCAAAATTTGTGAAAAGTAAATAGATGACGAGCTGGAAATAACGTTGATCCACATACGGATACATTAATGTAATTTCTAAAACTTATCCTGTCGTTTATTATTAGAACAATATATGTTAAATATAAACTTGTTACACACATTTTGGCCGCCTCTATCGTTTATTAAAGTACAAAATGTTTAAAACAAATGAATTTGGATGATTTACCAGCTGGCCAGGATGCAGTTTTTTGCGATCTGATTCTGAATTATTAAAGAACATTGTGTGCTTTGATAAAGCGATGGTACCTAGGTTTCGAAAGGAATGTGTGGTTTGTTAGCCAAAATCTTATATAACCATAGACAGTCTGGAGCCGTTAGGTCGGGAGACTTTGGAGGAACATCGCCAAATCCAAGCATTAAACGTGCCGAAAAAATACCTCATAAATATTTGTTCTACCTAGCTGGATAACGCGTTGCTCTGTTTTGCTAGAGCTTTGTGTCGCCAATCCTATCGAAACCCACAGGAAACCCTGTTGATAATGTAATCAAAGGATATTGTTTGTATTGATTCCAAAGGTGGATATTTTGCGCAGTTGTTTTTTTTATATAATTTCAAATCTCCAAAGAAATATGGAGTTGAAAAAATAGACGTTTTTTCCTTCATTGTAAAAATAGGTATTTAGGTGATAATTGGTTATTTATTAGCTACCATATATAAGTAAAAAGTCATTTTTTTTTCTATTTAAGTTACAGTAAATTAATACATTACAGTTGGTAGAAATGAACATAGCATATATGGCAGCGTATGCTTAATGTATCTCATTTATCTGTTTTCTGGAAGTATTTTTCTTACATAAACAATACATACATACATACATATATGGGGTACTAGGAAAGCTTTGCAATATGTACAGCTTTATTTAATTTTTTCCAAGTAATTTTCTCAAAATTCAATACACCGCTCTTCAAACCATTTCTGCCAAATGTCCCGCAGAACGTCCTCATCGCTAAAAACCGCCTCCGTGTTCACATGAGGAAACAGTGGACTCGGTGCATGCTTCGGTGAGGTGAACTGGAACATTATCGAGATGGAAGAACCAGGTGTCCGTTCTTGGGTTTGACTTGTTCGATGTTGCTGGTTAGGCGTATTGACTAGTCTAATTGCTTTCTTCCGGATAGTGTGCAGAAGCATTGGAGAGTGCTTAGGAGCCTTCGACTATTTAAGGTGGATAGAATTAACAATAAATATCTGATTATATTCCGAATAACTAGAGGGGTCAGGGGACGGCTAACCAATCAGTAGCGCGAGCCAAGCCAATCGGCTGCGGGAGTCTCAGTCACGTGTGGTTCTCCATTCATAACTTAATGAGCATCACTGCCGGCGTTGCCATATTGTACACAATGCGTTGACATTTATGTATTCAAGTGACAAATTGCGGGTTCCTACAATTGTAATAGGAAATATTGAGGGATGATCTGATAACATACCTCGTGATGTGAACCGAAATACTTTGGTAGTGTTGAGGAAAAACAATACCCCTGATCGCCCCTATACTTTGGCTGAATGTTAATTCTATCCACCTTTAATGTTCGAATGTACTTTCACTCTCACTGATAATGAAAAACTAGATACTGTGCGGCGGCTACTTTATCTCAACATGCAGCAACACGCTGCTGCAGGCGCGGCGGGTTTTGATTTTTTAATGAGGTGCAAATGGTGAATCCGAATGTTGCTGATATAATCTGAAAGAACATAGAAAAACGTTCATAACTATTGAGAAAATCACAAAGTAAGCTAGTAACATAGCATTAACACGATGTTAATATTTATTTATTCATTTATTTATTTGATTCATTTCCAACAGGTTAACACCCAGTGACAGGAAATATACTAAATATATATCTAAATAATTTGACTACGAAGGTAAACATATGTTGTGACATAGACAAAAACAATATAGTATTAACTATGATATCCAAATGAGAAAAAAAAATACAAAATCACATGAATAATGTCTTTACTCTAAATACTAAACGACTGTACTCCACT
Source organism: Callosobruchus maculatus (assembly GCA_951848785.1). Classification (NCBI taxonomy): domain Eukaryota; kingdom Metazoa; phylum Arthropoda; class Insecta; order Coleoptera; family Chrysomelidae; genus Callosobruchus; species Callosobruchus maculatus. The sequence goes on along the minus strand of CATOUR010000041.1, from coordinate 23,053,894 downwards.
ATAATACCGCAATTGACTCTCACTGACCAGACTTTGTAACATTCCAGAACAAAATCCTCGCTATCATAAAACAAATCGCACAATTCACAAATATCATTGAAACATGTACACATAATGTTTATAGGAGATCTAGACATAACATTAGTATTGTAGTTGTCAGGATAGAACATGTTTCGGTGGCGACTTCCTAATCTAGGCACATGAAAATTAATTTTACCCAATATAGAGGGACAATCAACTACATTTTTTAAAAGTTTATATAAAAAGCGTAGCGCTGATATTTCACGCCTTAAGTGCAATGGCTCAACGTCAAAAATATTCAGCAAAACGGAATGTTCAAAACCCCTTACAGGATAGTTGCCATAACACTTGAAATAGAAATACTTTAAGGCCTTACGCTGTACAGATTCAATGCTATTCTTATGAGTTTGATAAATGGGAGACCAAATGACTGATGCATATTCAACCTTACTCCTAAGGAATGTCTTGTAGAAAAGCTTCAATGTTGTATATGGAATATGAAAAACTATTTATAGAGTTTTTACTTCTTTTTAGTAAATGTATTATGCCTGACAGATGCTCTGTCGAGAAATTCGTCAACGGCGTTATTCCTCTTTAAAATATTCTATTCGGCAATTACCTAAGCTTGTGCGGCTTGATGTTTCCATCGACAAAATGCACGCGAAACCTGCATCTTCTGAAGAGCACACAATCACTAATACCCATGGTATCTTTCCAACAATACCCTTCACAGGGCCCTTGATATCCTCTACTTGACGGATTACATTAAATAGCAGGCACAACGACGTTACAGGCTAGCGGAATCGCACAGCAACCCTCTGTTGCTCGAGTAAGTGCCTGAGTAGACTAAATAGTCGACCAAGTTTGCAAGCACACAAAGCTGTGGCTCGCATTGTGATCAACGTCAAATCGTGGAATTTTGAAAACAACTAAATTTTCGCCTTTTTAAGATATCGAACCTCAAATTTAACCCTTTTGGTTAAACTCCGAACTCAAATCGACTATGTCAAGTTATAGCCTCCAACAGACGAACTTTCTCCAGGCTCTTATTCTTCCTTTCTTTCCTTTTCTTCCCTTGCTTCTCCCTGACTTTCTCTAGTTTCTGGGTCATCAGAAAGATCGACCAACACGACCGACTGAGAGAAAAGGTTCACCTCACCGCTCCGAGAAGCATGAATATTTGAACGATCACTATCTTCTTTGTGACTAATAGAATAATCTATTGACTTGATTATTTGAATCAATTGATTCGAATCATCGACTTACTTTACTGTCTAGAATCACCTAATACCAAATCACTTGGATCACTGATTCCTGATTCGTAAGTCATTATGACTTTAAACATTGTATTAAGTTAAAGTTGCCGCCCCTTATTGTTGCGCCATATTGCAGAACTTTCCTAGTACTCAATAATATGTAGTTTATCGATTAGCTTTTACTTTGTAACTGGCTTCATAGCTTTTTGAATGTTTTTTGTGTCCATCACAATGGCTTGTGACCCCCCTAATTATTTCACAGACCAGCAGCGCCACCACCAGCTGCAGGACCAACGCCCCCCAAAGCGAAGAAACGTACCTTGAAGATATCGAAGAGTAGTGACGAAAAGGAGGAGAAGAAATTCATGGAGAACTATCTACAGAACATGTCGTACGGCTACAATACGTTACTGTACGTTTTTCAGTACCTGAAGGTTCAGGATCTACTTAGAGCAGGATGTGTCTGTACTATGTGGAGAGATCTCGCTAGTCATCCTATGCTGTGGCGGACTGTTAGAATGAAAAATTCTCAAGTAAGTTGCCTATAGAAATTCAACTTTCGATGGCGTTTTTTTTAATCTTTTGTTTTGTTAATCTGGAATTATTCTATAACAGGTGCACAGTTTCGAGGGATTAGCCAATACTTTAAAGAAACACGGCACTCGACATTTAGATCTGCGCAAAATGTTATTGCCTACTGGAGGAGATGAAATCTGGCCAGAATTTTCTGATGCAATAGGCAAAGTAGATACTTTGAGGAAGATAGAGCTATGTAGATGTCCTGCATCTGTTGTGGAGAAGTTGGCTGAATCAAATCCACAGTTAGAGGTAAGTAAATTGAGTACATTCAAAGAATACTGCAGAAACATTTATACAGGGTCTGGCACAAAAGACGCACGTTTTTGAAATGACTAGTTATCTTCTCCTATCACATTATCAGGGTTTCGAAGCTGGTGGACTTTTGTTGATCAATAAACCACGGCTGTGAAGTGCTGCAACCCAATGAAGAATGGTTGGAGTGGAAACAGGGATTCCGGTGAATGTTGAAGTGGGGACGTACAGCCGTTATTTGGGACAATCGCATGTGAAAACGGGGTGCTCAACTATCCACAACTCCATAATGTCAACTGGTAACAAAATGCTAGAAACTTACGAAATGAAGGGTACCTGCCCGACCTCTCTCGCCTTGATGGGGAAAAAGTATTAGCCATTTCAAAAATGTCCGTTAAGCCTCATAGTCGTAAGATCCGAATATAAAACGACCTTCAACGAACTGGTTAATGGATGAAAAGCATTTTATATTAAATTTAATATGTTAAAAAACATATCGCGAGTGGGTTGGCTGAAAAATTCAGTCCAGGGATTAATGGACTAGTATCACGAGGTTAAGAACAATGATTTAATTATTATGACCGCTTAGTGCATACAAAAATAAACGTTCTGCTGCATTTCGATACTTTCTACATCATTTTGTTTTTTAGTAATTCCATTCTAAAGTTTAAAGAACGGAATTGAAATTCAGCCAATCACTGCCAACCGCGCGAATTATCAGCAGTGCATTGTTGCCAAGAACAGCTCCGACTAGCAAAACATTTACATTTCACATAAACATGTTATTTGCTATCCCAAGTGTTATAAATATTTTGAAACTCACTTCTTAGCTTTCACATTTCTCATCTCCGTATTGAAGAACTGCATATTATCCACATAAAAGTCGTTCACCATAGCCATATCAACTTTAGGCAGGTTATCTGAATCGGCTTTTGTGAATCCACTATCGATTTTACTCATACTTGTTGGTTATGTTATGATAAAATAACTTGAAACCTAGTAAAATGGAATAAAAGGATATCCTGTACAAATAAACGCAAACAAATAATAATAACTTTAAGATTGTTGAAAATTACAGTCAAAGCCCAATGGAATTTGGAAATGACAATGACCGAATGACGATTGATTGACAGGATTGACGGATCAGGAACCTTAACCTAGCTTTCGGAAGGACTGTTCCAAATTATGGTTCTATCACCGTCCTAGAACTGTTTTCATCAAGCCTCGCCCATTTTACAGTTCTAAAAACAGTGATTGGTTGGTCCACCAGCGTACCAACCAATCATCGATTCTAGAATCACAAAATGGGCGGGGCATGATGAAAACAATTCTAGGACGGTGATAGAACCGTAATTTGGAACAGCCCTGGAATTTCGGATCACGGGACATTAAAACCACAAAACATATCAGACGGGAACAGATAGATGAGCCAGCACGCGTACAGCTCCGGCATTTCGCGCGCCATCAGAATGCGGCAACACAGCACACATATCTGTCTTTTGATTGGCTGTTCGCCTATAGGGCAGTGACGTCACTGTCCTAGGAGAATTCAAATATTTTCCTTATTTTCACGGCTTTCCTGTGCCCAAAAAAATCGGAGAAAAAAATGAGATGCTTTTTATGACGTACTCTATCATATGCAACCAGAAATAAAATTCATGATACTAGTCCATTAAATATTGAAAAATTATTTTTTTTAAACATTTCACTGGTTTGGTTAATAGACAAATCACATACCAATCGAAAGTATGAAGCCCATAGAATATGCAATCGTTAGGTTGGCTACGTTTTTCCCGTCTCAACTATAGGGTAGGCAGGTATAAACAGGTAAATCAATAATAGTAATTTGCACTGGTGTGGTTAATGCATGAAACTTATATGAAAATAAAGATAATTTTATTGCAAACACGTCGATATAGGGTTTTCTGCAAAAAATCAGTCTGGAATTCCGGTTGTCGAATTTTAAAGATCAAAATATTGCTGCCAGTGAATACGTGCGCCAGAGGTCCGAGCGAACTATCCCGTGTATTAACAAAGGACGCAGCATAGCAGCTGCGTGTAGATCGGCCATTGAATGAAAAATGTATAAATTTATGAATCTTCCATGTCGTTTCTTCACAATTAAAAAAATTTAAAAGATGTATTTACTAAGATAGTTTTGAAGGTTAAATTATTATGCACTTACCGTATTCTCACCAAGAAAGTTATTAAACTCTTCATTATATTTTTTACCCAAAGCAGTCACTTTTTTCTAGCACGTGGTTTGATAACCTACAAAATCGAGTGATGCATTGGTTAATTCAACGCCACTGTATTTAAAATTTTTCTTTTTACGAAAATTTAATTTCAACGAACAGTTTTTATACGTTTCATCGTTAAAATCAAGCACCTCATCGTCCGAATTGCATAGAAAACACTTTTTAGCCATTTTTTATCACAATTTAATGTTTATAAATAACAACAATACAACAATCAGTATAGTAGTAGTAGCACGCTTTTTCAATTCAGAAGAATGAGGCAAACTGTTCCAATACAATGATGCACAGCATTTACGAGTGCATCGCTATCCTTTTCAATTTCACGGACACATGACATGCGCACTCTGGCAGCAATATTTTGATCTTTAAAATTCGACAACCGGAATTCCAGACTGATTTTTTGCAGACAACCCTATATCGACGTGTTTGCAATAAAATTATCTTTATTTTGATATAAGTTTCATGCATTAACCACACCGGTGCAAATTATTATTATTGATTTACCTGTTTATACCTACCTACCCTATAGTTGGGACGGGAAAAACGTAGTCAACCCAACGATTGCATAGTATGTGATTTGTCTATTAACCAAACCAGTGGAATGTTTAAAAAAAAATAATTTTTCAATATTTAATTAATCATATCCTGGACTGAAATTTTTTAGCCAACCCACTCGCGATATGTTTTTTAACATATTAAATTTAATATAAAATGCTTTTCATCCATTAACCAGTTCGGTGAAGGTCGTTTTATATTCGGATCTTCTACTATCATATTTGCTGCTTCTCAGGTACAAAAAGCTAAATTGTCTTACAGGTAATCAATGCAGTTACAATAAAATGCGAAAGCATGGACCTGAGTCCGTTCAAAAATCTAACGAACATCCAAGAGCTAAGGATAAAATCGACGAGCGGCCTCGTCCTATCGTCGAACCTGGACTCGTTGAAGGAGCTCAAACAGCTGCGGTATCTGTCGCTGACCTCGATTCGGGATCTGGACTCCATAAATCTGGACGTAATCGCCGAGCTCACTAACTTGGAGTCGCTGGACCTGGGGGAGTGCACCGACTTTCCTGAACAGTTCGGCAGGAACATCTTGTGCAAGTTGGACAAACTGGAGAAGCTGAGACTGGAGAAGGGTCAGGGGAATTGCCATACTTTTGAGATACTGGAGGCTGTGAAGGATATGCCAAAGTTGGAGCAGCTTGAGCTAGTCAATTTCGATATCAAAGGTAATCAGTAGTTCGGCGTAATAAGTTCATTTTGCATTCAATTAGATTAAGCAATGCAAGTAGAAACTAGATTTCAGGTATATGATTCACGATTTAAACCTATATTGTGCAGTATTTTATATCGACATTTTAAGTCCAGATTTGTGACAGTTCGTGATAGTATGGTTTATAAACTTATTTCTGGAGATAGATTCAAAACTTAGTCCCAATTTCATTTTTTTCAACATTTATCTGTGTCAAAATTTCATTAAAATCAATTCAATAATTACCAGGTTACACAATACAGAATAATTTAGCAATATTAGTATGTACATATACCTCAGAAAATCCTAAGTCCCTTAGTTTCTGTAATTGGCAAGGCAAATAGGCTTTAAAGGTGTATTATATCGCTAGGTCTTTCTTCAAAACGTCTAAAAATGAAGTTTGAGGAATATTTGGAATGTTGTTTTTTGTTAATTACTCCGCCGCCCATGCACCGATTTTCAAAACCAGCAGCATCACCTACTACGAACATATCGCTACTCAAATTTCATCACAATCTATGCAGCGGTTACTGAGATTACGAGGCTAGAAAAACGCCAACAGACAGACAGACCGACGGAAATGAGTGACTTCGATTTTCGTTATGTAGCTGTCATAAAACGCCCAAAAAGCGTATAACCTCAAATTTTTTGTGATCACAATCCCTTATCGTTGTAGGCTCAAATTTCGGTATTCCTACCTTCTTCAAGGTTATTGAGGAGACCCCTGTAGCAACAAGAAATAATAACATCCCTTCAGTGTAATAAAAAGAAAATGGTCCAGATAATAATCAAAAGCAACAGTTTGGTCTTTTATGGAAATAAAAACCTCACTGCTGGAACAGTCTTCCTAAACTAGAGAAGCTCTGCGAGCTCATCCTTACCAGGTCGAGGTCCTTACTCCCCGAACCAGTCTCCTCCAGCATTCCTTCTTTTGGAGAACTTCGACGCTGTGGAATCAGCTGCCGGGGAATTTGTTTCCCGACGGCTACAACCTGTAGCGTTTCAAATCTAACGTGAACCAATACTTATCCTCTCGCAGCGCTTCTACAGCGCCATAGGCTTTCAGCCTTTGCGGGAGGCCGACCATAAAAAAAAATGGGCGGCCTATACTCAATTTTTTGTTTTTGATCTTAAATAAAACCATACAGTATACAGATGGGATAATCAATTTTATATAAATTTAGAAACAGTATTTTTCAAATGAATGTACATTTTTTACTTCTGTGTCATCAGCATCGACTGTTCTGGTCATTAGCCTCGTGTTCTGTGTGGGCTTTGTTACTGTTTCCCGGCGCTACTCTACGAACAGCACTGTTAATTAGAAGCCAACAGTGAAGACTCAGGTGGGGATTCTTCGGCTGAGCTTTTTTGGATATTTATTTTTGATTGAAAAAAAACCAAAAATTAATTTTTTGTTCAAAAAACCAAAAATAAATTTCCGCCTTTAACGAGAATCGAACCCGGGACCTTCCGGTCAGGAGCTCTCGACTTTAACCACTAAGCCAACCCACCCCCCCCTATATTTATTTACATTTACTGCCAAACCTGTAAGGTCACGTACAATTGACCAATGGGAACAATACCGTCCTGATTCTGACGCGTTTGAGTTTCCTACTTGACACATAACTGACAGTGCATATAACCTTCTTCTTTGTTGCTAGGGACTTGTGTCAATTCTAACAGCTGCCCAGATTTGCTGTCCCGGGGTAGGGCTATCCATCTTAGTTGCTTAGATTTCTTCTGTGTTATGTCTGTCATTCGGTTTCCTCTCGTTTTGTTTTGTTTCCTGTACCTGTTTGCTTCATCGCGTTTGTGTCTACATTTAAGTTCAAGTAGATATCAACAGTTATGTAAGGTGTTCTGCGAGAATATTATATAGAACGTATGTTAGTCATCTGAACATGTTTCAACAGTCACACATTGCTGTCATATTGCCCTTAGCCACGTGTTGGGGAAATAACAAATTTTATTGGTTTATAGGCTATGACGTACTTATGGCTTGTTCAAGATTATTTTAATTTGCAGTACAACTTTCTTTAAAATATTATTTAAAAATAGATTCAAGTTTTTTAAATTCTTTATTATAGTAAAAGGTGATGTTTATCATCAAAAGCAATACCATAATATACAAATTGAAAGTTATAACCTTACTGTTTATAGCCGGCTTCGATAAGGCATTAGGCGGGTGCCGCAACATTAGGAAGCTGTTGATCATCCCCACGTACATATCCCAGAGCGCCACTACAAATCACATGGTGCTCGGAGGAGTACTGAGGCTGCAGAAGACCCTGTCTCATTTTGTATGGGGTGTCACTTTGGAGTTGCTAAGGGTGACCGAGCTATTTGTCGACCAGTGCGAGGAGCCAAAGAAGGAGAAGAAAACGACGGTGGGCAACGGAGACTGTATACCTGTTTTGAAACCGGTGCCGTTGCTGAAGGACAAAGAGGGAGAAATCCCACCAGCACACGATCCGCCTCAGGTAAGAACAGATAAAGTGTGATTTTGAAAACTCCAATTCGACAGCATTTTGTTCTGAAAATCTCAACCTCCTTGACTTAGGACCCCACGGACGTCGTCCTTTTTTGGCAGCTTTACCCCAACGAATGGGCTAATTAGCCAAATGGTAAATTTACCATTTTTCTTGGAATAGCTCTCTGGATAGTTTTTGACGAGACCAACACATACAACTTTTTTTAGAATTTTTACGACCTTATTATTGCAAAAAGCAAAAAAAAGTTGAAAAACTGCAGAATGACGTCACGGACCCCCTAATGAAGTTTGGCAACGCCGAAAGCTCGGTTTGGTTCTAATAGGGTACTTGCAGAAAAAATATTATGTCATTGACGCGATCCTTAGAGCCTAGTAAACATGACAAAATCACTTGTTTGGTTTTTTGGAATCGGCTGTGAGAGGTATTCTAAAAATTATTTCATAGGCCGGAAAATCCCGCGCAAACAACCTCTGACGCAGTAATATCGTATAGTGATGGGATGTAAAGTATTGATATTCGATATCGATAGCCAGTGCTAACCTAACATTTTGACATTGATCATTATGACCACAAAACACAGCCACACACAAAAGTACAAAAGTCAAAAGAATAAAAGTTAGGCTAGATTACTAATTCACTTTGTAGGGATGGGCGATGACGATATCGATAAGATATTTGTGACGTCAGCCCTTCTTTTAAGTCACGTGGAAAAATTTGAATATATCCTTATTTTATTTTGCAAATATCTTTTTTTGGCTGTCAGTAATTTTTGTTTCCTACTGCTTCTTGATATGGTTTTCTTTACACTATGTATACTCCCGAGGCGATTTCACGACCTCTGCAAGTACCCTATTGCGGCGCTTACGTCTAGCAGCTGTCGTGTTCTGTGAACGCTCAATAAGCCGTTCTATGTTCCATGGTCGATGACGTTGACAGTAGTCTGTTGTCTGTCTGACAGTGATAACCATTCAACGATAACCTCAAATCTAAATATGACAATTTTTTGGCGACACTAGATGACAGCACGACGTCACTGATCACAGATAACAATACAGCGATGCCAGATGCTTGAGGTCCGTATGTACGAGGGACGATTATTGTACAATGTCTGTTTATAATTCAGCAACTCATTGAATTTATCGCTCACATAAAATTACACTTACATATTGCACTAGTTAAATACTTAGATGATTAATGTGCATACGGTAGAAGCCTGTATTTTGAGAGGGATATATTTAAAATGCCTACGTATTTCCAATAAAATTTACCGACCATCCTGGTACACGGTGGCGGCAGTGATGTCACTAGGCCCATAATTTGAATTTCAAACTCAAAATTTGCTGAAACTAGATGTATAAAAATTCTGAAAAAAATGTATGAACGCACATTCCCGTCAATTTTCCAATTCTCTTGAAAAAAAAAATATATTTTTTTGGAATAAATTAGCCCATTCAAATAGGTTAGAAGAAGTAAACAAGGTTTTTGTTTGTGTCCACAATCCTAACGCGGCAGCTGGCACACTGACTGCTGAATCTCTGATAAACCCGTATACCTATTGTACAGATAGCAGGTAAACAATCCTAAAAATAACAGCACTCATCTAGAGCCAGGAAACATTCCTATGGAACTGTTGAAGCATGCCCCAGATCATCTCTTAGAGACGATAGTTTGCCTTTTCAATAAATGTTTAATAGAAGGCCAAAATCTACCAGAGGAATGGAATTTGGCGTACATCAGTTCCATTCACAAGAAGGGAAATAAGAAACTCTGTAAGAATTACAGAGGAATAAGTGTAACCAGTTCCATGGGAAGGTTGTACGGTAAGATACTAAAGGAAAGAATAGAACATCAAATTTCCGAAATGGAGGAACAATGCGGGTTTCGCGCTGGAAGGTCCTGTATGGATAATATCTTTGTCTTGAGGCAGGTGATTGAAAAAAGATCTGCAAGAAATTTGGAAACACACCTCTTGTTCATCGATTTAGAGAAGGCCTACGATAATGTTCCCTTGAATAAGTTGATGGACACATTGGACGCAGCTGGCATTAGTAAAATATATGTAAGGGCAATAAATAATATCTACGAGCGTACAAAGGGAGTGGTGAAACTGGGTAAATATCTATCTGACCCTTTTCCAATAACAAAGGGTTTGAGACAGGGATGCTGCTTGTCCCCAACCTTATTCAAAATCTACGTCCAAGAAGCGATGAAGACTTGGATCAGGAAATGCTCAGGCATGGGAATAGAAGTAGGAGACAACTGCCTTTTTACATTACTATTTGCGGACGACCAAGTTGTTATAGCCAACGACGAGGAGGACATAGAATACATGTATAGAAAAATCGAAGAAGAATTCCAAAAATGGGGCCTGACAATAAATTTAGGAAAAACAGAATACCTGAGGGTTGGAGGACAGGGACAAGACATAAAACTACCACAAGGGGAAATAAGAAGCACCCAGGAATTCAAATACCTGGGTAGCATTATATCAGCCAGCGGAAATTCTGCTAAAGACATACAGCATCGAGTAGCGCAAGGAAAAAGATGTACCCAGGCTTTGAATCCAATACTATGGTCAGCTAAAATAAAAATGAAGACAAAGTTAATGATATACAAAGCTATAGTGGAGCCGGTCTTGACATACGGAGCTGAAAGTTGGCAACTCACAAATAAACAAAGAAAACAAATAGAAGTTGTGGAGATGGACTATTTAAGAAGATCCTGTAGAGTTTCGAAAATAGAGCATATTCGTAACGAAGAGATTAGGCGGCGCTCAAGAATGGAAGTCACTGTCAACAACAGGATAGATACACGTCAACTGATCTGGTATGGCCATGTGATGAGAATGACAGACGAACGATGGCCAAAAAGAGTTCTCAATTATACACCAAGTGGTAGAAGGAGAAGAGGGAGACCGGCCACAACGTGGAGGCAAGGTATAGAGGAAAGCATGAGGTCCAGGGAAATAAAAGATGATGAATGGATGGATAGAAAAGGCTGGAGAATAAAATGCGGGAAGCGGCCACGGCTGTAGGATCCCCGCTATATATATATATATATATATCTAGAGCCATAATATAAATAGCTGCTTTGTTTTGGTTGATCGTTGCGGGTTAATTCTAATTGTTTTGAATTAATTTTGAGTTTTAACAGTGCATAAGTGTTAAATGACTATTAACACATTAAACAATTCCATAAAATTTAAATCGCGCAGATTTCTGTAAAAAGTAATATCCTGTTTGTTAGTAATTTGTCAGTAAATAATAACAACGGGATCTTGAGCACGCTCACATGCCTGTTAGACAATGGGCGTTGCTTTTTCTAACCTATTCGAATTCGTTGGCTTTTACCCGCGCGGATAAAACGGTACAGGTGTGTGACCAAAAGCTGTCCTTCTTACTGGCGTTCAAAATTATGTTTCCGCTTGATTTTAACCGTTCGTTTTTAAACGTGCTCTTAAAGTCTGCCTGTGTGTGTTTACGAGACAATTAAAAAGACGAATTTGGTTCGGTGTCGTTTACGTTCCTTCGTCCATTCGTAGATAATTATACCTATCTCCCGGTAGTAATTCACCTAAAAGATTCACGTGTGAAACTTGTTTACGCTTAAGGTGGTTCGTCACGTTTTCGTCACGTTTTATAAACGGTTTATATTTCCAGCAATAGCTATTTTTTATTGATGTTATATTGTCATGCCTTCTAAGAGGGTGTATTTCGTTGAATGTATATGGTTTTTTCGAGGATTGTGGGTATTTTTTGTACTAGATTTCTTGAATTTTATTTCAATAATATTTCAAAATACAGCGATACTAGAACTTTCTAATTTTGTTCTTATATTTAGTGGCACAATATGTCTCGAGCGACGCTAAGTTTTTTTGAAAAACTTGATTTTTCAAAAAGATACTTTGCTTAGTTTTTTAATTTATTTCTTTTTACGCCACTTCTGAGCGTAGTACAACGCAATCGTAGATATTCAATCAAATAAAAAAAACTTTTTTTCGATATCTCTAATAATAACGGAAAGATTGATGAAAAACTATCAAAAAATCGGTTCCGACACGCCTCCCACTGATCCGTCCTACTTAGAGTGAGACAGAGAACTTTAGGCTAGCCGATAACAAGAAATAACCGGCCTTGTTGCCAAACTGTCAAAGAGAAGGATATTCCAGGGAGTAGTTACTGGAAACGTGTTTATGAGTTATGCGGGTATTATGTGATAAGCGATGTTACCATATATACATTTGTCTACATAATATATTCACATAGCAATGTACGATTGTTTGTTTTTTTTTTCATTCTATCTGAAAACTGGAAAACACTTATACCTGTGCAACTATCCGCGTGCCATCACGGTATCTTAGATGAATATAGCTAAAGCAAATGATATATCGATTCAAAAAATGATACATGGATTAGTTTTAGAATATTATTGTGACTTCCTAGCAAGTTGGGCGGCGCCCCATGGGTCAAATAATAAAAAATCATAGTTACTTCCAGGCGAGTTCTTGTTTGAGGGATGTCTCGCGTCGCATCTCCGCCGCGCGGCGTCGGCAGACGTATGGCGTGGAGCGGCACGAGTAGCAATAGCGCGTAGCGGCCGGCGCGGCGGCTTTCGCAAAGCGTTTGAGGTGACGCCGCGCCGCCAAGAGCGACCCGCCCGTACGTAACCGTGATGGTTACAAAGCAGGCTGCCGCCGCGGACCCCTTTTTTATATGTAGAGGTAGTGCTGTATACCACAGAGATAATTCGATTTTTTGCTTGCAATTTGTAAATGCTGAGACATATATACATTGTCTTCTATTCTTCTCCAGAATATTTATTCAGTTTTCTGGAGACTGTTCTTCAGTGTGTTGTTATTAGTGGTTTGTCTGCATTTACCCGTAGTTCGCCTTCATTGTTTCATTGTTGCTTCATTTGTTGATCACTTTAGATGTTTTCCTGAATATTCTCAGGTCACTGTTCAGATTTTTCATTTGTTTTTCTATTTGTTCATATTCGAGTGCTGAAAGCTTGAATTTTTTGGCACCTCAGTTGTTGATAATCTTTATGTGTCCTTACTTCACGAAACGTTGTTTTAACTTTTATTACATTTTGATATAGGTATCATCATGAATTGAAGGGTTGTAATCGTTAAATTCTAGCTAACTATTTCAGGTTTTACTTTTTTTCAGGAACATAAATATACTGCTGAAATTAATAAATCTGATGTCATTCTTGCTCGGGCCACCAGAAGTTGTAGTGCCCTATGCATTTTTCTAAACGTCACATGCATCATAAATGGGATCGAGCATAACGACGGGCTAAACGAATTTTGCGCACCGTATCGTAAAATGATTGATTCGCTTTTCCAATATATATTTATATTATCACTCAATTTCCAGATTGTATGTAGAGTATTCCATCTTTTTTTTTCAAATAATGTAAATTTCTATAGACTCACATTATTTGCAAGTATACACGCCGGTAAGGGTGGGGGTACTAAACGCTATCAAAATCGGTCCAGTAGCTATGTACTGAAATTACGATAATCATAATACATTATAATAGTCCGCTGATGTTTGTCCACATCCACGTCCACAGGTATATCTTCAAATACAATGGTCGATTGGGCCAGTTTTTTATCATAAGTTCTATGTGAATACAAAAATGGTTGCAACTCGCCCCTCAAGCAACTCTCCCGGCGATCCTAATTATTAATATGCTCCTTACCGAAAAAAGGCGTTTTAGGGGTCCCTGTACATTTTCTACTTTTTTTTGGGTGGGGGTGAAATTGGAGTGGTTGGGGGGGTGGGGGGTTGTAAGATTGAAAAATTTGTTGCATTCGTAATAGACTGTCCACTGACATGTTAAGGAAGACCTGGCGACATAAATAACTTTTTTTGGTCCATCCGAACATTGCCTTCCTATTACAGAAAGCAAATAACTTTTTTTTTCTGATGATGTAAACATACGAGAGTATTGCTTTAGATCGATCTATATTGTGTAACGAGGAAACTGTTGAATTGATTTCAATGAAATTTTGACACAATATTACTACCGTGGCGAAGATGGAAAACGCGTATGGTTTTTATAAATCGTGCCAGCGGCGGCGCAGAAATAATAAAAAAACTAAAAATATAAAAACAGCTCAAACTTCGTTTTTAAGCGTTTTAGAGGTTCCTGATCATTTTCTGCGTTTTTTTTGTGGAGGTGAAATTGGTGTGGTTGGGGGATTGGGGGTTGAAAAATTAAAAAATTTCTTGTACTCATAATAGGCTGTCCAGTAACCTGTGAAGGAAGATCTAGCGACACAAATCACCTTTTTAGCCCCATCCGAACATTGCCTAGCCTAATTTTCTGTATACATACGAGAATTTATTGCGGTTTAAATCGTTTTGTATTTTGTAACGTGGACACTATTAAATTGATTCTAATGAAATTTTGACACAGTATATTGTTACCGTGGTGAGAATGGAAAACGCGTATGTTTTTCAAATAATGTAAATTTCTATAGACTCACATTATTTGCAAGTATACACGCCGGTAAGGGTGGGGGTACTAAACGCTATCAAAATCGGTCCAGTAGCTATGTACTGAAATTACGATAATCATAATACATTATAATAGTCCGCTGATGTTTGTCCACATCCACGTCCACAGGTATATCTTCAAATACAATGGTCGAGTGGGCCTGTTTTTCATCATAAGTTCTATGTGAATACAAAAATGGTTGCAACTCGCCCCTCAAGCAACTCTCCCGGCGATCCTAATTATTAATATGCTCCTTACCGAAAAAAAATTAAATATTATTAGAAATCCTTAAAATGCTAAAAAAAGAAATTAGGAGCTGTTCTGGTAATTTTCATTTTCCGACAGAAAATTGTAGCAGCGCAGCGGTTACTGAGATGATGCGAGGAAAAATGACAGCAGATAGATAGAGGGGCAGACCGACTGAAATCAGTGACATTATTAAATCTTCATCATGGCGTGTAGACTCCACAAAACGTCAAAAAACATAATTATTATCTCGATACGAAAAATGTTTCGCATTTACAATACTTACTCATCTCACCTGTGTGATTGTGTGGAAGTAATAAGTAGTAGGTAGGTAGGTATACAATAAATATGTTATGCTAATACCGCAAATGTATTTTGCTCCTACGGCCCATTACCAAGCATCTCAATTCATTTTAGCTCTTTTTTACCTGGCTACGTAGGTACATATTTTCAAATTAGGTATTCATCATCTTCTTTGACCCATCAGCCAAGCAGCCAGAATTTCCGTTTTATAAATTCGTAAAAAAACTAGGTACTAATATTCAATTTCATTTTTTACCACATGTCACACCCTGTAAAATGTTTTCAAATCGCTATCGTACATAACCAAAATAACCGTCAACCTTATATCTGATGAAATTTTCAAACTTCCAGCAAAGACATACATACATACATTGAAAAAATTTATCAATAGTAACAAAATACCAATTATCCGAAAATAAGATACACAAACCCTCCTGCATAATGCCCACTTGCGAAATAATACAACAGTTCCTAAGCCTAGCCCTTCCCCAATTCAAAGTTTACAGATTACTCATAGCGTCATATCCCAAATGATGGAATACGGACGGCCACCTGTGCTGTTGCTTGGCCTTTGAGGGACAAGCCGACGATTTTTTGTTGTCGGCACGGGTGTCGGATCGGTGTTCACAAAGGTTATCGGACAGTGGGATCCCGTCGGGTGGTTCTTTGAGCATCTTTGGCAACGTTGCTGTCGCGGCCATGGCTCTTTTCTGTATTTCTAGCAGAAACGGGGAGGAGCTTCCAAATAAATAATAGTTTTGTACAGATGCTGCCCTCTCGCGGATATAGCTTACTAGACAACGTGATGAACCACGTTAAGTAACCACGCATTATCCCATTTTTAACGTTTTTTCTTTGAATATTTTACTTTAATACCCACTACGGCCGCCACTGCCAACCTTGTCGTATGATTCTTAACGAATGCGATGCATTATGGGACTAGGATTTCAGAGAAACTGAACGAAAAAACGAGTAGTGTATGGACATGATCTTTGTTCCCTTTCACCCGTCGTCTTACCCGCGCGGGCAAAATTTTCAAAAAAGAACGACGTCTGTGGGGCCCTTAAAACGGCTCTTACAGCAGAAGTTAAATGCATTTGTAAATTTGACCATTTTAGTATAGAGTCTGAATGGATTTGAGATCTGTCATTATATAACTCGTTAAACTGCAAAACCCAACATTTTTTCAAACAAAGTTTCATATATGATTCTGTTCACTATCTAAAGCGCTACCATTTTCTCATCATTCGCTTTCAAAACCCGACAATAGACATAAGAGATTTGGTGAAGAAAATTAGGCTTAGATGCAGACACCGACTAGCCCAAGAGGTGCTTAAGGTTGCGTTTCTACCTGAGATATGCGAGGATGTGTTAAGAGGAATGTGTGCTATTAATGTGTTTCGAGAGATGTGCTCTAGAAATGCGTTGCGAGTGATGTGGGCGAGGGACTTGTGCTGTTGATGTAGGCGAGCAAAAGGAAAAGCCCCCCTAATACAATAAACTCAACAGAACATTCCTGATTTGAATTATTTTTTGGGGGGGGACTAAGCCCACCCAAGCCCCCACCTAACTACGCCCATGGCTCCGCCACACATCTTCGCGCCACTCATCTTCCTAGCACATCTCTGATGGAAACACCCACACCGTTTCGCAGCTCCGCTACACATCCTCGCTGCGCACATTCTCCTAACACATCCCTGGTTGAAACGCAGCGTAAAACACCAACGTGTCTACAGGAGCCGGTACGAACAATGGGAGCAAGTCACATGTCGATCACAGGAGTTATTATGGCCGTTGCATGTTTTATCCTTTCGATGAGAATACCGTGCGGTGAATTCTCTTTTTTTTCAGTTACGAATGATTTATGCTGCATTGATAAACTATTTATCAATTTACGAACCATGGGTGATCAGAATATTGTTCTATCACAAGGTAATACAGTTCGAAAGAAGGTTAGACCCCGTCTAAGCTAGTCGTGAAGTTCTGCTAGTTCTGAAGAATTTTGTTAGAAAATTTGGATTTTGACATTTAGGCCCGGTTGTACAATGCGAGCTTAAGTTTCGGCTTAAGGTAAGCCGACGTTAAACCACGTCAGTTGCAAAACGTCCATTGTACAATGCTGGCTTAGCCCCCCACTCCAAGCCTAACACGAGCTTGCGTAAGCCGAAGCTTAACGCGAGCTTAGCTGAGGTTTAAACCTAACCTCATACTTGGTAACATGATATGTCAAGGAGAAATCTTCAAATTGCTTGTCACTTTATTAGGTCATATTTTTTGAAAGATTTGTGTCTTAATTTAACAAACAGAGCAAATGAAAGAACAGAAACAGAAACGGTCGTTGCCGAAATTTGACACAAACTGTCATAAGTGCCTAACCAAAAAAGGTAATTTTTCATATGATTATGTCAGTACGTATTGCTCCATTGATGCCAACTGTAGTGAATTTTATTACTAAGCCGACGATTGTACAACGGATGTCGACTTTAAGCCTAAGCTTAGCCAAGCTTAGGTTTAACAAAGCTGGTGTTAAACCCGCATTTGTACAACCGGCCCTTAAACTTTGAAAACCATAAAATTTATCTTCTTTGATATCTAGCAATATGTTCATAGTTTCAGTCGTTGAGCTGAGTATTTCATTTAATTTGATCCGATTTGGAGAAAAATAGCACCCAAAACATGACATGTAGATTAGGGGGCGTTGAAACCTAACATCCTGAACCATCGTATATTATCATACTCTATTAATTTCACTCATAATAAGGCTATATTCGGTTTTTTTTATTTCTGTAAAATTTGTTTTCGTGGACTTGTTGAGTTTTGCGTTTAGACGGCTGATATGTGAGCTTGCATTCCAAGAACAGTTCATAACTTTACTGAACACACCTATATTTTATGAAAGCATGATACAATACTGACAAATTACACAATGTAGAAATATTCCAGTTTTTTTGCTCTGCCGACTGAACATTGTCAATTAAGGCAAAATGTATCTGTAATCCATTCTAAACTGCTATTGAGGCCAATTTTTGTTATAAGGAGATACCGGCACTTGTGTCGACTCCACGATGATTCGTATTTTCTTTTGCAGGTGGAAATATTGGCACTCCCCAGTCTGCAGAAGTTGTTGATGCAGAACCTGCCAACAACACGGGTGAAAATATTGAAAATCCCCTTCCACGCAACTTGGAGGCAGAGTATCACAGATTCTGTCAACTGAAAGAGCGCTGCTACTTCTCGTCTCACCTCACTTCATCTCCCTGTATGTGTTTATTATTATTATTAGCTCTTGGTTAAAGACACCTTACGATGCAAGTAGATGATAAGGTGTAGAGTATAGCCATAGGTTAAAGAGTAACCTTGACCTTTTTTTTTAGAAGTACATGTAAATAATGGATATTTCCGTTTTTTATCATTGTCAGCATTTTTGTTGGTCATGTACATGTATACATGTTACTACCATTAGGTATCTGATTCAGAAACTACTTACAATTCATAATAAATATTTTTTAAAGTTGTGAGCCCTGTTTAAATGTACATTGCAGGAAGGTGTGTTACAATTCATTAGGATAAAACTGCCCTTCCTCCCTGTATATTATTATGTGTTTGACGAACTAAGCGTCATGCGACGATAGCACCCTCCCCTCATTATTTTTTATTTTAGCCGTTTTACAGAGAACTTTTAAAAGTGAATTTGTACTCCAGCAGAGTTAATTAGGCCACCTAAAGTCGAAAAATGGGTAATGGACTAGTATCATGAATTTTATTTCTGGTTGCACATGATAGAGTACGTCATAAAAAGCATCTCATTTTTTTCTCCGATTTTTTTGGGCACAGGAAAGCCGTGAAAATGAGGAAAATATTTGAATTCTCCTAGGGCAGTGACGTCACTGCCCTATAGGCGAACAGCCAATCAAAAGACAGATATGTGTGCTGTGTTGCCGCATTCTGATGGCGCGCGGAGCTGTACGCGGGCTGGCTCATCTATCTTGTCTTCTGTTCCCGTCTGATATGTTTTGTGGTTTTAATGTCGAGTAATCCTAAATTCCAGGGCTGTTCCAAATTACGGTTCTATCATCGTCCTAGAACTGTTTTCATCATGCCCCACCCATTTTGTGATTCTAGAATCGATGATTGGTTGGTACGCTGGTGGACCAACCAATCATTGTTTTGAGAACTGTAAAATGGGCGGGGCATGATGAAAACAGTTCTAGGACGGTGATAGAACCATAATTTGGAACAGCCCTTCCGAAAGCTAAGTTAAGGTTCCTGATCCGTCAATCCTGTCAATCAATCGTCATTCGGTCATTTTCATTTTCAACAATCTTAAAGTTATTATTATTTGTTTGCGTTTATTTGTACAGGATATCCTTTTATTCCATTTTACTAGGTTTCAAGTTATTTTATCATAACATAACCAACAAGTATGGGTAAAATCGATAGTGGATTCACAAAAGCCGATTCAGATAACCTGCCTAAAGTTGATATGGCTATGGTGAACGACTTTTATGTGGATAATATGCAGTTCTTCAATACGGAGATGAGAAATGTGAAAGCTAAGAAGTGAGTTTCAAAATATTTATAACACTTTGGATAGCAAATAACATGTTTATGTGAAATGTAAATGTTTTGCGAGTCGGAGCTGTTCTTGGCAACAATGCACTGCTGATAATTCGCCCGGTCGGCACTGATTGGCTGAATTTGAATTCCTTTCTTTAAACTTTAGAATGGAATTACTAAAAAACAAAATGATGTAGAAAGTAACGAAATGCAGCAGAACGTTTATTTGTGTATGCACTAAGCGGCCATAATAATTAAATCATTGTTCTTAACCTCGTGATACTAGTCCATTGTAATTAATTATATAATAGTTACAAAGATCCCAATGTGTATTATCTTGTACACTTACCTATTTTTGTTTGCATCCTATGGACTCGTTATCATGCATCCCCCCCCCCAATACGGGGATCGGTCTGTTATCATTACATTCGTTTGAGAAATCAGCCGTTTAAACTTTGTGAAGAGAAATAAATACACGTTTAAAAAATTCTAATTTAATGTTACAGACAATATCATTCACACGTGAGTATTACGAATGTTTCTTCTGATATCTCCATTTTGGAATGTATATACAATATGTTTAATAAATAATCAGTATAGTATAATGTGGAAGCCACAATACAAAGTATATTAATCTATATAATAATTATACAATTCGGTATTTACAACGACATTCAAATACTGAAACTTACGATTTTTTAAAAATACAATCATGGCAACGTTTTATTTTCAATGAAATGTATATTTCGTATATTTACACGATGACATACGATTACAATATTATCAAAGTGTATGAACGATGTGAGTAAAAATATACATACATTTTTACAATGGAATGTAACAAGTCTTTTCCTAACCGATATAAATTACGAGAATCTTGTGTTGCAAAAAAATGTAACCACTAACATTTTCAAACAAAATCATGCGCCCCAAAATTACAGATCAATAAACTGATGACGTAGAATTTATTATGTCACAGCTAGCGTGAAAGTTTTTGGAAGGTATTTTACGTCACTTTGCGTTCACAGAAAAACGTTAAACACTTCGTTGCATAGTTTTTGGAGACGTAGCTTCAATATCCCGTCATAATTTTTTTTTGCAAAATTGCACCTAACCTGGCGTGGTACAGATGATCTTTTTTCTAAGTACTAAACGTTAAATAACTACGAATCAACAGTATTATCGAACCACAATTTTAGGGCACATCATAACAATATGTTGTCGCTATGGAATGTCAGATATTGAAAAAACACACTTTCAGATATTAATGGGTGCTAGAGTGGATAGATATAGTAAGGAAATCATCAAGATTTAAAAAGAGAAACTGAAGTATATTAACCACACTTCACTATTGTACACAATGTATTACATACATTTAATTGAATTTATTGGTACGAATGTATATAAAATACATTTTTAACAAACTTTTTATAACTAATAAAAAGGCTTACCTTTTTAAATATCCACCAAGAAAAACCAGCTTCAAATTATGAAGTTTTTCAGCAACATAAAGGTACTAAGAAAATACATATCAACCTTTCTTTTTTCTACATGAATTAAAAAAATATCGGAAAGGACTAAATAAGTGAACAATCATGCAGAAAACCGTAATATATGTTCTAAAAGTATATATGTATGTTATATGTATATTCGTACACATGCTGAATCCTATGTTGATCCCTTTTTAAACAGTGTGTAGAGGTTGTTAAAATAAACAACTTTTTCAAATAACTTTTTTCCGAAAATTGAAAAATAAGCGCGATACAGTATCAAGTACCTAGTCTGTTTTTGTTTAGTTTTTCGCTCGAATTTTTGTCTTATCAATCAGGCATTGTACCTTCAATTAGTGCACTAGTCACTTTATGTTTATCATAGTTTGTTAATTTTAAATTGGTAAATCCTAAAAACTGTCTCATAATGATGTACCACTTTTAGGATTCACCAATTTAAAATTAACAACGATTTTTGTTAAAACTACTTTGACTACTGCACTATCTGACTGGTACAATGCCTAATCTATTTGACAAAAATCCGAGCTAAAAACTAAACATAAACAGACTGGCTGCGTCTTGGTTCACAAACCCAGATATACTTTTGTTATTCTGTATGTCGCTTATGTTTCAGTTTTATGAAAAAAATTATTTGCAATATTTAACGACTTATACACAGTTTAAAAAAAATGTCAACTTAGGACTCACCCTGTATATTAGGTATGTGATGCATTGTGACAACCTTATTATTGCATAGCCTTTTTTGTTTCACATCACAGATAATAAATATCTATAAAACGACTCTCATCAGTGATATACATAGGATGACTTAGAATTGATCGAAACCATTATGAATGGAATCGACGTAGAATATACAATTGCACAAAATTATGGATGCTCCAGATTTTGATAGTTACATGAGTATGCTGGGTGTTAAAACGATCATGTTTTATTTTGATGTAATCTTAACATCTGTTCGAAAAATATTTTCAGTTGGTTCTTTGAACCCTCTGCATGCCTCATTTAAAAGTGGATCAAACATTAGTCAATTATTTTTTTTAAACAAATCACAAACACTTATTAACTCAAAAATATTTGTCATTCTAAACAAAAAGGGTATTTACTAATTTTTCTCTGAAGTTAGCTGTTTTCAAGATTTAAGTTACTTAAGGTACACTAACATCGAAAGAGACAAACTATATTTAACTGACAGGGATATTTAGATACTTTGGCAACATACATTTGATGTTCATATTGCTTTTCAGGGTTGAAAATGTCAAATTTCAAGGTTTTCCTGATTAAAAAAAATAACAACGGGAAACGGTTAACTGCAAATCAAGTTAATGTTTGGAGTGATTGAGGAATTGAAATAAATCCTGACAAAATAATCAAGTTTATGACTTTTTTGCCAAAATATTTAGTTAAATCCTATAAGTATATTTGTATAAAGATCGATTAAGAATAAATATTATGCTGAAAAACACATGTTAAAAAAAACATACAAAATCTGAAACATCCTACATGTATACACACTTAGATCGACAAAATATCACTTTTATATAAAGCTGCACTCTGTGTGACGCAGGCACTATATAGATTGTATATTTTCATAATTTGTATGAAAAACAACATTTAAAATTGAGCATATATCGATCAAACTAATAAGATTATGTACGTTATTACTCCTAAAGCTGCTGCAGTGTTGTAACTGTTTTGAATTTTGAAATATGGCAATCATTCTCCCATGCATTAAAAATTTTCAGTACAAACATGGTCAGTATTCAAAGGCATATCAAAAAAAAAAAGGGGGTTTCTAATTTGTTAATGACCGGGCTTAACATGAGAGAAATATTTTCTCCATCAATAAATTTATGATAGCAGCTTTGGTTCAAAATTGCAACCTCAAAATATATGGATCAGCTATACACACTTAAAAGTAATATACGTGTAATACTACATTTTCCAGCTGTTATTTTTGTTTCATACCAATACATGTATATAAGTAAAATATGAACTATACACTTTTTACATGTTATTCAATCTATTTACATCTTACATAATTATCATTAAGTCTCTTATATTTGAACACATGGTAAAGACCACATCAAAACACAAATTTCAGTACGATATGTACTAAAAATAGCATATAATCTCAAATCTGGGCTAAAAAGACTAGTATTCCTCAGTGTTGCAAATGAAACTATCAATTATATGTAAGTTGTGTAAAATCACACAGTGTTCAGAAATTTTAATTCTAACTAAATCCTGGATGAAACAGAATTGTAGAATGATAAAAAATCTACATATAATTTGAGGAAGTTTAAAAAAGCAAGCTTGTTCGGTCTCATATAAATAGCTGATATCAAAGATCTAAGAATTTAGTTCCACAAGTAGATCCCACACCGATACGAATTTGAATGAGCAAAAGAAATGCTGAGTAAAAATGGTAACACTAAAAATGTTATTATTGTAATAGAGCATTGCCTTAGTTATGGAAATTCAGTTTAAAGATTCATATGCGCATTAATAAAATATAGGCAATTTGCTGAACTACCTTTGCTGTAAATTCACAAATGGTTGACTTTGTAACGCATCATTTTGCTTTTAACAGATGTGGTCGGTCAACTTCTGGTGGGTTCCTCCAGGATACACTAATTTCATAATGTAGTTACTGTGTACCAAGTATAAGATGAGTTATTCTAGCTAGCCTTTATATGTACATAGTCCAGTACATCATACCAGTTAAATTCTTCTGGGAGACGCCATCAGAAGTAGATATCAGTCATCAATAAGCTATTGAATCTTAATTGATCTTATTTTAATTCTAGCTAGTCAGAAGAATTTTCCAAAGCGTCAAATATAGTTTCAAATAATCAATTGAATATTCAAAAGCATCATACTAATCTTAAATAGGGTCAGTTCAACGTTGTAAGGCAGCAATTGTAGTTTCTAAGGCGTCGATTTAATATTCTAAGGTAATCTTCTGGTACATTGGTTCGACACATGGCCTGTGTGTGCGGCCTATGAGTCATTTACTCCACTACAAGTGCACCAGCATGTCACTTGGAACAAAGCGACATTACCCTCAAAACCGTTTTCGAAAGATTGAAGGGAAGCAAACCCCGCAATTATCTTTAACATTGAGGAAAAGCGTACTGTAACAACAACAATATTGACTTGAAAGTTATGGTTCAAAAGCTCAATGCTCCGTAAAGATATGGGTAAATTATTTTGTGACGCCAAGTTCTCTATCTTGAATGGCATCTATTCAATATTTATTCTAAGGTGCCTCAAGATTCTACCTTCTACACTTATACAAGGAGTCTACGGACCCCATACAAGACTTTCACTCCCTCTTGGGGGGCACACCACAGTATTCCAGGCTGAAGTCTATGCGATATGCTTGTGTAAATCGTATTCGGGAAATTGACGGGTCTGGGAGGCGGATTACTATCTGCTCTGACAGTCAGGCAGCCATCAAAGCACTGAGTGCTTGGAAAATAACGTCGGGACTGGTCCTGGAGTGCAGGAGGGCTCTTGGCGACATCTCAGCTAAGCACAAGGTATCACTTGATGTGGGTACCTGGGCACGCTGGGGTAAAGGGTAACGATATGGCGGATCATCTGGCTAGGATGGGATCCGGCAACAGTCTTGTGGGCCCGGAACCAGCCTTAGGACTATCTGCAAACTTGATTAGGAAAACAACTGGAGAGTGGATCCAGAATCAACACTCTCTGAGATGGAACAACATCTCTGGTCATCTCCGTCAAGCTCGGGAACTATTAGCAGGGCCTGCAGAGAGAATAGGACGATTTTGTCTCTCTCTGGATAGGAGTAACTTGAGATTGCTAGTAGGCCTATTAACGGGTCACAACACCTTCAGGCATCACTTGTTCGTGATGAGGGTGGTCAACGACCCAACGTGCACGTGGTGTGGTGAAGAGGAAGAATCCTCGGCACACATCTTGTATCGCTGTGAAACCCAGGGTTATCACAGGCAGACTATGCTGGGCTCAAGAACCTTGGAACCAATAGAGATAAAATGGATAGGACCTAAGAATGTACTTCCCTTTGCTAAAAGAGCAGGTCTTAGGAACTAGCGCGGATAGAGGCGCAAAAGGGCCCATCGTGTGGCCTATGCACCAGTCACATTCTGTGCTGGATAGCCTCTGGTCCTAATTCATTCACACCTCTACAATATTCGAATATTCATAAACTTGGAATCGCATCCTGGGGCTTTGCTTGTACTATTTAAGTATGTAGTGTCCATGAAATTGGGACTACTCATATCTGATGGAAAATAAAAAATGTGAGGTATTACTGGATTGCATAGATCAAATTCTAAAAACCATACCTTGTTATTTGCGATTGACGCATTTGAATATCCAAATTTTTAAATGATACTTGTTCCAATTAATGCTTTGGAGTTTATAACTGACTATTGAAAATTACACTTCACGCTTTGGAATATTCAACTGAGTATTTGAAATTTCAAAAATTGTCCTGACCATTTTGAGTTAGCACTTGACCTTTTGAAAACTTCTTTGTTAAAAGTGAGTTTGAATAGGTTCAAATACCGCCGTGCCCATCTGACCACCACAGGTGTTTCGCGTCGGTGTGGGTTCCGCGTATGTGTTCTCTAGTTTGAAAGATGCGTTATGATAAGAATTCCCGATCCATATCGGCCAACGAAGGCCTTTGCCTAGGCCTTCTTGCCTGCAGCGGTATCGTGGTGTCTTGATGTTGCCCTGGAACCGGTAGATCTATCAGTGTGGTGGGCGAGAATCGTACTCTGCTGACACTACTGTTGCTGTCCTTGGCCGACACGTACGAACTGTCATCGCTCGTCAGGCTGTCCGGAGGAGTTGGATTGGTCGGAGTGTTGCCACCTGAGTGACCTTGAGTTGCCTAGATTCATCGATGACAATGTACGTTAAGCATTTATAACTTTACAAGCAACCCAGCAAGCAATCTCATGTTTATAAGCATTGTATAAGTATCTATAGAAGAAAAACTGAGCAAACCAACTTATTCTATAAGCGGGTTTTAAACCCTAATACGATACCTATACAACCAAATAGGGCCCATTTTTATACGTTTTTACGGTATAAGGCCTGCAAGGGGAAGCTATATGATCCTTATACAATATGTATAGACACACTTTAACAATACTTATAGAACTGTTGTAAAAATGCCCTCTTGAACTGCCTTATACAACAAATTAACCAATATGGCAGTTGTTTCAGAAGACACTATAGAATTACTATAAGAATGTTGTATACATCTCTTATAAAGGAGTACATGAAATCAACGAAGATGATGGAAATAATTTGCTTGATATATTAGTTCTATAATGTCGCAGAGTTAAATAATATGATTGCAAGGTTTAAAATGGCGATGTCATATTATTATAGAGGGAACGTGTTAATCATATAATATCATAAACATCGGCATACTAGGCGATGATTTTATATGCGCTCAAGTTTTTCTGATGAAATACAGACATTATGGAACTAACTTGTTCTTATAGCGGCACTAACAGATACCTATACAATGTTTCTGTTTTAATACGAAAATATTTTGCAAATTGGGCATGTACTGTGTAAGGCTTTCGCGGCCGTCGTCCAATGAATTTGTGGTCCTTGGATTTTTAGGCCGGCGTTGAGGCTTGACGTTTCGCCACCACGTGTGGATGACATCTTCAGAAGCTATTATACTTCCGAAATACTTATTTAGTATTTATTTACTTAGGTATTTCGGAAGTCGTGGAAGTGAAATAGTTTCTGAAGATGCCATCCACTCGTGGTGGCGAAACGTCAAGCCTCAACGCTAAACAACGCCGACCTAAACACCCAAGAACCACAAATTCATTTACAAGCAATGGCTTCATATACGCATCCAGTTTTTGTAAATGTTTGATTCAATTTCCTGAACAATCATTACAATCGAAAAAAGGTTTAATAGATCATTTTACCTGTATTACATTTAATCAATTTATTCCAAGAAATAGTTCAGGATGTTGCATATAAAGACAGAGATTGTCAACAGTCAGATGTTAGGTTTTCGATGTCGGAATTGTCAATGTCGACAACCGAATCGTATACGATGCACAAAACAAACCAAACCAAAACAGCTGATTCTGAGTTTATATGTTGTGGCTAGAGTTTCCAATTCGGGATCCCGGAGACTTTTTGGTACCGAAAATCCCGGGAATAATAAGACAATAATGAAATTTCAGTCTGCTTAATTCCTTTTTTTATTCGCGTGTTATTTTTGCTCTGTTCCGGCAGTGGCGTAATTTCAAATTCGCCCCCCACCCCCCTTGGAAAGCAATTTCTAGAGGCCCCTACACTGGCGTAGCAAAAAAAAGCTCCTGCACATTTACCTGCCAGAGTATAGAAGCTGAAAGAGCCTTTTCTTAATAGGTTTTTCTTTCTATTTTTGTTTTGAGTTCCTGTTCCGGGTTTTATGTTCTATAACCAAAGTTGATTTGGTTAGATATTTACTTTTTAAAAATAAAAATGATTCTTTGTGTTTTTTGTAATAAAAACGTACTTTTGTTACTGCTATTACTAATGTTGTAGTTTAAAAAAATTATTGGGGTTAATTCCGAGGTCAATCTGGGGATCCCGAGATCTAAATTTGTATCCTGGGATCTCGAATCCCGAAAATTGATAACCCTAGTTGTGGCTTTTGTAATATTTGTTTTTTCAAAATTTATATTGAGATTGAAGTTTTAAAGCGCTTAATAAGTTGATACTTATCAATACTGAACACAAAATGATAGTTGCATAAAGTTTTCAATCACCTACCTGATAGTTGTTCCTTTTTAAACTACTTCTCAACTTAGTATATCCCTGGGTTTCCAAAGTAGTAGGTCTCTCAAAAGCCATTCCTTGTCCCTGGGGTTCGTATTCGTACTGTGGCCTCCTGAAATGACGTCAAGTAGATACACTTCGCTATTTCCACGCACTGACGCCAAGCAGGTACCAAAACACGTTACGAAATATAATGTTAAAGGTACGGGACATTTTTATGAAAGTAGTTTATCTACTCCCATTAACAAACTACTTTTGAACAGATAATAATGCCTATAAACAAACAGCGTGAATTATTTTTAATTACTTCACGCTCCAGCCGTGACACTATATTTTATCTACGACCGTAGCAATAAATATATTATTTAAATATATATAATAATTACAATCTATTAATAACTTAGCCACACTTCTGTTACTAAAATAAATACTGTACACCGTTTGATGTTTCATAGCCACCTTTTTGCAGTCATTATAGCGTGTTTTAAACATATGAATTTGCAAGATATGAGTGTTGCTATGCAGTAGGAACGTAATTTATGAAAAATTATTCATGTTGTTTATAGGTTACCTGTTCCGAAGTAGTTTGGTAATCGCTGTATAACTTAATGGGAGGAGCTAGAGTATAGTGTTCAACTCGCGGTAATGGTAACAGTAAACTTGTTGATTTACAGCACTTGCTCACAGCTCGTGTTGCAAACATCACCTGCGTGAGTTATTACCATCAATGCCGCTTGCTGAACAATATACTATTTCCCGTAAATGAGTAGAAGTTCAATTACCTGGGTAAGTAATGAGAAGGAGAATACTCTTCTTCAAGCCGAAAGCTTGGGTTGATGTTCGAGCCACTAGTAGTGGTAGAGCTGGCATTCGAGACATTTGAGGGGGTTCTTCGGTGTGTGTTGAGAGACTGCTGAGCGGGTAGGCGTTGAGGCGTGCTTCTTGAGCAAGCACTATGACTACTTACGCTACTCGGGTTATCGTAAGCATAGTCTGTACCTACAATGTAAAATAAAAGCTATATCCAGCAGACGGTATTGCCTACGTACGTATTGTTGTAAGTATAGCAAGCCACATTTTTATAACTCGAAATATTTGGTGTGTACTAGCAAAAACTAAAAAAACTTTAACGCACTATATCTAAGAGTGCGGCACCTTAGATAAGGAAAGAGAGGGGATACCACACGCCCGTTTGATGCTATATGAATTAGCTGTGACCGAAAACATAGCTGTCAAAATTTTCGTATCTGTTATAGCTTACGTGAATAGAAATATACCCCAAATTGGTTATCTGATTTTCAAAATAACATAATGTCAATAAATATAAATAAGATTATAGGTATTATGGGTTCTTTAAGTCTCCACTGGGACTAGCGCTTTGGTACTTTTTGGTAACAGAGATGTCAGCCGCGCGTTGCGTCCTCTTTTCTTGTCTAAGTGCGGCACAACGTTAAAGGTATGTTTACACAGGGCGTCCCACGAGGATTAGGACAAGCAATATATCGGAACACGGCAGTACTAGCGAATTATAGTTTTGGGGGTGTAAATTAGAGCAAATATAGTATTTTTTCTTATTATTGTGTCACCCAATGAGGTATTTGTTTTGGGTCAGGTGACGTCCGATTCAAGATTTTTAATGGGACGCCCTGTATATTTGTGACTTTTTATGTTCCTCCCGATAAAACAATTCCAATAAACTAGCACATTTGGGGTCTAAAGTTATTTATTCAAGAGCTACAGGTACTAAAGGATGGTACCACTACCATCCACTACCATTGATTTTAACATGTACCCCTACAGTTAAATTACTTTGGTAATGTTATGGTAGTGGTACAGTCCTTTAAGTCCCTGTAGGTCTTGAATTAATCACTTTAGACCCCAAGTCTGCTAGTTTGTTGGAGTTGTTTTATCGGGAGGAACACAAAAAGTCACAAATATACAGGGTGACCCATTAAAAATATTGAATCGGACGTCACGTGACCAAAAACAAATACTTCATTGGATGACACAATAATAAGGAAAAATACTATATTTGCTCTAATTTACACCCCCAAAATTATAATTCGCTACTACTGCCCAGTTCCGATATATTGCTTGTCTTAATCGTCGTTTGTAGACATATTTGGTACATTTTTTTAAGCCACATTATGGTGTACAAATTTTTCACAAAAAAAAAATTGCCAGATAATAATTGATTGAATGATTGAGCTTCATTGTTGCTAATTAGTTTATTTTACTAAATTCTCAACACGGAGATTTCCAAATATTTTACTTCTTAATGGAATAGTTCATTTGTGAAATCCACGGAAGTGGACGAATGTGGTATTACATATAGGTTAGGTAGTTGAGTACTTTGGAAAGGCATCGAATATATTTAAACAAAAACTTGATTCTTCAAAATCAAAATACAGTTGGCGTTTTCTAAAATGGGTCAAGTTGTAAAACTAATATTTATCTTATTTTCATTGTATCCCGGAAACTCCAATACTATGCGACTGTCTGTTTCATCAACAATAACTGATTCTTTATTTTCAAGGCAACTGTAGTATTTATTTTACTGACTCAAATATAGTGCCATCGTCTGCAGAAGCCATTTGAGTTATTAATTTATGCTTTATTTGCATTCAAATCAACTGTCAAGAAGAGCTACATGCAGGTAATACGGTATTAGAATGACCCATGTATGAGACATCCTACGTTCTCTTTTATTACTGTTTTCGCTGATATAGAAGCTTTGAGTACGCCTTTGTACTTACCGTAACCATACAGGGTGGTGGATCCGCTATACTCTGAACTATATCCTCCATAACTGACGTCAGGGCATTGACCATACGCGTAGCTGTCAGGTCGGACACAAGTCACGCAGTGACTAGGGTCCCCTTGGTGATAGTCACCAGGAATGTATATCGTTGCAGTTCTCTCGTATGGGGCGTAAAGCTCCGATCTGTTCAAGAAAAAGGTTAATAAATAACATGTTGCGTGGATCTAGAGACTGCTTTCTTGAACTCTTTGACAAGGTTTGGTTCAGTTCCTTGAATACTCATATTCATATGGTTTATTGACTTTTTACAAGCTTAGACATGCTTACAGATACAAGAAAAGAATATATCATAAACAAGCCTTACATCTATAAGAGGATGGACATAATAATAATAAAATCATGAACTGAAATAGGAATGTAAAATTACAAGAGTTGATGGTTGAAGTAGAACGGATAAAGAACTGAGAAATAATAGTAGTAATTGTAAGGAAAGTTAAAAAATACAGCTAAAATTGATAAACAAACACAGATGAGCTAACAGGAGCGACATTGATGTCGCGATGTGACTTTTTTTAGGTGGCTCGACTGATATATAATATAGGGTGCCCCAATAAAAACGATAGGAAAGGAAAATTAAATAAAACAACCACGGTTTGAGATATCATATTGGTTTTGGCTTTATTTTGAAGCTACATCCATGACATTATGTATGGAATAAAACGTCTTTCAAATGTCCGCCTCGGGCTCGCTGGCAGTGCTTCAAGCTGTCAGTCCTATTTCGGATGGCATTTTCGAGCTTTTGTGGCTCGTGGCTCCATCCTATTAGAACCACATGTCGGTAATATCGATGTTGTTGAGCTCTGGCCACAGAAATTCTTCCAACATCGCTCGGTAGCGTGGCCCATTGCTTGTAATAGGGTCTCCTTCCTCATTTCGAAAGAAATAAGGATCGATGATGCCGCCATGCCACAATCCGCACATTCAATTTTTTCGGGTACTGGATCACTTCTTCGGTCATTTGTGGATTGCTCACAGCCCAGTAACGACAATTTTGCTAGTTGACACATCCACTAAGATAAAAATTTGCTTTGTCTGGGAAGATGATTTTTTGGCCAAAATGAGGATCTTCGTCCAACATTTGTGGCGCCCAATTTGCGAACTCACGGCGACGGCTTATGGTCGTCCTGCTTCAATTATTTTTCGCATTCGGGTTGGTTTATTTAGGTCCAGTAGAGTGTACTCATGCTCAAACTTTTCCACGTTGAGACGAATTGCCTGCGCACTGAAGGCATGATGAGGGTCGAGTTCACGACGAAATGCGCGTTGCGTACTTACAATTGAGCGGGAATTTCCGTAGTACTTTTTAATAATTTCCAAACGATCGGCAAGTGTGAAATGATCCATGATGAATTGTCAAATTACTTAATATTTTGACAGCTGGATGACGTTTGTACCTTTGACAGCTGTCTAGATATCCCTATTAGAAAACCTATCAACTCTATTGGGGCACCCTATATTTTAAGATCCAAATATTTATCAATGGAATAAGAATTGGAATGAAAAATGGTTTGATAGAACGTTTTACCTGTATCCGATCAGGAAACTCTAATGATTAAAAAGTAGAGCTTACCCGTCGTTGCTAGTAGAGCTGGATTTTCTCCTAGGTGACGGATTGGGTGCAGGATGATGTTGAGGGGAATCGGTAAACCTCAAGGGCTTCATTTCATCCGTCTGCATCAGATTCATGAACTGAGATCCTGCCAACATTGGCCTGTGATGCTTCGTAGGGCCGTGGTAAGTGTTGTGATTGTATCCAGAAGAGGTAGAGTACTCGTAGTCTTGATTCTCAACCGGGCGCCAAGCAGGCAGCTCACTCACTTCAGCTCTAAAGAATATCAGGGAACGTTATTCATTATAAAGCTCATGTACCCATGACAATATATGGATCAATGGACAGTAAAGATAAAAATGAGACAACGTATGAGGTGCCTCCAGGAAGTAAATCTCCCTATATTTTCCCTTTTGAAGTAAACGTAATTAGCCGTGTAAATTGCGCATACGTATTTACTTCTTCTAACCTATTAGAATTCGTTGCTGAGACACGACGAATAGGACGTCTACTAGTCTAAGATCCGAATATAAGACAACCTTCACCGAACTGGGTAATGGATGAAAACCATTTTATATTAAATTTAATATGTTAAAAAACATATCGCGAGTGGATTGGCTGAAAAATTTCAGTCCAGGATATGATTAATTAAATATTGAAAAATTATTTTTTTTTTAAACATTTCACGGGTTTGGTTAATAGACAAATCACATACCAATCGAAAGTATGAAGCCCATAAAATATGCAAACGTTAGGTTGGCTACGTTTTTCCCGTCCCAACCGTAGGGTAGGCAGGTATAAACAGGTGCATCAATAATAGTAATTTGCACCGGTGTGGTTAATGCATGAAACTTATATTAAAATAAAGATAATTTTATTGCAAACACGTAGATATAGGGTTGTCTGCAAAAAATTAGTCTGGAATTCCAGTTGTCGAATTTTAAAGATAAAAATATTGCTGCCAGTGAATACGTGCGCCAGAGAGGTCCAAGCGAACTATCCCGTACATTAACAAAGGACGCAGCATAGCAGCTGCGTGTAGCTCGGCCATTGAATGAAAGAGAGTGCGCATGTCATGTGTCC
Organism: Callosobruchus maculatus; assembly: GCA_951848785.1. Taxonomy (NCBI): domain Eukaryota; kingdom Metazoa; phylum Arthropoda; class Insecta; order Coleoptera; family Chrysomelidae; genus Callosobruchus; species Callosobruchus maculatus. The sequence continues at coordinate 23,020,404 of CATOUR010000041.1, read as the reverse complement.
GTGAAGTTGAAAAGGATAGCGATATACTCGTAAATGCTGTGCATCATTGTATTGGAACAGTTTGCCTCATTCTTCTGAATTGAAAAAGCGTGCTACTACTACTATACTGATTGTTGTTATTTATAAACATTAAATTGTTATAAAAAATGGCTAAAAGTGTTTTCAATGCAATTCGGACGATGATGTTCTTGATTTTAGCGATGAAACGTATAAAAACTGATCGTTGAAATTAAATTTTCGTAAAAAGAGAAATTTTAAATACAATGGCGTTGAGTTAACCAATGCATCACTCGATTTTGTAGGTTATTATACCACGTGCTACAAAAAAGTGACTGCTTTGGGTAAAAAATATAATGAAGAGTTTAATAACTTTCTTGGTGAGAATACGGTAAGTGCATAATAATTTAATAATTTCACCTTCAAAAATATTAATAAATTATTAGTGCTCCACAATATTGCACAGCCGAGTGCATCGCTATCCTTTTCAATTTCACGGACACATGACATGCGCACTCTCTTTCATTCAATGGCCGAGCTACACCCACGGGATAGTTCGCTCGGACCTCTCTGGCGCACGTATTCACTGGCAGCAATATTTTGATCTTTGAACTTCGACAACCGGAATTCCAGACTGATTTTTTGCAGACAACCCTATATCGACGTGTTTGCAATAAAATTATCTTTATTTTGATATAAGTTTCATGCATTAACCACACCGGTGCAAATTACTATTATTGATGTACCTGTTTATACCTATAGTTGGGACAGGAAAAACGTAGCCAACCTAACGTTTGCATATTCTATGGGCTTCATACTTTCGATTGCTATGTGATTTGTCTATTAACCAAACCAGTGAAATGTTTAAAAAAAATTAATTTTTCAATATTTAATTAATCATATCCTGGACTGAAATTTTTCAGCCAACCCACTCGCGATATATTTTTTAACATATTAAATTTAATATAAAATGGTTTTCATCCATTAACCAGTTCGGTGAAGGTCGTCTTATATTCGGATCTTCTACTATACATTATATTCGTCGACATAAACCTCGGCGCCTTTAGTGTGTAGGTCATTGAGATGATAACACGAATAATACAATACTGTATTTTTGTATTAGACTGCTGTATCAAGCCACACGATGTGGTAACATGCGCTTTTAAGTTTAGTTGTTGTCGATCGGTGTTATATTTTGATCGCATTCTATAAGTGTATTTAAAGCACATACATACTTATATATCATAACGAAAGTCTATTCAACAGTAAAAAAAATCTTATCACATTCCAGAAAGGTGTACTCCATTATGGATTTGAGGAATGTTATATTGCTTTATAAAAACACCAGATATTTCAGCTCCGAACGATACACTTCTCGGAAGCATTCCTGATAAGCTATAAACAAACGCGAATTAAACTAAATATTGCATACAGAATATTCCATATCATACTGTTTATCACATCAAAACAAATATTACTAAATAATTTATAATCTTGGATTTTCCATGTTGACTTCAGTATAAATCATGTTGATTTATTAATTTTGTTATTCAATAGGACGGAACATTCAAAATATTGGTATTGGTATTTATGGCTTTAGTTCTCATGTCCACCATCTATACCAGTTTACAGGATCCTTTGTACTGGCTTGACGTCTATTTGATAGACATCAGATGACTAAAAAGTGCATTACAGATTTTTTTTAGTAGTGGTCTGGGTTGGCAATCGTGAAATTCAGGACCGTCTGAGAAATATGTTTATCTTCAATTCTTACCTCATTTAAAGCGTAATCATGATCATTCAGTCCAGACATACTGACTGATATACTTTTTAGAAACAAATTACAGATATTCCAGGAAAATATATAATAAGCATACCAGAAAACGTCACCAATTGTCAATTACTCGTCATTAGCAATACTTGCACTGAGTACAACCCTGTATTTCTTCAAAGCATAAAAATGTTATATGTCAGGACTCATTCTGGAGTATTTTCATTTATCACTAGCCAAACAATCCTTTGCTGTTGACACGGCTGACAGTAAAAAGTATCGGGAAAATGGTATAAAATGTGTTTGAATCTTACCTGTTTGGTTGCAATCTTGGATGCAATGGGGAAACATTTGACAATCGTACATCGTAGCCTGAAGCAACTCCAGCCAACATGGCTGCTATATTATATAATACTAACTCCACTATGCTGAACTTTGGCTTCAAACGCTGACCTGCAAATAATAAGATGCCTTAGCTTCAGATATCATGTGAAAACTAGGAAGCCATCTCAGTATGGCGCACAACTTAGATAATTTTGGAATGACTTTAGAAGTATTTTATGATGAAGTATACTGGATAGAATTCCAACAAAGTGCGATATTTAAATGAAGGATATATCCTAAAATTGTTTTTGAATATTCAGGGATATCTCATAAAAATGTAATGTATAAAAACTATGTATTTTTCTTATGTAATGTCCTGTATTTTATTGCATTTTGCACGTTGTGCTGCAGATTTTAGAACTTACAAAAGCGTGTTCTGTTGTACTGGAGGCATTTGTACATTTTGGTACAACAAAACACCATTTTATGTGTTTTTTAATATTGCTAAAATTCACAGTATTAAACAATAATTCATCGTACCCCTTTTAACTCTACTGTAAATGAAAAATGCAAACCGACTATTTACTTTCAACGGCCGTAAATATCAATATTTTAAGCTCATTTTTTTATTGTTTGTTAATAACAAAAGCTCTCGATTGCAGTTAAAATAAAAAAAATCGAATCTGCTATTGAGATGGTTTCTCTCGTTAATATTTGTCGCCTGTGTATACGTGATTATTAATCGTGTCTACCTACAAATGAATTCGGGAAAAGAATGACGAATAAGAAAAGGTTGGAGTTGCTAATGTGAAAAGTCACATGAACGTAATCCATAGACTCGATGATACTTACCATCAGCAGTATACAACGTAGGTATTGGTACATTCGGTCGTATCGTCCCTGGTATCAGATATTCAGGTCCCCAGTCTTCAGGAGCAGCATAATCTGTCAAGGATATACATACTTACATTGTTTATATCAATCAATAACAATCATATTTAGTATGGTTCACTTAAAAGAACTGATACGTCTAGCTATTGTTATATGTTCATCTATATTGTGAAAGTCAGTTCCTGGATATTAAACAACATACTATTTCAAAACAGTATCTTGTATAACGACTGAAAGTGATTCTATAGAATGTCTTTCTATTTTATCAATACTTACAGTTTTCTCGTGCTCACAAGAAATATACAAACTTCTAAAAAGCATCATATGCAATGACAAGTCTTCTGATTCAGGAATTGATATTAATATGACCATTTATAGGAAAAATAATTTAATTTTTACGACCTAAATATCTAAATGTCTTAAAGAAACACTTTTTATACTCAAATATCTTTTAAGTTCAATTAAGTTTTAATCCTCATATGGAGACATATTCTCTACAGCATCTTAAGGCAAATTGTGTATATTCCGCCCATTTCTTGAAACTTTGATTTCAGCTGTCACATGATAGGCCCAGGAATTCCGTAGTATGGCCTATCAATTCTACACTATATAAATAAATTATTATATTAGAATTGTGGCAATTAAACTGTGTTATACAACCTTAAAATATAATCAGGCGTATGTCGAGAAGTAGTATAATAAATGTTTATTTATTATTGTTAAAACATAATTAGTGATGGGGATGTTTAGTAAAAAACAAATTAAAAAGTTAGTTTACGTAAAAACTGTACAAAAGGCGAAGAAGCAGGAAGAAAGCTCAAAGTTAAAATAAAGCTGACACACAACTGGTTTGTATTCCGAGAATCTTTCCCCTTTTATCAAAAATTCGTTTCACTTAAAAAATGTATTCAAAACGCGTTAGACCGTTATCAAAAATGTTATATATAAATGCAATATACACAACGATATGACTGGTAACGAACAATGGCAAATTTTTTTTAACACAAAAATTCTTTGTAATTTACTTATTTTTGTAATAGTGTCTTCTTTCAGGAATTTGTAATTTTTTGGTCCACTTAATGCGGGATGTAATGTGATGCACTCTGTGTAGAAATCTAGCTATGATTTTATCAAGATAAAAATATTATATTTTGTAAACTTTTACTGGCATAAAATATCAATATATTTTTGTCAATCCCCTTTTTCTAAGATACACAGAGATTTTATCTTCAGGGTAGGATGATAGACTTCAATTTTTTAGTAGTTAGAGTAAAAAGCGAGAAAAGAAGGACCAGGTGCAAAAAAACCCAAAAAAGGACATGCGTAGTAAATAAATAAATTAGAAAAAATCATAGCAAATTTTATTGAAAACAACGTTATTACATTAAAAAGGTAGAACCATCACCAAATGCTTTCTTGTCTCCGAATACGTTTCAGGAACTTAACTACTACTACGCTTTGCACAAACAAAAAAGTCTAAAAAAGGAAAACAATAAATATCGTGAAACGTATTCAAAGAACCATCTACAAAATTAAATAAAAAATGGCAATACAAGTCTAGTGTACTGAGCTACAAACAAAAGTCATAACATAGTCCAACTACTAGAAACAGTGCAAATTGCGAATACATTCTATGAAATTAAGGGTCTGTAGAGTAAGTTAAAATTTACTGACTTTTCAGCCACCTCTGTGACTGTTACTTATCAGTAAAAAGTCTCAGTATATGTGGTTTATATATTGATGGGACTCATACAGGGTATAACTTATCCAGCAGACTGAATTTATTTGAGAGTAATGAAATGAATAATTTCTAGACAGGATGGGCATTAGAATCTCTAAAGGTACAGTGACATTATTGTCATAGCAATCGGTCGCAATTTGCACCATAGTTTCAATAAATCCACCTCTAACTTGCCATTAAATTGTAAATAAATGTTTATATCACAACATATCGATCAATCTGTCAACTAAAATCATCATCAGTTAAAGCAGCACCAAATTTATAGATGAATTTTGATTTGAGTTCGGTTGACATTTAGGTATGAGGCATTCAGCTTTTGAAAATCCAGAAGAGGTCTGTTCTAGAACCATCTAGAATCAATTTGTTTTGTTTTTGCAACATACATCATTAAAATGTTAACTGTAGTGTTGAGTTAACTTTACAAGTATTGAATTCATGATTCTGGCTTATTACTCTTATGTGTAGTTTGAGTACTTATTCTAAAGAGGCATTTTTTTTTTATTTAGATCTCTTTTTTTCTATCATAGTCAGCTGTAAACATTATCTACAGTCAAATCTTAATGGTGGTAGAATATGCCATAGTTGCAACATCATGACGTATTTCAGAACATTTTGATATTTTCTTAGGAAAAAATTGATTTTTTCAAATTTCATCTCATGCTGTATCAACACTACTTAAACAGTGATTGGATAATGTTAAGTTTCCTACTAGATTTTAATGCGATTTTGAAACTGCTCAAACTACGTGCAAATATGCCTTTTTGGAAGAGTTTCCACCAACCTGAAATAAAATTTTTGAAAAACTGCAAACAGGCATTATCATGCGAAGATACAAAATTATGCAAATTTAGTGAGTTAGGCACTGATAGCCATATAACAATTTTAGATAACACACTAATCGAAATATTGTGATATAAAATGCCAAATTGAAAGTGAAAATACTAAAACATTCGTGTTGTTTACAACCTCCAAACATCAACAGAAATGAAGCTGTATCAAAAACAATTTCTGAGAAATTCATCTAGACATGCTACTTGTGCTTAAAAACTAACAAACACAAAATAAAAAATGGAAATGATACTGAGGGTTCGGGCAGCACGATGTTCAAGATATGCCAAAATTACGTGTAGATCAGTCTATACAGGTGGAGAAATTTTATAATGGAACATTATCGACTTTATGGCAACATACATTGTGAACAGGTTTTCTCTTGGAGAGAGGTAACCTGGAATTCCCAAGGTTTCTCAATGCGCAGTTACTTAGTAAATCTGACATGCCCACTTTTGAAATAATCCCACATGTAGAATAATCAGTGCAGATCATTATTTTAAATATTCAACTTACCCAGTTGCACTGAATAAGTGTCAAAGTAAGATTACACTGTTCCAAAATTAAATATTATTCTGATTAGACATATCATAGAATTTCGATCTTATGTTCAGGTGGGAAGCAGTTTTTACTCTAAACAATGATAGTTGCAAGACGAGTTAAATCATGACCTTTTTAAAAATATGTTACTGCACCATTCTTTATTGGATATGCTTAATGAACCAAAATAAAATAATGTTATTTGAGTCGCCAGGTTAATCATATCTACGAGTACTATTAATGTTTTCTCTTATGGTTTGTTCTTGAATATTTAATACCGATTTTGTAAAAGTATGTGTACACATCACTTAGAGATTGTAACAGTGAAGATGCTGTCGTGTAGACACTGAACATCTTGAAATATATTTTGTATTTTTTGGTGCAGAATTGGAATGTAAACGACTGGAATGACTACTACATTCACTAAATGGCTGAATAAAATGAAAATTGATCACTGAACATCTAAACTAAACAAATTTGTTCGGAAAATTAGCACGTAACTTTGGACTATCTTATAGAACATACTACCGAAGCTTTGGGTGATGAAGGAATGTGTGTGTTGTGTGTGGATAGTTTCTTCAAATCAACTTACATATTATGCTGGGTAGACACTCCTCAGAAATGCCTTTCACGAAAAAAATACTATTAATACGGAGATGACTATATTTATAGCATAGAAGAATTGTTACAAGCAGAGAAATGTAAAAACTGCACATACAGGACTTGAGACAGCAAAAAAATAAAGGGCATATTCAGGCGCAAGAATGTCAACATTTATTTTTGTATGCGCCAGCTTTCTGGAGTACTGTCGTAAGACCTCCATGTCCAACTTAAACATTTCACTAACTGTATATGCAGACTGGAATCAGGTTTCTGTACACGCAACTTAGTTTAATGAATGATTTTTTGCGGAATGCAGTTAATGGGGAATTTTTGAAATTGACGATGATGATTTTGATGACCTTTTCTGACCAATAAATGATTTATTGGACAGTGAAATGAAAATAATGAGAAATGATTTTATTTTTGGTTTGGGGTCCTGTAGCGAGATTCTAGGAAAATAATCATTATGATAACCAATGATGCTAACGTTTTAGATATGTAACTGGAAATAAAATCTGCTGACCGAAGTCTCAGGTAGCAAAACGACAAACTGATCTATTTTGATTGATCTATAACTGACAAACTGTAGTAGAACAATATGCGCACGTTATATTAAGCACAAAAATGTAGATTATACTTTTTTCAGCTCCCGAGTACTTTGGATTCAGGGAATTTTTTTATAAAATTTCGCCACGGTACCTCATGTTTGAAGAAATATCACAAAAACTACTAATGAATGATGAGATGGACATTTTACTTTAAAATTACTTACTAATTCTAAAATTCACAGCATAAAATGGACTAAACACTAATTTTTTAGTCGATTCACGAAGATCGTCCTTTTTCACTATTTTTTTTTTATATCAATCTTTTCGTTATCGATGACTGATTCATTGTAATCGTTATTTACAGAAATCAGTTACTTGTATCTACACAAACACAAGAAATTGGATCATTGAATCTAGCTGATGTTTCAGAAATCTGTACTAGCAATCTATTGTTAATTTTCGGTATCTGTGATTAGATTTTCCGTAGCAAAACAAGTTTCTTGTTGATTGGTGTTAAAACTCTGATGTTGTCTTTTCTGGGATATTAATACAGTTTTTAATGAAGAAAGCTGAATAAGTTATCTAATAAAATTATTATTTTGCCGAGAAAGTGTCCAAAATTGAACTCTGTTTTGAACATAACAGGGGCCTCGGACCCTTGTGACCAAACGATATTTCTTTTTAGGAGATTAACTTTGCGAGTGCATTTAGGTAGAGTTGGACTACATTAAAAAAAATACGTTGATACAGGGTGTCTAATAAAAGCATGACATATCAACGTTGTTTTTTCAAATAGAACACCCTGTATATTATTGCATATTTAAATTCCTGGGTCAAGTTTAGTGCGAGTTACACCCGTATGCACCGTAAGTCAATTGCGCGATTAGTTATGTAAACCTGGATTAGATTACTTGTTTACTATGCACCGCAAACTGACAATTTTGACACTGTCACTGTCAGAACAATCTTGCGAACACAACCTTGCCGTATCTCCAATCTGGATTAGTTAATCTCTTGACGGTGCATGGCTAGATGTCAAATATTAGCAAAACGCGATTAGGGAACTAGGATTAGAATCGCCAAACGGTGCATACGGGTGTTAATGTATCACAGATGGGACTTTAAACGAACCGTTTAGGTGCAAATCACCATTTTTGGCATTAGTAGATATAAAAAAAAAGAATATCGCAGCGATTATAAAACTTAGAAGGCTGTGACTTTGCCACGTTGGACGGTAAAATACTTCGGTACTTCGGTTGATTAATTAATGAAAGTTCAATCATATGTAAGTTGATTTTTTCAAATGGGAATGGCTCACTTTTTTATACGATCGGATGTAAAATTTTCCCTCTCCAATGATATAAGGTTGTGAATATCAGTTTCTGGTAGTTTTCATTTAATTTCAAATTTTCAATCAAATCTGTGCTTCTCAATATTACTACCCATAAGCAACCTAGTAGGCCGTGAAATATAAACAATAACCTGATGAGATGGAAGTAAACAACTAACTTAGCAGAAAGATATAAAGGAGTAAAGAGACAAGATTATAAAAATTACTTACAACAAATCAACTCTAACCAGAAACAAAAGCGTAACATATTTAATGTCAAAGAGAAGCTGGAGTACGACAGAAATGAATATTTTTCACAGCCAACTAGCTATTGCAATTTACTAAAGATTGACAATTTCCAAAACCATTTCAAATTTTTGAATGAAAGAAAAACTATAAGTGATTGTTTCTGGCAGTTTAATATCTTCAGAGTAAAATTTTGCATCTAATGATATAAATTTTCCAGAGACTGATATTCATAATCATATATCATTAGAAAGGCTAACAAATTTTAATTCGAACGTATAAAAAATATGTACTCCTATTTGAACAAATCAACGTATCTGTGATTGAACTTTCCTTAATTAATAAACAGATTTCTCAAAGTACAAAATTAATATAAATTTTACTATCTAACCTAAGCTGACGCATTTCATGCTCAGTCACATGACTAAATCACAGCCTTCTAATACATTGTGTTCCATTTAAAAAACTTAACTTTAATGTCACGCTTTTATGAGACACCCTGTATGAAAGTCATTATTTTAAAAAGGTAGACTAATTCGACCTACATACACTCGCAAAATTATTTTTCTGAAATCGTTCGTTTAGTCGCAATAGTCTGAGACGTTGAGTCTGACTGACCCTGTATAGTAGACTATAGATGATGATCCCACTCTGATGCATCTTTGTGATAATCAGAGAGAGTACTAAAGGCTTTAACATTATTTGGTACGACATAAAGGGATGTGTAATGAAGAAAATATAGAAGAGCTAAATGTTGACACGTACTAGGGTACATAGTGATTGAATCGTTAAGAGAAAGCCTTTTCATAATCCAATTTCTTCTGCCTGTAGAACTATTTTATCAGGCTTTGTATATGTACAAGGAGATATGTAAAAAGTCTTTTGGATTAAATAGTCGCGTCATGATGACAATTTTTCAACAGGATCTCTTCGTCATCATCCAAGTCTTTCCCCCCGTCTAACTCCATAGATCCTCCTACGACCCCTCTCGCGATCATAAAGTTCTGCGTACTAAACACTGTATCGTAATGACTTTCGCTAATGTTCCCTATAGATTTGCTCAGCCTATCGCTACGACCCAGCCCACCTTTGGCCCTTTTACCCCCTGTTAAAGAAGCAGCGTTATTGGTAGTGGAGGGGAAGCTGTTATTCCTCCAGGTGGAGCCGAACCGTCGCAGTTCGGACAAGGGGGTTAGCGCGGACATTTTACTGATGAACAGTTGCAAGCCCGAGGAGGTTTTGCCGCTGACGCTGTCAGTGGGACTGTTACCTATTTCGTGGTGGTGGGGACGGTTGGGCGTCGCCTGCGCCAGCTGTGGGCGGGTCTTGTCCAGATTGGGCGCGCTCTTGCTGAACAGAGCGCTGCGATTGGTCGCCGCGGGCCGCAGGGCGGTGATATGGCCACGCTCGCGCTGGTGACAAGTGCTAGGGCCCCACGTCTTGCCCTTCACCCCGTCTGCAGGCACTGGAAACGGATTCATTCTTTTTGGCCACCCAGTACTACACAGTGCTGCCGATACTACGACAATAACGTCGGTAAAAAAATAAAAACAAAAAACCAACTCTTATGACAAATTTTTGAATTTTGTCGAATCGAATAGAACGCCAAAGATTGAAATTTGTTTAGCAAACGAAGAAATGACTTTTTTCAATGGACTAGCATCATGGGTTTGAAAACAATTATTAAATCATTATGACCTCTTAGGCCCAATTTCAGAATAGGGTACTTGCAGAAAAAAATATTATGTCGTTGACGCGTTCCTTAGAGCCTAGTAAACATGCCAAAATCACTTGTTTGGTTTTTTGGAATCGGCTGTGAGAGATATTCTAAAAATTATTTCAAATGCCGGAAAATCCCGCGCAAACAACCTCTGACTTCATTGATATTGTATAGTGATGGGATGTAAAGTATTGATATTCGATATTGATAGTCACTGCTAACCTAACATTTTAACATTGATCATTATAACCACAAAACACAGTCATAAGTCATAAGATTATAACCATGAAGATTTACTCTCAAACTGTAAACACGTGCACAACGTACACAACAAAAGTACAAAAGTCAAAAGAATAAAAGTTAGGTTAGATTACTGATTCACTTTGTAGGGATGGGCTTGAATTAGATTCTATCTTTGGATTCATTCATAATGGGATGCGCCGAAATAAAATGATGGCTTCGATTAGTTGCGAATCTCTGTCACAAACAGGATGAACTGTGATACCTATCAGATATAAAAATGTATTGCAACGAAAATGCTAGTGGGTTAATTGCCTGTTTCAAATATGTTTAAGTATCAATAAATTGAGTCGCATTATTAAAGAATTCATATCATCTCTAGTCAAATGCGCAGTTGGCAAACCACAAAGAAAATATGGTTGCATTCGAACAGCTGATACGATTTCGTTTTGCATTTTGCATCTCGCAGCATTACCCAATGAGGAACTACGGCTGTAGTACGATAAGAGAGGTCTCATCTCATTTGGGAATATGTATACCCATATAACAAAACACGCTCGTAAAATAAATTATTGATATATGCCTAACGTAAATATTTAAAAATAAATTTGGCAACATCAGAAATAGTTTGCAGTTGAATCTCACTGACCTGCGCTGTAGCAGTATCGATTGTCGATATCGATAAGATATCTGTGAAGTCAGACCTTGTTTTAAGTCACGTGGAAAAATTTGAATATATCCTTATTTTATTTTGCAAATATCTTTTTTTGGCCGTCAGTAAAATCATGTTTTTTGTTTCCTACTGCTTCTTGATATAGTTTTCTTTACGCTATGTATACTCCCGAGGCGATTTCACGACCTCCGCAAGTACCCTATTATTAGTTAGTTGTTAAACGAAAACTAGTGGTTAGAGCAAAAATCCATTTCATAATGGCGGTCTCCGTGGAAAGTTCTGATTAACCAGTAGTTAAGTTAACCCAAGGCCAAAGTATGGGTTATCTTGATGTTTGTTGTGGTCAACCGATGACAGATATGCTTGCTTTGGAGGTTATAAAAACATGGACTTTGATTATAATCTATGGCGACAAAAGCCAAAATGTGAATACAAAAGTTAGGTTTCTTTGTCCTCTTCTTCTTCTATCCTTATGGTTTCTTGCGCAATTAACCAGCACGTTAGGGGGACTTTAACGGAGTCTGGCTCTTGGCCACGTTACAGTCCAGAAAGTAAACCATCACTTAATGTACTCGAAACTATCATTATAACTGCATAAAAAGATGAATACCGCGTATTATACTATATCGAAAATGTAAAATATATCAAATATCACGATTAACAAAAATGGTTAGGTTCTATTCACGAAACTCAATTATGGCAGTACCCTGAGACTCATCCGTGATGCCAAATTAAAGATAAATAAGCTTAATCATTGGTTTTCTTTGTGAAACAGATCTCCCCGATAACTACAGGTTAACTTCCATCTGTCGGTCAAGTGACTACCAGAGGTTACTAATGATAGTGAAACTGGGCCTTAGTTGCATACAAAAATTGGTGTACTGATGCATTTCCTTAGAAGAAGGAATTCAAATTCAGCCAATCAGTACGAAGCGTGCCATACATCAGCAGTGCATTGTTGCCTCGTCAACCCCCAATTCGCGATATTGACTCTATTTTCACAAGAAAAAACTTCTGTTTTGTGATTTGTCTGGATGCCCTGTGGGTTTCATGTGTTGCCTCTGTCACATGAAAAAAGGTTCTGTGAGGGAAAGCTTTGTTTTGTGAACTGTGCAGTTGGTTTTCAAGTGAAGTTAAAGCTAACCTTATAATTTTATAAATTCCCTGTCTCGAATCGAAGCTTTTTTAGCTTTAGTTTTTGGGCGGTGAATGATTCTGAGAATTTAAAAAGTTTACATATTTTTGCATTAGGGGATATTCATCACACGTTTAGTTTATTTTTTATTTTCAGATAATAAAATGGAAAAGGTATACTCTGTGCCTTCATGTCGGAAGAACTTTACCGACATATTCTGAGCTATCTCAGAAATACGGAACAGCGTAAATTGTCGTTCTCTCCTATTGGAAAATGAGATATACATAAAAGAGATGCATATCATTGTTGTAAAGATATAATAATGATGATATTTATCGCAGTAAATATAATTAAATATTTTAAAACTTACTTCTAAGTTTTCACGTTTTTCATCTCTGTATTGAAGAAATGAATATTATTTACTGAGGACTGAGGTAGTCGTTCACCATATGTATTTCCACGTCAACTTTAGGCAGATTATCTGAATCCGCTTTAGTGAATCCACCATTTATTTTACTTATCCTTGTTGGTTATTAGGAACTAACTTAAAAAAAAGTAACTAAAATACTTTGATAAAGAATACTCCACAATAAAAAGGAAACAAGTCAGGATTCCAGAGTCAAAAGACAAATACAGTCAACGAATACCGTGCAAACTGTCACTGATCAGTGACGGGACAGATTGACGGATCACGAACCTGAACCCAGATCATGTTGAATGGCAACACGGCACATATATCCGTCTTACGATTGGCTGTTTCGCATGACGTCACGATCCTAGAAAGGTTCAAATATTTTCCGCATTTTTTCGGCTTTCCCGTGCCCAAAGAAATCGCGGAATGATATGAAAAGGTTCTTATGCCATACTCTACCATATGCAATCATAAAAAATAATGATACTAGTCCATTAGTATATTGTCACTAAAAAATTCTTCACATATGTTTGTTGGCAGACTTCAATGAAAGTTGTGCAAGTAAAATATACAAAATTAATACGAGTCAATTACAAAATGTATAATGCGCTTTTTTATTCTGAGTATTTATCTATGTCAATAACACATCTATTTTTTAAATCGGCAGCACTGGTTTGGAAAGGCAGATGGATCCATTTCATCCAGCAATGGACCAAAAAAGGGATTTCTCGAACGTGTGTCTTCTGAGAATATTGTACAGTTGTTCATACTAAATCAAAAATATTCTATTTCTTGAAATAAATACCCTACTGTTCCACTCTGGGATGCACTAAGACAAAAGGTGAAAATTTACATACACACTTTTCAATACGTTGTATTCTGATCTAAGTAAAACAAAAATAAATTGTGTCGTAAGCGATATCCAAGTAATTACCACACATGACAAAATATCTAATTCAGCCTAGAGATTCTAAAAAACACACAAGCTCGACAAATCCATGCTTTTCGTATAATAAAAATTAACATGCTGATTTGAAATGAATTAAAACGATTTCTACGAGTCTGATTCTTGGTAAATTTTTGCATACATACAGGACGTCCCAGCATAAAGTACACAAACGAATAAAAAAAGATTTAAAATCTCAAAAAGTTTTGTTTGCTGCCTTAGCCTAACAATATAAGTTGCTGTCAATATAAGGCAAACAGATTTTTTGAGATTTTTTAAAACATTTTATTGTCTATTTTTATCCTGTTTTGCGTGTGCACTTTATGCTGAGATACCCTGTATAAGACAGATTAATTAAAGAATCTTGAGATATGATTTATTTGACCTCACAGTAAGCGCACAATCATGAAACAATAATGAATAAAAAAATAGCGCTCAAAATATACTTCTCGCAAGTGAAATCCGATTCGAATCCGCTCGGTGTACCACAGATTGAGTGAAATGGGCGTATTATCATATCGTCCGTATCTAGTGCTTCCACTCACTGCAAATCATCGTCGCCAACGGTTAGATTGGTGCTAAGAACACCGACAATGGCATGCTGAGTGGCATCAGACGGCCTTCTCCGACGAGTCCAGGTTTTGTCTGGGGGCACATGACGGACGCCAACGCGTAAGACGACGACGGGATGAATGACGTGATCTCCAGTTTGCTGTTGAGCGCCATGTACATCGTCCTATTGGTTTGATGGTTTGGGGTACCATTGCATTCAACAGCAAGTCTCCCTTACTTGTGATTCCTGGCACAATTTCTGTGCAACGTTATGTGAATGAGGTGTTAGAACCAATTGCCGTTCTATATGTCCGATGCCTCGAAGAGGGTTTCTTTCAACAAGATAATGCACGTCCTCACATAGCAAGGGTATCGATGAGGTTCCTGCGGGAAGCCGAGGTCAGGGTACTTCCCTGGCCTCCACGATCACCCGATTTATCGCGAATTGAAAAAGTATGGGATTGGATGGGTCGATACATAGGCGATTCACCCAATCCTACGACCACGCTGGAGGAACTGGAACATGCTGTGAGGGCAGCTTGGCAGGCTGTACTTCTTGAGTTCATCAACAACCAGATTACGAGCATACCGCGTAGGCTACAGTAGTGCATTCATCAACATGGAAGGTCCATCCATTATTGATCTGTTGTACTATTTTATAAACTTAGGCCCGATTTTATCAACATGCGCAATTTAACAAAGACTTTGGCCAATCAGAGCAGCCCTTTCAAGAACATGCATCTGTCAAAGTTCACTGAAAATTATTGATTTCTCTTGAAGTTGACCTCAAAAAGCTCAAAAATGACATACTTTATATACAATCGAGCATTGTAAATCATCTAGCATCTTTTCCAGTTTGATTTTTCACCCTAAATGGGTGAAAAATTGCATTTTCTTGTTTAATCAAAAGTTTAGCAATTGCTAATCTCAACCAATCGGACTCCAGATTCCATTTCCATTTAATCGCTGGTTTCATGCTGTATTAAATGATATGATAACAAGAAATTCATTGCATTATTTGGATAAAACAATTTACTATCGATAATAATTATAAATAGATGCAATATATCTTTGTTTTATAGTAAAAAGGGGTAAACATAGCACTTTGTTACATTTCAAAAGTTAAACAAACGATTTAACTGTTAGGCAAGCTATTTTCCAAGCGTACATGTGCATTACTGGTTGCCTATCCAGAACGGCAAAGCTCATTATTTAGCTGCCTAAAAATGCTGCATCTTTAGATCCTCTGTGAATATTTTTATAAGATGGTCTATAATCTATAACAAACATGGAACCAGTAAACGAAAGATTGATTCTTCAGAAAAGTATGTATATTTTTTTCTATAATCCATCTGACTGACGGAGGTGGGATTTGTAATTATTAAATAAGGTAGTTGCTGTGATTGATACTAGGTACTTTTATAATTTAATTTCTAAGAAACTCAAAAATTATCCCAGAATTTTGCTTTGGCCAACAAAATTTGATTCTGTCACAAATTATCGCAGTTTGCAATTAGTAATTATAGAATAATTATAATCTAAACATGAAAAATGTGGCATTAATTTGCAAATTAATCGCTTTGTTCTGATATCCTGCTATGATTTTGATCCATGAATTCTAAAATATTTTTGACAAAAGTGTCATCCAGTTTTGACGTTTTGTTTTCAATATTGATAAAATATTATTGGATGATACTTGTTAACATAGCCCTCAATACCCAATAGAAAGCTTTTGCTAAATAACATCAATAGAAAAGCTTTGTCAAAGTCTTTGTTAAATATGCGTGTTGATAAAATCGGGCCTAAATATGGCAAATGAGTTCGTTTATTATTTTATTTAGTCCTACCGTATTTCATCAATCGCAACCCTTTTTTTCTCACTGTTCGGATTTCACTTGCGAGTAGTATATATTCTAAAATATCTTCCAGAATAAACAGTCAAAAGTATTCTAACCTGTGAATAATTGCAATTTTATTATAAGTGAATGAAATATAAATCAGACACGTAGAAATACGTACCGGATAAAGATGTAAAAAAAACAGGTAACTACAAAAATGTCTTCAATTTTTGACTTACGTGCGATGGCTCTCAGTCTAGGTATCGCTGGAGATCCGGGAGGACTATTTGGTGAGATGACACCACTCATCACCTTTTGTTCGAATTGTTGAACAGTAATTTTATGCACAAAGTCCGAGGGAGAGCTGATATTAGAACCAGGCTCCTTCTTCAGCTGTTTCAGTAACCGAGACATTTTGAATTTGCCTGGAAATAAACAATCAACTGAAAAAATTTTATTTACTGGATATACCAGAATCATTTTATTGGTGCTTGTACACAAAATGTGCTCACACAAGTCAAAAATAAATTGTTGACTACACCTTTTCCAGCTGTAGTTTCTAAAGCGTCAAGTAATTCAAAACCGTCAAGTTAATTTTCCAACTCGTCACTTGTAATTTCAAACTGTCAGGTGTAATTTATACCTGTTAGTTTGAATTTACAAGT
This sequence comes from Callosobruchus maculatus, assembly GCA_951848785.1. Taxonomy (NCBI): domain Eukaryota; kingdom Metazoa; phylum Arthropoda; class Insecta; order Coleoptera; family Chrysomelidae; genus Callosobruchus; species Callosobruchus maculatus. Next base: position 23,003,404 of record CATOUR010000041.1, on the reverse strand, counting down.
GACGGGTTGGAAAATTAACTTGACCGTTTTGAATTATCACTTGACGCTTTAGAAACTACAGCTGGAAAAGTAAGGAGTAATAGGAAAATATAAAGATACATAAAAAATAGCATACACTCACAGATAAAAAATACACAGACATTTAAAAGTCGATTGATAATTGGATTGAAATTGTGAAAGTTGTAGTTGAAGAACTTATCCATGTTAATGAAAGGATTCGATAATAGGAGAAACTTTTTGCTGACTCTGAATTCTTTAACTATATTTTATGTTGTGTTGATTTGTGTACATGTTTCCTTCGTCAGGTATTATCTTATAAGAGTATTATTTTTTACATGCATAAATGAATATGCAAGGCAATGTCATAATACCTAGTTTGACAAATTCCTCTCTGCAGGAATCTCTTCAAATCAGTTATGTATCTTATACATCTTCTCTGTATGGCAAATACTTTAGACATGTGTGACGAATGTCCCCAGACTAGAATAGCGAATATCATTCTCTTGTGAAAATAAGAATGATAACTTATCAATAAAATCTTTTTACACACAGTTTTTCAAATTGCGTAATAAGACATAGTTTTTGTTAATGTTTTGCTAACATAATTGATCTGTGCATCCAAGTTCAGAGTGATGTCAATGCAAACACCAAGAAACTTCAGTTATTGATATGGTCACTAATGAATTTCTGGTTGCGTAGGATGATTGTCATTGCCTGGGATTTATTGGAATTAACAGTTAATTTATTAATTTCAAACCAACGCCGAATATAACATTTTAAGACACTATGTACATCTGTTATGAAATCGTGAGTTGGAACCAAAGTCGTATCATCAGCGTATAGTATTAGTTTGGTGTTTAAACTCTGATAAAGGCAATTTGTCATTTATATATAATAAGAACAAGAGCGGACCAAGAACTGATCCTTGTGGAACACAAGTTCATAGTGACTGTGGATGAGCAGCCTTTACATTCCAAAATCTGCCGCCTTCCGGTTAAATCAGAGTATAAGAGCTGTGTTCTAGGTGGCGCGATTGAATAAAATATAAGATAAATTTAATGTGCAGTCTGCCAATCTGGCTTAGGTATATCAGAAATAACATTTATACACTTTAATTTTTTTTTGAAATAAGTTATTCACCTTTCCGTCGTATAGGCGTAGGCGTTTGCTGCTTGATCATGAAATCTAACTCTCTTTCTAACAATTCTATCTCCCTAGCGTGTAGCTCCTGTTCTTTTTTCTTGAGTTGTTCTTCGTGCATCCTTTGCTGCAACTGTGCCCTGTTCAGATCTTCCTCTCTACACCGTAATTCCTGCAAGGAAAAATCATTTCATATTTCTACTGACTCTCGCTTAATTTCAGTTAGGTTTTTTGGGGAAAAGAAACAAAAGAGCTCATTCCAAATTGATTTTTCAATAAATAATTAGGACTTTGGTACAGTTCAAAGCGGTGACCAAAACGTTAAAGTTTTTCTTTCAATATATGTGGTTTTATCTCGAAACAAGCAATACCCGATACATACTTTTACTAAAGAAGTGCGTCGAAACTTTTGCCTTTTAACATGCCACATTTAATATTTTTTATGCAGATAGTTTTATTGCAAATTGTATTTAGCAACCAATAGTGTTATTTTTTGTTGTTATTTCTATGCATCATAGAACATTAATATATAAGATGAGATATTAACAATTCTGACATCTGAAATCTGACTGTTGACAAACACGATTTTTATGTGCAGTATCGAACTGTTTTTCATTCCAATTCTTGTTGGAGAAATTAAAACAAATCATGTTCAAGAAATAGTATACTCGAAAGCAGTCCAATTCACATTATATTCAAAGCAGTTGCCTACATTTTCGTTTTATTTCAACAAAATTTGGTTAGAAAAAAGACAAAAAGGGGCAAAGATCACACACACCGTGCAAGTTAAAAGTTGGTAACTACTGGAGATATGGGGGAGTGTTATTTTCTTGTTTCTCGTCACTCTTCGACATTTTATATCTCCTGAAGTTACTTAGTTTACTCAAACTTCAATCCTTCAGAGCAACGCATATTAAAAGTTAATAGAATCGAAATTAAGGGTGGAACTAGCATCACAAAATGTAAAAAAAAGTTCGCTAGTCTTGTGCAAGAGCATAGCTTGACTCTATACCTCTAGAAATTAACTAAAAAAGCCACACTTGTTAGAAAAAATTCAGATAAGTGTATTTACCTCTTCATACGATTTACAAGCCTGGCGATACAGAGGTAGCGTAAAAAGAAAAAAATGGTATAAATTAATTAATAATAAAGCCTCCGTTGTTTTATACACTTTTAGAAAATACATTTGAAATACCTCAAATTAGTGGAAGTACTCAGAAAATACAGGATGGGGCATATTAATCAAATGTTTTTGAAATAATCATAAAATTATTAGTTTTTACTCTAAATAAATTATTGGTAGTAGAACATAGCTGATAATCAACCATTTTGAAATATCTAAGTGCAAAAATTACATCTGGTATATGATGTAGCCGTTCACGAAAATTGTACTCCACTGTTTCCATCATGTCTCTGTTGATTTTTGAGAGATTCCATGGCGAATCGCTTCCTTCTCTGCGTCTAACGTACGGGGCTTGGCCCTTTAAACACGTGACTTGAGTTACCCCATAGAAAAAAATCACAAATTGATAAGTCGGGAGACCGAGGAGGTCATGAAATGCCACCAAACCTCGAAATTGAACGATTTGGAAACAGGTGGCGAAGAACAGCCATGGATGCTCTGGCGGTGTCTGTCGTGGCCCCATCTTGCTGGAACCGCAAATCTTTGATATCCATACCTCTTCTTTGCAATTCAGGTATGAAAAAGGTATTCACCATATTGAATGTAACGTTCAGATGTTACTGTAGCGGTGACCCCATTTTCTCCAAAAAAAAAAAAAAAATGGGCCAATGATGACACGCCATATGCCACGCGTTGTTCTAGCGTCTACCGCTCCATGATGGCAAGTGGCAAGTAAGAAAGTGAAATGGTTTGAGTGAAGGAATGGATTGTAATAAACCGCGCGCTCCCCCCTTTTCTAATATATGAGTACTACTCAAACCAAAAACACTTGGTTTTTATGCCCCACCCTGTATAATGAACTACTACTAAATTACCATAAATTTGTTTCGATCATTTGTGTTGATTTAACAAAGTTTCATACATAATGCCCGCTCAATATTGAGTGGTGTCTTTCTTGTTTAAATAGAAAAAAAACTTAGGCTTTACAAAAATTAGCTCTCCTGGGGCGTGTGGCATCCTCTGAAAACAAAATTTTATAAGGGCCCTAAAACAGGGACAGTTTGTGCCCTTTGATCATTATTTGACTTATTCAGGTTATTCTAGTCAGTGAAGAATATGTGTATACTGACTTCTTACTCAAGGAGTGATCAGCAGGGTATTTTAAGTTTGAAAATGTACTTCATAAGTACATATGCTCACCAGAACGGGGTGTAATATAACGGGTAAAATTGACAAGAAACAATAATTCAACAGATGCTGACGTGACAAAATAATAACGAAGCACCCACCTTATCTTTGATCTTAAGCTCCAAAAGAACCTCTTCTATTTCCCTCCTCCAGCCATCCTGTTGCTTGTGAAAGCTTTCGTGGGGTGTCTGGGTGAAAGATGAATGCACGATCTTGTCCAGATCCCCAAGGATCTGCTCGAAACTCGGCCTGCGGTGAGGGTCGGACTCCCAACATTCTATAAAAAAAAGTAGTAAAGAATTTACTTGAGTAAATTCAAGCGGCGCTCTCACTGTGGAAGTTGTTGGTATAAAAATTTAATTTTTTTATTATATCGACAAAACCGGATTTTTCCTGGACTAGTTATCAACAAATTTAACATTTAATTAAAAAAAAAAACAAAAAAAAGCTGTTGACATTCGAACCCACGCCCTTTATGGACTGGAGTCTAACGCTCAGAGTACGTCTTAACCGCTCGGCCACGCTGCCTGTGCTTCAGGAATATCAATACACCGTACATAATACGTCGTCAGGTACCTGTCGTAATTTCATTTTTTTTTTAAACCGGAAGCGATATTGACAAAATCGGATTTTTTTCGGACTAGTTTTTTCATGCTGATTCCTAATCTGTATTTAGTTTTTCTCTAGCACCTGTAGTTTTGGCTATCTTTTGTATACGAATAGACTTCAGAGAGTCAGAGAGAACTAAAATCGCATCAAAGTACTTGTGCGCAGTACCTGCCATGAAGTCGTTGATTTTGGAAGCAGGAACTATGTCGTCAAGACATAACCCTTCTGTATAGCTGTTTACGAAGTAAGGGCAGAAATACGTAGTCTTCCGTAATTGAAACTATCCAAAAGCAGCAATTATTATTTCTGGGAATAATGGAGAAACTATTTGGTAGATTCTTGGGATGAATCGAAACTTTGCTCAGTAACAGGGAGTTTTCAGTAAGGGTTGGCGATTCGCTGTCAACTAAAAGAAAAGTGGTGTTCCACAGGGAACCGTTCTGGGTCCTATACTGTTTTTTATATACTCCCCACTTATTTGCATCATACAATCAACTTGCTCGTCCTATGCTGATGATATACAACATTTACTCGATCAAAGACAGACGATAAGTTACAGTGTGACATCCATAGGATTTATGAATGGTCAAGCACCATGTCTGATACCTCTCAACTATGGTAAGTGCCACGTTCTCCATATGGGCAAGAACAACCCCATGGTGCCATATAGTTTAGTAATTGCTAAATAACGTAATAGAAGTAGGTAAAATATGTTTCCGTAAAACGACGTTGAACGGACAGAGCGTGATTTTGCATAGGGTACATTAATCTACTTCTACTATTTTTTACATGAGTTTTTTTTTTGTATTGATCCAAGGTTAACGAAGTTGCACGCTCTTGTTGACGTAAGAAGAACCCTGTTTATGAAGTGTAGTGATTTATTTTTCTCGGAAAAGAAGAACGGGGATGGACGCACCTTGCCAATTCGCTACCTGTTATGTTCCATTGGCATTTGTTTTTTTTGTCTGCAGTTGACGTAGGCGGTTTTCCTTTGTACATTTTTTATGGAACTCGTCGCCCGACGTAAATAGAATAACGTATTATCGATACATTCATTTCGACGGGCATCCGTACCGGATGAACTGTGAAAATTAATTACTATTATTTATTTACAATAGGATTACAAATAAGGCCATCAATAGAAGGCTGAGCCTAAGTGTACATTTATTTTATTATAATGTTTCAACTGGTTATAATAACATAATAGTCAACAACTGTGCTTTATGTCAGTGTGGATAATCCATGAACTTAAAACATCCAAAAACGTTTTTACTATTCCCTAATGAAACATTCTGAATCTGGAGATCATTATCCTTTGAGGACCCCGTGTGGGGGCGGGTTAGAAGATCTCCCATCGTATATCCTGCGTGTCGTAAAAGGTGACTAAAAGGAGCCGAACTTCTGTCGGTATAAGCAGTAGCTTCTTCTCAACCAACAGCTTTGGGTGGACGAGTTGAGAAGAGTCAGGGCACCTTCTTGTCCTTAAAGGCGGATGAACCAGTAGATACCATCTGGTCAACGGCATGAGGATTCAGAAAGCAAATGGGAAACTACTGCATTAAAGATCTTAAAGATACCCCGTAAAATGAGTAAATGCATTCTACGAGTTCACAACATGTCTGTTAAGACATTATCAAACAGGAAGTGTCCAAACAAGCATCTGTTCTAATGAACAATCAGGCCCTACCGAGGAGTGATTCGCTCAAACTTTAAGAGTCAACATTACAGAAAAAACTATTATCGTCATAACCGGTCGTTGAACAGTATACTACTTTGCTGCATCTGCAATCTACATCAAAATACAACTTAGAGAAAAAGTAAAAAAATCATAACTGCCTGGTATTAATTATACAAGCTGGGCCATTTATAGGTTTTTACCAAGGGTTGCAATTTAGGATATGGTAAAAAGATGGACCAAATTTTCAAAAGCAACATAGTAAAAAGGCTAGGCAGTTGACAGTGTACAACTCAACCAAGTTGTCAGGAATAAGAAAAGTACAAGCCAAGTTGATTGACTCAGTATTTCTCACACAATAAGGTAATACAAGTTTTATTTTTCCATAGCATGAAGCTATAGTGCCGGCCTGCCCGCAAAAAGTGCGTTATGCCTCTACAACAAATTTGTCAGTTTTACGCCAAAAAATATAAAATGATCAGGAACCCGTAAAAAGCCTGAAAACGCACCACTTCTGACATGATTTCTAAAACCATCGATCCGTTGTGTTCAATTCTTGCCACGGTAATAATACTGTGTCAAAATTTCATTAAAATTTAGTCAATCATTTCCACGTTACACAATACAGAACAATCTCAAGCAATACTCGTATGTTCACATGAGAAAATTCCCTTGGCTACTGTAATACGCGGATGAACTTGCAAAACTGTATTATGCCGCTATGTCTTTCTTTATATGTCAATGTCAAAAAAAAAATAGAATTTGATCAGGGACCTCTGAAACGCATAAAAACAGCGTTTATCATATTTTTCCAATTACACCGCCGCCCATGCAACGATTCTCAAAATTATAGTAGCATTACCTGCTACGTCCCCACAGCACATCGCTACCTAAATTTCATCATAATCCATGCAGCGGTTACTGATATTATGAGGCTAGGAAAACGCCTACAGACAGACAAACAGACAAAACGACGGAAATGAGTGACGTGGGTTTTCGTTATGTATATATCATAAAACGCCCAAAAAGCGTATTCTCACCAAATCGAACATTTTCACGATCAGGAAGATTAAAAGTAATAAAACAGGACGAGATGTGTGGCTAACTGGCCATATCTCCAACGTATGGGAGGAACTTCTTATAACTGATGGAATCTGCAAGCTATCATATCACGTATCAACGAGTGTATTACCATTGATTAACGTCTAAATACGTTATCAATGGTATTACTTAGAAGAAGACCTAATTTCACACATTGCTTTAAGGAAAAAAGATATATAGATAAATTCAGGACATGGCACAGCCCACAGCTAGGCATGAGTTTCAATAATTATTGCCCAGTTGAACCGCAATAAATCGCTCGAATATCCTTTGAAGAATAAATTCCCGCTTATAATTAATTTTTTGCCGATAGTAAAATCGTTGCCGGCGAACGATGAGCATAAACGGCAACCGAAACGGCGAAATTAAAAAAGGGTGTAGCTGTCTTCGAGTCACTGTTGTAGTAAGTTTGTTAATAGTCTTGTCGCCTCTTTGCGCGACGCAAGCACCGCATACGCGTCGCATATGTTACATACAAATGCCAGAAGCCACACCATGCTGCGCTCAGCCATCTTAACGTTCATTTTTTATTCCATAGTACAGTCAAACCGTACAATAGGAGTTTCTCTTTTTGTTTGATAGTTTAGTCACGACTCAACAAACAATCGTTGTCTTACTCAAGGTCTGGGGATGCTTTGCGCCGATCCCTTTGCGCATCGATATTTTGGGTTGGAGAGATTGATTTCAACAGCGACGGCACGGCAGGGTCATGGCGAATATGAGTATAGAGATAAATAATATAGATCTCAGTGCAAATCTAGTACTTCATGGAAGGTAAACATTAAGGACAACATAACTTTATGTTATCTTCAATGTTTACGTTCCTTTTACACTGCATGGGTTGAGTATTATTTCTTAATTGTGCCCTGTTGTACACTTTTTTCTACTCCGCCCCTCTCAGGGCGAATGAAACTATCCCAAAATGGCGTCGCTGACCTCAGATACTTGCAACACGTCATCACAAAGGGACCGACCGTGAGTAAGACAGCTGATTGTTTGTTGAGCCCTGGTTTAGTGGTCTCTACACCTAGTTATGCTCTCTGAATGGTCTGCATTTTTTAACACGCATTTATTAGCTTCACATGTATGTTTGTTTGTGAGCTTGTAATTCTCGTTTGGATTAAGAGGTCGGACCGAACATTGCACGCTCCAACTTTGCCGCAAAAACGATTTTGACGAACGAAACCGTTGGACCAGCGCAGCGGTTATATCTGCTAACTAAGAGGTCGCGCGGACACCTTAAAGTTTGTTAATACTACACAGAGGCGTAGCGATGAGAGCTTAAAAGCCATGACATATAATCAGGGAAGTCAACAGTTTTAATAATAGCTTATGCAGTAATGGTAATGATTATGCTATGAATATTGATCAAACGCTATTGTTCATCTTACGTTTTAGCCGATTCCTGAGAATATTTTACCCCCTTCCTTGATAAAATACCCTATCCAGAAATATAACAGCAAAATTTTTGTTCTGACCAAGATGACGTCAGGCAATGGTGATAATAAGTGGACTGTATATTTTCATTTCTCTGGAAAATACAGGACTTAGGATTTGGAGTAGGCAATGTAAGGAACGAGAAATAATTACTTGTTAATTGTTGTAATTATTTGTGATCTGCTGTTGCACTGAACTATAGGTTTTTGTGTTATTCTGCGCAAAAGGTAGTATGACCCGAGCGACCGATCTTTGCCAACTGACCTCGTCAGGTAGCTACCGAAAGAAAAATATGTTTTTCCGAAGATAAACGCTATGTTGCCGGATGAAACTAAAATTAGCTATAATTACACCCATAAAATAAAGACAAAACAAAAAAGGGCTAAACCATCTTGATTGCACACAGTATTAATAAATACAGTTTGAAAAAACAAAAAAACACGCTTTAATAATAAAGTTAATTAAAAAATTAGAAATAAATGTAGTTCAAATAAACTAAAAAACACGCTTTTAAAGAACATCGGACTAAAAAGGTCAAAATAATCTTTAAAACATACTTAAACGATGATGAATGAAAATTACTAGAATGATTTTGACAAAAGGGTGCATGCTTTGTGCCTTATTATTCGTAAATCGAGCGCCAGGCGCTTTATTCGCAATAATACTAGTATTTTTCTTTTTAATTTTTTGGTCCGATGTGCTTAACAAAAATTGCTAGTGCTTGTTGACATTTTGCGTGTCAGTAGCAGTAGCTGCGGGGCGGCCGCGCCTGGCAATTAAGCCCCAGTAGGTCCTTTTTTCCATCCCCGAATATGACCCTTCAGCCACCACTGCCCGCATCCCCCTTCTGCTAAACCTTCTCGACTTTCAAGAACTATTTCGTAAATATATAATTTTTAATAGCATTGATCTTTTCTCTCGATTCGTCCTAAGTTTACTCGACTACTAACTGAAGATTAATGCCGTAGGTATATTTTCTGTGTTGTTTCGAAATGCTAGCACTTGTGTCTGTCTAGGAGAAGTCCTTCGATTTTGTTTATTAACAAGCAGGTGGGATGCTATTAGAAATAAAACGCAGAATAACGCTGTAAAAATTAACCGTACGTTCCATTGTATAAAATACAAAAGTATTATTAATTTTCTCCCAAAGGTTCTATGCGACGTATCACCTGTCAACTTGTCACTTGGAAATATCTAGTTGTGCAGAAAATGATTTTAGGAACTGCTGTCAATGTGTCTCATAAAAAAATATACTTTGATAAATACGACAGAGGTGACTAAAATATCAGTAAAGTTTATCTTGTAGTGTAAGTGATGCCTGATGAAAAATTTTTGGTTTTTAAACTTAACATTCCCTAACCATAGTAATCACAAAATAGTACCCAAAATGAAAATAAATAAGCTGAATTTATGCTTCGGCTGATTTTTGAGATTTATTGCGTTATTTTTTCAAATAAACAGTTTAGAAAATGACGCTTTTAAAGGACATAATCTTAAAAATTAGCTCAAACCAATAATGAACGAAAAATACTAGTATTATTGTCAAAAAAGCGTCGGGTGCGCGACTTACGAATAATATGATAAAAAAACGCCCACGCTTTTTTCACAATCAATTTTAACTTTTTTTATCCACCCACAGGCAATGCCTACTGTGGACTTATTTATATTTATTAAATGCATTTTAATTATGGTGAATAAATATTACTATCTGACTTTCTAAGTTCCTCTCGCGTAATTGCGGTAGCGACAAGTGTTGACGGGCTGTGCCAAGTCAACACCCAGACTATTGATTGGAATTGAGCAAGGATCGCACAATATTACAGGTCGTCAGGATTATTACTATTATTATTATCTTAAAAATGTATTCATCAAGTTAGAGTACAGTAAAAAATAGTTAGAAAAAATTAAACAAGAAAAATACGAGTATCTCCTTTGAGGTAGTTGATTATTTCCAACATAGCTTGCTTTTCCAGGTAAAATAAAAGTTAAGGTTGGTTTAACATTTTATGTGATTTTTAACGATTTAAATATCGTACCTAAATATTTTGAAGGCTGGTCTCAAAAAATTAAGAAAATTATTTTTATTTTAGTTAACCAAACGGAGCGATATCAGTTAAAAGAACGCCTTATACTGATTCGTTCTAAGTACGTCTCAAACGCAAAACTCCAAAACGATATAAAAAAGAAAGTAAATTCCGAATAAAAACGTAATAAGTCAATGCACTCTCCGAGTTGAATTGATGTATTCATCCGTATAATACCGTTTTGTTTTTCAAAGTGATAGCGTACAACCTAACCCATCAAACTAATTCACATTATGAGTACGTAAACCTTTGCGGTTGCCTGTTTCCTTTGGAGCTGTTTTCTTATTTGGTGTGGCTGCCGCTTATACACATGCCTGCTGAATATTAATTGGTTTATTTTTGAACCGATATAATAATGGGCTTGTATGTCGTTTCTCTTCTATTATTCTGCTATTATATTATTTTGCAATTATAACTGAAATAGTGAAATAGGCTACTAATAAAAACAGGAGTGGAAATAAGCAACAAGTTAAATAAATAAAATTTATTCATTTAATGAAATAAATTTCATGTGATTAATTTAGGAAAACATCGGTTACAGCATATCGGGTGTTCATTTGAAAACTTTCCACCACGGATTTATCAAAACCGACTGATTACAAGAAAAAACGCCAAAACACGTCAAAAGAATTGTCAAGGTCAATTTTTTAACTAAAAACTACTTCACCTGCCCCCAGGGTCATTCCTTCAAAAATTTTAAATGGCAAGGGGTAGCGAGCAATATCTTTACGTTTGATTTTTTAAATCAGTCGATTTGTTTCAAGAAAATTAGAAAAAAAAACTGCATGTATATTAATTTTTTCAAATAGAAAACAAAAACACACGAAACTATCACTTTTTATTGCAGTAAGTGTTCAAAATGTTCCGTATTGGACAAACAATAGATATAAGCAGTTTTCAAATTCCTGACGTACAGTTGCAAAAACATGTTGTGGGATATCATGACAGCTTTTGACGAAGGTCATCCAAACTTTCAGATTGGGAACTAAAAACAATCAAGTATAGTGTATCTGTCCTCTTCGATTTGGTTTTCAATGGTTAGTGATGAGCTTATTACGATCAAATAAATGCCTCCATTAGAATTCTCATTAATAAGCAATGGCTCAAACACTATGTTTCTTAAAATTCCTGCCCATGCATTAATATGTTGGGGTTACTGGGTATGTCCTGCTACAAAAGGACATGAGGAATTGCACTGCTCTAATACCTGCAGTTATGCCTATTAACAAATCCAGTTAGATAAAATGTGCATTCATAAGTGAGGCAGACATTTTTTATATGAATGGTATTATCATTAATCGCTATAGTCATTTTTTAAAATTTAGGTTCACAAAACTCAAATCGTCGATCGAAATCATCTTCAGTTAAATCTTGCACTATTTTCATTTTGAACGAATAAAATGTATAGTTTAGTAAAAGAGCCAAATTTATTAATATCAGTCACATCTATAATTTTACGTAATGCAGTATTTATGCCAAAATGACCTAAAACTTCAACTTGAGCGGCTTCATCCAAAACTCTTCGTTTTTTATTTGCAACAGATCCAGTTTGAGTAAATTTCATAACAGGCTCAAAATATACCTATGCGAAGTTATGTTCCCCGGATGTTATATTGGGCACCATAAATTGGAATCATTTCCGCTGTCCACCAGGAATTTGAACAACGGCTGAACCATTGTTTGGCCAATAACGGACAACATTTTGAGCACGCGTTGCAATAAAAAGTGGTAATTACGCGTTTTTGTTTCCTATCGGAACAAACCAAGATACATAAAGATTTTTCTAATTTTCTCGCAAACAAATCAAACGTCAAAATAAAGGATTTCGACATACCTTCGAAACAAGCTATTACTCGATACCCCTTATCATTTAAATTTTGTAAGGGGATGAGCTTGGAGGGCAGAGGGTAAAAGGGGGAAAGTAGTTTTTGGTTAAAAAGTTGTTCCTCTTGACAAATCTTTGACGTGTTTCGGCGTCTTTTTATTTTAATCAGCGGTTTTCGATAAATCCGTGGTGGGAAGTTTCCAACTGGACACCTTGTATATGTAGGTATGCAAAATTTTTGCCAATAAACGTTTGTAAAACTGTGTTTAAATAAAACGACATTATTTCAATATGTTATAAACACAAAAATGTCAATACTTTCTTATTGCAGATGGGTCTGCGGGTTATATTGGGAGGTTGGGGTAGATTTAGAACTCTAAATTTTTAGTGCTGGATCAAACCACTTAATGCCAATTTTTCTCTGGCACAAGCTCAAACTTTGTAAAGCACGCATTATATAAATTTCTAATACAATCTTTTACAATATCGTACCCAGCCCACAAAAACGGTAGCCGATATTACTATCATAAATCATCAAACTGGGAACACGTAGCTGCGAATTTCATAGAGAAACGTTGCCAAGTAATAACTCATGAAACAGAAATCGGAAGTTCAATTTGGCAAAGTATCGCCCACCCTTTTAGATTTAACCCCTTTTTCGTTAGGTTGAGATATTAGGGTGACTACGCATATTCTCGTCCAATAGTAACTTTTTTATAACAGCCTTGAAGGCAGAGCATAAATACCAGTTTGAATGGATAAATCAATGAAAGAAGGAGAGTGGCTTTCTGGTGACCAGAACCACCAGTGCATAGGCCCACAAGCGGGCCCTTATACACCTCTCCTTACCCTAGTTCCCTAGAACCCTAGATATAGGATGACCCTGGGTCCTGTCCATCTTATATCCTCAGCTTCAAGAACCCTTGAACCTATAGGTCTATCTGTGATACCCTAGGGATTCACAGCGCCATATAATGTGTACCGAGGACTTTTCCTCTTCGCCACAGTGCACACGTCGGGTCGTTTGCCACCCCCATCACATACAAGTGGCGTTTGAAGGTGCTACGCCCAGATAATAGCAGGCCAACAAGTAACCTAAGCTGGTTTCTGTCCAGTGAGAGGCAGAACCGTCCCACCTCGGACAGAGGTCCTGAAATATGTTCTCTAGCTTGACGAAGACGTCCAGGGATTCCTCTCCATCTCATAAGATGCTGATTTTGCAACCACACTTCTGCTTTCCTTCTAATAGAACCTGCTGCCAGCTCCACAGCCGGCTCAGGACCCAGGAAATTATTCCTCGACCCTCGCCTTGCAAGCGCGTCTCTGATGAGACCTTTCTACATTGCAGAACGAGTAGGGTCCAGAAAATCCCGGACATGTCCGGAAACTTTGAGCTAAATTTCGTGTCGGGCAGAATTACAAAAATCGGTAAAATGTCCAGAATTTAAGCCGTAATCGAAAATAGTTGGCACAATAACATACAGCAAAATAAACAAATAATACAGTCAATGGATAGGCAAAAAAATGCACTACTGTCGCTTGATGTACAATGTACACAAAAACGCTGTTGATAAATTACAGAAGAGATTTTTGAAATTGCTTTGTTTTAAATTTGATGGAATATATCCGCAAAGGGGTTGCAGTTATATTGAATTACTGCAAAGGTATGATTTGCAGTCACTGAAGAAATGAAGGGAGCAAGCTTCAATTATTTTCTTCTACAAACTTTCGAACGGCATAATAGATTATCCTCAATTATAGTCAAAAATTAACATCTTAGTTCCTAGACTAGCAATTAGACAAACAGATAGCTTTTGGTGCAGTCATGCTCACACTAATTTACTATCAAGGGCATCCGTTAATTTTATGTGCAGGAGTGCAAATGTAATTCCTGTGGTATGCGATTTATGCGATTTATTTTACTGTAGCTTAGCTGAATTAAAGGATATATCTATTTTTAAGTACGCTCTAAATATTCTTATAACTTCTAAATATTTTATCTGATTTTGTTTCATATTTGGCGTTGTAGACTAAGTTTATTCTTATTGTATAAATTGCTCTGTAAATGGCTTTGCTGTTGGGCAATAAATGCTATTTATTATTATTATTATTTATGGCTCCTCTCTCTTCATTCTCTTATAGTCCACCCCCCCCTCTGTAAGCCAAGCGTCTGGAATTGATCTAGGAAGTATATGATCACCCTATGAATGAGCCTTGATGTAAACCTTCAAACGCTTAATTCTTTTAATCTTTTAATGCTGCCTGGCTGTCAAAGCAGATGGTAATCCGCCTCCTAGGACCTTGAACTTTGTGTATACGAAAGGCACGCTACAGTCGCATACATCTCTGCTTGGAATACCGTGGTGTATCCCTCAAGAGAGAGGGAGAGCTTTGTTTTTGGCCCACAGACCCCAACGCCGGAGCTTTAGTCGCTAAGTGAGGCGTCTGTGTACCAGACTGCCCCTACTTCCTCAAAAGACCACCTGCAGCTTGACCACCCACTCTTTTCTTGTAGGATACTTCTTCGTAAATTTGCAGTCGATGAAATATGTAGCTGCAATTATATCATTCCTCATATGTAGGATAGGGTCATCCCTTTGCAGTTCTGAGAGGCTGACAGAGTGTCTCCCGCCAAGATTCACAAAGCCCCAACCGCCCTGACTTTACAATCGGAACGCCGACGTCCTTCTTGAACTACCAAGTCGAGTGGAGGGAGCTTCAGCAGTGCTTCTGGCGCGCTCAACAGAGTCGTGCGTTCTGCACTTGCTAGACACAAGCCAAGCGTTGAATTTTATTTAGCTATGATTTGATTGTCTGATTTTAAAAATCGTTTTTAACTTTTTAGTCCGATGTTACTTAAAAGCGTGTTTTTTTTAGATCTTTCTAAACTATATTTATTCGTTATTCGTTCCAATACGGCAATCACAGGAAATTTCTAAGACATACATACATACTTAAAGAATCCAAATTTAATAAAGCAGACTGTAATTTATATCGCTTTTGCACCGAAGCTCATTAGTTAATAGTTGCAGATAGGATGCAGTTATCTATAATAATCAACAAAAGAGTACTAAAGTCCGGGTAAAGTAATTTTAATAGGTGACTTACTTTCCATGAGTTCCCTCCATGGTTGTGGGCAGGTACTAGGTATCGGCAGAGTGTACTTCTGGATAGCAACTCCATAAGCAACAGCCATCATATCCATCCCTTTGTACGGTGTCTCTCCAGTCAACAACTCCCACAACAGGACGCCGTAACTCCACACGTCACTCGCCTGAAAATTGAAAAAAAAATGAAAAAAGTCCCAAATATTCCATTGTATCGAAAGAAGAGATGTAAATTAAAAGTTAAAAGCAAAAAACCTTTTTTTTAAAGCCTCTATTTGAATGCTCTAAAAAGAAGTAAATAAAATGTTTCTTTAAAATGTTAGCTATCAACTTATAGCCTCATGATACACAATTTGTATGATCATAAAAGCTTATCGCTAGGTTTGCGTAAGTACCTATAAGAATTTAATTGAATTGAAATGTGAAAAAAATTGAACTTAGTCGATTAAGTTAGTCAATTAAATAGGTACTAGTTTATTTATACAAGTAAATCGCGCAGCAAGCTTTTATGATCATATAAATTGTATATGGTGAGGCTGTTAATAGTTAACATTTTCAAAGGAAAATTTTATTTTTTTAGAGCATTCAAACAGAAGCTTTTTTGAAAATTTTTTTCAATTTATTTCTTATTTTTTAGTTTTTAACTTGCATTTATATTCTCCACACTGTGGGAAAGCATAAAAAAATTCAAATCTCCACCATATTGGATTAAGGAACATTTTATTTTTTTAGAGCATTTAAATAGAAGCTTTTTTGAAAAAATGTTTCAATTTTTTTTTTAGTTTTTAACTTGCATTTATATTCTCCACACTATGGGAGGCACAAAAAAATCCAAATCTCCACCATATTGGATTAAGAGTGATGTTAAAATATTTTTTCAATTATTCTCGGCAAGTCCTTTTATTTGACACCCATATTGCAGAAGAGTATTTATATTTAGTTTGGATTTGAAGTCGATCAATCGTCTATTCCTACCTAGTATGAAGGTTGTGGTTCATCCCAGTCAGTGGCTCAATAACATCAAGCTTCCAGCGAAAACTAATCTGTTATAACGATCATGATCAAATGTTAATTGTCGTATTTTTCCAATCTATATAATCATACAGATACCATGATTACGTTATATCATTTTAATCTCAATATTTTGCGATTCTGAAAACAATATTTTAATCTTACATCGCGCAGTGGTAACTTTCGCAAATGTAGATGGACAAAATTCTTCATTCGATTATATACAGAGTGTCCCAGGACGAATCCAGGAAACTTTAAGGGATGATGTCTATACTAGATTCACCCAACAGAAAAAGTTAGTGTAAACAATGATCTATGCGTGATAGGTATGTCATCATGCGGTATCCATACTAGTTGAATGATAACCGCTAACCCTATTGGCCCTAATTGGGCGAGCCTCTCTGCACAGCCAATGAAATTGCATGCAAGTGTGAGTGAGACAGCCATTCAACGCCCGGCGCGCCGCGCCGCCGCCGCTTGAACAGGTGTGGACTTGTTTAGTGTTTTCCATACAGCATCGAAATACATTTAACTATTATTAGCGTAAATATTTGAATTATGTTTGACACGGACACAGCTGGAAAGATCAATGATATCTGCTTTACAACGCCAAAAAAAGGGCCAAAAGACTGCATCTCAGTGCTGCTGAGAAGCAAATCATTTTAAATATTTATAAAAACCAAATTCAACAAAATGCCGATTTAGTGATTGAAGAAGTTGTATTGAAAGTAGCTGAGATTTCGGTTATGGGTCGACCAAGTGTATACAGAATCATCAAGGAATATAAATGTAATCATTCTCTATCAGAGAAATAACATTTTCCATATCATTCAACAATGGATAAATGCGTCAAGGTTAGGAGTACTCGAAGCACCTCGTTCTTCTCGTTCAAGCAATAAACTGTTTCTCGGCCGTTTTACGAACCAAAAATACAGTTCTTTAAGTAACTGGTAAAACGTCGTTCTCTTAAAATTCTGCATGTCTGTATCATCATTCATTTCTTTCAGTATTTTGTCGATGGTTGGTAGTTTATTTCTGAAGAAATAATTGTGTACTTTTCTTCTGATCCCAGTCCTGTCGAAATAATCGATTGCTTTGGTCATTTTTTTTCTTTTGAAATAAGATTCTAGCACCGACAGTGATTAATTACTTTTATATCCCTAAATGATCTTGTATACACTTGACCATCTCACTCCTGAAATATCACCATCCTTCCATACAACTACTTCAAGCACTAAATAGAAATTTTCGTGCACTTGGTTTTTATACATATTCAAAATGATTTGCTTCCATCCACATTGATGATTCAATTCTGGATTTTTTTTGTTTTTCGATAATTACTCCGCTGTCAGTGAACTAAAGCTAAAAATAAAACAGTTCGGCCTATTCCAACCAGACAGCATGTAACCTGTAATCTATAACTTGGAAACTATCGTCTTGATTGTGATAAAATTTTGACACCATATCACTACGATGGCAGACATGGAAAAAGTACACTGCAATCGATTCTAATACTTTCGTCGCCTATCGGCGTGAGAAGCAAAAGCAAACAAGAGCCCTTTCCTATCGCTGCTTCCTGTTTTTGTTCGGCTTCCCGCAAACCAATATTAATAATTAATTTCCCTTTGTCACAGCAGTTAAGTTCCGCCAATGATATAAATGTTCACTTTTACCTATGATGAAGTTGCATGAAATGTTGCATGCCAGATTTTTCACTAATTGTTTGCAGTTTAGTAGTTTCCCTTTCCGATTTGCTTGTATTTTATATATTTTGTTTTGCCTTATAGATAATATGGACAACTTGATGGCTGTATATTTATGTGAAGAAATCCTAAAATAACAACATGTAAACCATTTTTGAAATAACTGCTAGCATCCAATTACGTTGTCGTATCCATAACTTCTGTGGCGGGGAAGCAATATTATAATTATTATAGTACTGTTAGATGAACGCAAATTGTGTTTCCATTTCATATTAATGTTGTACATATATATTATGTGCCAATATATAAGTATTTTTCATATCTTGTCAATTTCTAACTTTTCAACGGATAATCAGATATAATTATCAAGTGATATCTTAATCCGGACCTGTAATCGGTACCTGTTTTAGAGACATAACGCTTCGCCGCGTTTAATCACGTACAGAATGCGTGTCTTTGTTTATATGAGATTTTTCTGTTGGGAGAATCTAGTATAGCACCGACTTATGATATCATCATCATCATAGTCACAATGTCTTAACAGACATGTTGTGAACTCTCGTAAAATGCATTAAGTCGGAGCTAGAGTATTGCCGACACGAATATTATCAATAGTTTTGAGAACTGTAGCTCGCCATCGTTCGCGATTTACTGTCAGTTCAGAGGCGACTCATGATATAATATCATTAAATTATATGTTTATTCTTAATAGCAAAAAAGTTGGCATTCCTTTATTTAGATCGCAATATGGTTAATGTATGGGCTCATTTTATCATCTTCGTACCGTACAAGCAATAAATACATCATACGATATTTGCTGTAAATAATCGACAAAAACATTCAAAATCCCCCGTTAGCGTAATCCGACCTTCTCCAGAAACTCCCGAAAGTGAAAGTAAAATAAAGGGGCCACACACGTTTCAGTTATCTTCACAACCAAACTTCAAACGTTGATTTCTCTGTAACAAATGCGAATTTCAGAATAATTCCTTTTGATATCGGCTTCACATTCCGAAACCAAAGTGCGATTTCTTTTTTCGGGATTCGTCCTGGGATATGGTCTAATCTGTTTAGAACTAAAGGATTGGGCATTTTAGCATATTTGGGATGTTTCAAGTTTTTGATGTTTGCTTTTAATTTTTAATTTACAATAATATTTTTGCCCCGAGCGGCACCGCTGTAGAGTGGGAGGGGGTAAGGGCAGGTGGCCTAACTTCTTATAATAGTCTACAGCTCTACAGCAAATTTCCATACAGTATGACAGGTAGAAGTGATTCAGAATAGAGTTGAGGTAAGATCTAAAAATATATTATCTTTTAATACGAATGAAATGAGAAGGTACATTTAAATGTAAAAAACCGGTGATTTATTGTTTTATTCAGAATGCAATTTCAGTTAACTATTATCCTTCTGGAGTTCCAACTTTATAAAAGTTTTGTAACAGTGAGAAAAAAGTGATTCATTCCAGCCCACTGGGTGTTTTAATTTTTATTTGAGTCTGAACTTGAAGAAGGATAAAACTAATTGAGAATATTCCTCACAACTGCCATAAGTAATGCCAGTTGTGAGAGAAGTTTCTCTTAATTGTAACTGATAAAAAATTATTTCAAAGTCCTACGATGTCGCCGTTGAGATTAATAAATCTCGATATACTGACAACACGCAGAATTTTCTCCAGTATTAGCAGATGACAGAAAAGTTCTGCCGGTGCGCCATCTGGTACCCGAAGGTAACGGCAACCAAAGAGAATCGCTGCTAACAGCAGCAAACTTTTTGGTGGGACGACACGGCTCGTCCGCTTTTAGCCACCAGAGGAGCGCGGGTTCTATACGCTGCTGCGTATGAAAGCCGATATACGAGGGTTGCTCTATACCTCCGTCAATCCACCAGTACGCAGACAGCTGTTTCACGCTTATTTGCGATCATCAGTGCGCGATTCTCTTTGGTTGCCGTTACCTTCGGGTACCAGATGGCGCACCGGCAGAACTTTTCTGTCATCTGATAACACATGTTTCACATGTTTGGTTAACATGAAAGACCTGATGCTCTCTATTTCCGTCAATCGACCTATGGCGCACTGATCGCAAATAAGCGTGAAACAGCTGTCTGCATACTGGTGGATTGACGGAGGTATAGAGCAACCCTCGGTTCTCCACCATGTCTCTAAAATGAGGGGAGGTAAGCCCAAAGGTTCAAAGGTCGCCATAAAAATGCATTTCGCATGTAGAAGCTCCTGATGTTACCTTTAAACCTACAGTAATGATTCAAAAAGCAAATTGAAAAATAAAGTTTGCGCTACGGCAACACAGTGACCTTCTTTTGATATCGTGTTTGGTTGTTAAATTACAGACATTTGAAAATTGTATGATTTTGCATTGCGAATTTTTTTAGCACTTTTTTTTTGGAAAAAATCGCTGTGTAATGCAGTTCATTAAGGTCTTAACCATCACCTTATAAAATGTTATGTAAGTAGTTTGAAAAACAATTTCTGATCTACATACGAATCCGTTTTTTTATGCATTTGCTTACTTTGGAAAATGTCGAGTATCGAATAACTTCAGGCGCCATCCAGGCATAGGTACCAGCCTGCGACATCCTTGTCGTCTTGTATACTTCTCTGGCCAAGCCAAAGTCGGTGATCTTCAACGTTTTGAATTGTAAGTCTTCGAGTTCGATTTCTTCGCTCAATAATACTGAAACAAAATAAAAGAGATTAATAACCTATGCTTCCCGCTTCTGAAATAATATATTTTGATACTTTTTGAACATTCCATTTGTTCGAGGGCTACTCTATTTGTTGTTTCTCTTTACAACACGCAAAAACTGACTGGTATTACTTCCTATTCATGATCAATCTCACCAAGACGCAAAAATAAATACAAAAAGGCACCATGTAGACGCTTGGCTATGTTCTAGAAAACGTAGCGTCTGGAGCAGCCTTTATGTCGTATCGCAATTCAATTCTATCCTGGTTTCAGAATGTCCCTTCATTGTTGCGCGGGAGAGGAATGTAAGCTCAAGATAGATGTATCTGGATGCATAGTATAGAAGAGACATACATATCTATTTTTGGAATGGAACGCCGTAAGCGCAAAGTGTCTGTATAGGTAGGTATATCTGTCAAGAACTGTCTCGGTCGACCAAGTTTAAAAATACCGCAAAACTGCCTTTAAGCTAATGACAAGGCAAATGTACTGCTAATACTCTCCAGTCTACGGAATTTATACCCTGCCTCACCCTAAAAGTGTCATCAAACAACGACGTCTATCAAAAATCCAGGTTGATTGCTGAATATTTTTTAATTGGGTCAAGCTTTCAAAAAAACTATAATCGATCGAAGATAGCTTTATGATTCGTGAGTACGATCTAGACCTTATATTGCACGCAAAGACCTCCTTAATATCAGGTATTATCGAACAAAAAAATGAACTCAAGTTGAGAAACTCAGTACTTCCCACACGTTACGGTGATGTCAGTTTATTGATTTCAGATAGTAAGAAGCTCTAGTCTGAGAGCAACCAAATCAACGCCCGCCCGCCCGCAAAAAGAAGCGTGTTATGCCGCTAGGTCTTCTTTCACAGGCCGCCTATTATGAATACAACAAATTTTCCAGTTTTACAACCCCCACCCCCCAACCGCCCCAATTTCACTCCCACCCAAAAAAGTAAAAAACGAAAGCAACCCTTAAGACGCCTAAAAACGAATTTTGAGCTTTTTTATACTTTTAGTTTTTTTTATTATTGCTGTACCGCTACTGACACGATTTCTAAAAACCATACGCATTTACCATCCTCGCCCGGTAATAATACCGTGTCAAAATTTAATTAAATCCAATTCCACCAAAAATCAAATAGTTTCCACGTTACACAATACAGGACTATCTTAAGCAATACTCGTATGTATACATCATAAAATTCAAAGTCCTTTGGTTTCTGTAATAGGCAAGGCAATGTTCGGATGGACCTAAAAAACTGTATTATGCCGCTAGGCCTTTCTCTCACAGGTCAGTGGATAGCCTATTATGAATACAACACATTTTTCAGTTTCACAACCCCCCACCGCCCAACCACCCCAATTTTCATCCCAACTAAAAATATAGAAAACGAGGCTAGAAAAACGCCACGAGACCGACAGACAGAAAGACAGGCGAACCGACGGAAATGACTGACGTGGATTTTCGTAATGTAGATAAAACGCTAAAAAAGGGTATTTTTTTTTTATTGTGTATTAACTCAAAATCGATTTTTTTTTCGCGATCACAATACTTCCCTCATCTATGGGCGTGGTAAGTAAAAATTAATAGAACACAATTTTACCCTATTAATAAATTATTTTTCTGACCGACATATATTTTTTTCTGAGAGGGGGCGATGATTTGGTTGCAAGGGGATCTCAGACTATAGCTTCAGAATCAATTAACTTGACCTCATTTTTTAATTTAAATATATAATAGTAATACATAAAGAAGATTCCAGCAGAGGATACTCTTAGACAAAACTTGTTACACAACATGATACAACATAAAATGTCACAAATAGTATTAATCTCGAATTCAATTTATTTTGCAGTTATAAAACTCTCACGCCTAAGAAGTGATAAGTAACACTATAGATATTGATAAAAACTGTTTAAAATAATTAAATTTTTGACTCACCATGTGATTATCTCTCAAGTGCATTGCTCTTTATTGGCACATAAAAATATAAAAGCACATTCTTTAAAAAATTCTAGAAAACAGGTTACACCGCCGGTACTCTGCAGCTTAGAAACGTGTTTCTATGCATTATGTACTATGGGATCGGGTGGCCTCGAAACATGACAGCGTGCCGTGACAGCGGCAGGCACCCGAAACTGTCCGATTGTCATGGTCGTCATGATGATAGAAACATGTTTCTATCACTTTAAGTTAGAGAGTACCGACGCTGGTTACTGCTTTTGCAGACTTTTTTTGGTTTTTTTTTTTGGAAAGGCTAAAGAGATAGCCGACATGCTAATAACATGTTTATTCCAACGAATGTTTGGTCTATTTATGGGTCAGAAAAGGGCAATGAAGTGACTATGATAAACTTGCCACTAGCAGTACATACATAGTATGTAGAAGTATTACTTAAAATCCTGGCTATAGTTGTTCAAAAATCAATAAAAAGAAAATAATTTTCCAACAAGTTTTTTAAAGAACTCGTACTGTTTATTTTTCGGTCCCGGGTTTTTGTCCGATACATTCACCAGTAACAAAAGACCTGACATTAAGCAGAATTAACAAAGCATGGGAACACTGAAACACCCTATAATAAATCTTAGGATTCTGGCGAGTGCATCCCACTACATCCAATTTTGGTCAGAGGCGAAAATTGTATGCATCCTTCCGAATGAATAATCTCTTTTAGATATCACCCATGAAAGGGGTAACCAGTCATCCAAAGGTGCAAAAACCCCATCTTCACCAAAAACGGAAGATGGGATACAAGGAAAATAATCACGCTGGCCCCCCTCTGACTTTTTTTAATTGAACTACTTATCTTTTTAGACTGCATTCACAGAAAGAAGATTAAAATGATAATGACTCTGTAATTTCCTGTTATTCCATTTCATTCTCAAATAAAACCATCTTTGAAATCCCACATATAAAAAAATTGATATAATAACATTGGAATGAAACAGTTTATATTTTAAAAATCTTTGTAAATTTAATCTAAGCTACTCATTTAACTGCTGGAATTTTTAACATGCCTTTATTAGCTTCAACAGTACGTTTGTATGTTTTTGTGTTTGTAACCGACTTCTTTGGACTCGACTTTGACCAACTTTAAACGAACAGATTTAATTTAAGCTTTGTAAACTTATCAAGAACCGATGTCAATGCAATGATCTAAGTCGTTTGACTCTATATCCTGATCAGGATGGCCAGAAAAAGTTCTGAGACGCTAAAAATGGTGAATGTGACAGACGTCTGTCTTTTATTTTTGAGAAATGGTGAAAGATCTCAACAAATTAAAACTTAATCCTGATGTTTCTGATCTAGATATTGAAACATATATTGTAGAATTCAGATATATAGGAGTTGTTTACATTTTTTCAGGTCTCAATCAGTGTCGACACTTCTATAGTGCAGTTACGTTATTATGTAGACCTGAGTAATGATAAAACCGTAATTATCTATACAAAATATATATTATAATAATTCATAAAGTGGTAGGAGATCAAAATAATCGAAAATACCATTTTACAATAGATAAAAACAGAATAAATTGATCTATATATTGTATATTAACATCTGATTATACACAGACATATAGAATTTTGACTACACTAATAGTTCAGCAAAAAATGCCAAAAGGGAAAAGGGTCATTCGACCCGTCGGGTGTCTTGTGAAGTATTAAGGGGTCCTTTGTAGTGTCGGCACCCGATAGCAGAACAGCTCCGACTCGCACATAAAAATGTAAACAGCTCTTATATTTCTGACGTGTACTATATACAGGGTGAGTTTTTAGTACCGGCTCGGTCGATAACTCCACTACTGTAGAAGATAGCGAAAAAAGTTGTGTATAAAAGTTGTAGCCACGGATATACTACTTGCTCAGAAAATATTTAGATTTATACAGGGTGATCCATAACTACGTGGTGATGCAAACATGCATTTTTTTAAATGAGATACCCTATATATTATTCCATATTCGAATTCTACTAATAATTTCCGTTATTTCAATATAGGGTGTTGTTACATTATACAAGGTATTTCAAAAGTTATGGCCATTTTTATACCCAAATCACGATCAAATGAACGTACTGTATATCAAAAAGTAATGAATCAAAAATTATTTTTTTTACATGAGAAGATTAAAGTTATCCTCTAGTTTTAAAATCCGCTATAAAAAACTCGTGACGCATATATGTACACAGGGTGATGTAGAATGCAAAATCTAGATTTTCTCTCTTTTTTTAAATGTAACCCCCAATATTTTATTTATACCAGAGAATTGCTTTTAATATGCTCTTTCATCTTTGTATAGCAGTTGTTATGGCTGCATTCATTAGTTTCTGAGATATTTAGATTTTTCCACAAATTTTAAATATACCTTCTATTTGTTTACTAAAATTTATTTATTTTGAGAAAATACTATCAAATTTTGTTTTCGCTTAACAAACAACTGAAATATAAGGCTATAATAATACTTAATCAAGTCAAAACACTGAATTAACGATATAATATAGGTCATGTGTGCTGAGGAAACAATTTTATAGACGTCATGCATAATTATCAAGCAGATGTATCAGGTAGGCTATGAAATATTAAACGACACAGTCCAAATAAAACGATTCTTCAATCTTTCAAACGCATTAGTCTTAGACTGCCTCCGTTCTGAATATTGCTGTTCAGAGTTGATATATTTTAGAGGCAAGTAGATAATTCCTCAAAGATTCTCCTAAATACCCTCAAAGGAAAAATTAATTTTTAAGGCTAGTTTTTCACACAGTACGGAATTATTGAGCAGGCTATGAAAACTGTCAATTTTTCAAAGCACACCTGATAAATCTGCTTGATAATTATGCATGACGCCTACAAAATTGTTTCCTCAGCATACTTGAGCATATTATCTCGATGATTTAGGGTTTTGACTTCATCAAATAGTATCATGACCTTATAATTTAGTTGTTCGTTAAATAAAAAACAAATTAGATAGTACTTTCTCAAATTAAATAAATTTCAGTACACAAATAGAAGCTATATTTTAAATTTACCGAAAAATCGAAATATCTCGGAAACTAATGGACATAGGTACAACAAGTGCTCTACAAAGATGAAAGAGCATATTATCAGCAATTCTTTGAGATAATAAAATATTGGGGGTTACATTTAAAAAAAAAGAGAAAATTTGGATTTTGCATTCTACATCACCCTGTATACGAATATGCGTCACGGGCTTTTTTTACAGCCGATTTAAAAACTAGAGGATATTTTTAATCTTTTCAGTACGTTCATTTGACCGCGATTTGGATATAAAAATGGTCATAACTTTTGAAATACCCTGTATAATGTAACAGAACCCTATATTGGAAGAACGGAAATTATTAGTAGAATTTGAATATGGAATAATGTATATAATGTATAGGGTGTCTCATTTAAAAAAATGCTTGTTTGCATCACCACGTAGTTATGGATAACCCTGTATAAATCTAAATATTTTCTGAGCAAGGGGCATATCTGTGGCTACAACTCTTATATACAACTTTTTTCGCTATCTTCTACAGTAGTGGAGTTATCGACCGAGCCGGTACTAAAAACTCACCCTGTATATATTGCACCCTAAAACTCGACAGTTCTATATGATCTAAATAATTTACTGAACCGAAATTTGTCTGTAAGGAACAAGAATGGCATGTTAATGCATCAAAACAGCTGTACACATGGAGGAACGCAAGAACGGTTGCAACAGACCACATCAATATATAGATACAAAGGAGCTATTTTAAGTTGACCCAGCTCTAGATACTCGAATACGAGAATTTATTCTAAAAATGGACAAAACGGATCGTGTATACCGCATTGCCGCAAATATATCAAGACATTTGTGGGTTTTCCTTTTTGTTCAAAAGACGGATCTTGAAATAACTCGCGACTACTGCCCCGCGAAAATGCCAGTTTCGCCAAAGACCTTAATCCAGGGGTTCCCAAACTTTTCTTTATCTCGATCGCTTTGTGCAAACAAACAGTATCCATGCAACTACGCTTCACCTGTGAAATCACGAGAAGAGGGTGTATAGACTGAAGGAAATAGAGACATAGATCCTATGTTTCTAACTACCTTTCTTGAAAAGTATGGTTCTCTAAGTGCCCGTTCACATCATCGGAACTTTAAAATTCTCATCAAGAATCAACATATTTACGCTCACTACACTCTTAGGCAAAGCATAACGAGGCCATTGGGCATACGGGCAAGAGAGCTAGTCCAAAACTTTGATCTACCTCAAGAATCACTGTTTCCATTTGCCTGTCAAGAAGCCCCGCCATGGCAGCTATCAACAATTGAACTTCGTACCGATTTGGCTCAGCTTTGTAAACGCGACGCTCCACCTATCCAAATACTGGCTCATTTTCATGACCTAATTGAACAGTATCCTGGAGCTTCAGTAATCTATACTGACGGTTCCAAATCTGAGACATGCGTTGGTTGTTCTTTGGTCGCTGAAAATTTGTCACACACATGGGCATTATCACCATTTACAACGGCCTACACCGCTGAGCAGTATGCAATTTGGCAATCGCTGAGGTACTGTGAGTGCTTCAGCATATCACAGCCTTTTATAATAGTGAGCAATTGCTTGGCGGCATCAACAGCTCTGTCGTCTCGTTGTACTGAGGATCCTCTTGCACAAATGTCAGACATTGAAGGCGTTAGCTGATAACAACATCAGAATAATTTTTGTATGGGTAGCTGGGCACACTGGAATTCCAGGAAACGAAACTGCAGATATTGCTTCCAAAAGTGCTGCTCTTTCTCCTATTATAGATATTCCCGAAATCAAACTCGACGACCAAAAACGAATGTGTACCAAATGGATGTTGGACGTCTGGCAGCATCGCTGGCAAAATGTAAACACACAACTTCAGCAGATCAAACCCAACGTAGCTCCATGGAAACCTCCATTGGAACTGAATCGAGAGCAAAGGGTTCGTCTACATCGACTTAGAACGGGACATACTTCCATAACACACTCGCACCTATTACTTGGGCGCGATGCTCCAGTCTGCAATATGTGCCACGAACCTTTAACGATAGCCCATATTCTACTAGAATGCCGCGAAACTGAACACCTCCGCAACTCTTTTAACCTTACAATAAATTTAAAGGATTGTCTATCGGAACATCAGAACATAAAAATGGTTATGCTGTTTCTCAAATCAACAGGTTACTACTGGAGAATTTAAATGACGTGTTGTGCTTTTGTGTAGGTTACCTACATTACTCTTTTTCCCTCACATATTTATTTACATAAGCACCTCTCTGTCCAATATTACTTACATTGTGAGATGTACAAATAACTTAGACCTACCCTGATGTGTGATGTTAGCTGAACAAGCGGCCAATAACCCTGGCAGTTGACGCCGTTTTAAAACACAATAAAAAAAAGTGTGGTTCTATGAATATATATGACGAAGAATCTCGAGAATCTATACGCTTTCTATAGATTTTTTTGAAATGCTAGAAACTCATGTAATATTACTTATAGATTTTTGATATACGTACAATTTTGATAAAAATACAAACGCTGAGTTCACTTCCGCCTTCCACTCACAACAGGGTGGCAAAAATTACTTTAGGGGTAAAATTGAGCATAAGTGTTGGTCGCACAAGAAAATGTGCTAAGTGAGAATTTGGTTTATAGGAGCGAGTTTCCGAAGTCAACAGTTTTTAAAAAATGCAAGTAAACTTTAAAAAACTAGTTTCTATGAAATAACTTTAGTTGTGGGTTGTGACCGTTATTATAATTTCCAATTAATGCGAAAATTCACTATTTAGTCATATGTTGTATCCATTCTAGTACAAAAATCTGTACCGTGACAAATATCCGCTCATATTTTTGTGTCTTTTCTTCTTTGAAGGAAAGGTTAAAACACAGGAAGTGATTTTAAATTTTAATTTCTCGATAACTCGACATGTTTACTAAGAACTGTCACAAAGTCATTTCAATGAAAAATACGTTTTTTAGTTCAATATAAGTAGCCTTGCCGGGCCCAACTGACTCGCTAGGTAGTTAAGATTGTAGAACGTATAACTTTGTACACCAAACAACACTTTTCTACCTCTATGCAAGCAAAGAAAGACCAAATGAAAAAACTAAGTTGAGAAGTGCAGTTTTTAACTCCGGCATCCCGCAACTAAGTCCTTCAATTATGTAATATCCTACAGCTATAAAATAGATAAAATAAGAAAAAATCGATCGACGTTGTGAAAAAAGCCCACCTAAAATGGGTGGTCCGAATGAAGCTGAAGCCTTTGAAAACATGCGGCAAATAAATACCGACTCCACAACATAGTGTCACCATAGATAACAAATATATAACTGTGCGAAAAAAAGGAAACGCTTAAACCTAGAACTAAGAGGTGGTCTGCAAAGGTTGATCCCTTTGAGCTGTTGCGGCTTTATTAATTCGTTTCTATCACCTTGTGGGGTATAGAACGGTAGATGTTCAGCAGATAAACGGCATAAATACCACCTTTGATGCAATACCGCTCACCTATCGATGTGTGAGGTACATCTTTTATTGGATATCGTATATTTCGCATTATTTTGTTTTTCTGACTACGTAATACACGATGCTACGATAGCTAGTGGCGAATTCCAATTCCATACAGACCATGGTGAAGTAGTATCAACCTTAAATTAGTGTGCAAAACGTGCTTTTGAAGTTCATTCATTTGTGATTGGGGTTTATCTCCAGAATCATTGTTGGATAGTTCTAATTTCGTAATTCACGTTCTTCGAATTTTAACGAAAATCTAATAGAGACTATACCGGGTGTCCCAGAATTTCCTTGACACGTGATATTTTTGTAACGAAAAACGGTTCAAGCAAGAAATGAGTGGTACTCTTGAAGGTACCATAGGGTCTATCACACCATGCATTCAAAATATTTTTCTTTTGTACGTCAACCCCTTAAACTCACCCCCAACTTTTTTTTTCCAAATAGCACTCTATAGCTTTTCCTACATAAATGAAGTCCTTATTTTATTTAAAATCCTGTAATGCCTTTTATTTCGTACAAAAACCAATTTTTTCCGTAAAGTCATCAGCATAAAGTAAGTAAAATTAGGATTTGTTTGACGCCAAATATTTTCGTAACAAAAAAATAATAAAAAAGAAAATAAGTAGGTTTTTAAATGTACTGAATTACCTATCATATTGCGCTTACAAAAAAAATCACTCCAACCGGAAAACCCACCCCTATTTATTTTCAAGCTATTAATCCACAATTTTTATCGGAAAAATGAATTTCTTACGTTAATTCAACGTCATAGTAACTCACCTTTATGTAATCAAGTGAAGAATTTATTTTTCCAGGCAAAATTGTGGATTGAAATTTGAAAGAACAAGCTAGGGGTGGATTCCAGGGGTTTGAGTAAGAAAAAAAATTGATTCATAAGCAAAGAATGATAGGTCATTCACTACCCTTGAAAAACCTACTTACTTTTCTTTTTTATCCGTTTTTGTTACGAAAATATCAGGCGTCAAACAAATTATCACTTCATTTGTCTTATGCTTATGATTTTACGGAAAAAATAAGTTTGCCTATAAAATTAAATGTACCACAAGATTTTAAATAAAATGGGGATATCATTTATGTAGGAAAACCTATGAGATGCTATTTGAAAAAAAAAGTTGGGGGTGAGTTTTAGGGGTTGACGTACAAAAAAAAAGTTTTGAATGCATGGTATGATAGACCCTATAGTACCTTCAAAAGTACCACCCAGTTCTTGCTTGAACCGTTTTTCGTTACGAAAATATCACGTGTCAAGGAAATTCTGGGACACCCGGTATAGCGGTAACTATTATTTCGACATTACTGTATCTAATAGTGTCACTCGTAATTTCAAAATTATATGTGTAAATAAAAAAGTGCTGTCTTTATAATGTTCTTAAAATTACTCCCTCACCTTGTCCCAAGGTACTGATCGAATTGGTTTCATATTTTTGGAACCACAATAATCAAATAAATCAATGCAACCTTTATGAATCGATCAGAATTACATTTTATGAAATTTTCTCAATCTGTATGATGAAGTACGGACTGAAATGACAAAAATGAAGTCAAGTTGATTTACTCAGTGCTTTCCACACATTACGGTGATTTTAGTTTATTATTTTCTCATAGCATGCAAGCTATAGTCTGAGATCCTCTTGCAAACAAATCATCGGTCGCCCAACTGCAAAAAAAGTGTGTTATGCAGCTAGGTCTTTCTTTCACTGGTCAATGGATAGCCTATTATGAATACAAGAATTTTTATAGTTTTACATCTCCCCACCCCCCAACCAACCCAATTTAACCCCACCCAAAAAAGATAGAACACGATCAAGAACTCCTAAAACGCCTAAAAACGAAGTTTGAACTGTTTTTATATTTTCAGGTTTTATTACTGCTGAACCGTCACTGACACGATTTCTAAAAACCATACGCGTTTTCCATCCTCGCCACAGTAATAATCCTGTGTTAAAATTTCATTAAGATCAATTCAATAGTTTCCACATTACACAATACAAAACGATCTAAAGCAATACTCATAGGTACCTATACATCAGAAAAGTCCCATGGTTTCTGCAACAGGCAAGGCAATGTTCGTTTGGACCTAAAAAATTGTATTATGCCGTTAAGTCTTTTTTTCACAGGACCCCCACCCTCAAACCACCCCAATTTCAACCTGACCCAAAACAATTACCGAACCCCGAAAACGCCTAAAAATGAAGTTTTGAGGAAAATGTTAATTCTTTCCTACTATGACCTCACGGCATATCGCTACCCAGATTTCATCACAATCCATGCAGCGGTTACTGAGATTACAAAGATAGAAAAACGCTAACAGACCGGAGGAAATGAGTGACGTGGATTTTTGTTATGTGGACATTACTAAAACGCCCAAAAAGGGTATTATCTCAAAATCGAAAATTCTCACGATCACGATACTCCCCTCACCTATTGGTATGGGAAGTAAAAGTAAAAATTACAAGTGTAAGTTAACTAATTACAATTAGTCAAGGATGAATGGTATCATCAGCTTTTATAGGTAGCGGTACTGTCGATTTAGAAAAATGGCGAATTAATCGTGAGCATGTTGGATTTTGTATAGAAAGGTTTAGCATATATTTTTAGCATTATAATTTTCTCCGTTATTACCTCACATCCTATAAAAACAAAAGGAGAGTACTTCAACTTCGAGAGTAATAAAGCTATCATCATCATAGTGACAATGTCTTAACAGACATGTTGTGAACCCGTAAAATGTATTAAGTCGGAGCTGGAGTATTGCCGACACGAATATTATCAATAGTTTTGAGAACTGTAGCTCGCGATTTACTGTCAGTTCAGTGTCGCTCCTGATATTCATGTCCAGCAACTGTTTCGTCGTATCTACCCAGCGTGTAGGAGAACGGCCACGGCTATGCACAAACATTATTTCATGAGATATTTTTGATGCTCGACTGCATTATTACGTCATCGTCATTGCCGTTCGCGAAACTAGAAACGTATTATAAGAGAAACAAACTTAAGAGAGGATTAGAGTACGTACATGAGAGCTGTTTGCAATGGTTCAGCTGTAACCATTTTTTGACTATCGATTTTGAGATAACTGAACTGAAAAAAATATCAGCATGAAGAAAAAGGGCAGTTCTCTGTTAATGTCGACGTATTTTTTGAAATTTCCTAATAGACAATTATTCAAAAATTGCCAAAAGTGACGCTTTTTTGACTAAATTCACGGTCTTATCAATCACCCTGTATAAACTTATTCTAAAATCGGGATCGACATTAACATAGATTGAAGTTTTAAAAAAACGAAAACCATGTTTTTGTGCCAAAAATTATTAATTTACAGGGTCAAAAATGGTTACAGCCAGAGCCTTGCATTGAACAATCGCGCGCCTATTGGGACACTGATAAAAGCGACACCAATACAAAAGTATGCAAACTACGGTTTATGAATGAGTTGAGATTCATTCGTTTCTGAAATGGGATAGATTTTGTTTTGGGCATCGACTAAATTTGTAGTCGGTGGTTTTGAGTGACTTATTCATATACACTGCAGGCCAAAAGTTAGGAACTACTAAAATTTAAACAAATCGCGGTAATTAGTTTTGAGCAGTTATCATTTTCAGGATTACTACGAAATCTTACAATTTTCAACCAGATTTGTAAGTAATTAGAATTTAAATTGGCAGGCCCAGCCCGAGAAGTCTTGGGCTCACACTTTTTTGCGTCGCGAATAGAAATTACATTCTTTACTTTGTAACATAAACTGATAAAAACCTTGTATTTTAATTAACATTTATTCATTCCAGAAATCATGTTCCTTTGCTAAGTTCTCCACTTTCACGATTTTTTGTGTTCAGACGGCAAAGTAGCAATAGTAACTTTTTGTGACATAGAACTGCCATTGAACTTGATAAAACCAACTGTGGTTTCTCTTTAACGCACCATTTTTCATCTAAAAAGTCATTTTTCTTCTCTGAATACTTTCTTCATCAGGTGTCATAAATCGTAAAATAAGAACACCATCTTGGTGTATGGTGTGGCAGCATTAGAGGTCATATAGTCACCTAATATAGTCCGCAATTAATACTTTTTTATTAATCGCTCATTATCAGAGAAAGCAAATTTTTATTTTTCTTCGGAGTAAATAATCGTCTTGGTATAGGTGCATAGGTATACCTGTGTTGGAGGTGTTATAGATTTCAGGAAGTTGTTAAAATGCGTCCTCTTTTTGAATATGTACTTTATCGAAATACCGAATTTGGCGGCTGTAATTCAGAATCCAGTTAGATATAGTTTCACTAAGGGGGGATATATTTTTGGAGGCCTAAGTTTGTTGTGAATCCAACAATAATTTTGCTGGCGCCTTCTGGGGGTGCTATAGGCAACAAGTATGACACATGATAGTTTTTTTAATTTATAGTTCCAAGGGGTGGACAGTTGGACAGGTCCGCCCTAACCCCCGTATTTACGCCAATTCTGTAATACGTCTATATCTTTCAGTTTTGCAACGGCATTGGCATGTCTAAAGAACTGCTCGATGTAAAAGTGAGGTTCACTGAATTTAGCTGCTTTACAAATAACATATACACGCATAGTATTGTCGTTGGTACTTCTTGTTGATTTTTCACATTTTCACCTTATTTTCCGTCTTATTTTCGCATACGGTAAATTCATTTTTGTGTAACAACTCAGTTGCACTTATAAACAACTCTTTTTACTCATACTGTATTTATTATTATGTATACATATGCCTGAAATACACAGAAAAGGGATCAACTGTGATGGCAGGTATAAATTATACAATGTTCATTTCTCAACGACGGGCGATCAAAAAAGGTTGAATACTTTTTGTACGACGGCAACCCGTCTAGGGTCGGCGGCATTTAAGCAAAGGGGACCGGCGCTTGTAAATATTTTTTATGACTTTTAGTAGAATTTATAGTAAATAGGCCACGCTCACTGGACCTCGACTTTTTACCTCTCCCCTTACCCCGCAAATATGTTGACCCCTAGCAGTTTACTATAACCTCCACTTTACTTTCAGTGTGCGGCCCTTTTGACTCTGCCACTGCCTGACCTTAATCGTACGTGAGCTTCCATAAAATTACTCGAGTGGAGTGGAAGTCATCGTGTCCGGAATGGTATTCCGACCAGTAGGCAGCCTGGCAAGCGGGGCGATTTTAAATGCCTCCCCTTTGCCTACTACGACGAAATGTCATCAACTTTTCCTACGGTGGTTCCACGGAAAACGCGGTCACTGATCAATACATTGAGGATGCAATGTACGATGCGACGTCAAATATTTTTGTATTTTTATACGACCTCCTCTCCTCCTTCGATGTTTCTACAGTTACTACGTTCCAAAATCCCATCAAAGACCTCGATTTGCTCTGTAGTCTGTAGCGTTTCAGTATTCACTCAACACCTGTCAACTGTCAACAAAAATCTGTGTTCCTTTATTGCATTTCCTCGGAAATCAAATTGGGATTTTAGCGACCTTTGTGTCAAGACTGTCACGACATATTTTTCACCTGACAGCTAACAACTTAACATAACCTATTCTGCTTTATTTTTATGCATTGACATTCTAACGGGTACGACTACTCTGACACTCTGACTCTGAGAAAACAGCACAGGTTATGTGATATGTCAAAATTGTCAAAAAAAGATCTTTGTCGTTTCATAAATATTCCAACCTCCCTAACATCTGGAATCACGTGACTATCCTCGAAAATTCATTTGCTCACTGGATAGATGGGATTTTGGAACGTAGTAAATATAGGCCTTTACGGAAATAGTGATCTGGATCCGGATCGATCAGTTATTTATGTCAATCAGCTGTTTAGTGAGATTTATGTTTTCGCTGATTAAACGAACATCGATCAACGAGAAAGTTGATTTAAAAGTACGTTTCCACGCTTGCCAAGGCTTGTCAAGCATCCACCAGCTTCAAGCCTTCACAAATAAATGTCGCTTGGCATTTGGAAGTCGTTTACACGCTTGCGAATGCGTCAGTGTGCTACGGACATCCAAGCATGGCTGACACTGACTCCAAGCATCTGCAACTTTCTTTTTATCTTTATGATTAACGTCTTTGGGATTCCAGATACGCGTTTCGCTCTGGTAATATTCCAAGAACATTATAACTCTACCAACCACCAACGCGTAAATGCGTCGAAAGCGCTTGTCGCAAATACCCTTTGATCTGTGTCAGAAGGTACGTTTCCCCGCCTGCCAAGGCTTGACAAGCATCCACAAGCTCCAAGCGTTCACAAATGTCGCTTGGCATTTGGAAGTCGTTTACACGCTTGCGAATGCGTCAGTGTGCTACGGACATCCAAGCATGGCTGACACTGACTCCAAGCATCTGCAAGTTTCTTTTTATCTTTATGATTAACGTCTATGGGATTCCAGATACGCGTTTTGCTCTAGTAATATTCCAAGAACATTATAACTCTCTTCGACCAGCCACTCACTTTGAATAGAAAACTAAACGTCCGCTCATCACGCAATCACAGCGGCTACTAAACGCGCAGTGCGCACCAACGTGTAAATGCGTCGCAAGCGCTTGCCGCAAACACCCTTTGATCTGTGGCAAAAAACCGACACCAGCCCCGATCGGATACAAGCGTCCGCAAGTTCAAGCAAGCCAAGCCAAACGGCCTCTTTACACGCTTGTGCTTGGGGATGATTGTCGAGACTTGGCAAGCGTGGAAATGCAGCATAATAATACAAAACAGATGTCAACGGCAAAATCTTCTTTCTTTAGGATTTTTCAAACCTATTTTGGAAGAATGTAGTGAGGAAGCCGAACAAGAACATAGGGAGGAAAACGAACTTATCGATGATGAGGCTTATGTCTGCCTTTAGCATGACCAAGAATTGCATATCTAATATATTTAATAAACTATCATTTTTTGTATTTCACTTGGAGTTTCAAAATAAATGTATATAACGCTAATCATTATTATTTTAATTTCATAGTGTCCAAGCAAATTCAGACATATCCAATGTGTTCATGCAAAGGTAGACATCTCCAAAACAAATTGCTATAAGAGTATATCTCCTAGAAAATGAGGTTTTCTGAAATAATTTTCCTTTTACATGTTATTGGTATCGTAGTATATTGATACATTTAATTCTGATTTTTCTAAACTGATCTTTGATAAACCACTTTTTGACATTTTTATCGAGTTTCTACAAAATGGACATGTCTGCTTTTGAATAAACGCTCCTCAAGTGTACTTAATCTAAGATGTTATTGTGCTGGAAGAGAATATGTTTTTTTTTAGTTTGAGTTGAAAAACAGCACTCCGCCTTTTTGTCATATTTTTTATCAGGTACTTTCTTACTTTGTTTTTTTTTTCAATATGACGCATAAAGACCTATTATTATTATCTAGTTTATGAAACTTATAACTACAACCGACAACAGCAGACTTTCTTCCCAACCTTAAAGACGGTGCAGCATCCTGATTGGATAATCGCAGCAGAGAATATCTACTATCTTTGTTTTACTTATTTTCTCTATCTCTTTTTAGACACCATATGATACTGACGATCGCTACTTGAGCGCACTTCACGCTCCCCTTACCTCATACCGCGCTGGTCAATTTACGTTGGCCACACAGCACAAACGGTGCAAACCACTGACAAGTATTGAGGTACAACAGCTCTAGGTGAATAGGTACACAGTCTGTGGTATGCGCATCTACTGTAAATAGAGGGGTTCACTGGCAATACTCGATTAATATATAATCGATGAGGATTTATGCGGCCGTGAGCAGGTCATTTAGTTGAAGTCGAAGCGTATGAACTGCGCCGCATGTCAGAGTCGGACGTAAGTACGTTGATGCGATCGTTGGCCGGAAAACTCCGGGCGAATGTGGGGTACACGGAAATTGGCGTTCACGTTTTCACTGGACGCGGTTACCATTTACTACAAGCCGCTACACATGTTGCAACTTCTGGGGCTTATACTGTGGTTCTTTTATACAGGGTACTAGTAGAGAATTATAATTTTTGGGGTGTAAATTAGAGCAAATGTTATATCTTTTCTTATTATTGTGTTACCCAGTGAGGTATTTGTTTTTGGTCACGTGACGTCCGACTTGAATTTATTAATAGGACATGGGTATATTTGTGCCTTTCTGGGTTCCTCCCGATAAAACAATTCCAACAAACTAGCACACTTGGGGTCTAGAATGATTCATTCAAGAGCTACAGATACTTGAAGGGTTTTACACTACCATTATGCAACACTAGCAAAATTAATAGTTTAACAACTGTAGAGACATGTTATAATCAATCGTGATGGTACAATCCTTTAGGTACCTGTAGCTCTTGAATTAGTCACTTTAGACCCCTGCTAGTTTGTTGGAATTGTTTTATTGAGAGGAACACAAAAAGTCACAAATATACAGGGTGTCTCATTAATAATTCTGAATCGGGCATCACGCGACCAAAAACCAATGCCTCATTGAGTAACACAATAACAAGAAAAGACACAGCATTTGTTCTAATTTACATCCCCAAAACTATATTTCTCTACTATCGCCCAGCTCCTATATATTGATTGTCTCAATCGTCGTGGGACACTGTATGAATAGCAGCCGCATAGACTCCTGCACTAGCCTGCGAGTGCCACCAAGAGCTGGCTGGGGTTTAACCCCCTGGATGGTAAACTGGCTGTACACTAGGGTAAACACTGTACTTCAAAAATAGTGTAGGACTGCCATAATACCCTGAAGACACAGAAACTCCTATCTAACTGGAGGCCAGCGTCGGTACTCTCTAACTTAAGAGATAGAAACATGTTTCTATCACCATGACAACCATGACGATCGGGCAGTTTCGGGTGCCTATTACGTGTCTACTACGTTGTCACGGCACGCTGTCATATTTACGAGGCCACCCGATCCCATAGAACATAGTGCATAGAAACACGTTTCTAAGTTACAGAGTACCGGCGCAGGAAGGAAGATAGGAGAGCATCATGGTTCAATGCATCTCAAAGTTCGCAAAAAAGTTAGGATCAGGCTCTGTCTGATCCCCTTGACCGGGGGGTGCACAAAGTCTTAAGGCTGAGCGGCAAATATTAAGGCAACTGCAGCTAACCCCTTCACTCCTATAAAAAAGCCACGTCATACCTGGGCTTTATATGTGTCTTAGAATAGCTACTAAGCTTCTTTCCAACTTCTGTTATAATTGACGGAGAGTTTTCGTGGCAGATCATGTTTCCTATAATATGAACTCCTACAAGTTTGAATGAGTGACTTCTTGGCAGAGCGTGCTTGTTCATTAGAACCAGAAGCTCGTTTGTGCACTTTTTGTTCGACAGACTACAGCACTGGAGCTTTAGAACTAAGGCTCTGGTTGCCACGCGAAAGGTACTGTCACCTACGAAACTTTTGGTTCAGGTGTATAATGCTACAAAGTAGATCATTGATGCTAGAGAGAAACAATGTCGTAACCAAGTCCGCAGGTTCTCTTATGGTTGATCTCATAATTCTCAGACACCGTTTTATCTCGTTGTCCAAGGACAAAGAGTTATATATTCGCTCATAAATAGCTCAACGTCGAAAACCTGAAGTTTTTTACGACCAGCCTTCCGCAAAGGCTAAAAGTCTACGGCGCTGTAGGAGCGCTGCGAGAAGATAAGTGTCTGTGCACGTTAGATTTGAAGTGCTGCAGGGAGTAGGGACCTCAACCTGGTAAGGATGAGCTCGCAGAGCCTCTCTAGTGTTCCTCGTTCAGACAACCTTTGGTGTTGTTATCTGGAAGAGCTCACTCGGACATCTTCCGTGATAGAATCTGTAAAACAGGGATTGGTAAAGTGGGTGACACACGTACGAACTTTAAGTACGCGGCTTTTAAGTTTGCGAACTTACTCGGCTCGACGTCGGTGACACACGTGAAGCTGAAATCACGCATTTTGGTAATTTTCCTAAATAAACAAAACTTTTAACAAACGCCAAACACAACAAGCGTTGCGCGAAACAAAGTGGTGGCTCGCGCCTCGCAGTACGAGCCGAGACAAGCTACGAGCAGTATTTCAAACCAGTTGGATCGCCGGCGATTTGCGCGACGGTTTTAAAGTACGCGTACTTACGGTGACACAAAGGCGAAAAAGGTCATCGGTCATCATGTACGCGTACTTGCTCGTACGTGTATCACCCCTTTAAGCCACCCTTCTTCGATGTTCCAGGCTGTGGAGATCCTTTGTGAGGTTAGGCATATCGATTAGCTCAAATTTCTCGAGGGTGCTTCGGAGCGCATCCCCACACGTGGTAGCAATACTCCAACGATGGTCGGAACTGTACCTAGAGCAGCAGTAGTTGCTCTGGTGTATACAGCTTTCTAGAGCGGAACAAAACTCTAAGCTTCTGGGATGCCGTGTGACTCGACTATTGGATGACCCTCCATTTCCACAGTTGGTGAGCCAACGTGAAACTTCTTTGTCAGTGTTGTTGCCTGAGTTTTCTGTACGTTTAATTGTACTCTATCTACTAATCCCCACTCGACAATTGTTTTGATATCATCTACATTGATTTGAGGGGCATGTTGCTGTCGCCGACGTATGGTCTCCTGGGAAGATAGGATAGAATAGGTGCCGATACATTACCAGTTCTCGTTTTGAATTTTTCAACCATGACCTCACAATACATTTGTCAACTTACAAGGAAGATAGTTCTCAAAACAAAGGCTATCATCATGGGAGAATTAGTCAATCAATAAATGTCACTTACTTCTAAATATTTCTGTTAAGGAAATTAGTTCACAGAACACAAGCTGTCGTCCTGGGGCAGTTAGTCAATCAATAAATATGTTGTTTATTCTTA
Organism: Callosobruchus maculatus; assembly: GCA_951848785.1. NCBI lineage: Eukaryota > Metazoa > Arthropoda > Insecta > Coleoptera > Chrysomelidae > Callosobruchus > Callosobruchus maculatus. The sequence continues at coordinate 22,963,312 of CATOUR010000041.1, read as the reverse complement.
ATTATTTTTTACCTAATATTTTATAATTTCAGAAAGGCTGCAGAAGTAGCCAAAAAACGTTAATAATCATTATTCTCTCCAACGCCGACGGCTATGGTTTTATTTAAGTTATGCAAGTTACAGGAATTTGTGGGTTTTGTATTTTTGTATTAGGCTACATTATTTTGTGCCTGAATTCGGTATCGTTGGAGCGTGAGTAGAACCGATACTTAAAAAAAAGTATCTGGATTATATCAATCGCCATATTTGATTGAAAGTATTAACGCATGGTACAAGCTTAGTATTCTTATAAAAGTATAAATACTCCTTCATTGTAGGTTTCATTCCTCGACATAAATTAGATTATTACATCAAATGCTTAGTTAGTCTTAGATCAGATTAAAATTATGATAATCGTTTTACTTCAGGATGAAAAAATAGAGGAAAGTATATTGTTTCCGTGCCTTTCACGAATTTTCAAGTTATTTACGCAAAGAATTATTAACAACACGAAAACCTTACACTCGCGAGATTAAAATATCACTAAAAAGTATACAACAAAGAATCGAAACCAAATATATCAGCACATAAAAAAATCCGAAATGTGAAAAACGCACAATAATTAGCTCTTTATTTTTTTATCACACCAGAAACATTCGACTACGAAATTTCAACTTAAAAATGGAGTTTGGTAACGTTTTGGGAATCCCCTATCCCTTCATGCTCCGCCTTCCTTCAAACTCTCCCAGTCATGCCATGTATTATTATTATTCCTTCGAACATGCCAAAATAAAAGTTTAAGCATTGTACCACCACAAGAACGATTCCTAGAAACTATAAACAACATGTGACCTGAAGTCAAAAAAGAAGTGAATGGGTATATAAGATTAACAAAAAAGGATTTCTCAGAAGTTTAAGGGTCTAGGCCTAGGGTATAGCGCGCGAACTTGAGAATCAAAGAAACTACGTATTCCCATGTTAGCGAGGAGGCGTGTCTAAAATAAAGGGAAGTAAGTCCAAAAGTCCAAAAGTAAGGTCCAAAGGTCGCCATGAAAATGCATTTCGCATGTAAATGTTTCAAAAAACAAATTGAATAATCAAGCTTGCGCTAGGGGCACACAGCGGCCTTGTTTTGATATGGTTAATTATTAAATTATACAGACATTTGAAGAATGTCTGATTTTGCATTGCGAGTTTTTTTGCACACTAAAAAACTTTTTCAAAAAAATCGCTCTGTGACGTCCTTCATTAAGGTCTTGACAATCGCCATCTAAAATTTTATGTCTGTAGTTTGAAAAACAAGTGAGTTCTGTTCTAGATACGAATCCGTGTCTTACATGGCAAATACATATGTATAAATGTGTGTACCTCAGGCCCCTTAAGACAAGTAGACAGAGCCATGCCATAAGTGTATTGGAAAAAATGTAGAGTATTTTGGGGTTTGGTTGTTGTAGATTTGTAAATGAATATTTAATTTTTATTAGTGTCCGACCGAACATTAAATTCGATGGATTTGGCATTGCGATCGGACGCCCTCGGAGCACTAATCTTCAAGCGAAGAAGTGTCATTTTGCTGGGTAGATGATGGTAATAACTTATCACAAGTTAAGAAGCCTACTTATCGGAGCCAAGCTTGCAAAGAAACGCAGATATTACTCTCACTAGAACTTCAGTCCGTTTCTGTCTTTGAGAAATATTTCCTTAAAGGTCACGTCTGCCTTACCGACGACTGTTTCCACTGAACAACTACTTAATGCTACTAGTCAAATTTATTCAGACTGAGGAAGCTATTTGCAAAGAAAGTTGATAAATTATTGTTTCTCGTTTACAATATCACAATATTAGATTTTTCAGTTATGAGTACTGATAGTCAACAATAGCTGTAGCTCAATGAAGCTCACAACAGTTTATTAAATTCAGAGAAAAGTCCTTACTTTCAAAAATACTTAGTAGTTGTACTTAGGACGTAGGTACTTCAGAAATTTAGTTTTAAGGCAGCTAATTGATAACAGTGTCATAAAGATTGACCAAAGTTTGGAATGTTATTTAGTAGATACAAAATGTAATATAAATATAAAATAGTTGATATTTGGTTTAGATTAACTTCTCATTTCAAAAAGTATAAATAATTTATTTGAAATAAGGTGTGATAATGCGGATGAAACGTTATTCATTTTTATATCGACGAAAAAATTACTGACGTTATATTGATGTTTCGGTTTCGGCCGAAACTGAGACGGAGGCCGAAATTCGGTTTCGGTTTCGGCCGTAAAAAGTAGTTCCGGTCGGGCACTAATTTTTATTCTACAAGAGTCCTGTTATATTCTGTATATACCCATTTTCGATCTCCCTTGCTCAGAGTCCACTTGCTACTCTCTTCATCACTTCACTTCCCAGCCGAAAAAAACCTCGGTTAATCCCAAGTCGATCGCTCACGAAACTTTTCCCATATCAACCCCTCGAGGACTGTTTATTTTCGAAGTTTCCGAACTCCTTAGTTGAGGTATCCCGAACAGATAAAAGCCACATGAGTGGAAAAATCGTCTTAAGGTATATCGAATATTATTTCCAACCCGGATATCCTTTAGAGGGGAAAGTAGCTGCATCCATTTTATTCCGAGGCATGGCGAATAATTCAAGTGTGCGAATGATTTCCGTAAAAATAGAGAACCAGAAACAAACATTTCAAAAAAGAATAAAGGCTGTATGTAACGATCCTATTTTCTATAAATATTGGACAAGAAATTGGACAAAAAAAATTATCGTAAAAATGAAGATGATTTCTTCTCCTTGTATGCAAAGATCAAGTATTTTGTTACAAATATAGGATAAGGTCATGCGCATTAGTAGCACAGTCATGTCAAGTCAGTGGTGTGCTGCCAATAAGCCACTCCAACCCATGGTTCTCGTTTCAACATTCTGTATACATCGTGTTCCAGGACGAATTCCGAAAACTTTAAGGGATGATTTCAGGCACCGACTTATGTTATAATACGTTCAAATTATATGTTTATTCTCAATAGCTAAAGAGTTGAAATGTCCTTAACTGGATCGCGAAGTGGTTAAGGTGCGGCCGCCCTTATCATACTCGTACGTCATTAGGTAACCAGCTGAGGTAAACAATCAACAAAATCATTAAATAGACCTGTTAGCGCGGCCATGGTTAGCGTAATCGTACTAAACGACCTTCGCCCTTTTTTGCTATAAAATCGAAGTGTTTTTACCTGAAAGTGAAATAAGGTGGGCCACACACGTTGCAATCATCTTTACATCCGCAACAAATGCGAATTTAAGAATAATTCCTTTTGATATCGGCTTCACATTCCGATAGATAAGTGCGATTTCTTTTTTCGGGATTCGTCCTGGGACACGGTGTATAATCTCTCAACTGTCAAGTTTGTGATCTTATTCTAACCTAATATTTGTGGCTGTTTTTTATTTCTAAGATTGATGCTTGTTTTGGTAGATTTTTCGCGAAGAAGGTTGTTATTCGACAAAATTTAAAAACATGCAAACTACAATAAAAGTATTCAATTCACCTTAGTTTTCAACTGTCACCAGCAAGAAATTCTAATGCGTAGTATGTATTCACATATGTATTCATGTTATACAAATAATTAGAATAAAAAAATTACTAAATATTTATTTTCATTCTATTTTGGAAGTAATATTTTTGGAACTCACCGTTTGAGCTCTTCAGGTCCCTATGTATGAGCGAGATGGGTGCCCGACAGTGCAGGTAGTCCATGCCTCTGGCTATCTGGATGGCCCAATCCACGAGCACGTTGGGCCTGATCTTCCTGGCCCCGGCTAGCAGCCTATTCAAAGGGCCGCCCCTACAGTACTCCAGTACAAGGCACAGGTTAGGCTGCGTCAGGCAAACGCCGACCAGAGACACGATGTTCTCGTGGTCCAACAGACAGAACAGTTTCGCTTCCTGGAATAAAACGACAGGGTAAATCACCACGATTGCATACGCTTTTTATCTACATCAAAAACAAAAAATAATCCTTCTTTCTTTTTTCCTTATGGCTTCTGCGCGATAGCATAATCAACCAGCACATTACGGGGACTGCAACAGTCTGGCTTTTGGCCATGTTTACAGTCCAAATATATCGTCATTTTTGGTTCTTCTTATTCAAAACTCGAACATATCATAATTACGCAAAAAGATGAATATCGCGTATTACACTGAATCGACGGTTTAAGAATTTAAATCAAATCTCACGATTTTTTTTATAACTGAGCAGACCGCGCAGGCAGAGCCTAAATACCAGAGTACCGCGGCTGCTGTGAAAGGGTTACGTTAGGGTTTGTTAACGCGAGATTTGAATGGGCCAATAACCGCAGGCCCAATAAATACTTCTTCTGCTCAGTTCTTGATGTATGAAGAACGACCGTCTTAGGATGAGATACAGCGGTCGCACGGGTACATCTGATAGGAACAGTGAGCGGCGGAACGATAGAGGATAGCTCAGAGAAGCAGATTCCGTTGAAATATCGGTAGAAGAGTGAGAGGTCACCAACAACACGCCGGTGAGAAAGTGACTGAAGGTGGCGCGTTAAGGCCGGATCGCCAATTAGTCGAATTGCCCTTCTCTGGACGGCATCTAGTATAAACAAGGTAAGAGGGGCAGCAGCTCCCCAGGCATGAAAGCAATACTCCAGGCAAGGTCTTATCTGGGCTTTATATAGCGTGAGGAGGTTACATGGTGAGAAATACTTTCTGGCTCTGCATAGGTACCAAAGCTTTTTACCAGCAGCTGTTGCAATTGACGCGACGTGTTCGTGCCAGATCAGATTTTCTGTAATGTTGACTCCTAATAGCTTGAATGAGTGACTCCTTGGCAGAGCCTGGTTGTTCATTAGAACCTGGTGTTGGCTTGGGCACTTCTTGTTTGATAGCGTACAATACTGGGATTAACAAAGATTAAAAATTGAATATACTGAAATGCACGAGTTATAACGGCGCTAACCTAAGATCGACTCGGCTGGCAGAATGCCGCCGTGAGACTCCTATTATACCTCTCTCACAAAAATAATCGGGTATTGATGGAATTTCATTAATGTCACACTAATAGCGTTTTCGACTTATTGCCCTATCACTGCACCAATATGCACTGAGTGTTAGCATTATGTTCGTCGTACAATTGAGTGCAAAATTTGTCAGGTTGTTTGTTTTCGACTGATTCGTTTATTTGAATTGACATTGCACTAAGTGCAAATTATCGCCACGGACTCTCTAAGCTCGTGGCGATTTCAGTGCATTTTTGGTAGCTACAAAATATAAATTATAACCTAATTTAATTTTCAAACAAAATAATTTCCAGAAGTGAGTTTTTGATAGTATGCATAGCAGCATGGATGATAGGTTACGGAAGGTACGGGAAGTGATTTGTTGGATGATATGTCAGTGGACGATATCTTCGGATGAGGAAATTGAACCACATCTACACCTTTTCCAGCTGTAGTTTCTAAAGCGTCAAGTGATAATTCAAAACGGGCAAGTTAGCCTTCCAACTCGTCAATTGTAAATTCAAACTGACTCGTGTTATTTCTGACAGGTATAAATTAGAGGTATAATTACAATTTACAATTGACGAGTTGGAAAATTAACTTAACCGTTTTGAATTATCATTTGACGCTTTAGAAACTTCAGCTGGAAAAGGTGTAATTATACTGCAAACAACGACTGCGTGTGTCCCAAAATACGAATGTTTGTTAAAGAGAGTTGTTCATAGACTGACGGAAGAAGAAGTGTAACAAGATATAAGTATTTACTGATACAGAAATCATAATATATCATTTTTAGTCGATTTTATGTCGATAAATTATAGATTGATCCAACAAGGCTGATTCAAACTATTCAACTTCGCAAGTCACCACAGAACGAAATTGAGCTCTCAGGATGCAAAATGACACAAACTTTTATCACCAGTTGGCTGACAGAACAGTTACTTCAACTGCACTCGAAATTTGCGTATGTTCTACTTACCAGTTCTGATTTATTGTACTTGAGGGCACCAGACGAGTTTTCAATGTGCACTGAAGTATACTCGTGGTTAAAATCGGTGCAGTAAGTCGAAAACGCTATAAGCCTTACATATGGAGCGCTTGTTATAGTCACTCAATTAATACATTTCTTGTTTGATTCAGAAACATACCCTAAATTTCTAAAAACGTCAATAGTTAATTTCTATCTTTAAAGGAGGAGCAAATGATGAACCTTCGCATTTTAGGCCAATAAGTATAATCACCATTTTTGCGAAAATCAATGAAAAATTAGTTCAGATTTTAGGTTGAAAAACAGTAACATCATAGGATTTCAATAACAAAAAAGTACTTCAGATGCCATTTTTTCTCTACTTCATAGACTATACTCTAATTCAAATAAAAATCTAATTTCAGTGGCTTTGCTCTGTGATTTTCTAAAGCATTTGATTGTGTCAATCACGATATATCAATAAATAAATTAGATAAATATGGTTGTTCTGAAATAGCACTAAAATGATTTACCTCTTAATTGAATAACCACTCTCAAATTGTTAAAATATCTAAAAACGAAACTTCTGAAAAATTAAACATATGGGTTGCAGTACCATAAGGATCTGTATTAGATCCCATTTTATTTTTGGTATATATTAATATACCTAATGACATTGGAAGTAAGTGGTTTTTTTTTTTTTTTATGGTCGACTCCCGCAAAGGCTGAAAGCCTATGGCGCTGTAGAAGCGCTGCGAGAGGATAAGTATCGGTTCACGTTAGATTTGAAACGCTGCAGGTTGTAGCCGTCGGGAAACAAATTCCCCGGCAGCTGATTCCACAGCGTCGAAGTTCTCCAAAAGAAGGAATGCTGGAGGAGACTAGTTCGGGGAGTAAGGACCTCGACCTGGTATGGATGAGCTCGCAGAGCTTCTCTAGTTTTCCTGGTTCGGACGGCCTGTGGTGTTATTATCTGAGAGAGCTCACTCGAACATCTTCCGTGATAGAATCTGTAAAACAGGGATAGGTCAGCCACCCTCCTCCGATGTTCCAGGCTGTGGAGGTCCTTTGTGAGGTTAGGCGTATCGATAAGTCTAATCGCTCTTTTCTGGATAGTGTCCAGAAGCTTTAGAGAGTGTTTCGGAGCGCATCCCCACACATGGGAGCAATACTCCAGCGATGGTCGGATCTGTGCCTTGTAGAGCAGCAGCAGTTGCTCTGGTGTATACAACTTCCTACAGCGGAACAAAACTCCAAGCTTCTGGGATGCCGTTTTAGCAATACTGACGACGTGGTCGTGCCAGGACATGTTGTTGTTGATGTTGATTCCCAAAAGCTTAACGGAAGGTGATTCGACTATGGGGTGACCCTCCATTTCCACGGTTGGTAAGCCATCGTGAGACTTCTTTGTAAGTGTTGTTGCCTGAGTTTTTTGTACGTTGAACTGTACTTTATTTGCTAATCCCCACTCGACAATTGTTTTGATATCAGCGTTGATCTGTGAGGCATGCTGCTGTCGTCGACGTACCGTCTCCTGGGATGATAGTGGCTTGCCTGGTTCCATGCACGACACTAATGTACTGTCATCTGCGAAACTGTAGATTGGATGTTATTTCCAGCAGCTCGTTGATGTACAGCAGAAACAGTGTAGGGGATAGGACAGATCCCTGAGGAACACCGGCGTTTATTGAAAATACGTCTGATGAACAGCCCTCGACTACAACAAACAGAGATCGGTCGTTCAAAAAGCTATTCAGCCACTGGCGCAGGCCAGGTGGTAGTCCATAAGCAGCAAGCTTGACCAGAAGTCCGTCATGCCATACTCTGTCGAAAGCCTTCGATATATCAAGTGCAACAACACGGGATTCGCCATGATTTTCTATTGCTCTGTTCCACAAGTGAGTGACGTAGGCAAGGAGGTCACCTGTAGACCTGTGCTTACGGAAGCCATACTGGCGATCATTTATGATGTTATTGTTGTCCAGGTATTTCAGGAGCTGTGTATTAATGACAGTCTCCATAACCTTAGACATGATGCTGAGAAGAGCCACAGGTCTATAGTTCGAGGGATCAGTTTTTTTGCCTTTCTTAGGGATGGGTTGTACGCAGCCAATCTTCCACGAAGCGGGAAATACCCCTCGTTGATACGAAAGTTTGAAGAGCTTGCAAAGAATAGGTGCAAGCTCAGCGGCACAGCGTTTAAGGACAATGGCTGGAATTTGGTCAGGACCAGTAGCTTTATTGGTGTTCAGTTTTTGGAGGATGCTTTTTACATCTCGATGTTGAAATTTGACCTCTGCCATTCTCGAGTTCACACTTATGGTGGTGGTCGGAGTACTTCCTTGAAAGTCTACAGTAGAATTGGCTGCGAAGAGCTTCCCCAAGATATCTGCTTTTTCTTTAGGAGCAGAAGCGATGGATTTGTCCTCTCTGGTCAAGGGTGGTATTGACGAATAGGAAAAGTTCTGACTAACAGCCTTAGCTACAGACCAGAATGTTCTGGACGAACTAGGACATGAGAGGAGCTTGTTCTTAATTTTTTGGTTCTGTTCCTCCTTGCTGTTGTCAATCACGCGTTTACAGTAATTTCTGGCGTTGATAAAACTGCGATGACTCTCAGCATTTGGATTTTTCCTCCATTCTCTGTAATGTTGGTTTTTAGAGGTAACTGCATCTCTGCAACGCTGATTGAACCATGGCTTGTTTTTGGAGGGGTGCTTGACGACATGAGGGATATAGGCTTCCATGCCGGATATTAGTACCTCTGTTATTTCTTGGGCGCAAGCTGATGGGTCTCGTGACTTGAAGCAGACGTCGTTCCAGGGAAAGGACTGGTAGTATTCCCTTAGGTCGTCCCACTTTGCTGAACCGTAATGCCAGACCCGACGAGGCTTTGCATGGTAGAGATCTGGGGCATGCATTCTGCATAGCGTCGAGACGGTGTTGTGGTCAGACGAACCCAGTGGAGCGGTTACCTTCACTGTGTAGACCGTTGGAGTAGTTGTGAGATATAGGTCCAGCAGACTAGCAAAATCTCCGTAGCGGCTGGGAATCCTTGTTGGTTCTTTGACTATCTGCTCCAAGCCGCAGCTAATAGCGAAGGCTTCAGCTTCGCGTCCCTCGTCGTCCGTTTTGTTTGAGTGTTTCAGCCAGTATGAGTTGTGAACGTTGAAGTCACCCAGAAAGACTATCTCTGAATGAGGGTGATCTGATTGTAGCGCGTCCACAGTGGCTGAAAGCTTCTCGAAGAGCTCTTTGCAGTTGTTACTGCTTGGTGGCCTATAAATGCAGCATATAAATTTGGAATGATTTTGGAAGGATATTTTGAGCCATATGATGTCAAATCCTTCCAGTTCGAGCTCTTCTTCTCGATGACAAGAAAGCCCAGATTTAACGTACACGCATACGCCAAACCTACGTCTAAATCGGGTGTATAAGTCATATCCGGGATATCTAAAGCAGTTGTCCATTGTTGAAGAGCCGACTTGAGTTTCCGTAAGAGCCAGAATGTGTGGCTTCTCTGCCTGGAGGTGCTGATGGACAGAGTTTATGTTGGAGGCAAGACCTCGTATATTTGTAAAGTCGGCTCTGAACAAGTTTCTCTGGCCTTCGGGCCTGTCGTCAGTGCGAAGTTGCTGCGAAGGACGGCTTGTGTTGTTAGCCTGACGAGGAGTCGCAGCACAATTCTTTGAACAAACTTCGCTTAATGTTCCCCCCGGACCACCTGGCACCCGGAGATTCGAACGGCCAGGTATTTTACCTCCGGAATCTTTTGATCCTGGAAGAGCCATTGAGCATTTTTTTACCTTTAATTAATCCAATTTGTCACTTATGAGAAACCGAGAACATCAGCCCAGCGACGGAACATGAACCATGAGGCCATTTGGCGCCGCCTATTTCCGAGAACCTATTTCTAGTTTCCCGGAAATATTCCGATGTGGGGGTGATTGCACTGCGGGCGAAGCTAAGTGACTCCACTTCTCCCCCCTGTGGCTGATTGCAGAGATAATAGTACATGATGCACCGCCTCGGTGCAAGGTGTACCATCACCTCTGGGCGATGGGGTCGCCACATCCCTACGCCATAATTCACTACAATACTCTGGAATGATAATGACATAAATAATTTAATAGGATATTGTTGAACGATGCCCTAATGACGGTAATAACTTACTCGTTGAAGAAATATTAAATTGGTGAAAACGTCATAAATAAATCAGTCTACTTCCAGATTATTTGGAGTCAGTGGTCCTACATACGGTTCGTTGTACGAAAAAATGTAAGAAAACTTGTTTGTTTTGAAAGTATCAAGCATTGAACCATAATATTGTTATTTGTGACATAGTCATATCTCCACCACTGCTTCTTTATAATTTATCGCTATATTCTCTAAATCATGGAGAATCCTTAGCATATCTTGTGTGCCAAATTTGATTTTTGGTTGATTTTAAGGGTATCTATGACGTCCTGCCATTAGAAAGTGACCCACCTTGTATTTAAATAAACGTTGACTTACCTTGATGACGTTCTCCAACGTGACCTCAGGATCAGCATCGGGATCCTGTCTCGCCGCCTTTACGGCAACTTCCCGTCCTTCCCACAGGCCTCTGTACACCTTCCCAAAACCTCCAACGCCTATCACCTCTTCAAGCTCCAACGAAGAAAAGTCGATCTTCACTGGATCGATATCGGCTATGATACTGTTGACCTCCGAGGTCAATAAAAGGTCGTTGTGGTGTTTATAATGGTGACCTGCCTCGACCAGGAGGTCCCCTATAGGACCTCCGGGGGATACGAAGTTTGATGGGAAGATTCCAACCTGAAACAAATAGGTTCACTCTATCAGACATTTTTTATATCAAAGCATAATGCCGGTGTGCTAAAAAAATGAAACTGTTCAGTTTTTGTTGATGACAGTAGTTTTTTAGTGTGTAATTCTTCGATATCTTTCAGGATATATCTGGTAGAAGAAAATGTCAAATACAAAGGTTGTAAGCATATCCTAAAAATGTTTTGAAATATATAGGGTGTTGAGGAAAGCAACTTTTTTATATAGAACCATAACATTTTTCTAACCTCGTTTAGTTTCCATTGTTGATCTTATTTAACCCTAAGATATTTCCGGGATCTATTGCGACGTTGCCAAGTTATAACTTGGTTTCGGTTAATTTCTGGATTTGCAAGGTCGCAAGTAATACGTCCAAATTGTATTCCTTTAACATTTTTCAATAATATTATACAGGTGGTTGCTTGAATGCTAAGTGAATATTATTTTGGATGATACTAAGTATTTCTACAGGGTGTTTTCGGGAGTATTTGAATTATGGTAATTGGAGAGTCATTTTACTCATCATTCATTTTTGATGTAATGTATTGAAAATCTAAGTATCTACTAATACCCTATCTCGACCCGTAACATTTTATCTCGAGTTTGCGGCGCTGTCAAGTTATAAATTATTTTTCCAAACTTTCAAGCAAATATATCTCCGATTTTTATTAATAAAACGCACTGTATATTTATGTAAGGGAATGCTCTATTTATAACATCTAACGTAAGAGTAGTAAATATGGCAACATTGCTGTTACAATCTTTGAATTTTATGTGTCGAAAAACTTCCAAGTATTAAATTTTTATCGTTTCGGCTGTGCAAGTTTTGGAGATAAGCGTTCTTGTACCTTTTACTAACCCGGTATTCGAAATAGATAGCATATGAGCATGAAAAACAGTTTTATTATTTCAGGGACACCAGTTAAAACTTGTTAACTATGTAAACCATTATCACCTTGATTACTACATTACAATCGGTAATATGCTTGTCTGATATTTTGGAAAACTAAATTATAACTTGGCCGCAAACTCGAAATTAAATCTTACAAGGCGAGATAGGGTATTAGTAGACATTTCGATTTTAAATAAAACATACAAGGTGTTAAATTTAAAAAAACAAATTATCAAAATTTAAAATTCTCCCGAAAACACCCTGTAGATGCACATCGTAACAACTAAAATAATATTCACTTAATATTGAAGTAACTAGCTGTAGGTATAATATTACTTTGCAAATCCAAAAATTAATTGAAAATAAGTTGTAATTTGGCAACGTTGTAAACGATCCCAGAAATATCTTAAGGTGACATAGAGATTAACGATTGAAACTAAACGAGATTAAAAAAGTTAATTGTTTTGGTACCTCATAAAAAATCAACTTGATCACTATCCTACTTTCACTCAACATCCTGTATATTTCAAAATATTTTTGAGATCTGTATTGTATCTTAGGCAACCAAACAACTTTTGTATTTGACATTTTCTTCGACCAGGTACACCTTGAAGAATTACACACTAAATGGACACCCTGTATATACGTAGAATCCGGAGCTGTTTTCGCGGTTTCTTATGACTTTAATATAACATCCAGGAAGGGTTACTGTTCATTACCTTGAATTTCGAAAGGGAATTTAAGTGAATAAAACTGACTTTTCATTTCTTATTGGTTAAAGTCCAGCGTAGCCGATCATGTGCTCGGCAGTGAACACAAGCTAAGTTTAAGTAATTTAAAATTAGTTCGAAAACTTTAATAAACCCGACGCAGATGGAAGCTTAGAAATAGCAAACTCAAACATAGCATTCAATAGGGATTTATGCCTGATTTTTAAAGATTATGTAATTAACTGACGACCGACAGGCAATGGAGAGTACTATTTGATAATAAATAAAGATGGGCAACAATTTTGACAAATAATGCTTCTCTATCTTGTGCTTTCCTGAGAAAATATGAGAATCTAGTTCCGTCCAGTATCTGTGTTTTTCAATCATGAGCTTTGTCTGTGCCCCGGCCCTCTTTTGCCTTTGATTTTGCCTTCTATTATTAATTTCAAAAGGGCATATTCATTATTATCTTATGTTTATTTATTTGTAGTCCCATCTGGTCACCTAGTGAAGCTATTCTGTCGAGTAGTCATTGAAGACATTCAGAACTATCCGTGAGAATGACTGTTTCGTCGGCATACCTCAAGTTACTTATCAAGCTGCCGTTAACTTTTATACCGTCTTCACATCCATCAAGTGCTTGCTCGAATATAACCTCGAAATACATACTGAAGAGCATGAGACTGAGAAATATGAAATTATCTACAAGAGAACCCACAGAACATGCACCTTTTGAAAATCAGCTATAGGTTTTTGTTTTCAATCAGTATAATTTCCAGCCTTTAAAACCTCTACCATTTTTTGAGCTCCCCTCGTAAAAATCACACTCCTTGTTTACACATTCGGTATGAGAACTAATGTGTGTATGCGTATATACATAAAAGTTAAATAATGCCAATCATTATATAATTATTTATGTATATTAGTTTCTGGAAAAATAATTCAATTTCTTCGTAATTCCGTCTCGGCTGAGATCTTAAATAAATAAAGGTTATTATACCTTCTTTTTATTCAGTATTTACTTTTTTCTCTTCTGATATATCGTTTAGCGGTCTGGTGTAATAAACTGTGCGGTATATCACATCTAAAATTATTTTATGACCATGCATTATATGTTGTTTTTGCGAATATTTATTAAAACTTACCACCTGTTGGTTTGATTGAGCTAAGGTTGAAACAGAACTCAAGCAAGTTATGCGGAAAAAAGAATAAGACCATACCTGGTCAAATCCGCTTGAATAAAAAATGAAATAATGGAGTCTTGGAAGAAACTGGGAAAGACAGAAAGTCATATCAATGATGAAGAGAAAACTCAAACTAAGACATCATTAAAGTATAAATGGGCGGAAAAAAATCAAGAGGAAGCCCTAAACAATCACACTTTGAATAAATCAAAAATTAGATTTTGCACTATATCACCGATCGAAAAGGGCAGACTTTCAATTAAAAATGAAAATGTACTGCTAGAGGTGATGGCTTCGACTCTTGTAAGGCGCCTGAAATTTTTGCGATTTTTCAAGAGATTATTGGCTTTCGATAAGCTCATGCCCATCTTACAGATGCGTAATCGTTCATTACTGAATTATGTTAGTTTTAACACATCTGAAGTTCTATTAATAAATAGACTATATTTGTTCATCAACAGTATCAGTAGGTCCATTAATAGCTACCAACTGTTTTCTTAGTATTTCCGTCTGAATAAATTATTCGTTGTAGAGTTAAATGAATATGCAGAATATGTGAATTTTGTAAGCTTTGGCACTAAAGTAATACATTAATAATCCATTCGAAAAATTGAGGGTCATGTAACTGTTTGTTTATATCACCCTTCAATCTTGTGCTATTTACGGATGGCTTCATTTTAGAACTGGGGACAGGAGCTGGAGTAGCTGGTACTAATCCAAGAGTTGAAATCTCAGTCAACCTTGGGAGGTATACCACAATCTTTCAAGCAAAATGACAGCCATAGAGTTGGGAGTCAGGGAGCTGAACAAAAGACCCCTCACAACCTATAAAAACCATTTCATATAGCCAAGCTGTCCTAAAAGCACTGAGCTCCAAACCGGTTGACTCAAGACTCGTTTATAATTGCATACTCAATAAACTTGGAACAAGAAACAAAGCAACTTTGGTTTGGGTTCCAGGTCATAGCAGAGTGGAAGGCAATGTATTGGCAAACTCACTCACAAGAGGAGGAACTGAATCTGTGTTCATATGACCAGAACCATTTGCGGGCATTGCGAAAAGCAATGCCAAGAAAACCATCTCAGATTGGGCAGTGAGGAAAGCAGTCCTGCACTGGCGAGATACACCAGGGCTACTACACTCGAAAGCATTCATACCTACTGACTACCACTCTAGTCAGGCACTCCCTAGGATCATAGAATGGAACAGGAACGATCTACGCATTCTGGTTGGTCTGTTGACGGGACATGGTCGTCTGAGAAACCACTTGCGGAAGATAGGTCTGGAACAAATAACGGACTGTCGTTTCTGCTATGTGGAGGATGAAATAGAGGACCACATATTGTGCTCCTGTCCACTACTGGAAAGAGCTGGGTTTCAGACTTTCGGATTAACCCAACTGAAACGTACTGACTTCAAGGAAGTTTCACCCAAAACGACCATCGCCTTCATCGAAAAGTGTGGACGGTACGGTGAACTCTACATAGGTATGAGTCACAATAGACACAGTACACACACACACACACGAAGCATTTTTCATCGCCCCGCTCACTTTCAACCTAACCTAACCCAAGCTGAGTGTTTCTTTTTTTGCAATTTCCATAAAGCACCCTGTAAGGACACAGTAATATCAAGAAACAACTGAAAACAGTGAGAAGATAAAATTTGAAATTGTCCAAGAGCATGAGAAGATCTTGTTATTCGAGGCTTTCCCATCACCTAGTCCTTAAAAGTATCATCTACACTCACCTTACCAGGTCAAAAGCCATTTGAATTAAAAGAGTAGTGGTGGAGTCTTGGAAGACACTGAGAAAAACAGAAAACGAATTCGAAGAGGACACTCAAACTAGACATCTTTGAGGAAAACTGGACGGAAAACGTTCAAGAAGAATGTATATGCAACCAAACTTCAAAGTCTACAAGAATCTTATGTAATTGATCTTATATCAGTGGAGTGAAGAAAGGGCAGAACTTGTAATGTGGATATATAGGCAAAGCATCGATTTTAAACAATAATGATTGTTATGATCTCCATGTAATTATAAAATCGCACCAAATCGCTTCCAAAATCAGTATATTGTTCCTGTACCTCACCGTATGGTTTTCGTTTTGTGGTTCAAAAATAACTAAAAAAAACAAAACGTATACTACATCTAAATCCATCGAAAGTCAACAAAAATGAAAAATTATCAAAGCAGTCGATGCCGATGACACAGAAATAGAAAAAAAAAGATGTTGAAACTCTTCTCACATGTGGTAACTGTCAACTAGGGGGCACAGAACAGCAAAATGTTGCTAGGATCATGCTTGATTAAAGTATCCTTTGCGTGATATCGACTCAGGAGTATTAAATATAGCACTTAATAGATCAACTACCTTGTCTCCAATCTTCCCCGTCCACCATCCTTCGTCTCCGCTGATCTTGGCATCTTCGGACAACACCTCAACGATCTGTCCCTTCCTGAGGGACAGTTCGTCCTCCCCCTGAGCGTCATAGTCGTAGAGGGCGGTGCGTAAATAGGGCGTGACCACCCTACGAGGCTCGTAGGGACCGCCCATCAAGGTGCTGCGCAGAGCCGCATACGCGTCCTCCTGGAACAATAAGAAAAAAAAAGGTTCGTATTAGTACATGTCCTTTCACGTAAGAGCATAACAGTGACGTCATAGTTACATAGGTGAGCTGTGTACGCATTATCAGATGGTCGGCTGCCATACAGTAGCGTGGGTTAGATTGATTTGCGGAACATCGTTTGATAATCGTTTGCGTGCGAGTTATCTTGTGCGGTTTGTTTTCGATTTATGTGTAGTTTTACGATTTACGTAAGTCCAATTTCGCAGAAGAAATATGTTATGAAAAAACGGATTTATGTTTTGCATTATACTATTATTTAAATTCGAATTGAAAAAACAATTGTCATGCTTCTGACTGTGAGCAGTGGCATCCGCCATATTGCTTTTAAAAAAATTTAAATGTTTTTCGTTACACAAATGTCCATGAACCCCTACAAAACCGTTGTTGTTCCGTTTACTAAAAGACGGATTCTAGACAAGCTTAGCTTACCTAGAATGGGAGAGTCAATGAAGTTCGTGGAGGAGGTGAAGTATCTTGATCTTATGTTGGACAAAAGACTCACCCTTAACTCCCATCTGGATAAAAGAATTTATTAAGCCTAACTTGCCCTCTGGGCACACAAAAGGATGTGTAGCAAATCTTGGGGCGTTAGTCCAAAACTTATTCACTGGATATATCAGACGGTGGTAAAGCCAAACATGCAGAAAGCAAGTGGGAAACTACTGCATTAAAGATCTTGAAGATATCCCAAGAGAAACTCGTAAAATGTGTAAATGCATTTTACGAGTTCACAACATGTCTGTCAAGACATGGTGACTATGATGATGATGGTAAAGCCAATGGTGGTATATGGCGCTGTTGTCTCGTGGCAGAAATGTTTACAATGGAATGCCAGAACCAAGCTGGCGGCTGTGTAACGCACCGCCTGCTTGGCTATTACTGAAATCATGTCTGCTACATCAGCACTGCCCATGGAGACCCTCCTAAACTTAACCCCTCTACATATTGAGATAGAGAGAGGTGTCAGAATGGTTACCTACAGACTGCTGTCAACTGGCAGTCAGGACAAAAACGGAATGGTCTCGAACTCCAGACTTACCCAAGCGCACGGACATATCCTACAACGTCCTTTTCTAAGAAAGGGACGAATGGACGAGGAGTGATGGTTTCATATCACCCACCAATCTTTCGATATTCACGGATGGCTCCAAGTCAGAACTGGGAAACAAAATAGCTCTGATTTGGGTTCCAGGCCATAGCGAAGTGGAAGGTAATGTATCGCCTGACACAAGAAGAGAAACCGAATCTGTGTTCATAGGACCAGAACCATTCACGGGCATTGTACCGCTAAGAAAACCATCTCAGATTGGGCAGAGAGGAAAGCATTCCTGCACTGGCGAGATACACCAGGGCTAGTTCACTCAAAGGCGTTCATAGATTACCCCTCTAGTCAGGCCCCCCAAGGATCATAGAATGGAACAGGAATGATCTCCGCATTCTGGTTGATCTGTTGACGGGACATTGTCATCTGACAAACAATTAAAAACCCTGATATAAACAGAAATAACCAGCGAGTACTGCTCCAACACGCAATTATCAATCATATGTAATGGTGTAAAATAGTAGTAATTTGCGCCGAAGTCGATACTTCTGAGCCCTTCTATTTTTCAATATCTATTAGCAATATTGCAAAAAAGGAATCCTGACAAATCAGATTTGAATTTTCTGCCATTTAAGTTATGTTTTATAATTTGAACAAATTTTAATTCACTCTTCATTTTCTGTGATCTTGCCAATAGGTACTGAAGAATTTTCGGAACTCCAGTCAGAGGTACTTTTGACTTGAGTTTTGACTGAATTACATACTTTTTTATATCGTTAAATGCGAAATTTTATTATGAAAATAATAAACTGCCTACAACATTGTCTAGTAGTTTTCGTTTCATTTCAAAATGTTTAATGGTTTTGGAAATTGCCAATCTCTCATTGCAGTAGCTAATAGGCCGTGAAAAAATCCATTTCTGCCATACTCCAGCTTTTCTTTGACCAAAGATATGTTACCGCCGTTGTTTCTGGTTAGACTTTGTTGTGAGTAATTTTTACAATCTTGTCCCTTTAGTCTAGTTCCTGTGTATTTTGCTGCTAAGTTAGTTGTTTTCTTCTACCTGAAGAGGTTTTTGCCCACCACTTGCGGAAGATATGTCTGGAACAAACGCCGGACTGTCGTTTCTGCTATGTGGAAGACAAAACAGAGGAGCACATATTGTCCTTCTGTCCAGCAGTGGAAAGGGCTAGGTTTCAGATTTTCGGACTTACCCAACTGGAACCTAGTGACCTCAAGGAAGTTTCACCCAAAACCGACCACCGCATTCGTGAAGAGGTGTGGCTTGTACGATAAACTCTAAATAGTTGTGAGCCACAATAGACACAATAGAGTCGCAGAGGAAGAAGGCATAATCGCCCCGCTAACTTTTGACCTAACCTAATGTGCTCATTTGTTTTTGAAAAAAAAAACAACTGAATACTGCCGTATTATGGGAAATGGATATTAAACAACTGTTATACAATTTTTTAGTTGAAAAAATCGAAGGTAAATGTGGACAACATTCATGGTTAAAAAACATACGCGTTTGGACTGGCATGAACACATCATCTTTAATTCGTACCAGTCAAGACCGAAATAAGTACGCCAAAATTGTCGCCAACCTTCATTAAATGGAGATGGCACCTGAAGAAAAAGAATACAATTACATAGACATACATACATAATCGGCGCATAGTATTTTATTAACATTCAATAGATACAGGGTGTCCCACGACGATTAAGATAAGCAATATATCGGAACTGGGCAGTAGTAGCGAATTATAATTTTGGGGGTGTAAACTAGAGCAAATATAGTATCTTTTCTTATTATTGTCTCGCCCAATGAGGTATTTGTTTTTGGTCACGTGACGTCCGATTCAAAATTTTTAATGGGACACCCTGTATATTTGTGACTTTTTGTGTTCCTCTCGATAAGACTATTCCAACAAACTTAGCACACTTCTAAAGTGATTAGCTCAAAAGCTACAGGTACTTAAAGGACCTTACCACTACCATTATGAAACATTACCAAAGTAATTTAACTGTATAGGTAAAGTAGAGCCCAGAGATATACCATTTGTGTACGTTTTGCGCTATATAAAAACTGCATTCCATCTCTTAGTACAGTTCATCATTTGGAATAGATACAGTTTTGATAATATTCAATGGTTACCATTATTTTACTTTCGTACTCGTAACCAATTCATGGAATGTGCTTCTAACCAATTTTCTAACATAACGTAACCTTTTAGAATGGTGAAAATGAAACACTAAGTTGTATTTGAACGTAAATCTGTCGGATGACGTTCACGATGTATATTTTGACTGAACTATGATAAGACCGACACATATTAGGATTAGCAGCGACTCGATCGATGAAGAGGAACGGACTTAGTCAAATTGTTTAGGCAGGTATTGCTACCGTTATTGATAGCAACGCCAATCTGCTTTTACTTTTGTGCGTTACTTTTCTGTCTGAATCGGACGTTTTTTTTTGGAAGTGTGACAGCTAGAGTATGTTTCGGCCTTGGGAAGATAATGGGATTTCACAGCGATGTGAATTACCCTGCAGCAGTGAAGCTACGTCGGCGGTTTGTCATTACGGTGGTGAAAGTAGTGACTATAGTACGGACACTGATAATGAATTTGAACAGAGGGAGGTGGAGGTAGACCAATTAAAACCTCACAAAAGGTCACATCTTAGCGCAGATGCAAAACAAATAGTACTAAATGATAATGAACTAACGAAGGATCCGGAGAATGAAAATAAGGAGAGTATGATCAAAAAGACGTCAATTCTAACAGACGTTCCATATAAACAGTATGTGAAATTTTGAGAAATGGGCCACAAAAGAGGAAGCGTAGGTTTGATGCTGGTGTGTCAAAAGAACTAGATCCCACGATCACAAAATTATTGAGGAATATTGTGTACGAAAAGTACAAAATTAATGAACTACCCACAATCGAATCCGTTCAAAGACAATTGGCTAGAATGGGGTAACAGTATCCAAGGAGTACATTGCAGCGATGGATTAGGAAGATTGGGTTTAGGTACAGAACTGTGAACAAACGAATGGCTATAATGGAAAGTGCAAGGATTGTGGAGTGGCGGCACGATTACTTGAGAGCAATACCGGAACGAGCAGGGGAGGTCAGTGTACTACCTTGACGAGACCTGGTATGATCCCCATGATACCGCGTATACTTATCTTACACTGCGGATCATCTGAGGGCTAGGTCGAAAACGCACTCAAATTATGCGGAAAGAAAATTGAAGACTGCAATATAGACTACCACAAAAACATGGACTCGGGAATATTTGAGCAATGGTTTGAGTATACACTTATTCCCAATTTAAAGCCATTTGGCGTCATCGTAATGGACAACGCAAGCTATCACTCCAGACAAAGGTACAAAATTCCGAATTCAGCGTTATCGAAGGCGGAAATACAAGATTTTCTCATAAAACAGGATTTGTACTTTGAAGAAACTTACAAAAAAACTGAATTATTGAAAGTCCTCCACACTGAACAGTTTGAGAAACAATATGTCATAGAAAGCATAGCTAAAAAGTATGGTCATGATGTCTTAAGGTTGCCTCCCTATTTTTGCATTTTCAGTCCTATAGAATTAATTTGGGGACAACTAAAACAACGAATCGAACATTAAAATTGAGTGTAGAAAGGAATAATTTACCATATGGTTTATACGGTTATATTGAAATGTCTCTACCATATATTTATCAACAGATAATAAAGTTTCAAACATCTTGTTCAACCAACTGATGTATGAGCACTTTATTGGATGGAACGAACATTTTCGTTGTTGCCCACTCCATCGAATTCGAACGCCCAGTCCGACCCCGTTTCCTTTCTCTGTCGGCACTTTTTGCGGAGATCCTCACTTTGTAAACAAATGGTATATCTCTGGGCTTTACTATACATGTTATAATCAATAGTAGTGGTACAATCCTTTAAGTACCTGTAGCTCTTGAACTAATCACTTTAGACCCAAAGTGTGCTAGTTTGTTGGAATAGTCTTATCAAGGGGAATACAAAAATTCACAAATATACAGGGTGTCCCATTAAAATTTTTGAATCGGACGTCACGTGACCAAAAACAAATACCTCATTGGGAGACACAATAATAAGAAAAGATACTATATTTGCTCTAACTTAAACCCTCAAAATTATAGTTCTCTACTACTGCCCAGTTCCGATATATTGCTTGTCTTAATCGTCGTGGGACACCCTGTATAAGTGTACATCTAGAGACTGATATGCTGTTTGTCATATTTGTATGTTATATACTATAGTTACTATTTCCGAAACCAGTGTACCTATACTGTTTAGAAATTTAATTAATTACAAGTAACTGGCAAAGTGTTTTGGAAAACAAAGATGGTAGTAAATTAGTGTACCTGGTAGTATGAGCCGCCGCCTCCTCCGCCAGAGTCGCTGTCGGTGCCAGGTTCGCTGGGATTGGCGCTGGTGATGGTGATGGTGGTACCGCCCGTGGCAGTGGTGGGGGCGGTCAGCCCCGCCCCTCCCGCGCCCGATTGCCGCCGCTGCCGCCCATCGTACTGCTCCATGAGCCCCACTAGTCGGTGGTGCTGCTCCACCAACGGCGGCATCCGTTTGGCGGGCCTCACCACCGGCTACTGCAACACAAAACGACAACGCATCGTTCATACTCGTATGTCAAATTTCAATTTTTTTTTCAAATTCAAATTCGATTTATTCATGTTTACAAATATTAATTGTTACGTCAAAGTAAAAAAAGTTAAAATACAAATCAAGTTCAAAAAGCAGTATCAATCACATATTATACATAATAAATTTGCAGAAAATTGTCGTACTTAAAAAAAATGATAGGATACTACCTAATGTATACAACACAAACATAATACACACATCTTAATAGTATCAGGAGAGACAGCACTTGGTGCATTCTGATTTTATTACTCTATTTTATAAAAATTATGAATACTGTAATATGCCTTTCCTATCAAAAACATTTTATATAGTTCTTAAATTTGTGCAGTGGTAGTTCTTTAATGTTATTTGGTAGCTTGTTAAAATATTTAATACAATAGTAATTTGTTGATAAACGTGATTTTTGCAACCTCAGAAATTCCAGTCTTATTTCATTACCTAGTCTAGTATCATGTTCATGAAAGCTGTTTAGATAAAAATTATTTCTATCATTATAAACACAAATTAGGCACTCATAGATAAATCTTGATGTAACTGTCATTTTTAATTCGATAAATTTAAGTTTTACATCCTCTCTGAAACCCATTCCACACATTACCCTCAAGGATTTTCTTTGTAATTTGAATACTGATTTTCTTTGTAATTTGAATACTCTTTCAGCATGGCTTGAGTGCCCCCATGCTATCATTGCATAAAAGGCTATGGACTGAAAAAGTCCGTGAAAAGTTTGAAGGAGTACTCTGAAAGGGATAAGGTTTTTAAGGTTTCTTAATAAGTATAACATCTTTGCTAGACTGCTTGCAATATGATCGACATGGTTTTGGAAAGATAGAGTGGAAGCTAGATAAATTCCTAGAAATTTAACTACAGGAGCATTTTGGCGGTCATACTGTTGCCTCAGAGTAAATTTTATCTGTTTGGTTTTCTCTGTATTGTTTTAAATTAATGGCATTAAACCATTTTTCTAAACTTTTCAGGCTTTCATTTGTCTTATAGTTAAGCAGTCGAAATTTATTTTTAACATTTAATAAAGCTATGTCATATGCAAATAAACTTACAAGTGGAATCTGATACAGTAGTGGAGCCAGCAGTGAACCTTGAGGTGCTCCCAAGTCCACATTTCTACTGTTAGAGTATGTTTCCGAATATATGATTTGAGAGCGATTTGAAGGATAGCTTTGTCATAAGTTAACTGCATCTTGATTTATAATGTGACAACTTATGAATGAGGATCTCATGTGAGACTCAGTCAAAGGCCTTTGATAGGTCACAGCACACCAAGTTCGCAAACTCCCCTCAAAGGACTCGACTAATGTTCCATGCCTCTACGCTGGATGACATCCTCCAGATTTTGACTTGCCTCCTGTCTGTATGGCCCCCTACAGTCGCACAGAAACAGGGCATGCTTCACAGTCGCTGCGTTAGAAAATAGGGCATCTGTCGATGAATGCATTCCGCCCATTCTTTTATCGACGGTATTAGTCGCTTCATCCACTGTGCGACATCAGTGGTCTCGTACCATAAGCCTTGCCATTTACATGCTGTCAAGTCTTTTAGCTTCAGGACGACAACGGCATTTCGCGTTGCCTGCTTGACCACGGCGGATCAGAGTCCTCTTTTCAACCAGCAAGTTTAATGCTGGTATTGCCGTTATATCTTGCAAGGCTCTTGTACATACCGTGCGATAAGCACTGGCCACTCTTAGCAGAGACTTTCTCGACAAAGGAAATGTGGTGCGCAGTCATCACCCTCGACGTCCAGAATGCTTTTAACTCAACAGCATGGAGCACACTACTAAAAGAGGTTGAGAAAAAAGGCTTATCTGACTACCTAGTTAACCTGACTAGGAGCTACTTCTACAAAAGGAAGACTCAGGCTAGGCGTACAATAATCGATGGATCAGCAGGAGTACCCCAGGGTTCTGCCCTAGGCCCTCTACTCTAGGACTTATACTGTGATAGAGTTCTCGAGCTGAAATACCCGAAAGAGTCCAAAACATCTGTGCTAATGATAAGGAGACGTTAGCATACAGCGTAGACTGGCCACTGGACATAAATTTGAGTCTGTAATTCAGAAGGGCCCAGAAACAAAGAAGGGGTACGTTTTCGTGTAGGGGGCCACGATATTTGGCCTGCCAATTCGATCAAAATCATTATATTGGCCACATTGCCTACTCCATTAAGAAAACATGAAACAAAGCAATAGCTCTAGAAAAATTGATGATCAATGTTGAGGGCCCAAAAAGTAGCAAAAGACTTCTACTGTGCAACGTAGTAGATGTAGATCTTAATTACATGTTGGGCAATGAACCATATTATTATTATTATCATTATCATCATATATCTCTCATGAAAATACCCATCATCATTATGTAGCGACAAAAATCAACAGCAATGGTGCCGTGGATAATTTTCAAGCAGAGTAGTAACTGACATGTCTTGTTGGTCAAAAATTAATTAGGTAAAAGTACAATTAGTGTAATTCTAATGTAACTGTTAGGGACCTTGAATAATTTGCCATTTTATCATCATTTCGTCTGGGTTTTCCCGATCCATTTTATACGCCATCCTTATCGCAAAATTATACAAACACTAATTGGTAATCGTGATAAATATACTTGTGGTGTTTGTGTTATCAAACCGATCATGTTTGATATGAACTTAGAGGTATAGTGCATATTATCCAAAAAACTGATAAAAACATCAGTAAAAACTTTTTGACAAACCGGTCTTCGAACCTCGGACCTCCTCAATCTAGCAAAGCACTTTGATGTGACAGCCCTATATTTAAAACGACAAGATATCCTCAAACACAAAATAAACCAATTTAATTTATTCATTAATGAATTTAAGCGCCAGAGCACTTGGATAAATATATAAATTGAATGGCTTTATTGAACTGGAAGAAGAATAGCAGTAATTACTACAGCTCGGGAAAATGAAGTCTTTGTCTCGATATTTTTTCTCTAGGCCTTATGCTGATTAACA
Source organism: Callosobruchus maculatus (assembly GCA_951848785.1). Classification (NCBI taxonomy): domain Eukaryota; kingdom Metazoa; phylum Arthropoda; class Insecta; order Coleoptera; family Chrysomelidae; genus Callosobruchus; species Callosobruchus maculatus. The sequence goes on along the minus strand of CATOUR010000041.1, from coordinate 22,938,378 downwards.
TAATAATAAAATTCTAATATATTGTATTTGCAATTGTAGTGAATATTATTAAAAAATAATCAAATGGCTGAAATGGCAGTTCAGCGTATTTGTCAAAAATGGACATTTTTCGAGATATTTCCATTTTTTTTTTTTTTTGGAATGATCATATGTACTTTAAAAATTATATAAAAGTTAACAAACGCATGTAACCAACGATTTTAATTACATCTGATTGAATGGCATAGGCGTCGTTTAAAGGGGTCAGGTATTCCCATTTAAAAAAATCAAGTTACCTGTGATTGAAGCTTATTTAATTAATCTACCGATTACACAAAGTACAAAAAGAATTCAAATTTGACAGTACTAAGCTGATGCACTTCATGCTTCACCATCATCATAGTCACAATGTCTTAACAGACATGTTGTGAACTCGTAAAATGCATTTACACATTTTACGAGTTTCTCTTGGGATATCTTTAAGATCTTTAATGCAGTAATTTCCCATTTGCTTTCTGCATCCTCATACCGTTGGCCAGATAGTATCTACTGGTTCATCCGCCTTTAGGGGCAATTTCTCACCCCAAGGACAAGAAGGTGTCCTGACTCTTCTCAACTCGTCCACCCGAAGCTGTTGGTTGAGAAGAGGTTACTGCTTATACCGACAGTACTTCGGTTCCTTTTAGTCGCCTTGAAAAAAATTGATTTTGATTGATTGATTTTCACACATTTATTGGGCAGCCTGTATAATGGTAGAATGGTAGATATTTTTGGAACACAGGTTTTATTGCCCTCTACATTTTTTATTTGAGATATTTTTTTCTATCTCGAATAGGTAAACAGATATCGTCCACCAACACACCGTTGATACACCCTGTCTAAGTTATATAGGATTTAGTTCACCATGATATAGCCGTTTACGCACCTCAGTTACACAATGTTTTTCTGCTATATCTTCTACGACGTATATCATGAAACGACGTTTGTGTAAATTTGCTATAATGTAATAGTTCCTTCTTTATCAAATTATTTTCAAATTCAATATTTTTGGAGGTTAACCAGTCGACAATGTCTCGTTTTCTCCTAGATGAAGTTGGAGTTGGAACTAGCACTGAATCAGTCGGAAGATATTTTATCATTTCACGAAAATATTCCTCAAAAACATCCGAATTCATGTCCTCGTAGTAATCTCCCGTATAGTATAGGTAACTGAAAGGTTAACAAACCTTTTTTAAGAAATCTTTCTTCGTCTCCAACATGGAAGATTATTATTAGCTTCTTTCCATTTCCCGAAGGTACCTTAATACCCGTTGACAGGCATTCTATGAAAGCTTGGCGGGCACTGCTTATATTTTTGTCTTGCCAGATTTTTGGTACTATATCTGCTCTCTTCGGTACTGCTTTATAGTTCTCAAGTATTTTCGTCTCCATCAGCAAACAATTTCATCGCTTTCCAGTAAAAGTGCTTTACGGTTATGCTTTTCCCAGGCGAAACACATATTTTTTCTGGTACATAAAGCTTTTCTGGTTAAAAAACCGAATACTCTCATCCTGACCATGCTCCATTAACATCTTATCTCCTCTAGGGTGGTTATTTCTTTTTTGAAATAAAAAGAGTGAACTGTTTTTCGAATTACACTTTTGATCTTTTCATCAAGGACTTTTACTGGTCTGCCTGGACTTTTCTTGGGAGGTTTCACTTCACCTGCAGTCTCTCTCCCGTAATAATTTAAAAACGCTATGGACTTTCCAACTCCAGTCATTCGGGAACATTGATCGACAGTTTCTTGTAGAGTAAAAATCGGATAATCGTATTTTATGCAATAATTTACACTTAAAATAATATTTAGTAAAACAATCTTGGGATACGGTCACTATTTCCAAAATATTAAATTTTACGACGTTTCGACGCTTCTATTAGGCGTCATCTTCAGGTATTAAAACTAAAATAAAATATCAGAAGTGTCAAACAGATACAAAATGACTAACATTTACAATTAATTTTTTTTAAACAATTAAATATCGAGGGAGGAAGGTAAATATTGATAAGATGATGATGAGATTGAGAAGATATTAAATTTGTATATATGCATGAAAGATTGCTTGTATCTGTCCTGAAATTCATGCTGTTAGAACTTTTTTTATATGTATCATCTCTAAGATGTTTCTTTTATACCAATCTTTCTCTTTGCATAAAGTTCTAACGTTGTTAAAATCGATGGTATGTTTATTTTCTATAGCATGTTTGCTGAGGGCGGGGCGGTAGAATTCAGGTATACTTTCTTCCATCTTATCAATATTTACCTTACTCCCTTTACTAAATATTTGGTACCGACGCTACGGTCAGGATACAAAAAGCAAAAAAAAATTAAAATAATAACGTTTTTCACTCACTGACAGCGGAGAGTTATTGCAACATCTTTTCAATGGTGTGAATGTCGCCATTTTTTATAATACTGTAAACACTACCGCTTAATAGAAAACATTGATGCGTTAAACCATTGATTAACGTACTATAAATGTGTTAATCAATGGTTAAACTAAACAAATATACTTATACAGGCGCTATACCTTTACCATGTCAGAAATGGATAATGAGGGTAAGATGTTAAAGTTTACCTACGCCTATGACCGACAACGAAATCGTACCAAGCAGCTAGGAATTCCCCACTTAAGGGTCTAGGGTATAGCGCGCGAAATTGAGAATCCAAGAAAAGATGTATTCCCGTGTTAGCGAGGAGGCGTGGCCGCCTGTTCCCTTTCTCCAGTGTGTCTAGGATGAGGGGAGATAAGTCCAAAAATCCAAAGGTAAGGTCAAAAGGTCCAAAGGTAAGGTCCAAAGGTCACCATAAAAATGAATTTCGCATTTCCAAGCTCCTGACGTTACCTTTAAACTTACAGTAATGACTCAAAGAGCAAATTGAAGAAGAAAGCTTGCGCTTGTGCAACTATTCAGCCTTTTTTTTGATATCGTGTTGTTAATTTACAGACATTTATAGAATGTATGATTTTGCATTGCGAGTTTTTTTGCACATTAAAAAACTTTTTTGAAAAAATCGAAAATAGTTGTCATTCATTCAAATCTCCTTCTGAAATATTATATATATTATGTAGTTTGAAAATAGAGTGAGTTATGCGAGAAATTGTGAGTCGGTGTTTTACATGGCAAATACGTATGTATAAATGTGTGTATCCAGGCCCCTTAACCCTCCATTAGTCGCGTGTAGTCGAGTGACGAGTTTAGTCGCGTGGTCTACATATGTAGCCCGTTTTTTAGTGTCGATATCCTACTCATAGTAGTTTTGTGAAAAATAAATTCTGCAAATAATTTAGTTTATGGTATTTGTTATTCAAGCAATTGAAATATTAAATCCAAATCATAAAACTAAGGAGATTATAACAGAAACACGAATGAACGTAGTTTTTCTACCTTTATTTACCTGTAATTCTTTAGTTGCAGCTTACTATTTGCACTCATGAGTACAAGCGATAATTTTCACATTATATACATTAGAAATATATAGAGGCAAATAAAAAATGAGCAAAGTGTAACTGTAACTGATCAGTACTTTTACAAAAAAAGTGGTACAAATAAATCGATTTTTATTTCTCTACATATGCAACACATAGATCTCGGATGTGATCTTTACACGTGTATTTACCGCAATTTGCACAAAACTTCTTCGTTGATTTGTCTCTCGCTCGAGGACAATATGATCGACATCTAACGAGATTTCTGGGTCGATTTTGTGGAGGTGTACGATGCCTTTCTTCGGTTCCTAGAAGAGCCTGTGCTCGCCTTCTTAAGTTGAACCGGTAATGTGTCAATTGTAAATCTATATTCGATTTGCCGTTTAATGAGCTCCTATCCATTGTGTAATAAACATGGTGTGCTCATGCGCATGCAGCTGTCCGAGCGCCGGCACGCTGTGACGTCAGCAACGAGTATTTCTGTCAGCGAACTGGCGGGAATACCACATGATGGATTATATTTTAATTGCAAAGTGATTAAAGGAGTTCAATAGCCAATTATTTGACAATTATGTGTAAAATAGGTAATTTAACGCCTTTTTCTACAAAAATGTATTATTTATTGGTAAATTTGGTCATTTTTTTTCCTAAGTTTACGCCTACAATTTTCGAAACTAATCCTTTTGTTTAAATGTCTGAGTCTGACGTACATATATTCTCGTTCGTATTAGATATAATATTATTTTGTCAGGAAATTGTTTGATGGTTTCCACTGGGGTCTATCTCTAATAATTTTTTAAATATGTTTGATTGTTTAGAATACGACTGTCCATGGAATTTATCGATCTCTATCTCAACCAAAACGGGCTACTTTAATAATCTCCTCACTTGGATATACAAGACTGACTCTAGATAGAAACTCAATCCAGTCTGGGGCCCGATTAGAAGAATGAAATTTGGTTTGCGCCCCCAAAGCTAGATTACGATATTCGTTTTTGAATCTGTAAGCCACATATCCGGCAATAAATTTCAGTCCCTCGTTGGAAATCGTGTCTGGCATTTTATTTTTTTTCCAATTGACACAAAAGGTCATGTTCTTCAGAAATAAAGTTATCTAGGTCATAATCTGGACTCTGAAAGGTAAAGTTGGAGAAATGAATATCATTTGAATCACTCTCTGTCCCAGCAACATCGCTGTCAACAAGAACGTTCTTGAAAACCTCCTGAGTAAAGCACACGTCATCAGCTTCGATGTTAGAATTACTCGAAACTAAGTTTTTGACTTGTAATGGTTCAAGTAGGCACGATTCATTGCTTTCTTCTGCATATTTATTCAAAATACGGCAGGTTAATATTTTCCTAGGATGTACCATAAAAATTTCAGTTTTAATAAATGTTTAATGCTAATTTGTGAAATGATTACCATTTTTCATATTAATTTCGTCCTTTCGGCGGCAAGCATTACTCCATTGCATTGAGATTTTAATTTTTCGGGAACTTATAGAATTTTACATTTGGCTCTTTCATCTTACTATGGTTTTTACAACCGACAACTGCACAATTTGGCATTATGTATACAAATTTCAGTCTTCTATAACTCAAAATAAGGAATACAAAGTAAATTAAACAAAAATCGTTAGCGATTCTATCTAAAACGCGATTAAACAGGCCGTGGTATCACGACGTCTAATAATTCTCCGCGCGAAATATCTCCGTTGCTGACGCAATGCGCAGAGCGATCGCAATTTCGTACGGCTGGCGAGCACACCATGTATACTCGCACCACGCTCCTATCGAGGCTCCCATGCGGTTTTCTGAAAAGCTACATCCATTTATTTTTCTTACGGGTGATTAGCCTTATAAACGCAAAGTGTTCTACTGATATTGATTGATCATAAAAGATGATATCAATTCATAAATGTTCTTTTGTCAAAGTTTGTACCTTGAGTCATGCTGAGGAAGCGGCCGAAACGTCAATAAACAGTATTATTTCAAGCGACGGTGTTTAATTTACTGGCTAAACGAAAGAAATGTGTATCAAATATAACCACAGAATAAGTTTTGAATTTCGCATCATATATCAGTCGTCTAAATGCAAAACCCGACAAGTCACAAATTTTTCAAAATAGAGTTTTATATACCATTTTGTTCAATATTTGAAGCGCTACCATTTTCTATATTTTTCGCTTACAAAACCCGACATTAGACATGAGATATTTGGCTAAGAAAACTAAACTTAGGTGCAAATGTTAGGAGCAAACACCGATTTCGGCCAGTGGACGGAAAATATGGTCAAGACGCGTTTTGGCTGCTACCGTTTTGCCAATCTCCGAATTATCGCTTTCCGGCTGTTCAATGTAGCCCAGAACGCGTTTTGGGCCAACTACGATTGCCAGAACACGTTCTATATTCTACTACGAATAAATAAATCTCAATTATTTGCCGTGTAGTGTTTCAATATTTCCTCTGAGCTTAGAATCCATAACAAAATTAATAAAAGCACTTGTAGATCTTAGGTCCGTGAAAAAAAACTGAAAGAATCATACCTCTTATGTCCAGCTCCCACATGAGCGGAACTAATAATGTCAAATAACTCGTGGGTCATGCAAAAATAACGCAGTTCGGGTGTTTCGTCTGTCCTTCTTTCAATTAGCTTCTCGATATATAGCCAATTTTTAAAATACCATATCTTTTCAATCGTCGTCTTTGTTTCGAAGATATTGTGTCACCGTTACTTTTACAAGCTTTTGCCGCCTTTACGTATGTAAGTGTTTGGTAGTATCTTTCTCTTGTACAAATATTACTACGATCATTGCTACCACTTATGACTCTTTGCAGTTCGTCATTAAAACATAACTTTACGTCTTCCATGGCACTCTCTAGCTACTGTCTAACCTGCACAAAGATCAAATACTGAATGAATACACTAGCTTCAGAGGTATCGTTTACAAGCTAAGACACTCACAAAATCCACCACGCGTTATGGCAATCGCAGTAGAACGGGACGCGTTTTGGTAATCGTAGTCGACCCAAAACACGTTCTGGGCTACATTAAACAGTCGGAAAGCGATAATTCGGACATTGGCAAAATGGTAGCAGCCAAAACGCGTTTTGGCCATATTTTCCGTCCATTGGCAGAAATCGGTGTTTGCTCTTAACACAAACACCGACAAGTCCAAGCGGTGTTTTATTTCAAACACCGACATGTCCACAGGAGGCAATACGGACAACGGGAGCAAGTCACATGTCGATCACACGAGGTATTCTGACCATTGTGTGTTTTTGTTTTATCCAGTCGCTAAAAATACGTTGTGGTTAATTCATGTGTTTCTCAGTTTACTGAGAGAATGAGATTAATTTAGTCTGTATTGATAAATTATTGATAAAAATAACCATGTTTTTTGAAAAACGCTTTGGATGCGGATTTTGGAGAGCCTACTTCAAGAGAAGCTAGGTCCACATTAGTGCAAAGGATCGAAGTTAATTGTGAAAATGCATTTGCTAGTTCTGAAGAATTTTGTTTGTCAGAAAAATTTAGATTTTGACGTCTAAACCTTGTAACCCTTGAAATGTATCCTTTTAATATCTAGCTTTATGTTTATAGTTTCTGTCGTTGAGCACAGTATTTGATTCGATTCCTTTATATTCAGTAAAATAATCCAAATTGATAAGTGTTTCATTTATTTTGATCCGATGCCACAAAAATATCAGTCAAAACACGACATGTCACAGTTCCTAACATGCAAAACCCGACGTGTCCAAATTTAAAAGTCAGATTTTAGAAAAATTATATGTCGTAGATTTTGGGGCGTTAAGACTTAACATCCTAAAACATCGTATATTATCATACTCACGATTTAGTATTATTTTCGCTCATAATAAGACTTTGATCTGTTTTTCTTGATTTCTGTAAAATTTGTTACCGTGGGTTTTGCATTTAGACGACTGATATTTCTGAATTATGGAGGAAGCCACCCTGTAGTTACACTAACACTTAGCATGATGAAAATGTGTCTAACCAGCTTTTAAAACTTATCTTTTTGGAAAAAAATCAGAAACTGGAGATACTGCATCCACGCTGAACTGTAACACGTTTGGTCGCGCGGTCTACGATTGTAGCCCAGGGGTATTTCGGCGCTAATAGTTTTGCGATAGGCTCGCTATAAATACAGCAGATCAACTGAACCTTCAGTTGGGAAGGTTGTCGAAAGGTACTAAGACGGACACAAGAGTCACCTCTGGATAGAGGGTTGGTGCATCATACAGGGTGAGTTTTTAGTACCGGCTCGGTCGATAACTCCACTACTGTAGAAGATAGCGAAAAAAGTTGTATATAAAAGTTGTAGCCACGGGTATGCTCCTTGCTCAGAAAATATTTAGATTTATACAGGGTGATTCATAACTACGTGGTGATGCAAACATGCATTTTTTTAAATGAGACACCCTATATATTATTTCATATTTAAATTCTACCAATGATTCCCGTTCTTTCAATATGGATATTGTTACGTTATACAGGGTATTTCAAAAGTTATGACCATTTTTATATCCAAACCGTGGTCAAATGAACGTATTGTATATCAAAAAGTAAGAATCAAAAGCTATTTTTTTAACATGATAAGATTAAAAGTATCTTCTAGTTTTAAAATCGGCTATAAAAAAATCCCGTGACGCATATTCGTATGGGTGATGTATAATGCAAAATCTAGATTTTCTCTTTTTTTTTAAATGTAATCCTCAATATTTTATTATCCCAAAGAATTCCCTTTAATATGCTCTTTTATCTTTGTATAGCACTTGTTGTACCTACCTAAAATATAGCTTCTATTTGTGTGCTGAAATTCATTTATTTTGAGAAAGTACTATCTAATTTGTTTTTTATTTAACGAAAAACTAAATTATAAGGTCATGATACTCTTTAATGAAGTCAAAACCCTAAATCATCGAGATAATGAAGTCAAGTATGCTGCGCAAACAAATTTGTAGGCGTGATGCATAATTATCAAGCAGATTTATCAGGTAGGCTTTGAAAAATTGACAGTTTTTATAACCTGCTCAATAATTCCGTATTGTATGAAAAACCAGCTTTAAAAATTAATTTCTCCATTGAGGGAATATATCAACTATGAACAGCAATATCCAGAACGGAGGCACTCTAAAACTAATGCGTTTGAAAGACTGAAGAATCGTTTTATTTGGGCTGTGTCGTTTAATATTTCATAGCCTATCTGATACATCTACTTGATAATTATGTATGACGTCTATAAAGTTGTTTTCTCAGCACACTTGACCTATATTATCTCGTTAATTCAGTCATATTATGGACTTACATTTTAGTTGTTTGTTAAGCAAAAATAAAATTTGGTGGTAATTTCTCAAAATAAATAAATTTTAGTAAGCAAATAGAAGGTATATTTAAAATTTGTAGAAAAATCGAAATATCTCAGAAACTAATTAATGCAGCCATAACAAGTGCTATATAAATATGAAAGAGCATATTAAAAGCAATTCTTTGGTATAATAAAATATTGGGGGTTACATTTAAAAACAGAGAAATTCTAGATTTTGCATCCTACATCACCCTGTATACGAATATGTGTCACGGGCTTTTTTATAGCCGATTTTAAAACTAAAGGATATTTTTAATCTTTTTATGTAAAAAAGAGAATTTTTGATCCATTACTTTTTGATATACAGTACGTTCATTGGACAGCGAGTTGGATATAAAAATGGTGATAACTTTTAAAATACCATGTATAATGTAACAATACCATATATTGAAAGAAGGGAAATAATTAGTAGAATTTGAATATGGGATAATATAGAGGGTGTCTCATTTAAAAAATGCATGTTTGCATCACCACGTAGTTATGGATCACCCTGTATAAGTCTAAATATTTTCTGAGTAAGGAGCATATCCGTGGTTACAACTTTTATATACAACTTTTTTCGCTATCTTCTACAATAGTGAAGTTATCGACCGAGCCGGTACTAAAAACTCCCCTGTATATAAATGCGAGTGGTCTACCAGTGTAGCCCGCGCGACTAACGAAGGGTTAATTGCTCTATACATTTCTGAAATTAACGCACTATTAAAAATGCGTGAGAGGTGCCGAGGAAATCTACTTAACGGCATTTTTAAACTTCCCCTATAATTTTTCTCTCTTCTCGAGATCCACCACCCCCAAATATTGGCGTATTAGCGCGTGTACGCGCAACAGTTCATGTTTACGCCACACCATAAAGGCATTCAGATATTTCGAATGAGAGGAGGAATGTTAAAGAATGTATGTAGGTTATGGGCTTTATGCTTATTCGCCAGCAGCCGTACCGCTAGGCTGTGTGTTTTGCAATTATGTATACAGGGTTATTCACGTTATTCGACACGGAGCATTATGGCTAAAGTATTTGATAAAAAAGAAAATAATACTCTCGGATGGATAGAGACCCATAAAGGCTACATTTTAAAAATATTTTCATGTTATACAGGGTGTCCCAAAAACATGAAATGTATCAAAGTTATGTTTTTTTAAATGGAACACCCCATATATTATTGCATATTCAGATTCCTTGGTGAATTCTAGTGTGACTTTATGTATCATATATGGGACCTAAAGCAAACCGTTTAGGTGTAAATCACCATTTTCGGTATAAGTAGATATCAGGAAAAAATTGAATATCGCAGAGATTATAAAATATGGAAGGCTTTGACTTTGCTGTATTACTAAGCATAAAATGCGTCAGCTTTGATGAGGCTATCAAATTTAAATTACGTTTATTTTTTGAGAAATCGGTCGATTAATTAAGGGAACTTTGATCAGCGATAACTTGATTTTTTCAAATGGGAATGCATAATTTTTTTTTATACGGTTAAACGTGGAATTTCATAATCTTTCTAACGATATAAGATTGTGAATATTAATCTCTCGTAGTTTTCATTTAATTTTAAATTTTCAGACAAATCGGCGATTTTCAATTTTCCTACCTATAAGCAACGTAGCAGGCCATGAAATATAAACAAGAACCTGCTCAGGTAGAAGAAAACAACTAACTTAGCTGAAAAATACACACTAATTAGACTAAAGGGACAAGATTATAAAAATTCCTTACAACAAATCAACTCTCCCAGAAACAACTGCGATAACATTTCTAAGGTCAAAGAGAAGCTGGAGTATGGCAGTAATAGATATTTTTTAGTCTACTGGCTACTGCAATTTACTAGAGGTTCAAAATTTCCAAGACAATTAGAAACCCTGATATGGAACAGAAACAACCAGCGACTGTTGCTCCAGCACGCAACTATCAATCATATGTAATGGTGTAAAAAAGTACTAATTTGCATCGAAGTCGATACCTCTGACTGGAGTCCTTCTATTTTTCAATATCTATTAGCAATATTGCAAAAAAGGAATACAAACAAATCAGACTTAAATTTTCTGCCATTTAAGTTACGTTTTATAATTTGAACAAATTTTAATTCATTCTTCATTTTCTGCGATCTTGCTAATAGGTACTGAAGAATTTTCAGAACTCCAGTCAGAGGTACTTTTGACTTGAGTTTTGACAGAATTGCATACTTTTTTATATCATTAAATGTGAAATTTCATTATGAAAATAATAAACTGCTTACAACATTCTATGGTAGTTTTTATTTTATTTCAAAAATTTTAATGGTTTTCGAAATTGTCAATCTCTAGTACATTGCAGTAGCTAGTAGGTCATGAAAAAATCCATTTCTGCCATACTCCAGCTTCTCTTTGACCAAAGATATGTTACCGCCGTTATTTCTGGTTAGACTTTGTTTGTTGTGAGTAATTTTTATAATATTGTCCCTTTAATCTAGTTCGTGTGTATTTTTCAACTAAGTTAGTTGTTTTCTTCTACCTGAACAGGTTTTTGTTTATATTTCATGGCCTACTATACGTTGCTTATAGGTAGGAAAATTGAAAAACGCCGATTTGTTTGAAAATTTAAAATTAAATGAAAACTACCAGAGATTTATATTTACAACCTATATCGTTAGAAAGGTTATCAAATTCTACGTTTAACTGTATAAAAAAAATTAGGCATTCCTATTTGAAAAAATCAAGTTATCGCTGATCGAACTTTCCTTAATTAATCGACCGATTTCTCCAAGCGTAAACGCAATTTAAATTTGACAGTCCCATCAAAGCTGACGCATTCTATGCTGAGTAATACGGCAAAGTCACAGCCTTCCAAATTTTATAATTTCTGAGATATTCAATTTTTTCCTGATATCTACTTATACCGAAAATGGTGATTTACACCTAAACGGTTTGCTTAAGTCCCATGTATGATACATAAAGTCACAATAGAATTCACCAAGGAATCTGAATATGCAATAATATACGGGGTGTTCTATTTAAAAAAACATAACTTTGATACATTTCGTACTTTGGGACACCCTGTATAACATGAAAATATTTTCAAAATGTAGCCTTTATGGGTCTCTGTCCATCCGAAATTATTATTTTCCTCTTCATTAAATACTTTAGCCATAATGCTCCGTGTCGAATAACGTGAATAACCCTGTATATCTGTTATGTATCCCGTCACTCTTTACATCGTCGCTTTTATAATAACTTTTGTTGTTTTGCAGCTGGTACTTCCACCTGAGATAATTTTATATGCTAGTGCCTAACTTATATTTTTCAAGGAAATGTATGTTTGTCAATGTTATTTCGAAACCGCAGACTTATTGGTATTACCCGAAGGATACAGATTTAACTTTGCACTGCAATATACAATTGCCCATAATCCCATTATTAGTTCCATACAATTAGATATCAAAACGGCGCCAACTAGATTGACTTGGAAAATCCAAATCCCAATCCCACACATTCTCCAGCAGAGCCGGGCAGTATGTAGTTAACTCTTAGACAAGGAAAGAGAGAGGACAGAACCCGCTGCTGACATCTCTGTTACCAAAAAGTACCAAAGCGCTAGACCCAGTGCCGTAACTGATGGGATTAACCTCAATAGAAAGCCAAATAAATATTTTCGATTTTTTCGGCAAACCCAAAAGCGAATCCAAAAATCTGAAAGATCTAAAATTTTTGATTTTTGTCAAACGAAACTGAAACCCGAGCTGAAACCCAAAACTGCGACCGGATTTGTAATCAGCACCCTCAAATTATCCAAAATACGAGGTTTCATCTAATAGAAATCCAATTTTTTTTTAAGATTTCTTTCGGCAAACCTGAAAATCTGAAAGATCTGAAATTTCTTATTTTTGTCAAACGAGACTGAAACCCAAAACTGCGACCGGATTTGTAGTCAGCAGCCTCAAATTATCCACAACATGAGGTCTCATCTTAATAGAAAGCCAAATAAAGATTTTCGATTTTTTGGTAAACCTAAAAATCTGAAAGATCTAAAATTTTTTATGTTTGTCAAACGAGACTGAAACCCAATACTGTGACCGGATTTGTAATCAGCACCCTCAAGTTATCCAAAACGCGACGCGAGGGGTGAACCGGTCGTGAATTGTGGTGTACAAGTTACAGGAATTGGCATGAATTGCCATGAATTGCCAGAATTACCATGAAATGTGTCGAATTCAATAGTAATTGTCTAGAATTGTCATGAATTGCGATGAATTTCTCAAATTTTACGATCCATTGCGCATGATCAGTAGATCCCGAATCGTCAACACGTGTTATTCCGATGGCGTCGCTTGCGAGATTTTGTAGTATTGTACGCGTCAAAAATATAAGAGCAGTTTACATTTCTGTCTTCCTACCGAGTGCCGAAACTACAAAGGATCAAAGAAGCCCGACGAGTGGGGTGACTGTTTGCCTTTCGGCATGTTTTATTACCCTGGCGATAAAGCTGACACGTTCGTTAGTGTAGTCAAAATTGTATAATGTATATTGCATGTTGGTATTTTCGATTATTTTGATCTCCTATCACTTGTTATAATATATATTTTGTATAATTATATAATTACGGTTGTATCATTGCTCAGGTCTACATAATACCGTAACTGCATTATAGAAGTGTCGACACTGATTGAGACCTGAAAGAAATGTAAACAGGGTGTCCAACGACGATTAAGACAAGCAATACATCGAAACTGGCAGTAGTAGCGAATTATAATTTTGGGGACATAAATTAGAGCAAATGTAGTATCTGTTCCTATTATTGTGTCACCCAATGAGGTATTTGTTTTTTATCACGTGACGTCAGATTCAACATATTTGGGACTTTTTGTGTTCCTCCCGATAAAGCAACTCCAACAAGCTAACACACTTGGAGTCTAAAGTGATTCATTCAAGAGCTAAGGGTACTTACAAGATGGCACCACTACATTGATTATGACATGTACCCCTACAGTTATTATTTTGGTACTGTTTTTTGAATCTAACACCGTATGTTTTATTTTAAATCGAAGTCTCTACTAATACCCTATCTCGCCTTGTAATTTTTTTTCGCGTTTGCGACGTTGCCAAGTAATAAATTATTTTTCCAAAATTTCAAACAAACATATTTCCGATTTTTATGAATCGAACACACTGTATATTTTATTTAACATAAGGCCTTTACGGAAACTGTGATCGGGTTAACCCGATCAGTTAGATCACTGATCCTGAGGTTCGGAAAGTGATCTGGGATAGGCCAGAAATAGGGTAGTTCACTCTTGCACAGTAAGTGATTGCGATCGGATGATTCAGATCAGTAGCTACTTTACTTTACCATCTATCTGTTTTTTATTGTTAAACCAACTTTTTCGTTGTTCGATGTCCGTTAAATTATTGGAATCATAAATCCCACTTGACAGCCGTTTGACATATAACTGATCTATCCGGATCCAGATCAGTGTTTCCGTAAAGGCCTATAGAAGTACTCCCTACTAATGGTTTACGGCGTTAGCAAGTTTTAAGTGGTCACCTTCCACCTTGCACAGGTGGAAGGTTAACCCTTAACCAACCATGTAATAATTTATGACATCGACGACCATGTGGCGTCTGACAGACTTCAACCGTAAACAGAGCAAAATAGTTTTTGTTTTCTGGAAAATGTTTATCACATGAGTCAGTAACCGAAAAATGGGCATATCCCTACACATAACTGAGTGAATTTTGGCATCTTCTTACACGAATAATTTTGTACAGTCATTGTTTGATTATGAAGTTTCAGACACGCCACAGCTCGACTACCATCATGAGATGCATGAAAAAAGCAATTGTAACTCAAAATATTTTAATTATTTCATGGAAACGGATTCATTATGAAATGAACTTAGTAACACATTACAAAAAAAATGGATATAATATAAAATTTTTCTCCCACTTCTCTCATTTTCATAAACTCACAGGTGGCGTCTGGTAGACTACAGCGGAAAGAAAAGCGCTCTCTTTCGTGTTCAAATGACGCGTACGTAATGCAAATCGGACGCCTTATTCTTTACCAATAAGAGGAAGATTAGGTGACGTGATTTGCCGGAAAGCGTAACCGCTTCGAAGATATAGGAGAGTTTGTTTTTCGCATAGTCTATCAGACGCCACATGGTTAGTTAAGGGTTAAAATTCCATACCTATGGGTTTTCGGATATATATGCAGAATTCAAAAACTCTAACAGCAATGTTGCCAGATTTACTACTTTTACGTTACTCGTCATAATTTCTTATTTTAAACAGAATGCTCTACTTATTTTTATTTCAGTGAATAGTGCACGTTGGATTTAGTAAGGCCTCACAATTTCATTTTTTTTTTCTATTAATTACTGAGATACGGCATCACTGCTGTTTCAGTAAACAGTACGGGAACGCTTTAATATCTCCACACTGCCACAGCTGAAACGAAAAACATCAATACCGGAGAGTTTTACAACATGCAAAATAAAAAACATCAGTGTTGCCAGATTTACCACTTTTACGTTGGACTTCATAAATAAGGCATTCCACTCAAAATTATGACGAGACAGGTAAAATTGGTAAATCTGACAACACCCATGTTAGCATTTTTGAATACTGTATGTTCAGAAGCCGCCAAGTATTGAATTTCACCGCTCCAGCTGTGGCAGTTTTGGAAATATTTAAGCGTTCCGGTACTGTTCACTGAAAAAGCGGTGGTGCCGTATCTCAGTAATTAATAGAAACAAAATTTTGAAATTGTGAGATCTTGCTATATTCTACATGCGCAATTCATTGCAATAAAAATAAGTAAGAGGATTCTATTTAAAATAACAAAATTATGACGTGTAACGTAAAAGTGGTAAATCTCAACACTGCTGTTAGAATTTTTGAATTCTGCATGTTCGAAAACCTGCAGGTATTTATTTTATCGTTCCAGCTGTGCAAGTTATTTAAGCGTTCCTGTACCTTTTACTGACCTGGTATTCGAAATAGATAGTATGAGCAAGGAAAACGGTTTTATTTTTTTAGGGACACCACTTAAAACTTGGTCATGCCGGGAACCATTACTAGGGAGTACTTCTATGTTAAATAAAATATACAGTGCGTTCTATTAATAAAAATCGGGAATATGTTTGTTTGAAATTTTGGAAAAATAATTTATAACTTGGCAAAGTCGTAAACGCTAAAAAAAGTATTACAAGGCGAGATACGGTATTAGTAGGTACTTTGATTTAAAATAAAACATACAGGGTGTTACATTTAAAAAAACAAAGCTAAATGACTTTCAAACTGCCGTAATTTAAAATTCTGCCAAAAACACCCTGTAGATGCGCATAGTTAGTAACATCCAAAATAGAGAGTTTAATAGTTCTTTTACTCGAATCAACAGTCACACACATAAGAATAATGGTACCATTTTCTTGTTTTCCCATTGCATGAAGAATAACCCAAATGATATTTAGCCATATTTAGCCTTGCAAAACGAGATTCATAGGCCTAATTTACCAACTCTGGGGTCCGCAAAATATGTGGGTTGTGTTGGTAAACTGATTGTGTTTAAGAATGCATAAATACATAATTAACCAGAAGAGGAAATTTTGAAATCGAGGCATAAATGGGTAAAAATGTATTACAAAAAATCGCATTATTGTAGATGTAAGGATATGAGTACAGTCTAGGTGTCTCAAGTAATAAGTGTAGTGTGGTGTGCAAAAACATCAGTACTGAATTGGCATGAATTGTCAGGAAGTCCCATGAATTGTTTGAATTGCCATGAATTGTATTGAATTTCCATGAATTGTCTCGATTTTTCATGAATTGTCATGCAATTCCTTGAATTGTGTGAATTGTTTGAATTTTTTGAATTGTTTTACATGGAAAGCATATGAATTGTGTGAATTGTTTGAATTGTGGTGTACGAAATTTCCGTGACCGGTTCACCCCTCGACGCGACGTTTCATCTTAATAGAAAGCCATATAAAGATTTTCGACTTTTTCAGCAAACCTGAAAATTTGAAAGATCGGAAATTTTTGATTTTAGTTAAACGAGACTGAAAGCTAAAATTTTGACCGGATGTGTAATCAGCACCTTCAAATTATTCACAATACGAGGTTTCATCTTAATAGAAAGCCAAATAAAGATTTTCGATTTCTTCGGCAAACCTAAAAATCTGAAAGATCTTAATTTTTTCATTTTTTTCAGAAAAGACTGAAATCAAAAACTGCGACCGGATTTGTAATCAGCACCCTCAAATTATTCAAAACACGACGTATCATCTGAATAGAAAGGTAAATAGAGATTTTCGATTTTTTCTGCAAACCTGAAAATCCGTGAAAATCTGAAAGATCTGAAGCTTTTGATTTTTGTCAAAGGAGACTGAAACACAAAACTGCGACATGATTTATAATCAGCACTCTCAAATTATCCAAAACGCGAGGTTTCATTTTAATAGAAAGCCAAATGAAGATTTTCGACTTTTTCGGCAAACCTGAAAATTTGAAAGGTCGGAAATTTTTGATTTTAGTTAAACGAGACTGAAAGCTGAAATTTTGATCAGATGTGTAACCAGCACCTCCAAATTATTCAAAATATGAGGTTTCATCTTAATAGAAAGCCAAATAAAGATTTTCGACTTTTTCGGGAAACCTGAAAATTTGAAAGATCGGAAATTTTTGATATTAGTTAAACGAGACTGAAAGCTAAAATTTTGATCGGATGTGTAACCAGCACCTCCAAATTATTCGAAGTACGAGGTTTCATCTTAATAGAAAGCCGAGTAGAAAGCCAAAAGAAGATTTTCGATTTCTTCGGGAAACTAAAAATCTGAAAGATCTGAAATTTTTCATTTTTGTCACAAAAGGCTGAAATAAAAAACTGCGACCGGATTTGTAATCAGCACCCTCAAATTATTCAAAACACGACGTATCATCTGAATAGAAAGGTAAATAGAGATTTTCGATTTTTTCTGCAAACCTGAAAATCCGTGAAAATCTGAAAGATTTGAAACTTTTGATTTTTGTCAAAGGAGACTGAAACTCAAAACTGCGACCGGATTTATGATCAGCACTCTCAAATTATCCAAAACGCGAGGTTTTATTTTAATAGAAAGGCAAATATAAAGATTTCCGATCTAATCAGCAAACTTGAAAATCTGCAAGATATGAAATTTTTGATTTTTTTCAAACAAGACTTAAACCCGAAACTGCGACCGGATTTGTAATCAGCACCCCCAACTTATACAAACCACAAGGTCTAATCTTGATAGAACGCTAAATAAAGATTTTTGACTTTTTCAACAAACCTGAAAATCTGAAAGATCTGAAATTTTTTATTTTTGTTAAACGAGACTAAAATCCAAAACTCCAACCACATTTTAATCAGCACCCTCAATTTATCCAAAACACAAGGTTTCATCTTAAGAGAATTGCGAATAAAGATTTCAGATTTTTTTGGCAAACTTGAAAATCTGAAACTTATTACTCCAACCTACTCTCCTTATGCGAGATGCGGTTTTGTCACATTCTCAATCTATGTGTATTTACAATGAAGATTTGTGTTCTTTGGGGTCTCATAATGACATAATGATATATATATCTAGAAATTGAGTTCTCAAATTGTTTTCTTTTTCTAACATTCTATACTTTGAAAGGCTATAGAGGTGGCAAAAAATGATAGTAGACATTCCTTGTTTGGAAAATGGCATTGTCACTACGTCACTAGTAAATTCTTCAAATCCATATGGAAACTACCTGATTTATGTTAAATGCCTAGCTTTCATGCATGATTGCATGGGATATCCTCATGGCACTAAGACCATTGAAACTGAAACAACAGTCTCAGTTGACATAGTGCTCTGAATTTAAGCAAACCAGATGCAGGTTCCATCTGGAATTGAAGAATTTTCTAGTGACAGTAGACATTATACTGATATTACTCATGATTAAAAAAGATCAAGGAAAGGTTGAGTTGTTAAATCCACTAATACAGAAGTAATGCTATATGTGTGGCTAACTTTATCTTATACTTCAACAAAGTAAGAGAAGAATAACTGCTATCCTCAATTCCTCATATGTAAAAACTTAAGAAGCTGGATGTTTTTTATCTATCAGGAGTCAGAGAAAATATTTATCATGCTAAGACAGAACAGGTGGATCCTACTTATTTCCTGTATTTTTATATGGTTTGTCCTAGGTTGATGCCCTTCATTTAATTTTTTGCTTATCATTTCAGAACAAGGGAGAGACATTATACTGAGGGTCTATGAAAAGTGTGAGCAAAATAATTTTTAAATACTTTGCAAAGTACTATTTAAATCGATCCTCATAAAATGAGATCAATAAGTATTATTTAGGGCCGGTTGTACGAATGCGGGTTTAACACAAGCTTTGTTAAGCCTAAGCTTAGCTAAGCAGGTTAGGTTTTAACCTCAGCTAAGCTCACATTGAGCTTCGGCTTACGTAAGCTCGTGTTAAGCTTGGAGTGGGGGGCTAAGCCAGCATTGTACAATAGGCATTTTGCAACTGATCTGGCTTAATGCTGGCTTACTTTAAGCCGAAGCTTAAGCTTGCATTGTACAACTGGCCCTTAATCAGTAAATGCTCCATAAGTGCTGTTGGCTGTAGGAGAAGCAGAACCTCAGCTTCCCAATTGATAAAGCTATGTGACTTAAATATTATTTATAACTGCAAACAGAAATATGAACAGCTTAAGAACTGTAAGATACAGTCACCTTGTGAAGACATTTTTAAATTAGTGGTCACCAAATCTAGTGATTCTTTAGCTTACTGATAGTGTGAAGAAAGGTGTTTTAATGGTTAAATAACAAACCAATCAAAATTCGTCGATCTCCTTGGCTAATGATGTCCATTCTGTTTCTTTTTTTTTGTTAGGAGATTGGTAACCATGCTGAACCCTCTTTCCATTATGTATGAGGATGGAAACGAAATTAGAAATTTCCTTGCTATATTCCATAATATGGGATAAGTAGAATTGCTGATATCCATTTTTAAACTGAACCTTAAGTTCTTCATTTCATACAATTTTTTACTTTATATAGGTACTTTTATGAATAATATACATATACATTTCTTTATATTATAAGATAGTAAGTATAATGTTAGTAAATAGGTACTATCAGTATATGTTGAGATCCACTGTCATGGACCCCCATTTTCATTTCATGAACCCACAATTTTTTTGTCACTGGTGTAGATCCCTTACAGATAGTCCTGGGGGTCCATATAGACTACTTTAGGAATCACTGTTTTAAGCTAATAAAGCTTTTGTGTCAATGAACATGTAACTATTTATTGTAGGCATTTTTTTAGAACTTTTCACTTTGTAAACAGACCTTACATAGATGGGCTGTACTATACCCATATGAGTCTACTCTAATTGATTCATGTGATTTGACTGTTTAGTCGAAAAGTTATAAGAAAAACTCAAGAAAAAGGATAAAGAGCCAGAAAGATAAAAACCTCCTCTGTACAATATAATCACCAAATTCCAAAGGAAAACATTGGCTACTGTAATATTTTTGTGACAGTATAGTACAGGACATACTGATTAGCAAAAGTACGAATATTGATTTAAAAAATAAGTTATTCTTCAGATAGGAAATGCAATATAAGCACAACATTAACATTAAACTGTAATTTATTAACTTCCAAATTTACAAGAGCTATTAAGGATTCAAAGAAACATTTTCTCAACCAAAAAAAGAAGCACTGTAGGTGGCATTAAGATCTCAGTGTATTGTGTACATATTTATATGCATGTAATTGTCCAACCTTCTTTCATGCAAATTATCTAAACGATGTGAAGGATATACATAAAAACATTATAATATATGGTATCAATAACACAAATTCCGTTTGTTTTCGTATACCTTTCTCAGATTTAAAGGTGATTTGTTGTAATATTACTGCAACTTTGTACGAATTTGAGATAACAGTTATCAGTGACTAGATTAATTGGCCAAAAACGAATAGCTGTAAAAATCAAAATCTACTAACGAAGGTCTTACCATACAATGTTTTGATTTATCGAATGAGAAAGAAAACGTTGAGATATTTACCGATGAAATTCAATCTGCGAATGTCTTTCCTGGAAACATAATATGAATTCCATAACAATTTTTCTTTGCAGCGGGGAGGCTGGTGCGCCCGTGGTTGACAGCACCGAGAGCCAGGTGGTCATAGAGAGACACAGTGGGGCCGCTTCAGTCCGCCCGGTACATTTTTTTCGCACGCCACTTCACTAGCTTTTTCCGAATGTCCCGAAATTAGGAAGGTACAACCACCGATTTACACAAAAACAAAGTCAGCCAGCTCGATTCTCATTATTTTGTTGAACTGTCAGCTACGCGACAACGGACTGCCATGTTTTTCCGCACAACAACGCGACGTTGCCTAATCATCCCGTCTGTGTTTCCCTGAAAAGCTTGACCTTATCAGAATAAATACAAGGGGTGTTCAGAAAATAACAGGAATTATCAAATGATTGACAAAAATATCTATTTATCATGTTTACAAATGGTATAACGTTTCCAAGATGGCTGGTAAAGACGCCGAAACTGGCAGAGCCTGCTTGGACGCCTCAACAGGTAAACAACCGATGAAAACAAAAGTGGTTATGAAGGATCGATGAATCACAACTAGAGAAATTTTGCATTTTTTTTCAGAACTTTGGTTCATTTATAAGTTAATTAGAGAAAAAACGGCTGCCATCAAAGAAAATGGCCTATTTTGGGGTGGCAATTCGAAACAGGCCACAACAAAAAGCTGTAATATTTTTCATAACTTGCAAAACATGCACGTTAAATAATTATTATGTCATGAATCGTCAAAAATTGTTAGTGAGGAGAAACATGAAAAAACTTGTTGGCATTGGCTAAATTCTGAATGGGCCATATAAATCAGACATAGGAATATGCTGTGTAGATGAAGGTAACGCCGAACCCGGAGGCAAATAATAGAATAAAATTAGAATAGAGGATTCAAGGGAATAGGGAAGACCGCTGAATGATATGTCATGAAAAGTGACCATTTTTCCCTGACGCCAATGCGGGACGGCGCGGCGCGTAGTCTACGAGAGATTTAGCCCGACATTGCTTGTGTGACGTCACGGCTAAGGAGGTAGAAACACCGCCCCGACGCGTTATTGTGACGTCACATGTCAAAATGTAGATATCACTTTGGGTTATGTGACGTCAAAATGACGCGTCGGCGGCGGCGTTTCCATCTTCCGCTGTGACGTCAGCCGTCAAGTGGGGATGAAATTGTTTTATAAATTGAAATATACAAAAAAGAAATACATAAAACCCGGGACAGTGTAAATGCTGGATGGCTCGTCTGAAAACGGGGCAATGCCGCAAAATCCGGAACGAATGGTCACTTTATGAAAATCAAGTATCAAAATTGAATGTAACGTATATGTAATTCTGAACCAATATCCTTATACAAGATATAACCGTCAAGGGTGGCCACTATTTGTATGTACTATGTTACAAATAAATAACAATAATAATAATAGTAATCTGAAAATGTATTAATCCTTGATATATGTCAATATCTTAAATTGGCAGTTTGGTTATAAAATCGAAGGTATGACAACATTGCAACCACCTCTTGATTAGGTCGGACATAGTTGTCAGATCAAATTTTCGATTGGCGGCGAAGCTTCCATTGATGCGGGTGATGCGTCGCATCCCTTCCAAATATTGTAATACGTCTTTATTTAAAAAAAAGTTACTAATATATCGTATAGTGAATTAAAATTATCAGAAAATATATTCAAATAATTAAATTCAATTTCAATTATTGATTGTGTGTATTGGTCAGCTTTACAGATAATGGCACTAAGGGTGGGCGGGCTACGCTAATTGCTTAAAATAGAAATATCTCGACAGCCAGCACTATGATGCGACTGTTCTGGTCACATCTTGAACGCCGCCAAACGTGAGGTCAACGACCTTTAAGGCCGTTTTCACTGTTTCCAGTTCGTTGTTTTACATCTAAACCTGTTCATATCAACGCATGCCAGCCTCGAGTGATCTATGGCCAATAGACCAATAGCAGGGTGCGATTTGGACATCCGAGACCCCGGGTTTGTTTTGACACGGCGCAAGTGAAATGTGAATGGTCAGTGTGGGTGATGCTGATTCTGAGTGCGACTAAAAGAATTGATCTTAATTTTGAAATTTGAAATTTAACAGATACGGTCACAACTTTGTTTTTTAACCTAGATTTAAATTGGTTTGATTATCTTTTTCACCAGTTGCATTGTTTGTATAGGTATTTTATTTTTGTAACTTGAAAATAAAAGAATTTAATAACAAAAAGAAAAATATGTTAATATTGTAGTTACTTATTACATCCTCTTGTATTGACGCCACGCTACGCGGCTATCAAGTATGGTTCTCTTTTGAGAAATGTCGTTTTTATCCATGTAAATTGCTACCACATTTTAAGGAACTGCTGGGTACACATCAAGGATTTTTTTTGTTTACATCTAGTATCATGAAAATGTGCCTGTTTATGAATACCTACCAAGAAACTCAAATATACCTACCTAGCAAGAGTTGAGAAGTTATCCAGTTCCTAATTACATGACTCAAAACCTTTGAAGTTCAAGCAGAACTCATCAAATATAGAATGTTAGTACTAAACTAAAGTAAGAACTATAAAGAAGTAAAGTATAGGCAAGTAGCTATGGATAGCAGATACTAGATCAGGCATGTATTTAGGATGATGATCATAGTCACAATGTCTTAACAGACATGTTGTGAACTCGTAAAATGTACTTATTTCACAAGTTTCTCTTGGGATATCTTTAAGATCTTTAATGCAGTAGTTTCCCATTTGCTTTCTGCATCCTCATGCCGTTGACTAGATGGTATCTACTGGTTCATCCGCCTTTAGGGACCCCAAGGGCGAGAATAGGTGCCCTGACTCTTCTCAACTCGTCCATCCAAAACTGTTGGTTGAGAAGAGGTTACTGCTTATACCGGCAGTAGTTCGGTTCCTTTTAGTCGCCTTTTACGACCCGCAGGATATACGATTTTTTTTTAATTTAACTCCCAATTGATTTGCTATCTGTAAAACTAGTCACAATGAGCAAATAGTTTGTTGCACTAACACTAATAACATATAGGGAACAGTTCAGTAACTATTTCCTCTTACATCTTTGCACATACACAAAGTTTAACACAGGATATACGATAGGCGGTATTAGGAGGGGGTCCAGAAACGTTAGCCCCCTCCCCCCCCCTTGACGAGAGCAAATTTAAGGTGGCAACTCTAGTTTGGACCCCTCCCAAAAGATCAAGCAAAACTAGAAGGTAACAACTGTGATCTGGACACCTCCCAAAACCAAATCCTGGATACGTGCCTGTAATAGATACCTACCTACTAATAAAACAACAAATAACTACTAACGTGCGATAGTCAAATCGGCACAACCGGCAGACGAAATAAGTTGTCTGGAGTCAAAGGAATATTTGGAATATATGACAACAGTGTAAGATGCTCTATGCTTGAATTATGGCAACCGGTCATACAGTTTGCAGTGTTCTTGGTTGCGTATGTCTAATTTTTGTTTAGCAGTGTTTTAGCGGTCACACAATTTTCACTATAAAATGAATCTTGATATTGAACTGGTGCCATGGATTCAATAGGTCTGTAGTAAATATGCAGAAATAAATGCTGTACTCATTTGGAAAAGTATGATGATAAAAAATACTGAAAATATTACGCAACCCATAATACACGATATGTCCTCTGGCAGAAGTTAGCATTCCGAAAACTAGATGGCAGGACCGCGGAATATGTCATTAAGGTGGGCTTGTACTAAAACTGGTTAAGGGACTGCAACTGGGAGTCGCAAAACAGTGCTGTATACTGTTCAAGACACGAAAGAAGAGCGGGCTCAGGAATGCAGATTAGACTCACTATTTAAGGAAAGCGGCACGTAAAAAATTCCTAAAAACCATACAGCAATGAGAGCGTGTGAGTATCCGCGCTTATTAGTAATAGTGAACATACTGCGGTCCAGTTCATTTGTAGTCTATACGCAGCGACGTTTCGCCGACAACATCGCTGGTCAAGCATCCGAAATTTCGCATTGGTCAGTGTCGCAGGCTCGCAGGACTCAGTTTGCGTTTGCTGTAACGATAATGGCTACGCATAGGAAAGGAGAAACGATTAGAGGCGAAGCTCGGGAAGTAATAGCTCGAGTAATTGAGGCGTGTGATGAGGAATCGCGTAATCATGCGTTGAAGATTCCTCTTCATGCAAAAACTGAGAGGGCGGCTTATTATACCCGAGTGTCGACAACCAGTATTAAAAGGATTAGGAATGAGAATCGTAAGAGGAACATGGAAGATCCTGGAAGTTCACTTGCCACACCAGGCGCAAAAATGCCACGCTTAGCAATTGAGGGAAAAATTGATGATTTCGATTTTCGTGTTGTCAGAAAACCAATCGAAGTATTTTATATAGAAAAAAAATTGTTCCAACATGCGCGAAGCGGTGCGCCCTGGACACACCTACTAGTGGCTAAACGATCAATGTTTTTGCGAGCAGTGCGGGAGATGCACTTAATGCATTATTCCATCATCCCATAACTTTTAAGTAAGACATATGAATCCGCAAATAGTATTAAGTCCCTCCAAAACAGCGCTTTTCCTGCTACTTACCGCATACAAAAAATATATATAGCAACGTTGCTATTAGTTCTGGTGGATGACAGATTAATTCAACATTATTCAAGTAATTTCCATTTTTCGACAGATGTACATCAAATTTATTTAATTTCTCCAGGCAAAAAGGCAGAAATATAGACAAAATATAATAAGTTCCATCATTATTTTTTTTTGTAAAAATTATTTTATTTAGAAAAATAGCGGTAAGCTTAACTGTGACCGCTTTAAAATATACTTTTCCAATAATTTCCGCTGATAAAATTAGTATATTATAATAAAGTCGACTATCTCCAAGACCCGTCATGCGACGCTCCTGGTCAGAGAGAACGTGAAACTGCCTCTCCCCACCAAACCGATCTTCTCTCGTGTCTCCAACAGTACTACTGTGTAGTGCTTTTCACACAGCGAATAATACTTGCTAGCATTTGTTTTTTGACTAAGCCCATTTAACGTGCTGAATTGTGACTACTTTTTTAATTCAATCCATCATAGTAGGTATAAGGCCTTTACGGAAACACTGAATCTGGATCCGGATAGATCAGTATTTGTCAAACAGCTGTCCAAGTGGGACTTATGATTCCATGAATTTAACGGACATCGAACAACGAAAAAGTTGGTTTAACAATAAAAAACAGGTGGTAAAGCAAAGCAGCTACTGATCTGAGTCATCCGATCGCAGTCACTTACTGTACAAGAGTGAACTACCAAACTACTCTATTTCTGACCGATCCCAAATCACTTTCCGAAAGTCAGGATCAGTGATCCAACTGATCGGGTTAACCCGATCTTAGTTTCCGTAACGGCCTATAATCATCCTTGGTGGCATAACCTACCTGTGTTAGGTGTCCTAACTAAACCTGTGCGCCTGCACCCAGACTACCTAGTTAATGATTATTCGTAAAACAGCTAATATAAACTGCATTACGCGTCACTAATTTTCTGTCAATAGGCCTTTACGGAAACAGTGATCTGGATCCGGATCGATCAGTTATCTGTCAAACAGCTGTCAAGTGGGATTTATGATTCCATGGATTTAACGGATATCGAACAACGAAAAACTTGGTTTAAGAATAAAAAAATAGATGGTTAGGAAAAAAACTACTCTTATCTGTATAACCCCATCGGGATTACATACCGTACAAGAGAGAACTGACCATATTTATGACTGATCCTAGATCACTTTCCGAACGTTAGGATCAGTGATCCAAGTGATCGGGTTAACCCGATCACAGTTTCCGTAAAGGCCTAATGTCAGACTCAGCCTAATGTGCGACATGTGTCGAGTGTGCGACTGGGCTTAGTAGTTATAGTGTGAAACCAGCTTTAGAATCAAGGACTATAGACAAAAAAAGGGTGAAATGACAGATCTCTTACAAGCTACAACCTTTGGCGGAAAGATGTCTCTGATGCATGAAGTTCATAATTTTGAATTTATCCATTAAATTGGTCCTCATATTTGAATAATTTCTAATGTAGTATATTTTTGTATGCGTTAAAATCTCCGAATTACACAGAGGCTTTGTGGTTTGTGGTGGTTACTGATGTATAGAAAAACCTCTTCTTCTCAAAGCGCCCTTTTCACTATACTTCTTGTTCCATGTCAAAATCATCCCTTTTCAAAAAGTTGCCGGAAAAATTTCAATAACAACAAACCGATGTGAAATAAACGGGCTGCATTATTTCTTTACCGTGTGGGTGTTGAAATGTGATGTGAAATTAGTGAATCGTTTTCGGTGGGTTCAAAATAATTGTTAGTGATGGTGTCGGCAGCCTAACCACGTCAAATTGTTTGTAAGCATGCCCTCAAACAACAAAAGCGGGAAAAATGAAACGAAAAGGACCGTTACAGGACGACAACCTCGAACTATTACTATTGTGAAGCATTTTGATCACAAATTATTGCATAATAATAACTATTGTGAACTGCCTGAGGTTGACAATGTTGAGGAAATTGAAAATAAGAGTGTGGGGCGTAAGAAGTTCATTAAAAGGCAGACTATAAAAAATAAACATGCAGGGCTGAATGACATGAAGATAATAGCTCCTGGAAAACAAAAGGAATTTCCAAAAAAGCGTCGGTTTATAAAAAACACTATTTCAAAATCTTCTTTGACTAGTTCCTCTTCAAATAGAGATGCTACCGTAACTGAAAAACCAAAACAGTCTATGCAAAGGTCAAAATCTTTTTCTGCGCCTGGGAAAAAAACACAAAAAACCTTTCCTACTCCGAAAGTTAGTAATAATATATTTTCAACATCTGGCTCAATACTGCCAGAAAATAGTATTGAAGCCTTGAAGCAGGAAATTTTAACCAACAGATCAGATAACTCAGCAATACCTGATGCGAAAAAGCTCAGGGAGCGTCAACAAAGGGTAGATTCGCTCAGAAAAGAAATTGGCAAGTTTATAGAAGTGAATTTAACAGAAAAATCTAGAGATATTGCTGCTTTGAAATCGGAGATCTGTAATTTCCGGGTGAATAGAAACTATCAAGTGTGTCATGTGCGTGAAGTGAGTGAACGTTCCGATGATGGACCTGACGAGGAAACCGTGAAGAATATTGAAGATGATATAGGTAGAGAAACCAATGCAGAGGAGGAGGAAATCGCAGAAAAGCCATCAGGTGTGTAGATGTTCCATTAGGCAGGACCTAGGAGTAGGACATACATAGGCATTTAGGCATAATTATGTTTGTGTGCCTTGATTGAATCAAAAGGGTGCGGCCTTCCGGACAGCCTGGCAGTCTTTTTTTGTTTGGTCGAGCTGCCACAGCATATTTATGTACCAGCAGCGCAACTCTCTATTTTTAAGGAGTTCGCGCATCACATCACACGCATGTTTCGTTGGTTGTTGGTTGTTTTTTTAATTTTAATCACATAGGTATCTACCCTAAAAAAATTAAAACTTCTTATATCATTTCAGAAAGTTATCACCGATTAACCCTTAACTACTAACGTGGAATTTCTGTTACGTAATTACCGAGGTAATTACTAACGTGCCGGCTGAGAGACGCCATTGGTACCTATTTTCGCATTTTTTTTTAGAAAAACTTCATCTCAAAAATGTTTTTATGAAATACGTACATATAACAAAATCAGTTTTAAAGGTTAAGGCAAGGTACAAACTTGAGTTCAATGTAAGTTAATTTTGATCCATATATCTATTAACACGGAAAATTGCATTTGCAAATACAGCTAGAAAAAATAGAATCAAATACTAAAAATAAAACCTAACTATTAATTTCCACTTTATTGCAATCAAATTCGCTTGCACCAAATTCATATTCAAATTTTTTCTGCGCAATTTCCATAATTTTTGTTGGTGTATTCTAAACCCACAGGTTTTAGGCACGTAATTCGTCACGGAGTATTATGGCTAAAGTATGTGATAAAAAATAATAATAATTTCGGATGGATAGGGACCCATTAAGGCATTAAGGCCACATTTTAAAAATATTTTTGTTATACAGGGTGTCACCAATACACGAAACATATCACAGTAAATATAATATACTACTACATTTTTAAATAGTAAACCCCGTATATTATTCCATATTCATATAATCTGACTTTATGTCACACATGGGACTGTTAAGTTAGGTTGCTTTTTTGATTATCGTTTGTTTGTTGTCTTTTGATTTATCTGAAAACCATTGACGTCTAAGGCGTCAGAGCTGAAAAACGCGATGTTGACAACTTGATTAAGTTATTACAAAGGAGTCAAAATAATAATTAATTTATAAAAATTGATATTTTATAATTTATAATTAATTGCAAGATTATTATTAGACTCCTTAGTATCCTTCTCATAATTTTTATATCTTGCAATAAATAAATCATAAAATTTTTCGTTTAGGTAGTACAACTGCTCCAGGCGACACTTCAGAGACAGACGATAGGTGAGTCTTTATAATAATATTTATATCCAAATACTTATGCCTAATATGATTTTGCCTTTTGGTACGTTGAGTCAAATAACTACGTAATTTTTTTTGCGCTGAACATACAAAATATTTTTGTTTTAACTATACGAAAATAACGGAAAAATACAAAGTTTGTGATTATTTATTTTTGACTGTTTTGTGTTTGCAAAATATTCACGAATGTGTTTGTATTTGACGAAAACCCACCATCTTATAGGTAAGTACCCTAAGCATATAGTCTGTATATTAGTTGGAGACCCTATAACTCCTTTTTTTACAAACTACACCTGTATCTGAACGCCAGATTATTAGTTAAAAATCAATCGTATAAAATCGACCAAATTTAATGATTGTTTGTTTCCAACAGACTTTCGCGACATTAGCATAGATATCTAACGCGCAGTTGCGGCAATGCCGCTGTGGTACCAAAACCTGAGAAGGACAGCTTTATTCGCTCCTACTTGTTCATGGCAATAACAACTTGATTTGATGAGTGAATTAATAATTATAAAAGTGAAATGCAGAAATTCGTATATTACAAATATATCTAGATTATGTTACCTATAACAACGCTATAACCGTATAACCTATAACTGAGAGATCTACCCATACTAAGTTTAAAAAGAAATAGTTGAAGACATCAGTTCATCAGTGTGAGAGAGTGAACTTTAATATTGTGAGTTCGGTATGTGTGATCTTATATTTTGAAATACGTTTTACTATTTTTATTTTACTATTTTATTATTTTTGATAATTCTGTCGCCTTTAATTGATTTCATTAAATTTTAGATTTTAGATCACCCCACAGATCACCCCACGTACAAGGCTCTGCCTTGATGTAGTAGAGTTTTTAAACATACAACTCCGCATATATCCCTTTACTCTAGATACTATCAGCAATGTTTCTTCTGTGTGAACACTATGTTTTTAATTTCTAAACTATCGACACGTTTCCTTTTACTATAAACTCCCTGAAAAACGTATTCTTCTGTGTGGACACCTTGTTTCTTATTTCTGTGAAATGTTTCAGCAACAAGAATCATACTTCAACAAAGTCATCACAGAATGTTTCTCTTTGTTACCTAACATGTGTGGACGAGTCTCTGAGGATGTGCATTTTTTGTTTTTACCAGTGATTTATGTTCAATGGGACATTTTTTTTCTAGGAGCAGAAACCAGAAAGATAAGGTAAGTAGATGTTATGAAGTATGATTTGAATATGTATCATCACAATATTATTTATCTGCACTACTTAGATTATTATTTGTGAGCCGGAGCATTGTCGTGAAGCAGCATCCAACCAAAGTCTTGATAAAGCGAAAAACGGCCGTTTTTTGGCTTTAATTTCCGTCCTTGAAGTACAACCTGACAAGCGTAACAAGAGCCGTGAGAAGTATGAAATAGACAAAGATAGCAAGCGACGAGAGGATATGTAAAAACCATAGGTTAGGTCATGTGTAAACGTCATCGAATCATCTGGAGATTTCGAGACTGTCAGATGCGTTCTGGAATCGACTAGTTGTTATCTGGATGTCTCGAATTATCTAGAAATGGTATCAAAGGGTATATATGTATATAAGGTGACATTACTGGCGTGGTAGAAGTTGTCAAGAAGTAGTCGAGATTGAGATAAGGTTAACACGCTGGCTGTCACACTTATACAAATGGGCCTTGTGAAGTGAGCTTTTTTATGTATCTACCTATTCATTTGTTAGATATTTACGAAAAACTGTACTGAATCACTGGGCTCTACATGAAAAGATACCTTCCAAACCACGCTCTCGGATATGCTATCAACAATCTACATAATCGTGAATCGTATATTATGCAAGAGACGTCGAATCAAAATACGTTTTGGAATTGTATTTGATGCACGCGGCCTGTAAGGTAAGAAGCTCTGTGAATCGTATTTGATTCACATGCAGTTAATTTGCTAAATGACTTTGTGTTCAGTTAAGAAGGCACGTCAATGTTTGTTCCACTTCATAAAAAGGGATCTCCAACAAATCCAGACAATTATCGCCTACTTTCGTTAATCTCTCATGCAAGTAAGGTTCTACTATATATTTTACAATCTCGTTTGGCGGGTTTTATTGGCTGGCAAATTTCTCAGGCGCAGGCAGGTTTCGTGAAAGGACGCGGTACGCGTGAACAGATCTTAAACTTAAGACAAATTATTGAAAAAGCCAGACAGCATTATTTTCCTGTTTTTATCTGCTTTGTGGACTATTCTAAGGCATTTGATAACGTAAAGTGGCCTAAACTGTGGGAAATCCTCATCTCTATGGGAGCTCCTTATAACCTAGTGTTTCTCATACAACTCTACGGGTCTAATTCGGCTCGTGTAAGAATTGATGGTAACGTGTCTGGTCAAACTGCAACCAGAAAAGGCATTCGTCAGGGATGTGATTATCTCCGATGTTATTTAACATTTACTATGAATTTGTGATGAAACATGTATTGGACAACTGGAATGGCGGTATAACTATTGGCGGAAGCAAAATATCTAACTTAAGATGTGCTGACGATAGAACCCTTATTGCTGCTTCTCTGGAAGAACTAGTAGCTCTATTAAACATTTTAGAACAACATAGTGCAGCGTATAGTCTTAGTATTAACTACAACAAGACCAAGGTTATGATCGTAGATAGTGAGCACGATAATCATCGAGCAATAAAGTTAGTAGGCCGTTGTGAAGTATTTCAAAGTTTTGTGTACTCCGGTTCTTTGATGGACAATTCGGGTAGCTGTGAAAATGAGATTCGACGGCGCATCCAACAGGCACGTGTGGCCTTGACAAAGCTTACTAAAATATGGCGTGACCATAACATCACTAAAGCTACCAAAATATCACTGGTTCAGTCTCTTGTGTTCTCCATATTTTTGTATGCCTCGGAAACTTGGACTGTTAAAAAGGCTGATCGAGCTCGCATAGATGCTTTTGAAATGTGGACGTGGAGGAAAATGCGGAGAGTTCCTTATACCGCCCATCGAACTAACGTTTCCATACTGGATGAGCTTGGTAATGCAAAGAGACTATCCTGCATTGTGTCGACGAGAATGCTTACCTTCTTCGGCCATATCCACAGAAGCGATAATATGGAGAAACTTGTAGTTCCAGGTCATGCCCCGAGTGGGCGGAGTGGACATTAAAAGGTGTACAGTTTTGGAATGGGCAATTGACACATAGTGATTGAGGTATTATTCGAGACAAAAAAATGTACAAATAAAGAAAAGGAAGATAAAAAAGAGCCTACCCCAGAAAGTGTTTCGCGCACGTGGATTCACCTTTTGGCATAATGTGCGTGTGTTTATGTATGTGTAGGCCATGTGATGAGACGCAGCTGCTGTTACCTTCAAGGGGGTCGGAATAAGGGTCTTATCCTGCAAGACAGCTGTCTACCGTCGGGGATCACCTTGACGTGCGTGTGTGCACCCTTTTCTTTTTTACACACGCGTCTTAACAATTTCTTTGTCCCCTTATTTCTACCGCATAGGCGTAGGTTTCTTAGCATTTGCCTTCCAACTTCCAACTCTGAGCTTTATAAAGGAAGTTGTTTTTTTACAACTGAGCAGACCGCATAAACAGAGCCTGAATACCAGAGTACCGCGGCTGCTGTGTAAATGTTATGTTGGAGGAAGTTTGTTAACGCGGGGTTTGAATGGGCCAACACCCGCAGGCCCAATAAATACATCTCCTGGCAGTCCATTCCAATTTCCAAGCCTTGGACACCGTCGAAATAAATGAGCGTCGTACCGCTGGGTTCTTGACATCGAGGTAGAATCCCGATGGTTCTTGACAACGAATTCTTGATATATGGAGAACGACCGCCTTAGGATGAGATTGAGCAACGCAACGTGTTCATGCCAGATCAGATTTTCTGTAATGTTTACGTCTAAGAGCTTAAATGAGTGACTTTTGGCAGCGCCCGGTTGTTCATTAGAACCTGGTGGTGGCTGGGGTGCTTCTTATTTGATAGCGTAAGCCTGGCTAAGCGAATGGATGAGGTTGCTCCGCACATCATGTGTGACGTAAGCTAGGAAATCTCCAGTTAATATTTGATGTCGGAATCCATATTGTCTGTCATTGATTAGTTGATGGAGCTCAAGGTATTTCATGAGCTCTTGGTTGACGCATTTCTCCATCACTTTACGGATATAGGTCTGTAGTTGGTTCAATAGGATAGTGAAGTTGGTCCCGGAAAGATGAAATGTGTATTTCTGGGGGTGGACAAATAAAACCAATAAGTTAATCATGGCCTAAGAGTGGTAAATCTTTTGCCCAAAGATGAGGTTCACGCTCGCAAAAAAGCTGTGTTTCTTTAATTTGAATCTCGACTTAGGGCTAACTTGACTCACCTATACCATGTCACCACAATTGATGGCACCAACGCCATGCAAATATCTAAATGGTTTGAGCACTAGGATTAGAGACTTCTATTCACAGCTTATACATACCGCATATCTATCTTAGTACAATTTGCGAACCTGCAGTAGGTTTGTTAGAGGGGGCCCAATTTGATTTCGATCAGTTATAGTTGGATGGTGAGAACAAATAAATATTCGTTCTTTTTCTGGCCCTGCGTGGTTTAGATCTTTCCCGGAACACAAGGATAAGCCACAGTGCGATCAGAACCCAATATGGCACATGAGCGGAGTTCCTAATCTTTAAACAGCCACCAACCTTTTCTTATATAACTGAGCAGACCGCGCAGGCAGAGCCTAAATACCAGAGTACCGCGGCTGCTGTGAAAGGGTTATGTTAGGGGAGGTTTGTTAACGCGAGATTTGAATGGGCCAATACCCGCAGGCCCAATAAATACATCTTCTGGCAGTCCATTCCAAGCCTTGGACACCCTGGGAATAAATGTGTGGTTGTACCGCTCAGTTCTTGATGTATGAAGAACGACCGTCTTAGGACGAGATGCAGCGGTCGCACGGGTACATCTGATAGGGGCAGTGAGCGGCGGAACGATAGAGGATAGCTCAGAGGAGCAGATTCCGTTGGAATATTGGTAGAAGAGTGAGAGGTCACCAACAACACGCCGGTGAGAAAGTGACTGAAGGTGGCGCGTTAAGGCCGGATCGCCAATTAGTCGAATTACCACCAATCACTAGGGAATCACTAAGGAACTATGTTGGAGGATAGAACGACCTTTGGTATGCGAGTCCTATGATCATTATCATGTACAGAGTTTCGATAAAATAATAAAACGGTGTAAGAAAAAATATAAAAATGAAAAAAGATAAACAAATAGATATAAATAAAAAAATGTTAAATTTTTGTGTATGTACGGGATACGAATTACCAACATCTAAACAAATAAATTATAAAACTAGATCAAATATTATATTTCCCTTTAACTCCGACCATGCCACCATTCTATTTCTTCCCTTCTTGCCCTCTATTGTTATAAGGACACCTTTGGCCAAACTTTTGCCTTATTGCGCATTGAATTTGAATGAAAAAAATGCTAAGAAGGGTCTCGTGTAAGGGTCCTGTCCCTTTCTTACATTTAGGTATCAATGGGAAATGTTTTTCATTGTACTATATCTATAAAAGGATTTGCTTGCGTCATAGAAGGTTTTGCTTTTTGATATCGGAAAGGAATGAATTTAATTTTTAAATTCCTTATGCTGTTTGCTTCAATCATGAATTTTCACCATTTGAATTATTACATCAAATCACAGGTTTTGAAATAATTCTTAACACGAACGGAAGGAGTGGAACCAGAAGATTAACCTATCAAAGACAGATAATAATAATACGATTTTGTTTAACCAAGAAATTAGAAAATAATAACCCCTTCGAATACTTAGGGCGCACGATTCGCGGACCCAGTGATTGCTCAACAGCAGCTTGGTGTGTCATAGGTCGGACTGCACCTTTTTGTTAAAAAAAAAATGACGACAGCATCTAAAGGCCCTTGGAACCAATAGATATAAAATGCATAGGACCTAAGAATGTACTTGCTTTTGCCAAAAGGGCAGGTCTTAGGAACTAGCGCGGATAGAGGCGAAAAAGGGCCCAACGTGTGGCCTATGCACCAGCCACATTCCGTGCTGGATAGCCTCTGGTCCTTATTCATTCATCCAAAGGCCCTTACGGAAACATTGATCTGGATCCAGATAGATCAGTTATACGTCAAACAGCTGTCAAGTGGAATTTATGATTCCATGGATTTAACGGAAAAAAACAAATGGTTAAGGAAAACAGCTACTGATCTGAATCATCCGATCGTAATCACTTATTGTACAACAGTGAACTGATCCTATTTCTGACTGATCCCAGATCACTTTCCTAACGTCAGGATCAGTGATCCAAGTGATCGGGTTAACCCGATCATAGTTTCCGTAAAGGCCTTTAGACTGATAATAAGTCTAGCTCATGCTATTTCACTCAAAACGATTAGTAGACAGGAGCCAGATATGCACTTCTATCTGAAAGGTTTTTGTTTAGTTTTCATGGCTTGCTATAGGTAGGAACATTTAAAAATAGCGATTTGACTGCAAAATTCGAAATAAAATCAAAACAAAAAAATATTTATATTGACAGTTCTATATCGTTAGGAAGGTTATCAAATTTTACATTTGAGGGAATAAAAAAATTAGACGTACCTATTTAAAAAAAACAAGTTACCTGTGATGACAGTTTCCTTAATCTATCCATCTCTCCACATACAAAATGAATTCAAATTTGACCGTCTAACCTAAGTTGACTCATTTCATGATTCATGTTTAATCACAGCGCAAAGTCATAGCCTTCTAAGTTTTATGCTCCCTCTGCGAAAATTGGTAATTTGCGCCCAAACAGTTTGTTTAAAGTTCCATACCTACCTATTCATACACTAGAATTGATCATCAAGGAATCCAAATATGCAATAATATATAGAGGGTTCAATTTTAAAAAAGTAGATTTTATGTGAATCACCCAGTATAAACGTCAACATTATTTTAACGCTTGTATCCTCCAAGGCTCCCTACCATCAAGTAACAAATTTTTGAAGTATGTTTTAGCACCGTTTTTAGTCCACTACCTTTCATCCACGCGCTCTGTTGGCCCACTCTGTATAGACAGAGACAAAACAAACGTGTGGATTTTATAAAATAAGCTTTAATAAATTAATTTTAGTTTCCTATTCAGCAGTAAGAAAATTCCAGCATACGATCAGATGTAACAGCATCTTCCAAATAAAACATCTTCTATGTTGTATACCGATGAATAGTGAAAACTGGAAACATTGCGGAATCGAATTTGAGTGATTGTGATTGGGCTGGCAGCTCAGGCTTAGGTCCCTTTACCTATCCCTATGCCAGCGCATGTTGAGATGAATAAACAACTAATTTATTTTTGGCGTGCAGTGTACATCAAATTGATGGAATCGATACCTTCGTGATGGAAAATCATATGTGTCTCTCTTAACGTGAGAGAGGTTTTTGGTATTTGTAAAAATACAAACTTTATAATAATCACCCACTTTACGATAGATTAGGTAGGTATTTTAAAAAAAATGTTTTCAAAATAACCTATTGTTGGACAAATGGTTGTTTTTTCTATAAAATTACTAATAGCGACTCTTGGAAATCGCGAATTGTACTTTTAATTATAAATTTCGTGAAATTTTTAAAAACTATTTGGGAATAACAGCAAAACCCTGCGCTCGGCATATATGGAGCTCTCAGGAACGTGGTAGTAGGTCGCCTCTTTAGCTCAGTGGTAGAGCACTGGTCTCGTAAACCAGGGGTCGTGAGTTCAAACCTCAACAGGAGGCAGTATTATTTTGCATGTTTTTTTTGAATCCATATTATGTAATAGAAAATTGAATAGTTTGATAAAACAAATTGTAATTTATTTAGTGCTGCTTGAACAGAATACATACAGTTATAGGGCTCGGCTACTATTTACTTATACTTTTTGTAGGTTTTTTTGTTGACTGAATTTCAGCCCTCTACACCGATAGAAACTGTTACATAACTGACCTAAATCCACAATTAACAGCAATCATAACAGCAATATTATTTGTAATCGCGGCCACCAGAAAAATCACTTTAAAGTCTTGATATTAAATATTTGTTTTATTTGCATAGAGAGTGTCCGCTACTACAAAATTTCAGATTATGTGGATAGAAACATCGAGATTTAGCCAAACTTGCTTCAGGGGAAAGTAGATAATATCCGAAATACAGGGTGGTAAAATTGAAATTATCATTTCGTTTTTGCATAATAATTCCTCAACACAGTGACGTAAGGGCACGAAATTAGAAAAAACTGTGGGTAGGGGGGGGGGGGGGGTTGAAGCAAGAAATTGAAATGTTTTCTTATTTCTCTTTAAAATTATCTCTTGGCGTCACGATAATACATTAATGGTAATGGCAATTAATTAACAAAAGTTTGCTTAGCTGTGTACCTACTATTAATTAGCTGGCACCCTAAATTATCTAGAGTGAGTCAAGATCAGCGCCTCTGACTCTTGTGACCCAACGATATCTATTTTCAGGAAAATTACTATTTGAGTATATGTAGTAGTAGTAGTAGTAGTAGTGATGGGGAGGCGAAGCCAGGCAAGTAGGCCACCTTTGGGCCCTTTTTGTCAACCCCACTGAACCAATCACTGAAAACACTAAAATTCTACACCCTAGAAAGCTCCTTGTCGAACCTACCCGACCTCCTGATGAAATTCAGTATGTCCGACCATTTCGCTGAATATAGTGGCTCCTCCCCAAACTCTGTCGTGTCGAATATCTGAACCCTAAGGTTGCGATAAACTGCACATCTGCCCAGGAAGTGGGAACGCCTGTCTCGTCCTCCTCCCAGCATCTGGAGCAAATGGGGTCACCTACCACTCTCATAAGTGACAAATGTCTATTCAGCCGGCAATGGCCAGTAAGAACCCCCATCAGAAGGTTGAGCGTCTTTCTTCTGCCTTTATTCAAAA
This sequence comes from Callosobruchus maculatus, assembly GCA_951848785.1. Lineage (NCBI taxonomy): Eukaryota > Metazoa > Arthropoda > Insecta > Coleoptera > Chrysomelidae > Callosobruchus > Callosobruchus maculatus. The sequence goes on along the minus strand of CATOUR010000041.1, from coordinate 22,899,989 downwards.
GCCATGGCGTTCGGCCCTTATCAGGGCCTGCTATGAATCTTTTGGCTTGCCTGCAGTCGTCTCTCTCTAACCAGGCTTTCGCCAGTTCCTTGTAGGCCCAGTTATCCAGGGCCATATTGACCTGGCGTCTGCTAATTCCCAGCATAAGTTAATTCTGGGCCGATGCAGGGGCTACTGGCCCCTATCCTAGCTAATCGGTCCGCTCTCTCGGTACCCGATATACCAATGTGTCCGGGGACCCACAGCAGGGTCACCTTCTTATGGCTTGCTAATTTCTGAAGGGCGGCCGAGCATTCTTGAGCCACAGCTGATCTGCCCCTCGGAGCTGCCACCGCATTCAGAGCTGATTGGCTGTCAGAGCATATATATATGCTCCGTCAGAGCACTGTTCGACTTCCGCCATCAATATCGCATACACTTCCGCCTGGAAGACAGTCGTGCAGGTTCCCAGCGCCAAGCCTCCGCCGCACTTCTTTACCCTCCAGACAGAAGCCCGCTCCCCCGATTCCTGACTCCTTTAAGAGCAATCCGTCAGTGAAGCGTACCAGACTATTGGGCGGAAACTTGACTTTCCCCTCTCATCCAGTCGTCTTTTTCCGGGATGACTAGTGAGAGTCCCTTATCTAAATTTAAGATGTCTTTGGCTTTTTCTACCCTGAATGATGATATCGGGATATTACTCTCCGCGAATCGCTCTATTCTGGTGTGGCCAACTAATGGTTCTCGTGCTAGCCATGCACGCATTTGAGTATGTAATATCGAGTTGAACTACATTTATGGCAAAATCCACACATACACTGCACACACACAGCACATGAGGGTAAAATGTCCGCCCGCGTGTCATAGATTCCAGGTTCATCGTAGAAAATGGCGAAAATGGCAATTAGTGCCTTGTGCTGATGATCGGTAGCGAGCTCAGCGGTTCGGGTTCGTTGCAGTCGGATCGGGCGGATTACATGCGATTCATTCATTGGTCTGTACTTTGTGCAGTGATGCACCAGTGAACTGAAGCGCAGATAATACAAAATTACCTCATGCAAACATAAAATCTATCAAAACCCAATCAACGGAATAATTAGACACGATTTTGTCGTATCTGCTTTATTTGGGATATACGTTACCTGAAGTCAATTATATTTTTGGATAATAATTTAATTAATTAATATGACCAAAATTCACCACAATTCGACATCATAACGACGTACGTCTCCTGGTGGGGTTTTATCCATTACATTTCGACGTGATAACGACGTCAAGATTAATATGACGTCATTAAAAATGACAATAGTGCGACGTCATTCATTTGGCATATGACGAACGTGACCAAAATTCACCACAATTTGACGTCATAATAACGTACGTCTCCTGGATGGGTTATTTGATATCCTTTTTAACGATATAAGATTGTGAATATCAATCTCTGGTTTTCATTTTAATTCAAATTCTCAATCAAACCAGTGTTTTTCGATTTTCCTACACATAAGCAACTTATCAGGCCATGAAAACTAATCAAAAACCTGTTCAGATAAACATAAAGATGTGAACGACCTAGAGTAATGAGCGAAAATTATAAAAATTCCTTACAGCATGCTCTATCCAGAAACCAAATTGTGATTTTTCTATCTACTGAAATGTGTGACTATACTGACAATCTCAAAATTGATCGAAAATTTTCAAATGACAGGAAAACTACCACCGGTTCTTGCTAGTAGTCTCGCAAGTAGTCTAATATCCCCATTTTGTATACGTTATGAAACATGAACCACGTATCTATCCATGACATAGGGTAAAGTTATTCGAGGAGTCTCCTAGAGATTTTCCTGTGAAGCCTGGTGTAAAGGGAGGATTCTATGAATTTTCATGGTACGTCCTCAAACGGGGAAAAAGGGAGGCGAGTGTTGCATTTATACGACCTGTTTAATACTTGGAAGGACACACAGACGCGGGACTTTTAGTTTGTTCTACACGAACTAGGGATTACTGGAACGAGGATATAGCTATTTGTGACCCACCCACGTGCGGAAAGCCGTCCATTGGCGATTCAAATAGCGTCCGCATCACCGGTGCAGAACTAACTTAGGAGTGATCACAGACGTAGCAACAGCTCCATAAGGAGGGAGAGGGGGTCCAAATGTTTTAATCCCGCTGCAGGGTTGCTATATTGGGGGATTTTCCCCCAAATTTGGGGGTATTTTCAGGCTACTGGGGGAAATTTTGGGGGTCATTATTTCCTGGGAATTTTCTGGGTGAGAAAATAATATTTATATCTTGTTGAAATTTTTATTCTACAATTACTAGACTGCGAGCTTAGAAGAACCCTTCTCAATAAATTTTGGAGGTGGTCAATTATTGGGTAAAATATTCAAGGGATCGAACCAAATTTAAACAAATATTTTAGGGTATCTAGGTATCCACTACCTAAGTTCTAAAAGTTGCTCATAAAATAACAAACAAATAAACAATATTAACAATTATTTCTAATCGTACTACTAACTAGTGGTACGTCGTTGGAACCGATTTGCAGTACATATATGCCAAATTTCCTTGTTTTGGTGTTGATGAAAATAAGAAAATTCTGCATACAGTTTTTGCATCAGAATTCAGAGAAGAAATCATTTTTGTTTCACCTTTACACCCAAGTATGGTATAATGAATATTTGTTTGGTCTAGTTCCTTGATAATGTAAAATAAAACACTATTAACACATGCAACATTATATTCATATCATTTGGTTATTCCTTGGTTATTCTATATTTGATATAGGTAGTTTATTTTTTGATATCGGTAGAGAACAAATAGAAATTCAAAGATCACCCAATACCAAATATTTAGGAATATATGTTGATGAACACATGAAATGGGATATACATATTAAATACGTAGTAAAAAAACTGAGATTCATTTTACACAAACTAAAATATATATCGAATATTCTTCCTGAAAATTATTTACGTATTTTATATTTTGCTTTAGTAGAAAGTCATATGACATATGGGGTTTTAGCTTGGGGGGCTGCTAGTAAAAACCATATACATGAATTAGACATTATACAAAGATATATAATTAAAACGATATTTCATAAATCGCGACTATATCCCACAACAGCTCTGTATGAGGATACTAAGATATATGACGTTCGACAGCTGTATTTCTTACATTCCAATTTACATTATTATAAGAATAAGTCTGATCAGTTAAAAATTATACATACCTATGAAACAAGATATAAATTATCGTCCAACTTTGTTTTCAAACCGCATAAAAGTATTATGTTTAGGTCATATGTTTACTTGTCCACAAAACTATACAATGTATTACCATCAGTTATTAAAGAAATTCGAAGGTTAAGCCATTTCAAAAAACAAGTAAAAAATTGGATTCAAGAACTTCCCCGCTACCAAATACATAAATATATCGAGATTATATAGTACCAATACTAGTGTACCTAAATTACCTGGCTATGCAAAACACCCTAATTAGACTCAAAATTACAATTATGATCCTTTACCTAGTTATATAAAACACCCTAAGTTGATTCAAAATTAAAAAATTATGACCCTTAACCTGGATATTATATTTATTATTACATTTAATATTATATGTTCATTTTCATACACCACGTACAAGTGATGCACTTTTGTGGTAATTCGTTCTTTATATCCTCGTATTACTGTTGTTTTATTTGTTTATGTTAATCAAGTATTCTTGCAATGTATATATATTTTCTTGAGGAATAAAAAAAAAAAAAAAAAAGAATGGATAATATAGCCAGCAAAAAAATGTATGGAGCTCAAGCAGCCCCCCTCCAGGTGCTTGGGGGTATGTGGGTAAAAACAGGCTTTGAATATTTCGAATACTCAACAGGTCCCCTAGGTAGGGCCGTCACTTGTTCGGTTATTTCATAGCGGGTATGAGCCACAAAACCTTTTTTTGCTCTAAGGGTGACGCTTCTTTACTGCTCATCCAGGATATTTGAGATTTTGAGAAACGAAAACCTAACAACCTAGCCACCCCTCTTTTTGCTCCCCAAAAATGGTGATACCCAACGACGTCCTACTCCTGATGTCCAAGACTTCCTCCTTCAGTAGGGCGTTGTTGCTGATATCTGACTGCTCCCGGTTAGACCCCCCCGCAGGTCAGATGATTAAGCTAGTGAGCCCGCCCCCCCTCCCCGAACGAAAACCTGCTACGGCAGATTACGGTACGATATGATTACGTGCGGTTTTGCCAGGTCTAAAACGCTATGCCGCAATGAGAACAGAACTGTAATGGTTTTGATAGCAACAATACTTATTTTGTGGTTTATCCCTGTAGAAAAGGATCAGGTTTTCCTCCATCAGTTTTATTTGACAATATTTTCTAATAAAAGCTACAAAATTAGGCGACGCGACAGGCTACTGCGACATGCTGCAGTGTCACCAACACGGAACTGACCCGAGTGAAATGTCACGCTTCGGTGGTCCTGCAAAACCTATATTGTTAGGTGTTTATTTGTTTATGATCAAAACCAATATGCTACCGACGGCGACACCACAAAACGATTTCTTAAGATTGTTCCATATTTTGAGCGATTGAAATACAAAGACTATAAAAACCTATAAAAAGCCACGGCAGCACGAAGGAGCCAGAAATCACTTATCGGAGGTAAATTTTGGTATTTTTTTGGTACTTTTTGCTAACAGAAATGTCGTCACGCGTTCCGTCCTCTCTCTTTTCTTGTCTAAAGGCCCGTACAAACAGAGGGCGGTCTAGAACGCGGCGTTACGGCGTTCTCTAACGCCGCTTTACTGCATTCCGTTGTTTGTACCAAACAGGCCTGTTTGACGGGTTAAGCAAAACAGTTACGCCAATTTCTGTCAAGATGTCTAGCGATTCAAATATATGATGATGAACGCAAGGCCCGGTCAAACAGAGAGCATTCTAGAACGCGGCGCTCCGGCGTTCTTGAACGTCGCGTTACAGCGTTCCGTTATATTGTTAGAGAACACCAACGACGTCGGAGAACACCGTAACGCCGCGTTCTAGAACGCTCTCTGTTTGACCGGGCCTTAAGATAAAAATGAACGCACGAACTTCACTTATTCTAGGCTACGATAAACAAAAGGTGTTTTCCTTTAACATCTGCACTAACTCAGATCAGAAATGAGATGGCTCAAGATGGCTCAGCTCAGTTGGAAACCTCAGATGCTCAGATGATTTAAAAGAACGTGTTTGTGCAGTTAAATGTCATTCCTAGGAATTTTGTAATATGCTATACTATACTACTATATTACGTAAATATCGCAACCTCGGAAGGCCAGGCCTTGTATGAGGCTTTTACAATAATTTACATGTTGTATGTATACATGACAATTTATCTAACCCAACTTGCTGCAGTGCTGCATCGTCCTAGCTAGAGTGTTATCTTTCCCCCAACATTGGTACACATTTTCATCCTTCTTGGTTCTATGATCTGTCGATCCTTTCCATAACCTAGTTGTTTACGTTTTTGGAATAGATCGTCGTGTCGCTCATCGTACACTATCGACTATCCATACACCACAAACCCGCTGAAATGCTGAAATTCAAACTTAACAAAAAATCCTAACCTCATTTATTTGGCATCATTCTGAGGCAACTGATCTACCTTTCGAGCTAGTGCAGATGGGCTTAAAAGTGGAGGAAAAATATCTCACTTTAGACTCATATTCAGAAAACAAAAGAAACGTACATCGAAATGAGTCATGACGTCACAAGTGAGAATTATTATCAGATAAATCATGTAAAAGGAAAGCACCTAAAGGTGCATGCAAAATATCAAAATTTCATGCTCTGCACAGAGTAACGTTAGAATCGTTAGATGACGTAAAAACCGTTTACGTTTCATTACTGACACATTGGAAGGAGCAGTGCAAAAGGTCCCTAATGCGGATAATGAGAGGATTTTAGTAATAACCGATTTGTGTAATGTGTATGGCCAACCAACGCTATACAGGGTTATTCACGTTATTCGACACGGAGCATTATGGCTAAAGTATTTGATAAAAAAGAAAATAATAATTTGGGATGGATAGAGGTCCATAAAGGCTACATTTTAAAAATATTTTCATGTTATACAGGGTGTCCCAAAAGCACGAAATGTATCAAAGTTATCTTTTTTTTAAATGGAACACCCCGTATATTATTGCATATTCAGATTCCTTGATGAATTCTATTCTGACTTTATGTATTATACATGGGACTTAAAGCGAACCGTTTAGGTGTAAATCACCATTTTCGGTATAAGTAGATATCAGGAAAAAATTGAATATCGCAGAGACTATAAAATTTGGAAGGCTGTGACTTTGCTGTATTACTAAGCATACAATGCGTCAGCTTTGATGAGACTGTCAAATTTAAATTACGTGTATGCTTGGAGAAATCGGTCGATGAATTAAGGAAACTTCGATCAGCGATAACTTGATTTTTTCAAATGGGAATGCCTAATTTTTTTTATACGGTTAAAAGTAGAATTCAATAACCTTGCTAATGATATAAGGTTGTGCATATCAATCTCTGGTAGTTTTCATTTAATTTTAAATTTTCAAACAAATCGGCGTTTTTCAATTTGCCTACATATAACCAACGTAGCAGGCCATGAAATATAAACAAAAACCTGTTCAGGTAGAAGAAAACAACTAACTTAGCTGAAAAATACACACGAACTAGACTAAATGGACAAGATTATAAAAATTACTCACAACAAACAAAGTCTAACCAGAAATAACGGCGGTAACATATCTTTAGTCAAAGAGAAGCTGGAGTATGGCAGAAATGGATTTTTTCACGGACTACTAGCTACTGCAGTGTACTAGAGATTGGCAATTTCCAAAACCATTAAAAATTTTGAAACAAAGTAAAAACTACTAGAGAATGTTGTAAGCAGTTTATTATTTTCATAATAAAATTTCACATTTAATGATATAAAAAAGTATGCAATTCTGCCAAAACTCAAGTCAAAAGTACCTCTGACTGGAGTTCTGAAAATTCTTCAGTACCTATTAGCAAAGTCCCAGAAAATGAACAATGAATTAAAATTTGTTCAAATTATAAAACATAACTTAAATGGCAGAACATTTAAATTTGATTTGTCAGTATTCCTTTTTTGCAATATTGCTAATAGATATTGAAAAATAGAAGGGCTCCAGTCAGAAGTATCGACTTCGACGCAAATTAGTACTTTTTTACACCATTATGTAGTAGTACCTCTGACTGGAGTTCTGAAAATTCTTCAGTACCTATTAGCAAAGTCCCAGAAAATGAACAATGAATTAAAATTTGTTCAAATTATAAAACATAACTTAAATGGCAGAACATTTAAATTTGATTTGTCAGTATTCCTTTTTTGCAATATTGCTAATAGATATTGAAAAATAGAAGGGCTCCAGTCAGAAGTATCGACTTCGACGCAAATTAGTACTTTTTTACACCATTACATATGATTGATAGTTGCGTCCTGGAGCAACAGTCGCTGGTTGTTTCTGTTTCATATGAGGGATTTTGATTGCCTTGGAAATTTTTAACCTCTAGTAAATTGCGGTAGCCAGTAGACAGTAAAAATATCTATTAGTGCCATACTCCAGCTTCTCTTTGACCTTAGAGATGTTATCGCAGTTGTTTCTGGGAGAGTTGATTTGTTGTAAGGAATTTTTATAATCTTGTCCCTTTAGTCTAGTTAGTGTATATTTTTCAGCTAAGTTAGTTGTTTTCTTCTAGCTGAACAGATTTTTGTTTATATTTCATGGCCTGCTACGTTGCTTATAGGTAGGAAAATTGAAAATCGCCGATTTGTTTGAAAATTTAAAATTAAATGAAAACTACGAGAGATTGATATTCACAACCTTATATTATTAGAAAGCTTATCAAATTCTACGTTTAACCGTATGAAAAAAATTAGGCATTCCCATTTGAAAAAATCAAGTTATCGCTAATCGAAGTTTCCTTAATTCATCAACCGATTTCTCCAAGCATAAATGTAATTTAAATTTGACAGTCTCATCAAAGCTGATGCATTTTATGCTTAGTAATACGGCAAAGTCACAGCCTTCCATATTTTGTAATCTCTGCGATATTCAATTTTTTCCTAATATCTACTTATACCGAAAATGGTGATTTACACCTTAACGGTTCGCTTTAGGTACCATGTATGATACATAAAGTCACACTAGAATTCACCAAGGAATCTGAATATGTAATAATATATAGGGTGTTTTATTTAAAAAAAAAATGACTGACACGTTTCGTGTTTTTGGGGACACCCTGTATAACATGAAAATATTTTTAAAATGTAGCCTTTATGGGTCTTTATCCATCCCTAATTATTATTTTCTTTTTTATCGAATACTTTAGCCATAATGCTCCGTGTCGAATAACGTGAATAACCCTGTATAGTATAGTTGCTACATTGCCAGGCGCCGAGTCGCTGGAATTACGGTGGACGGTCAGCTTTACAGCGACAGACCGCGGCCCACCGACCGAGACGCGGCGCGTTGTGGACGGTTCGGCTTGCCGCGCTGCCATGGCTGGTGTCGCGTCACCCGACCTAGCGGATGTCGGCCATCTTGCCGAACGCGGCAATGCCGCGCCGCGCCGTCGTATGCGGCTAGACGTCAAGCGGTAGTTGGAGTCGCCCGCTGCACGTTCACGTGGTCGTCGACGTCGTACGCGTTGGTTGCGATTTGCGATGCCGATGCCGCCCAAAGAGGAGAACACCACGATAAGGACAGAGGATCTGATCACGGAGGTCTATTGCCGCCCGCCCATATGGAACGTTACGTTGAAGGAGTACGGCGACAAGAGTGTTAGAAAACAGCTATGGAACGAAATCGTCAAGTTATTGGGACCAGAAGGAATGCGCGTCGATGAAAAGGCAGCGTTAGGTAAATAAAATTCACATTATATCTGAAACTTAAGGTCCATTTACACGCTGCTAGTCGGCGTTCCAGATCCAGTGTAGTCATCCAGTCACTGGATGCCAGCCACTAGCACCGTGTAATGGCTCATTTAAGCATGGGCCACATGAAGCGAATTTCCTCGCAGCGAGTAAAGATTCGCTGCGTCCTGTCACATGTAGCAAGTTCAGTACGCGTGCGTCACGCGAGTTAGATCATTCGAACGTAAACAAGTTGTCGAAATCTAGTCTAGAATCTTTGATTTTATTCACGTCAGCTCTCTATGCATCTTTTACATTTTTATTTTCCTTTATAAATGGCCCTGACTTTGAATTACAAAGCCCAGACCAACCAATTGGTTCTAACGTCTCAAAAATAGATCTTGATGCGCATTTTTGTGCATGTAGTCCTTGACGTGCCCTGCGCAATCAGACGAAGCGTCGCGAACGGAAGCGGCGCGGAGAAAATTGTGGATTTGACGCCAGAGAAATTTACATTAGGTTATATGGCAGCCTGCGCACAAAGGTGGCGCGAGCCGCGAAGCGAAGAGACGCGTCGACAGACGCGCGAATTCTCTATAGGAGTCGTTTCTCTTGACGCTTCGCCTGAATGCGCGGTACCAGGCGGCGAGAAGATTCTTGTTGATATTTCTCACATATTTCCGCTTTTAGCATTAATTGGTAGTAAGTTTTGCTAGATTGCAGTCTGTGGCTGTGATACAGAGACATCAATTACTAACGTAATTTAATTATTTTTGATATCAATGTAAACTTGTATTTAGATTGAAATTCTATTTATTTCTGTAATGGACCCAGAATTTTTTCTTGTTTTTTTCTTTTTTTTTCTTTTTCCATAGTGGCAATTAAGATTGATACAAAAAATTCCTCTTCTGACGAACTGCTCATTATATCTCACTTGGTAACGTACTGCGTTCAACTGCTGAAACAAATAAAATTCGTGTAGCGCCGTTCGAGACGTGACGCGAAGCTTCGCTCCAGTGGGCGGACATCAGCTAAATGACGCTTCACCTCGCAACGCTTCGTCTAAGTGCGCGAGCACCTTAGGGCCTGGCCACATCTCCACGTCACGACGTCGTCAACGGAATGCCACGTCGAACGTCGTCATCAACGTAGAACGCCACGTCGAACGTCGTTGCCGACGTGTGGCTAGTAGGCCCGATTCTTATCAACAGGCGCATTTTAACAAAGGCTTTGACCAATCCACTGACAATATATCCACTGAAAGACTGGACACTCTGTGTATGAAAATTTGGCATGGCATTTTTGACTGACATCCGCGCCATCTATTCGGGTTGCGTGTGTCACTACAATGCATTCACGAGTCGATTACAGGAAACTGTAGATATTCGCGACCTGGATCAATCTAAAAAATTTGGTGTAGATGACCGACGATAGGTGGGGTAGGTTACGAAAAGAGCGGGCTTTTTGAAATACCATATAAGCTTATTCAGCCTCCAGACAACGTGGTAACTTGTCATAACAATTTACCTTACGCATTCATTACTGTTTTGAAAATTGACCTGATTAAAAAAGTTAAGGCGTTAATTAAAAAAAATGGAATTGTCAAGTGGCATAATAATAAATAAAACTATGGCATTGTCCACAGCACATACTCCATTTTTTTTTAAATTAGTGTTTTGACCTTTTTAATCAGTTCAGTTTTGAAAATAGGTATTCAATGAGTTAGGTAAATTTTTGTGACAAGCTACCACGTTATAGGACATTCAACCGATTATGTAAGAATGGGAATATATTAGATATGGATTATTGTAATAAAGCAAAACAAACCCTTTTGTAATTTATTTCAATACGACAATTGCTTAAATAAAGTCAGCTACACAAGGTACAAAAACAATTCATATAAAAGTAAAGCATGATTTATTCACTAGAATCACTATTTCATGATAATTACAATCCTTTGATGGCATATAATTTGAAGAGTAAAGAGGTAATATTCCTTAACTATTCATATTGATGCAGGCAAGATGTTTGTATATTTGTAGGTTTGGGTTGCCAATTCGTTCTAACTAGCGTCTCTGTATACGCGGATCAGATGGGATTTAATATCTGAAATAAAAAAAAAATGTATTTTTAGACCATCGGACCTCACCTTCAATGCAACGGTTTGCCAAAGAGAGGGAACGCTGCACACCTTTATGGCAGCGTATGTGGTTGTGAACAGTAATACAAGTTATATGAGTATGAGTAGTAGTGTTTAGTAATGCATTCAAATGATATATGTATATTTCATGTAGAAATGATCAATCTTTTATTAATTTTGCATCAAAATTCACAATACAAAAATGAGGTGAGCGGTATAAATCAGGCAAATCACTTACCTTCGCGCATCCGCATTGTTGCAATTTGGCGCAGTACAACGGCGTAAATATTTAGAACCCATTCCTAAATACATATAGACAACAATAGGCAGACAAAAATCTCAAAAGTACTGCAAAATTGCAAAAAGACGCCAATCGACAAAAGCGAGCAACGACAATGTCAGTTACGACAATGGCTGTCAAAATGACGTTAGGCGTCACAATTGGGCCACTTCTATTGATGCATCTAGGAATCTGTTTGAAACAGATACTACGTTCCAAAATCCCATCAAAGACCTCGATCTGCTCTGTAGCGTTTCAGTATTCACTCAACATCAAACTGTCAACAAAAATCTGTGTTCCGTTATTGCATTTCCCAGGCCATGGATGTCATCGTTTTGCTCGGAAATCAAATTGAGATTTTAGCGACCTTTGTGTCAAGACTGTCAAGAGATGTTTTTCATACTACGTTCCAAAGTCCCATCAAAGACCTCGATTTGCTCTGTTGCGTTTCAGTATTCACTCAACATCAAACTGTCAACAAAAATCTGTGTTCCATTATTGCATTTCCGAGGCCATGGATGTCATCGTTTTGCTCGGAAATCAAATTGAGATTTTAGCGATCTTTGTGTCAAGACTGTCAAGAGATATTTTTCACTTGACAGCTAACAACTTAACATAGCCTCTGATAGCCGCTTCTGCTTTATTTATATGCTTTCCCTTTATTTTTGTCTATGGTCTAGAAGTAAATACAATGGAAAACGGAGTTCAATATGTTTTGGATGAAAATAATCAAATTATTACCGAAACTGACAAAGTTTTAGTTGTAAAAGAAGGTGGGTACTTCATGAGAAAGGAATTTTATTGTTATAGAGAACTGCTAGCAGCACTATGCAGTTTTCATGATGTCCTTATAATGATGCAGTGCTCATACGTTCTTATATTTTCAATATTTGAATCCATTTGAATGTTCTTTCAGTTTCACCACAAAATATTTTCACAAAAGCAAAACAGCCTCAGGGCTCAGATGGTAAAAACTGTGACTGAAACTACTCACTCACTCTGACTCTGAGGTTATGTGATATGTCAAAATTGTCAAAAAAAGATCTTTGCCGTTTCATAAATATTCCAACATCCCTAACATCTGGAATCACGTGACTATCCTCGAACATTCATCTGCTCACTCGATAGATGGTATTTTGGAACGTAGTATCACTTGACAGCTAACAACTTAACATAACCTATTCTGCTTTATTTGTATGCATTGACATTCTAACGGGTACGACTACTCTGACACTCTGACTCTGAGAAAACAGCAGAGGTTATGTGATATGTCAAAATTGTCAAAAAAAGATCTTTGCCGTTTCATAAACATTCCAGCATCCCTAACATCTGGAATCACGTGACTATCCTCGAAAATTCATCTGCTCACTGGATAGATGGGATTTTGGAACGTAGTAAGAGTTGCCTGATCAATAATTCACGCAACCCCGCTAGGTGTGCTAGGTGGCTAGCGCTAACCCCGCTACACAGGGTCCTCATTTGAGTTTCACACCCCTGGACCAATCAGAGGAGCCCGTTCAAGAACACGCATCTCCAGCGACTACAGCAGGCAACTGTAAACATACCAGTCAACGCTTGCTAGTGACTTTTCCAGTTTCCACTCATATCTCAACTAGCATGCCAGCTACTGGGAACGTGTAAATGGATCATTATTCTGTGGGTTTCTATCTGATTTGTCATGCGCCACTGGCCCATCACTAAAACCACATAAAATTAATTCTTTACTGAAGTTTCGGCGACAACACTCAAGCTAGGGTTAATTCTCACTCGCACAAAAACAACAACTCAAAATATTAATTGGAAACATGCGATATACAAAATAAACTGGTGCGTCGTCTAGGCATTTTTAAACAGCATAAAAATTCATCAAAATAACATTATTAAAAATTATTGTACACGGTCCAAAATATTCATAGTTTCTGATTCTAAAGAAATTTGTCAGAAAAATTACAGATAGAATTCTACAGTTTGTTGTAATTATTATAACGTTCCTCCAACATTGTAGGTATGTAAGGAATTTATAATAATGAAAACTATTTTTGTTCAGTGTTTGTGGTTGTCAGTGTTCTTTTAATCCTATTGTCTATTTTGTTAATGATACAGGTTTGTATGGCATTGCACTGTCATTACGAAATTGGTTTTGTCGGCAGACCCAAATAACCCTAGAATTCCCCGAAGATTTCAACAAATCACGTTTCTGTTCTAATTTGTCAATTTCTTCACGAATTTTACAATATTGATCGATTTCTTGGACCGTGTAAATTAGTTTTAAAGGGAATCTTGCACGTAGTTTCTATACCTTACAATAAGGGTAATACTTATAAAACGTATCTGCCGATGTAAAGCTACATCATGATTCTGTTTCTAGCACATCAGTGTGGTTGGGTATATGTTTCAAGGAGGAATCGTATCAACATTCTCCCAACCAAAAAGTGGGCCGTAGGTATTCATATGGTTTGCTCTTAGATCCCTAATGAGATGTGATTTTGTCTCGTCTTGGAGTCGTGTGTGACTCATTATGCTCATAAGACACACAGCGCCAGCATCGTGATCCTAAGATGCCGCTATATTACTTACTGACTTTCCCACTTCGAACAGAACTCACATGTTTTTCAAAACTACATACACAGTATTTAAGAAATTGATAGTTAAGACCGTAGTGAATGACATCTCAGAGCATTTTTTTTCAAAAAAAAAAAATTTTGTGTGCAAAAAACTCACAATGCAAAATCAAATGTCTGTAATTCAACAACTAAACACGATATCATAACAGGGTCACCGAAGTGACGTAGCGCAAGGTTTCTTCTTCAATTTGCTTTTTGAATAATTACTGTAAGTTTAAAGGTAACGTCAGCAGCTCCTAAATGCGAAATTCATTTTTATGGCAACCTTTGTACCTTACCTTTGGACCTTTTGATCTTACCTAGGGACTTTTCGACTTATCTCCCCTCATTTTAGATACACATACTGGAGAAAGGGAACAGGGGGCCACTCCTCCTCGCTAACACGGGAACACGTATTTTCTTGGATTCTCAATTTCGCGCGCTATACCCTAGACCCTTGAGGGGCCTGGGTATACACAGTTATACATATGTATTTGCGATGTAAAACACGGATTCCCATTTCGAACAGGGCTCATTTGTTTTTCAAACTACATACACAGTATTTCAGAAGGTGATAGTTAAGACCTTAATGAATGACAACTATTTGCGATTTTCACAAAAAAGTTTTTTAGTGCGCAAAAAAACTCGAAATGCAAAATGATACATTCTTCATATGTCTGTCATTCAACAGCCGAACACGATATCAAAAAAGGCCAAATAGGTGACAAAGCGCAAGCTTTCTTTTTCAATTTGCTTTTTGAATCATTACTGCAAGTTTAAACGTAACGTCAGGAGCTTGGAAATGCGTAATTCATTTTTATGGTGACCTTTGGAATTGGACCTTTTGACGTTACCTATGGACTTTTGGACTTATCTCCCCTCAGTTTAGATACACACACTGGAGAAAGGGACAGGCGGCCACGCCTCCTCGCTAACACGGAAATACGTATTTCATTGGATTCTCAATTTCGCGCACTATACCCTAGACCCGTAAGGTCCGCTCGAACAGAGGGCGTTCTAGAACGCGGCGTGCCGGCATTCTCTACCAATACAAAATGGAACGCTGTAACGCGGCATTCTACAACGCGACGCTACAGCGTTCTAGAATGCCCTCTGTTTGACCGGGCCTTTAAAGAGATACTTTACAAGAAACAAAAGCTGTTCCGTTGCAGCTGTCAATCAGTCAATTATTTCAAACTAGTTTTTTGTCAAACATTTGAACATACTTTAATAAAGGCTACAGAGATTGCAAAAACATCAGCAAAGAGCTTATCATTCAACGTATGTGGTTTTAATGAAGGGCCAGAAAAACGAGGTAAATGAAAATCACGTCAAAATTAAATTACTTTTATTATTGTCAACCCCATTCGAATAACTATCTCACAAGTCTAGCAGTCTGCTGATTTTGACAAAATATTATTCAAATATACTTAATAATAATAATGCTGGAGTCAGGATTGTTTACACTGTTGCCAAATATCGAGATATCACTATATAAAAGCTTTGTTCAAAAAGCCCATAGACAGATTTTAGTAAATCGATTACCTCATTAAACAAATTAAGTAGGTACCTAAAATAGTGTACATGAATTTTGAAGTTAAAATCATACTGTATAAAACATCTCCTATTCACAATATTTGAAAAAACCAGACCAAACAATTTAATATGTTATTTTTGATGCTATGAATTAACTTGCAAAACATTTTTATTTTCCAAAACCCAAATTTTTGTCCATACTTGAATCTCTGTTAGATCAAATGTGTCCATTACCAGCTAAAAGAAGTTCTTGTTTCAGTTCAACAACTGAAAAAGAAGTGGAAAAACCTGAGAGACAGCTATTTTCGCGAAATACGACGAATGCATAATGTTCGTAAAGGGTACGCTACCCCCAAAAGAAACAGCTACTTATACTTCGAACGACTGGGTTTTTTGAAAATAGTCAGCGAGCATACCAATCCTTCTGCATCTGTCGAAGAAGCGCATTCTTCGGAGCATCACGAGGAAGACCCTCTAGGCTTTGCGTATAATCCACAATACAAGGCCAAGAAAAAGAAAGTCAAAGTTGAGGAGCCAACTGCCGTGGAGATGATCAGTGTAGTAGACACGAGCAGTACCGAGCCACAGGAGGATAACGAATCAGACAAATTGTTCCTTTTATCTTTGCTGGACGGCTTCAGGAGAATACCAGATGCTTGCAAGTCTGCTGCGAAGATAGATATGATAAAATTGATTGAGAAATATCAGAATGCTGTTTTCTACTCTCACGAAACAGACGATGATTTTACCGGTGTTGGTAGTACGTCAGATCCAGATTATTACACTCGTCCTCCATCGGCATTTTCAGATCATTCCAGTGATAGCATTCGGTCACAAGACTTTAAATTGTAATTTGTATTTTGTAAATATTGAACCCTTAATGTACGTTTCATCAAATAGACAATTATTTTCAAGTTTCCAGGATTTTTTATTCTGCTCTTTACGATTAAACACATATCTTCTTATTCAGATACCTTAAGTCGCTACAGAGTTGGGCTTGGTATTTCTTACAGTTTAAAAACCAACTTTGAAAAATTAACATGATCACTGTTGTTCAATGACAGTTTCATAGTTTCCTTATTGGATACTTCAGTTGGACTACATAAGGACTAAATTCGCAATATTTTACGCTATTGACAGAACGATTTCCCTAAATTTCATTCGACACATCGCAAGCCTCTTTTCATCCAAAGATTTTGGTAACAGTGATACAGAGGTCGATGTAGCAATGAAATAATATTAGTTATACGCTGCTTCAAAAAAAAAACAGCAAACTGATTGAGAAATACTTTAATCTAGAGCAAATGAAATACATTGGGTTTCTCACCTAATCAACAGACAATATGGATTCCTTTATCAAAGAACAACTGGAGATCTATCTCCTGGCTTACGTTACACATGTGTCGAGCAAACTGATCCATTCGTTTGGCGACTCATGCATTGCTCTCGATATCTAAATGGCATTCGATTAGTTGTGGAATGTAGCTCTCCTGAACAAGCCTCCGTCCTACGGGCTCTCTCCAACACTCATTTTGTGATTGGTTGACAGATATCCTCTGTAGTCGCAAAATCCTCGTCGTGATAGACTACTTCTTCTCTTGCTTCCATAACATCAATGCTGGGGTCACACAGGGATCGGTATTCGCACCCACATTGATTCTGCTGTACATCAGTTATCTACTCTCTAGCACTACAAACATAATTCACAGTTTTGCGGAGCTGGAACGCAAAATGCTGTCATCGGCTGCTTCGCTGTCAAAGTATCTGGAGACCACTGCTTGGGGAATCAAGAATATGGTAAAATTCAATGCCTCCAAGATTCGGTACTGTACTCGGTTGTAAAGACCAATAAGTCTCTGTCAAGATTTAGCATGAATACGTTTCGTGAATTGCAATAGATGTTAGAAAACTACTACTTAGAGCCAGAAAGTACTTGGTGAAAACACCATCCAGCTATCTCACGTTGTATAAAGCCCAGATAAGTCCTGGTCTGGAGTTTTGAGTCCAGAGAAGAGCAGCTCAATCAATCGGCCACCCGGCCTCAATGCGCCAACTCCAGCCACTTTCTCGCCGCGGTTGGTGACCTTCACTTTTCTACCAGTTTTCAAACGGAATCTGCTCCTTTGAGCCATTCTCTATCACTTCACTTCTCACCAAGCCTATTTTTTTACTTCTGTGTCACCGGAATCGACTTTTTTTGTCATTAGCCTCGTGTTCTGTGTAGGCTTTGTTGCTGTTTCCCGGTGCCACTCTAGGAACAGCACTGTTAATTACATAGAAGCCAACAGTGAAGACTCAGGTGAGAATTCTCGCTGAGCTTTTTTTCATGGATGTTTTCATTTTTTTGATTGAAAAAACCAGAAATAAATGTCCGCCTCCAACGAGAATCAAACGCGGGACCTTCCACTCACGAGCCCTCGACTCTAACCACTGAGCCGACAAGTGGCCTAGAGCCGACCCACCGCCTCAACGAGCCTATTATTCTCACTCTCACTGTCATGATCATAATTATTTCCTTTGGCCAAATACAAAGCGGACACAATTATTTTGGATGATTTGAATTCTGTTTTTCATCAACTGAACCAGACACGGGTAATGAACAACATCACAGTAGCTGAACACAGACAACACCAAGGATTCGCAAAGTTTTTTCTCACTTTAAAGTTTAATAAACAACGATTAGAATAGAGAGCTCTTTTGCGGATATATATCTTCTTCAAATATCAGTTGTGGGTCCTGAGCTGGTTGTGGGGCTGGCAGGTAGAAGGAAAACAGAGGTGTGGTTGCAAAATCAACAACTTTTCAGCAGTGGAGTAACTTCAAATCCGGGGCCCCCTGCAAGATAATATTTTATGTATATATACAGGGTGAGTCCTAAGTTGATACTTTTTTAAACTGTGTATAGAAGTCGTTAAAGTAACGGCTTTTTCAAATAACTTTTATCCGAAAACTGCAAAATAAGCGAGATACAGGACTAAAAAAAGTAAGTCTAAACCCTGGTCTGGACTTGTGTATTAAGACGTACCTAGTCTCTGTATGTTCAGTTTTTTGCTCGAATTTTTCTCATATCATCAGACATTGTACCTGTCAATTAATGCACTAGCCACTTTCAGTTTATCGTATAGATAGTTTTAAATTGGTAAATCCTAAAATTTGCGTTTATAATGATTTGTCGCTTTTAGGAATCACCAATTTAAAATTAACAAATTTAAACAGAAATTGATTACTATCTGATAGGTGCAATGCCTAATAGATAAAGCAAAAATCCGAACAAAAAACTAAACATAAACAGACTACGGTAGGTACGTCTTGATACGCCTTGATTTACATTTTTTATTTTAGATCTCGGTTATTTTTCAGTTTACTGAAAAAAAATTATATGAAAAACTAGTTTATTTCAAGGACTTTTATACACAGTTAAAAAAAGTATCATCTCTCTCACTCTCTATATTAAAGACAAAATCTTGGGGTTGTGGCCAAAATTTTGGAAAGAAACACGGTTCACTGCATAAAGGAAACTGCCAAGCTTTCGACAATGTTTATTGCCATCTTCGGGACTTTAACGTTAAGGTTTGCTCGCAAAAACAGAAATGTGATTTTCAAATGCAATTCGCAAACAAAAAAGACGCCAAACAATTTTTGGCTAATTTAACTCGGTGTCTTTCACCACAAAGGTCACAGAAACAACCAACACATAGGTGTAAAATACAAACTAAACAATGACCTTTACATGTTTCAATCACCCGAAAAATTACAAAATTCGTGGTTTGAAAACACACATTTTTCGATTTACATTTTTTTAGAAGGTCGTTGTTTAGTTTGTATTTTACACCTATGTGTTGGTTGTTTTGTGACCTGTGTTGTGTAAGACATTTCGTTAAATTAGGCAGAAAAAAAATTGACATATGCTGTCTTACCATATTTTTCTATTTACTGCAGATACTGCGCCGATCTTTAGGGTTCAGTTTAAAATTCAATACTGTCCCACTTTTTCAATGATAGGTATGTATCATGGGGTGCATATACTGTATTCACAGCCAAGCCAGACCAAATGAAAACAAGCCCGCGTGCGTGATCGGCTCGTGTCGGTGGGGTTCCTAATAGTCCAGTACATTATGTGTTATCATCTGGCAAGTCAAAACCTCCAAGGCTGACTGGAAAGTAGATCCAAATATGCAATGTCAAGTGTTCATTGCCTAATGATCATTTCAAACTGGCAACTGGCTACTTTTGAGTTGCAGTGGGCTCATAGGGCAACTCTTTTAAATAGTCATATAAAATTTCATAATTGCACTGGATTATAGCTGGCGCGTTCGGAGACGTTAGCGGACAGCAACCAGGCGAATGTTGCATGCGACTATTTATTTGGAGTCTATCTTGGGATTGAATATACTGTAGGTATTTTTTGTAAAATATACTAACAACAAAGAAAGCGACCTTTTAATTTAGTATCTACTTTCTTGTTTCACAAAGGATGGCGCTTGGGGACCCTGGGCCTCCAAGACCACGGGGCCCCAAAAACGACGGGCCCCCCCGCAGCTGCGGGCCCTGCGGGCCCTTAGTTACGCCACGATTTTTCAGATGGATAGGAATGACTGAACATCTCCTTCAAGCTAGAGAATTTATTTTAGGACCTCTGGCCAAAGTGGGGCGGTTCTGTCTCTCACTGGAGAGAAGCAGCCGGCTAAGGTTGCTTGTGGGCCTGCTATCTGGCCATAACACCTCCAGATTTCACTTGCATGTGATGAGATGTTGGTGGCAAGCGACTCCACGCGACGTTTGCACGCTGTGCGAGGGAGAGGGGGGTGTCCTTGGCCCACATTCTAGGCCTTTACGGAAACAGTGATCTGGATCCGGATCGATCAGTATTATGTCAATCAGCTGTTTGGTGGGATTTATGACTTCATGGATGAAACGGACATCGAACAACGAAAAAGTTGGTTTATGAAAACAGCTACTGATCTACAGGGTGAGTCAAGCTCAACGCCTCAGACTGTTGTGGCCAAACGATACCACATATCGAAAAAACAACTTTGCGAGTCTATATAGGTCGAGTTGGACTACATTTTAAAAATAATGACTTTTATAGAGGGTGTCTAATAATAGCGCGACATATCAAAGTTATGTTTTCTCAAATGGAACACCCTGTATATTATTACATATTTAGATTCCTGGGTGAATTTTAGTGTGACTTTATGTATCACACATGGGACTTTAAGCGAACCGTTTAGGTGCAAATCACAATTTTTGGTAAAAGTAGATATCAGAAAAAAATCGAATATCGCAGAGATTATAAAACATAGACATGATTAAGGAAACTTCAATCAGTGGTAACTTGATTTTTTCAAATGGAAATGTTTAATTTCTTTTATACGATCAAAAGTGCAATTTGATAGGCTTTCTAATAATATCAGGTTGTGAATATCAACCTCGAAATTAAAGTTTTCATTTAATTTCGAGGTTTCTATCCAATCGGTGTTTTTCAATTACCCTACCTATAAACAAACTAGCAGGCCATGAAATATAAACAAACACATGTTCAGATGGAAGAAAACAACTAACTTAGCAAACAAAAATCCAGAAGAATTAGAGTAAAAGGAGAAGAATGTAAAAATTCCCTACAACAAATCAACTCTAACCAGAAACAACGCCGCCGGTGGTAACACGTATAAGGTAAAAGAGAAGCTGGATGAAAGTGGATAATTTCCACAGCCCACTAGCTACTGCAATGTACTAGAGACTAAAAATTTCCAAAATCACTAAAAACATTGAAATGAAAGCAAAACTTTCAGCGATTTCAAAAGTAACAATACCTCTGGCTCTCTGACTGTAGTTTTTTAAATTTTTTAGTATCTATTAACAAGATCGCAAAAAAGGAATACTGACAATCATATTTTAATTTTCTTCCAGATAAATTATGTTTGATAATTTAAGCAGATTTTTAATTCATTCTTCATTTTCGGCGATCTTGCTTCTGACATCTACTTATCTATACCTAAAATTGTGATTTACACCTAAACGGTTTGATTTAAGTCCTATGTGTGATACATAAAGTTACACTAAAATTCACCCGGGAATCTAAATATCCAATAATATACAGGATGTCCCGTTAAAAAAATATAACTTTGATATGTCACGCTTTTATTAGACACTGTGTATAAAAGTCATTATTTTTAGAATGTAGTCCAACCCGACTCGGTTTTTCGAAAAGAGGTATAGTTTAGCCACAACAATTCGAGGCGTTGAGCTTGACTCACCCTGTATATAACCCGATCGCGATCACTTACCGCTTACCATACAAGAGTGAACTGACCCTATATCTGATTGATCCTAGATCACTTTCCGAACGTCAGGATCAGTGATCCTTGTGATCGGGTTAACCCGATCAAAGTTTCCGTAGAGGCCTTCCATGTCGCTGTGACGCAATTGTGTATCACAGGCAGACTATACTAGATTGAAAGGTTCTTGAACATAAAGACATAAGATGGGCAGGCCCCAAGGCCATCCTCACCTTTGAGATGAAGGCTGGACTTGGGAACTAGAGTCAGTAGAGGTCTAGGAGCCCGCTTGTAGGCCTATGGTCTAGCACTAGACACCCCAAACCTCTCCTCTTTCTTCAATTCATTCGTTCAGCTATGTGGTTCTTGAATCGCTCATTAATTAATTTCTACTTCCAATTAGAACCATTTTTCTTTCATCCAGTGACTCCAAATGAGGTAGTAGATACCATTCAGGCTCTTAAAGCAAGTAAATCGGTTGGAATCGATCTTATACCAACCAAAATAATAAAACATATTGCTTGGGAAATATCCTGTCCATTAGCCGATATTATAAATACATCTATAGCTCAAGGAATATTTCCTGAAAAACTTAAATTGGGAAAATTGGTACCTATTTTTAAAAAAGGCGATCGACAGTTAGTAGAAAATTATAGACCTATTATGGTTCCAACAGTTATCTGCAAAATAGTAGAAAAAGTTGTCTATCATCGCATGCTCAGTTATATCCAAAAACACAAAATTATTACCAGTTCTCAAAAGGGTTTTTACCCCGGCAGATCAACGGAGAGTGCATCCTACGATCTGTTGAACTATATTTATCACCATTTAGACAACAAAAGATCCATTGGAGCGCTTTTCTTTGATCTGTCTAAGGCATTTGACACAATTGACGCCAATATAATAGAAAATAAGTTGTTTGCTTTAGGTTTTCGTGGGAATTTTCTGATGTGGTTAAAATCATATTTAAGAGATCGAAAATTTATTGTTAGTCTAGATAACTTTTTGTCTGATGAGTTCGATGCTCAATTAGGGGTACCACAGGGTTCAATACTTGGTCCTCTCATCTTTATGCTTTTTATTAACGACCTTCCAGACTATATATCCTCAGATAGTATAGTCCTCTATGCTGATGATACTACCATCACAGTCAATGCAGAAAATTCTACACAGCTAGGACAAAGGCTGAACTTGATAGCAGCTGAATTTACATCATGGTGCTGTCGAAACTCACTTATTGTTAATCCTAACAAAACTGTTTGTCTTCATTTTCGTAATTTAGTTAGGGGAATCCAAAGACCGGCGGAAAGTCTAAACGTGGTGATCGATTCAAGTAATATAGAACTCTCGTGTATTGCAAAGTTTCTTGGACTATACTTAGATGAGGACTTAACTTGGCGAACCCAAATTGAAGATGTATGTAAAAAAATAAACAAAAGCTATTATGCTATGCTACAGCTAAGAAACTGTTTCGACACTCCTCAGTTAATTGATATATATTTTGCCTTAGTTTACTCCCATATTTCCTTTCACATAGTTGCATGGGGTAATACCTCCTTGGCAAATAGAGTCTTTATCGCACAAAAGCGAGTTATAAGACTCATGTTTCGCTTAAAGTATAATGAAACATGTCGTCCGTATTTCACAAAATATAACATATTAACGTTACCATCAATATATATTTATAAATGTATAATTTTCGCTAAACAAAATATAGGTGTCTATTGGAAGAATTCGGATATACACAATTACCACACTAGAGGTTGTGCATCGTTACGATCAGTGAAACATAAAACCAGTTTTTATGAGAACAGTCCTTTTTATATGGGATACAAGTTATTCAACTCATTACCTACTGACATAAGGAATATTGGCAGTGATAAGTTATTTAAAGAACAGCTAAAAAGTTTCCTGCTTTCAAAATGTTTCTATTCAGTTACTGAATTTTTTACTGTATAGTTTGCATGCATGTATCTTCTACAGGGTGTAACTTTTAAGGATGTCCACACCTATACCACCATGTAGGTCTCGCTGAGCTGATCATTTTTCGATAAGCAACATGGGTCCAAAAACGAATAGTTACGGAGATAAGGCTACCGAAAGTTACCCTTGCTGACGCTTGAAGTTAGGCAATTCATTCAACGCCTCGTAATTGGCAGAGGAGAGAGAGGGTTACGGATCAGCTGCTAAGACAGATTCGGCTTGCAACATTTAATCGTAATGGCCAAAATGTCAAAAATAAACCAAACAAACAAAACAAAAAAAAACATTGCAAAAAAACAACAACAAAAAACAGCGAGATCAGTCAAAAATCAGTGGAGAGGCTCCACGTGGCCATCGCCTTCTTGCTTGCACAATCTGGCTCGATGAATCACCGATGTAGTGGGAGCATTGATTACCTGTGGCTGCTCCCTGACGTCTCCAGCTGCTGCAATGATGCGTGCAATCAGCTCTTCTGCTGTGTGCGGTGCACCCCCACAGGAAAAAATCCAGGTGATTGAGATCCGGAGACCGCGCCGGCCACGCTACTGGCCGCAAGGCATCGAATTAATTGCCTAACTTCAGGCGTCAGAAAGGACTACTTCCGGTAGCGCTATCTCCGAAACGGTTCGTTTCCGGACCCATGTTGCTTATTGAAAAATGATCAGCTCAGCAAGATCTACACGGTAATATAGGTGTGGACATCCTTAAAAGTTACACCCTGTATATGTATTGTGTAGTATTATGTGTATGTATATATGTATATTTATGTGTGACTTTATAGACAGCCTTTACTTTATAATTCATTTCCAATTTATATTTATACATCTTTATATTATTTAAGATTTTTATGTGACATATCCAATACCTTCAATGGTCTCAATGGATGAATAAAGTTATTATTATTATTATTATTATTAAGAATGTACATTTTTCTTTATTTTTTATATTACTTTTACCTGTCACAACTTAAATACTTTTTGTATGTTTCAATAATGTAAGAATAACCTGTGGCTAAATTTCACCCTAATAAAAAGACGTTTATTAGTATTATTATTAATTATATTTATCTCTAAAGGTTTCTGGTATGGACAAGTTTCATAAAAATTGATTTCTATGAGGCCCAATGTATCCCAGTTGGCTGTTCCACACTGCATAATTCATATGGGCGTTTGATTAACCGAGGACACGCAACCTCTGTCCCGACATGACAGCACGAAATACCAAATTAACTCGCCCTATATTTCCCTTTGCTCCCTTTTTGCCCCCTCGCGTCTGTTGCTTCGTCATCGTCACGTCTGCCGACCCGACCGACACGTCCCTCCACCCCCCTCTGTGACATCCTATCGATCCTTCACCTCTTTTTGCTCTCCCTCCAGCGGCGTGTCACCTATACTGTAAACCTCCCCTCATCCCTTCGAGGGTTAGGGAGGGGGGGAAACCTGCGCGTCCTTACAAAAACAGCAGACGCGGTTTCATTGAAAAGCTATCAGGGGCGCGAGAAGGGAATTTGAGAAGTTATAGGGAAGCACGGGTGTGTCAAAAATGTATCACAAATCACAATGCTGTGCTGGATAAACAAGTTATAGCAGGGGTTCCCAATCTTTTTCAGCCCGCGACGCACTTTCAAGTTTAGTATTTTGTCACGGCGCCCTACCTTAGATAGCTATTTTAAATAGATACAGTCGAAAGAAACAGGTACCTATAATAATAGTGGACACAAAAATAAAAACGTCCTCAATACGAAATGAAGTTTTTTTTCTTATATTTATAATAATTCAGAATTGAAACAGAAAACAAAAAGAAAGACTCAAGAAAAACCAAAAATAACATACGACAGCCAAATCAATGTAACGGTTGAGCTTGGTGATCTCCGCATAGTTTTTCAAACGGGGGAATAAGATTAGACACTGCGACTCTCATCTCTTGCTCCACATTGATCCTTGAGCGATATTTGTTCTTGATTACAGCTACGGCTGAAAATCCAGCTTCACATAAATATGATGTTGCGAACGGAATGAAAATTCTTAAAGCTTTCGAAGTTAGGTTTGGATATTCATTTCGAATCGATAACCAAAACTCTACCAAATCGGATCTGGTGAATCTAGTTTTAAGACTGCTGTCGCAAGATAGTTCAATGAGATTATCTTCCTCTTGTAATGAGAATCCTGGCGGAGCTTGTGTATGACAGGGATCTTGGATCCACGTAAATTTTCCGACATCATCATCTGCAAGGTATTTTGAAAACCATTCAGTGAGATTCGATAAGTGTTCGGTGAGAAGGGCCACCAGTTCTTGTGAGACAACCAGTTCATTGGATTCCGCATATTTATACAATTGTGGAAAGCAATCCAGACCGCCGCCTTCATTCATCTTTTTTATCCAAACTTGTAGTTTCTTTCTAAACGCCGTAATCTTCTCCAGTAGTTTCAAAATGTGTGTGTTGTTGCCTTGCAAAGACAGATTCAAATTATTGAGTTTCTCAAATATATCGCACAGATATGCTAGTTTTAGCAAAAAATCTGGTTCAGCAAAATACTTGGCATTCTCATGACCTTCTTGCTGCAAAAAAGTGCAAATTTCTTAATGTAATTCAAACAAACGAAGTAAAACATTTCCACGTGGAAGCCATCGTGAATTGCAGTAATACAGTAGCGCCGTATGTTCAGCTCCCATATCGATGCATAGTTTTTTAAAAAGTCTGGCCTTTAGCGGCCTAGTTTTTATGTAGTTTACTGCAGCAATGACACATTCCAGTACACAGTTTTCAAGCGTGTAGGTTTATGTTTTGTTTATACTTTTCAAGTATCGACGACGGCGACACCTATGTTCTTAACCACTGGCGAGTATCAGAATAGTATTGTTGTTTTTTAGGCACCCGCAAATATTGGTGCTTTACTTTTAGAGGATCGCCTCACGGCGCCCCTCTTTGCTTTCTACGGCGCAGCAGGGCGCCGCGGCGCACAGTTTGGGAACCCCTGAGTTATAGAAAATGTGTCAGTTGACATCTATCATGATATGGTGCACAGACAGACTTGTTCAAACAATGGAACCCAATGAGATCGTATTTTTTAACGAAAGTGATCTAAGGGCAGGGATCCTCAGACTTGAACTACTGCCGATCTACCTCAATATTTTTAGATTACGATCGATCAACTCTGAGAGGCTACAAGTATGTGTGATGCGCGATTGCCGTCTAAAGCTAAGCGCGCACTGGGTCGGACGGAACGGTACGCACCTTCGGCACTTTTTTTAGGTGACTGCGCTCACTGGGTCGGACGGACGGACGGACGGGCGGAAGGTCGGACAATAAAGACAAGCAGTCTCGTAATAGGTTTTGTGCTGTTATGTATTGTGGAAACCAAAACGATATGTTGAGTGAGGAAGAAATAATTGTAAGTCTAATGTTGGTAGCAGAAGAAGAAGATGAAGAAGAAAGGTCAAGAACTCGAGGAAAACCCAGATTTTGGATTCATAGAATAAATCGCAAGAGATTAGAGCACCACCGTAATTAATTTGGGAACATCCATGCTCGCTTTGCAACCAGTAACCAGTATTGCTCAACTGAAATGGCGGAACGTCTGTACCGAAGCACGTGCCGAAGGGCTGATGAGTCATCGGTACGGCCGGTCGGGATGCCTAGAAATCTTTCTTTCGGGATTTTATCGGACGGCGGAAGTGACGACTCAGTGCGCGCACCCATAGGCAAATCAATGCTAAACATTTTTAAAAAATCCCGTGCGTACCGTCCGACCCAGTGCGTCCAAGGCTTAAGTGGGGTGTATCGTGCTATAGATATTGGTTTGCCGCACATTTAGATTTTTTCTAAATTCGCGTTCGCTTATTGTATCTTCAGAGTCATTTTGTTACACTTGAAACATTGTACAACTATTTAGATTAATAATAATTAATAAAAACTAATATCAGGTCTTTTAGTGTTTTTCTAAAATACATCCAGGTTTCAACTTTCAATAGAATCAAGTACATCGCTCCCATTTTGTACAGAATTGAGATGTCTAGCTGTCTAGGGTATAGCGCGCGAAATTGAGAATCCAAGAAAATTCTTATTCTCGTGTTAGGGAGGAGGCGTGGCCTCCTGTTCCCTTCCTCCAGTATGTGTCTCTGAAATCAGGGGAGGTAAGGTCAAAAGGTGCAAAGGTAAGGTCCAAAGGTCGCCATAAA
The DNA here is from genome assembly GCA_951848785.1 of Callosobruchus maculatus. NCBI lineage: Eukaryota > Metazoa > Arthropoda > Insecta > Coleoptera > Chrysomelidae > Callosobruchus > Callosobruchus maculatus. The sequence goes on along the minus strand of CATOUR010000041.1, from coordinate 22,872,100 downwards.
AATGAATTTCGCATTTAGAAGCTCCTGACGTTACCTTTTAACTTACAGTAATGATTCAACAACAAATAGAAGAAGGCTTGCGCTATGTCACATCGCCATCGGTGGCCTTGTTTTGATATCGTGTTTGGTTGTTACATCACAGACATTTTAGGAATGTATGATTTTGCAATACGAGTTTTTTTGCACACTAAAAAAATTTTTTGAAAAAATTGCTCTGAGATGTCATTCATTAAGGTCTTAACTATCACCTTCTGAAATACTATGTATTTAGTTTCAAAAACAAGTGAGTTGTGCGTTTATTTGCGAATCAGTGTTTTACATGGCAAATTCATATGTATAAATGTGTGTACCCAGGTCCCTCAGGGCCGGTTTCACAATGGTGGGTTAACTCAAGGTTGTGTGCTGACCGGAGCTTAACCCTAGATATCATGTTTCACAAATGGCGGTTTTCGATTTTACTTGAGGTTAACTCTGAGTTAACTTGACCACAAGAAATTCTTGAGTTAATCCCAGGTTTATGATGACGCATGCGCATTAGGTTATGTCACTTTGGTTTTGCTACTTGCTAGGCGTTTGAAGTTTATGTTTATGATGTAAATGCGTATACAGCAGTGATGAAGAAGCAATGAGCAGGGCCGTAGCTAGGCGTTGACCATGGAGGGGGTTCATGGTGACCTTAGGAGGGGGGTTCATGTATAAAAGAATATGTAATGTCTTAATTTGCTTAAAATCTGTATAGATTGAATCGCTGCTAATGTGTTATGAGCACCGAGAGTTTGGTTAGGAGTAGAATAAATCACTGAGCTTGGAGAAAGCATCCTTGATTATTGTTATTTTGTATTATTTTAGTAGTTATTCCATTCATGGGAATACTCATGGGGGGGTTTGAACCCCCTAACCCCCCCCCTTATATACGGCACTGGCAATTAGACCAAGAATATTTCGACCTAGAGTCAATTATTTTGAGGAATATGATGACCATGACTCCTTGGCCTTTTATATTTTTGTATTTTTCTTTCAGCACCTTTACGGATCTGCGGCTATTATTTGCACATTTGCAATTAAATTCTTCTCCTATCTTTTCGCAGGCGTTGTCTTTTTCGCGCCATATTGTTGCACCTTTTGTTTTGCATTCTATTACATGCCTGTACTTTCCTACTAACGAAATGGACAGATATTCTTCATCTTTGTTCAAGTTGTTCGCTCTTTTTGGTTTTTCCATGCTGACACACGGGTACATGCACGCCTATTATTTGAAAAAGGCCCCAGAAACAATTACAACGCCAAGCAGTCCAAACACCAACCCAACCTAAAAATCTTTTATCTGTACCAAATTGCCAAACACCAAATAACTGCGAATGAAATGAAAAAAACGTCAGTGGAAAAAACCAAAATGAGGTTGGAAATGGCATGGAACTGACAACTCAACGAACTCATTGGAAGTGTTCAACGGGACTTAGCGGACGTCAGCGCTTGTGGGCGCTTTGCGCTAACTAACCGACAAGCTGTCAAAAAAGCGCCAGTCAGCTTGGTAAGCGCTTTAAAAAAGTGCTGTTTGGTTAGCAAAGCAGCACATAACTGGAAAAAAGTTATTTGTAGTTCTGAGAGAAGCAGTTGCCTTATTTGTATAGTGTCAATTTAATATCAGGTTTTGTGATTTTATAACCTAGGTTTTTGATAGTACAGATAATAAATATTAAAATATGGAAATGGATATGACAGTTTTATCACGTCAAAAGGAAAGTCGTTCAACGGTCACTCCTAGCGCCTGCAAGCGCTTCCACGCTAGCGCTTTTGCGCTAGGTCCCGTTGAACACACCCATTCTTTCACAGTCTTGTCAGGAAAACACAAAACACCAGCACGAAACACCTAACGAAGGAAATAAGAAGAAGAATTTTAAATACTGCGGACACAGTACCACCAACCGCTAAGAATAAAATACAACTCGCGGTCAGTTAACCCTACGTCATTTTATGATAGTGAAACAAGAGGCGTTCCATTGTTCGAGTTAACTCGCAGGTCGAGGTTAGTAAACCGCCAGAGTGATCACTGATTGTGAAACTAGGCCTTAAAGGGACGAATCGCTTTTTTTAATTTCCTTTATATTTTATGTATTACATAGATATCAAATGATCTTATATTTTTATAATAAAAATTGTAATAACGTTTATAAAGCATTGAGGATCGGTTTTACCAATCCCTGATAAATTTCCGATGGCTTACTTGTCAGATAATGCCATATAAATAATCCAGGTTTATAGGTTATAAGATAACCTGGCAGGTGACAGACAGGGTATCCGAAATTTATCAGGAACCTGTAAAACCGGCACTTCATTTTTATTATATATATCTAATGTATTTAAACCTTTTGCTCCAAAGATCCAATGTGCTTCTTATTGCGCATATTAACGACACAGCTGGCTGGAGCGCAAATTATGAAAAATAATTGATAATTAATTATAATTGTCTATAGGTACAGGTAGTACATTACCGGTTCAAAAGTAGCTTGGTAATCGCTTTAGAACCTTAAGAAGAGTAGGTAAAAGAAGTTATGTCCTTGAAGATGAATGTGTTTGCTACTTGGTAAGTTGGGATATTATGCTACCCTGTATGCACGACCTAATGGCAGCACAGGGCAGGTAAGGGTCTACGACTTGAGAGGCAGTATCTGCGCAGGACCTAATGGCGATCAATACTGCTAGACGACTCGTGGGGGAGGGGGAACTATAAAGCATTTCTACAATTTATGCCGTTGTGGATTCATGGCCGATTTACCTAAATTGGTTTGTCAGATCAATCAATGATTTGGTACATTTGAGGTACACTTTAGCAAAGATGTGAAGCGCTGATGATTCTGTATTATAAATGTTACACAGTCTATACTGACATGCCTAGTGGCTTTGGACCAAAGAGAGGAAATCAAGAAAAAAACAATATATCTTGCAAATAGTGTGTGGTGAAGGAAAATAAATCACCATTCCTACACCTGAAGGGCATAATCATTCAAACGGAAATATAGCCTAGGCTAAACTTCGCCAATTTATATCATTTAAAGATATGTGTACCTTGTGACACCCGTATCACCAATGTCGGCTCTTTACATAATGTAAAAAATGGTTTAAAACATGAAGGGTATAGATCAATTCCACGACCATAACCTCAATCGTCTTGAGAAACTGAAGGATTATTACTTGAATAAAAAACTATTTGTTATATTTTCCTATATATTTATTGTATATATTTTTCTTCGATGTATTAGGGCTTGATCCGTATAGTATATAATTCAGTGTATCGAAGGGCGATGAGTGAAACATTATTGATACTATTGAGTTTATGCCTATAAACATACAGATGCTTCAGGTTTTGCTCAGTTCTTTAAAGTAGTTATTCACTTCTATCTGGCATCCTGAAATAAATGATATTTTTAACAAAAATGAAAAATAGGAGAAAGCTAACTGATGAGTGATGAAAATGCATTAAACATAGTGCAAGTAAGAACTTTCATTCTTATATTTTTATTTAATAATGAATACAAAATAACTGACACAGCTCGATTTATTTTCTTGATCTGATAAAGATTGGGTGACAAGGATGCAGTATGACTATAACAACTGCCGCCCTATTGAATGAGATAACTGTAATTTGCGAATAAACGTTTTTTTCTTTACTGTTTTCAATATGCATTAAAGTTTTCATCATGCATTATCTCATGAACTATGTCATTTTAATTGACATAGCTGCTTACCAGCCAAAAAAGGTTCCTTGAAAAACACAACTCAACAACAATTATGGTGAAAGTGTCCTAAAAATTGTAAAAAACAAACAATAAAAGTCATAGTACTGTGGTAATCCGGAACGCGCTCCTGGCTGTCATACGTTAGAACGCACCTTTAGCTGTCAGGCTGCCAAAGTTTAACATTGACGGCAGTGACACATGGTAGAAGGAAAAGATTAAAATTTGTTGTTATAATATAAGTGTATGAGTGTAGTCATTTAATGAAGTTCAGTTAAGTAATTTATTTGATTATCCTATATTGTTCAGATATTTTGTTATTTGTCAGGAAATGAGTGACTTCAAAGAGCAACCGATTCCGTAACAGTTCCGTGTCCACAGCTAAAGATACTGTTTTGTGATGCTTTTGGGTTTTGTTACCTGAATAAAGTAGTGGGTTGTGGTAATCGTTGCCATGGTTTTGTGAATAGTTTGTTTAATTATTACGAGCGGGGATTGTTTTTGAAAAAAGCTGGAGACCAAAATTTCAACAAAAGGGTTTTTGAGTCTTTTTCACGAATAGTTGCAGGTATGTTGTCTTTTGAGTTTGTATTATTAACTAATGTGGTCTGGCTACGACATTTTTAAAGTGGGTCACAATGTATATACTATATATCCGGGCTTTTAAAACTACTTTATATGGTGTTGGGTCTCTGATTTACGTCTACACTAGGTATTAGGTCCTGAGTTATTGCAGGCTAATGGGGAACAGAGATAACTCTGTCTTATTTAGGTGTATCTATTTCAACCTTTACTGATTCTCTTTATGTAAATACGATATTTATTTTATGGTTGTGGAGACCACGGTGACTGTCCCCGAACTGACTACTTAATCACTTACCCAGAGTGGAAGTGGGAATGATTCACGCGTTCACACGTACCATACGTTTCCTCTAACCAGCCCTTTTATATGTTGTTTATTGTTTATATTTATTTATTGATCTATTTATGCACTTAAATACCATGCTTGCTATGCTGTTATGCTTGCTATGCTGCTATGCTATGTCTATATTTTATATACCCTATCCCATTTACCCACTTTATTTACTCCTTTATATGTTTGATTATACTTATTTATTCATATATGCTGATATTTTACATTTTTCCATATCCTACCCATATTTCCCTCCTTGACGTTGAACAGAGACCTAGCCTACCATGTATTATTATTATTATTATTTATCGTTCAGACTGTAAATGTTTATAACCATTTCTTTATTAAACAATATCAATAACAAGAGCCAGTTTACCACTATTATTAAGACATTTTGACATTTTGAATCGTTTAACATCAATATAAATACTTCACCAGTAAAATATATGAAATACAAAGCACTCATGATTTAATAAATACAAGAATCGAGTAATAAAATCATACAATAAACACTCAGCACTCATGATTAATAAATACAAAACAAATATTAAGAAACAAATAATAAATAAACCATATCATAACATTTCTGTGTTTGATTTCATTCGCTCTGCAGTTTTGACAGTGACAAGTTGCTCACTACAGTACATCCAAGAGATATCTCGAGGAGGTCTTGAAGATGTCTGAATTTCTATAGGTGCTTAGACGTCCGACAGACGTGAATGGATATCTCTAAGACATCTTTTAGACGTAACTGAATACCTGTATGACATCTCAAAGATGTTCTGGAAAGTCTAAAAGAGACATCCTAACGATGTCTCAAAGATATCTCGACGGCATTTTAAAGATGTCTTGATGATATCTTTTTTTTACACAAACGACCTTCAGAAGATGTTTAATAGACGTGTATCAGACATACATAAGTGGATGTCTTTGAAACATCCTGAATAACTGGATCAGACATCTATTAGACGTCTCAAGGATGTCATTGTTAGATGCGGCAGAGAAATCTGTCTGATGGCGACTGGAGTAACCGGTAGGCTGTGGAAGATAGGTTGCGATAAACGACACTAGAGTCGTATCCATATCCAGTGGCGGCTGGTGAGGTAGTGCCACAGAGCCATGGCACTACCTTAATTTTCAACAAAAACATATTTATCTATCTCCTAAATTTTTCTTATTATATGTTAGTCCTCAGCGACTTTGTCTTTTTTATATGAAATGGCAATAGCGGCTCAGTGCATAAATGCTTGCACCAGGCAACACGTGGCATCGTCGCAACTCACATAATGAGAGCTGACGACGTGACGAAACGGCGAGATGGCAACAGCCTACCGTGTCGTTTCTTCTAAGGCACAAACGCAGTGAGAGAAGTCTTATGACAAACGCTTACGAGTGACAGAGAGAACGCTATGCTGGACGTTTGGATAGATTTTAAATACGAAAACCCAAAGTAAGTAGATCGTGCCAGGCACATTACCAATATTCCATATTTCCATTCATGGTTCACTATTTTTGTTTTGTTTCAGCCAATGACGATCGTCGTTGGGTTCAGCAGTTTTGATTTGTTTATTTATGCTTGATGCTGATGTCGGCTTTTCTCGTTAAAGGTTTGAAATTTAGATCTTATGAGTTAGAGTGAGTTGTGCACTGTTTTTGAATCGGTATCTCTTTTGTGTTTAATTAAAATATATCATTCAAGCGAAAATGAATAAAATTGGCGCATTAATAAACTCATTTAGTATTCTTCCGCTTAAAGAAAAATTGAAAAACTCATTGGTAGTGGACAGAAATCGCGTTGTCGTAAATTTAATAAAACGATTTATGATGAAAACAATTGGATAAGTGACTGCGAAGAAGTTAACAAACTGTTTTGTTTTGTGTGTGTTTTTGGAGGCGATGACACTTGGGCGAAAAAAAAAGCACGGATAATCTTATTCATACATGGGAAAAAATGAAAACCCCTTAAAAATTCAAAGTGCATATGAATAATGTGTTCAGTTTATCGATGTTTGATAAGTCAAACATAAAGACTCAGTTAAATTCGGCTTATCGGCTAGTTATAAGTTTTTTTTTCAATTTTATATCGGTTTGAAATGTTGGCTGTCATTGTGGCACTACCTCTCTAAGTTGGCACGAGCCGCCACTCTCCAAATCGCAAGTTGTTGATGATGATGATGAAGAAAATATTTGGGGTAACCTCAGAGAAACAACTGAACATAGAGGTAGTAAACAACTAATTCCAATAGGCCAACATCTTTTCTTACGTTGTCATATCGACCACCAGATACGGCAATCATAATTGTTTACTTTCGCCTTAATTGTATAGTCTCCAGAAATATTCCATTCTTCGTTAAAAAAGACGGTATTTTGATGGTTCAGAACTGATTACTGCAAAATCAATAGATATGTTGACCTCTACTGCGTTACTGCATGTTTCTTCATCATTAACGCAAATTCTGTCTTACATAAATTTTGGGGAGTTGGCAACGCCTATATCATTTTCCTGCGATTTGTTTACGGTAACCTCCGACTGTCAAACGTTTGTTTTGTTTGCGCGTCTTTTATGCTTGGTCAGTAAAATCGAATTCGCTATTTGTTGGTAACTGTAGTGAAACTTTACGGACTTGCTGTGCTATATTCGAGTGTAGTTTAACAGTTTTTCCAGATGGGACAGTGCAGAGCAGTGTTTGTAACATGGGTTGCATTGGAAGAATTTTCAGGTTAGTTGGCAATGTTTGGGTCTGAAGTGTCAAAAGATGATGGCTTTGAGCACTTCATGCTGAAGTGGTTTGTTTACTACCTCTATGTTCAGTTGTTACTCTGAGGGGGTAACTCAGAGTAACAACTGAACATAGAGGTAGTAAACAACTAATTCTAATAGGCCAACAACTTTTCTTACGTTGTCATATTGACCACCAGATACGGCAATCATAATCGTTTACTATCGTCTTAGTTGTATAGTATCCAGAAATATTCCATTTTACGTTAAGAAAGACGGTATTTTGATGCTTCAGGAGTGATTACAGCAAAATCAATAGATATGTTGGCCTCTACTGCGTTACTGCATGTTTCTTCATCATAAACGCAAATTCTGTCTTACATAAATTTTGAGGAGCTGGCAACGCCTATGTAATTTTCCTGCGATTTGCTTACGGTAACCTCCGACTGTCAAACGTTTGTTTTGTTTGTGCGTCTTTTATGCTTGGTCAGTAAAATCGAATTCGCTATTTGTTGGTAACTGTAGTGAAACTTTACGGACTTGCTGTGCTATATTCGAGTGTAGTTTAACAGTTTTTCCAGATGGGACAGTGCAGAGCAGTGTTTGTAACATGGGTTGCATTGGAAGAATTTTCAGGTTAGTTGGCAATGTTTGGAGGCTGAAGTGTCAAAAGATGATGGCTTTGAGCACGTCATGCTGAAGTGGTTTGTTTACTACCTCTATGTTCAGTTGTTACTCTGAGGGGGTAACAATAAGAGTTTTGTAGGTAGGACATGGCAACGTGGCACACCAAAACGGCGGCAACGCCGCCGTCTGTGTAGTGCCGGTTGGCGTTGGGTTGGTCTTTATTTCGTCGGTTTTCTCGTGTTTTCGCCGCCAGCTGCGTTTTTTGCCGCCAATAACGGACCGCGAGGACTGCCGACGACGACGACAGGACGAGAGGCACGACGGCGGTAGATTTTTCCATCCTCTTCAGGCCACATATTCCTTTCTCTTTTCAGACAGCCACGACATCGGCTGCCGCCAGATATTTATCGCGAGAAATGAGAGAAAACACGGCTGAGTACATGTTCAGAAAATACCGAATGGAGTTCAAGGCCTCTGTGACGGCATCGCGCAGTGACGTTGTATTTTAGCGTTCATTATATTCTGCTTGAATGTCGTAGTCTACACGATTAATTGCACATTACAGTGCAAGGTTACAAGAGATACCGAAAGGTGCATTGATAGAAGACTTTTCTGTTTGAATACGGAATTCACCATGTGCAGGACTGACTTCCATATAAGTGACGTTACTATATCCTTGAAAATATTTCTAAGAAAAACGAGGAAACTGAAAGCTCCCTAAGATCCGACCATCGTTGGAGTATTGCTCCCATGTGTGGGGATGCGCTCCGGAGCACTCATTAAAGCGTCTGGACACTTATCATGAAGAAAGCAATTAGACTAATCCATACGCCTAACCTCACAGCCTAGAACATCGAAGAAGGGTGGCTGACCTGTCCTTGTTTCATAGATTCTATCACGGAAGATGTTCGAGTGAGCTCTCCCAGATAATAACACCGAAGGCCGTCCGAAAGAGGAACGCTAGAGAGGCTCTGCGAGCTCATCCTTACCAGGTCAAGGTTCCTACTCCTCCAGCATTCCTTCTTTTGGAGTACTTCGACGCTGTGGGATGCGCTGCCAGGGAATTTGTTACCCGATGGCTACAACCTGCAGCATTTCAAATCAAACGTGCACCAACACTTATCCTCTCGCAGCGCTTCTACAGTGCCATAGGCTTTCATTTCAGCATTTGCGGGAGGCTGACTATAAAAAAACCTCGACAACAAAGAGGGAAACAAATCAGAATTCCAGGCAAAAAAGAAAAATACAGTGACCGCGACCCACAAGGAATGATGTGCAAAGTGTCATTGATGAGTGATGGCAGTGACGGGACAGATCGACGGATCTCGAACCTTAACCTGGATCATGGTCACCGAAACACGGATCAATAAAACGGGAACACAAAACAATATACGTATTGTTTGACAAGGTAAAGAATGCGAGGCAAAATAATGCGGAGAGAAATAGGGCTGTTGTCAGATGTTCTCTTGAAATATAGTTTACGATCTGCTATAATATTCCTATAATATTATTGAACGATGATAAAAATACTCTACAACACGTACTTTTATGACATGTACATAATATGAACTGCAATATTTTCAATTCAAATATATAGTTATTAAAGAACAACTGTATAAATATTTCGGAACAAGAAAAGGGTTGAAAAGTATTTGAGATAATCTGCTACTTCCGGCAACGCCGTAGGCTGTCGTCCGCTGAATCGCTTGCCGCATTGTGCCCCCCCCCTTTCCGTCTCTCGCATTCTCTGCTCGGTCGAACATTGTACGACCTTAGATCTGGTTGAACGCGAACACTGCATACATATCCATCTTTCGATTGGCAGTTCCTAGAGAGGTCTCATTTTCTGCGCTTTCCGTGACCCAAAAAAATTGCGGAAAAATATCAGAAAGTTCTTATGCCGTACACTATCAAATTCAATCATAAAGGAGTTACTAAAATAGTTCTCTGGTATCGAGTAACTAGTAAGAGAAATTCAAATTGTCATGGAAACTAACCTAGAAAGTGCTTTTTGACAAGAAATGTAATTTGGGAACGTTTGTCTTTTATTACTGTCACAAAAATAAACCAACCGACTAACCTTTAAACTTTTTTTAAAAGTCAAATCATTCTGCGCATCCATCACTTGCGCGTCAATCTAAAATTACTGCGATCTGATTGTTCTGATTGGAGATGTTGGATTGGAGAGGATATTTGGCATCAAAGCTCCCCGATTTTGCTCCTCCTCTCCGCAAATTCGTTTATCCTCCCGATATCCAAGGATACCGCAGGGATCTGTCCTATCCCCTACACCGTTTCTGCTATTCATCATCAAGCTGCTGGAAATAACATCCAAGCCAATTACAGCGTCGCAGACGACAGTACATTAATATCGTGCATGGAACCAGGCAAGCCACTATCATCCCAGGGGACGGTACGTCGTCGAGAGCAATATGCCTCACAGATTAACGTAGCTACCAAAACAATTATTATCTAGTGGGGATTACTAAATACAGTTCAAGTAACAACACTTACAAATAAGTCCCACGTTAGCTTATCATCTATGTGGAAATGGAGGGTCTCCCAATAGTCAAGTCTCCTTCCGTCAAGCTTTTGGGGATCAACATCAACAAATAACATGTCCTGGCACGACCACGTCATCAGTATTGCTAAAACGGCATCCCAGAAGCTTGGAGTTTTGTTCTGCTATAGGAAGCTGTATACACCAGAGTAACTTTTGCTCTACAAGGCACAGATTCGACCATCTTTGGAGTATTGCTCCCATGATGAGGATGCGCTCCGAAGCACTCTCTAAAGCTTCCAAACCTCCACAGCCTGGAACATCGAAGAAAGGTGGCTGACATGTCCCTGTTTTACAGATTCTATCATGGAAGATCTTCGAGTCAGCTCTTCCAGATAATAACACCAACTCCGAACGAGGAGCACTAGAGAGGCTCTGCGGGCTCATCCTTACCAGGTCGAGGTCCCTACTCTCCGAACCGGTCTGCTCCAGCATTCCTTCTTTTGGAGAACTTCGACGCTGTGGAATGAGCTGCCGGGGAATTTGTTTCCCGACGGCTACAACCTGCAGCGTTTCAAATCTAACTTGCCCCGACACTTTCCTCTGGCAGCGCTTCTACAGCGCCATAGGCTTTTAGCTTTTGCGAGAGGCTGACCGTAAACGAAATAGAATAGCGATCTCAAGAATTGGACCACAGATGGCTATAGTTACGCCAGTGTATTTGCATCGTTCATATTAGATAGGAAGGTACCATCTTATACAATGAACATGTATAGAATGTCCCCGGGGTCTGACACGATAAGGTCTATCCTGTATAGTAAAACTGATAAATAAAATAAAACTACTAATTTCTCAAAAAATGATCTCCTTTAATGCGAGCCGGAGGTTGAGGACAGGACCATCCATTATATGTATACTTCTGGCCTAAAATCTACATGTTTACTATACATAAACCTCTACCCAATGGTGTTTCTGTTACCGTACCTGACTATCGAGAATATTCAGTTCCATATTCTTTCTTGTCTTGTTTTTTTAATGGCCAAAAAATTTTGGAGCCAGGCGAAACAAAAATTCCTTCAAGTCTGATCTGAGACATACCAATAAATTAGCCCAATAATTTGGCTTGATTTAGAAGATCCTTCAAATTTCATTTATTTTCCATAATAATCACCCAACCTGCAGGTATCATCTATTATGTCAACGCAATAACTTTCAGGGTATGAAGCGCTTGAATACAGTATAAAATCGTCTTTTTACCTGGTCCATAACGCGAAAATGATGAGACTGGAATGACTTCTTGGCGTCACTGGTGTCTGGACAGCGTTGCCGCTTTCATTTGCACCTCTTTCAAATTATACCTATGTCTACATTTCTTTATAAATGTTTAAATGAAAGTATGTGTCATTTTGATGTCGCATGAAAATATTAGAAGACGGTTTTTCAATGCAGTTTAAAATATAAAGAATAAAAATACGAATAAATACCAATATGAACAATTAAATATCATCAATTACAGTGAAAAACTACGCTATATCGCAAGCTCTAGGATTATATTAGAATAACTATAAATACAACAAATTTCCCATTGCAACTGATTCACTTTCAGCTTTGACAGGACTTATGAATAGGCGTTCATGTGGTCCACTTACTCAGATGAGTATTGTCACATCACATTAAAAACACTGATGGATGTTGGAATCAAAAAAAGAACCGATAATGGTTTTAGTACGTACATTGCAGCAGCTAGCAGGCTGTGAAAAGTATCAATTTCTGTCGTACTCCAGGTTCTCTTTGACCTTAGATATGTTAACGCAGTCGTCTTTGGTTAGCAGTCTATTTGTTGTAAGTAATTTTTATAATCTTGTCCCTTTACTTTAGTTCGTCTGTATCTTCAGATTGAGTTCTGAACACACTTCGACGCACCTCGAGAATATGTTGTTTTCATATCGTAGTCATTCAAGAATTGCCTACGCGGCATGCTCGTAATCTGGCTGTTGATAAATTCTAGAGGTATAGCCTCTCAAGCTGCCTTCACAGCATGTTCCAATAGGGTACTTGCATGGGCTGACGTCACAGGTATCTTATCGATATCGCCAATCGATACTGCTACAGCGCAGGTTAATGAGATTCAACTGCAAACTAAGATGATCTGAATTCTTTAACAATGCGACTCAATTTATTGATACTTAAACATATTTGAAACAGGCAATTAACCCACTAGCATTTTCGTTGCAATACATTTTTATATCTGATAGGTATCACAGTTCATCCTGTTTGTGACCGAGATTCGCAACTAATCGAAGCCATCATTTTATTTCTGCGCATCCCATTATGAATGAATCCAAAGATAGAATCTAATTCAAGCCCATCCCTACAAAGTGAATTAGTAATCTAGCCTAACTTTTATTCTTTTGACTTTTGTACTTTTCTGTGTGACTGTGTTTTGTGGTTATAATGATCAATGTCAAAATGTTAGGTTAGCACTGGTTATCGATATCGAATATCAATACTTTACATCCCATCACTATAGGATATCACTGACGTCAAGGGTTGTTTGCGCGGCATTATCCGGCATTTGAAATGATTTTTGGAATATCTCTCACAGCCGATTCCAAAAAACCAAACAAGTGATTTTGTCATGTTTACTAAGCTCTAAGGAACGCGTAAACGACATAATATTTTTTTCTGCAAGTACCCTATTCGTCCAGCCACATGGCGCTCAACAGCAAACTGGAGATCACGTCGCCGTAGTTCACCTAGTCGTCGTCTTACGCGTTGGCGTCTGTCATGTGCCCCTAGACAGGCGCAGCGCCAGTACTCTGTAACTTAGAAACGTGTTTCTATGCACTATGTGCTATGGGATCGGGTGGCCTCGTAAATATGACAGCGTGCCGTGACAGCGTAGCAGACACGTGATAGGCAACCGAAACTGCCTGATCGTCATGGTTGTCATGGTGATAGAAACATGTCTATATCTCTTAATTTAGGGAGTACCGACGCTGGACTCGTCGGAGAAGGTCGTCTGATGTCACTCAGTATGCCATTGTCGGTGTTCTTGGCTTGCCGATCTGTAGTTCTTCTACGTGCTCCAGAACCTCTAGCTCGCTGCATTCGCCCTTCTGCGATCCATGCGCTCCATACTGCTACAACTATAGCCACGCTACGCTCCCTGGTTACAGCAGTTGCTCTGAAAGAAGCACCATGTTCTCGTTGGCCCACAATCCGACCCCGTTCAAAGGGGCTTAACCCTTAACCGGTAACATGCAAGTTCGGGGCATAGCTGGTAACGTGCAGTCTGTGAGACTGTAACCTCTTTGAAGCTTAAAAAATCAAATTCTCCTAATCATTTTTTGGGAAAAAATGCATGGAGATTTGTTGGATATATACATCCTTTAAGAATAATTTTGTAATAAAGTAGCAGAACATGTGATGTGAAGAAAAAAAAATTATGAGAATTAATAACTAGAACAGAAATTAGCAGCACAAATTTGTAGGACCAAGATAATAAAAAAAAATTCGACCAAACTCAAATCTATATAATTTGTGATCGATAATAAGTAAAGCAATACACCTATAAGAATATTTTGGTAAAAAATGACGGACCTGCCATGACTACCAGTTGAGAAAAATTATAACGTAAACTGTAACGTTCCGTCTCGCAGACTGAACCAAACTAACAACTAAGCACATCTGGAATATTGTTTATGCAAACTTATTGATAAACGGGATATAAAAGGGATACTAATGGCTGGTAGATTAGATGAGGTCATTTACCAGAAATGCGGTAAGGGTTTGTTGTAGGGTCGAATTTAAGATTGCTTGCAGTCTCACAGACGGCACGTTACCAGTTAAGGGTTAACTGCGTATACTGGGGCTGTCGTCTTCTTACACAACCAACTGGTTTCTCGCCACATTTGCAACAGACATCATCGTTTTTGAATCGACAAAAAGCCATGCTAGAGTTTTTTAGGGGTGCCATGTAGGTAAACAGCTGTGTACGCATTTTTAATCCAATAATCCCTTTTTTTCTAGGTGTTCGGATTTCACTTGCGAGTAGTAATATCGGTCGGATGATGAGTTTTGTTTATCTTTAAACGTGGTTGGATTTCCGATTTCCTTCATCTATTCGCCTTTATGGTATCGCTTTTACGTTGCCGATAACGTGCAAGTTCGGGGCATAGCTGGTAACGTGCAGTCTGTGAGACTGTAACCTCTTTGAAGCTTAAAAAATCAAACTCTCCTAATTATTTTTTGGAAAAATGCATGAAGATTTGTTGGGTATATATCCTTTAATAATAATTTTGTATAAAGTAGCAGAACATGTGATGTAAAGAAAAAAAATTATAATAATGATTAACTAGAACACAAATTAGCAGCACAAATTTGTAGGACCAAAATAATAAAAAAAAACTTTGACCACACTCAAATCCATATATTTTGTGATTGATAATAAGTAAAGCAATACACCTATAAACATATTTTGGTAAAAAATGACGGACCTGCCATGACTACCAGTTGAGAAAAATTATAACGTAAACCGTAACGTTCCGTCTAGCAGACTGAACCAAACTAACAACTAAGCATATCTGGAATGTTGTTTATGCAAACCTATTGATAAACGGGATATAAAAGGGGTACCAATGGCAGGTAGATTAGATGAGGTCATTTACCAGAAATGCGGTAAGGTTTTGTTGTAGGGTCGAATTTAAGATTGCTTGCAGTCTCACAGACGGCACGTTACCAGTTAAGGGTTAATATAACTTCACTCTTGGTCAGGAATAATATTATATCAAGCTATTTCGGCGGGCTGCAAAACCCTTCCCATATCCTAGCTATAAAGGGATGGCGGATTGTTGGCAACGGCGCCGCGTCGCCGTAGCCGGTACGATGGCGTCACGCACGGCGTGGCAGCGTGGCGTGGCGCGCCAGCGGCAGTGCGGCATCGTGGTGGTCGGGCAAGTCTGCCTGCCCTGCCGAATGGTTCGGTTTGGCCGAAATGCCTTCGCCGCCGCGTCATACCGCCCTGCCGCTGTGCGGAGCCAGTTGTCCGAGACCTGTTGCAGCGGCAACGCGTCAAGAAGACACGACTGCCCGACGCGACGCGACGACCGACGACGCCGCCGCAGCCGCACCGCGCGCGCGAGCGCACGCCGAGCGATCCACCGAACCCTGCCCTGCCCTGCCACCGGACCGGTACCACCAACGCCACGCCACCACTAACTACTCCACATACACCAGTTTTCAGGTAGTACCACTTTGGATTTTCAAAATTTTACCGTAAAACCTATATAGCAGCACTTATGTCTGATTTAGTCGTACTTGGTAGCTTGGTACTAATCTTAGTTGTCTAGCATGCAAACGGGTGCTTCGTATGCAACAAACGATTCAGTACTCACGGTACTCACCGAAACAACATAGGAAAATAGGTTTATTATACTTTTATACCATAGTTTCATTACATGCCGCATGAAATTAAGAGCAGTGTTGTCAAGTTGCCACTGTTTACTATTTTCCTCTGACAAAGTATGTTGGCTTATGATGTGCATAAGTGTATATATGTCAAAGTAATAATGAAGATGAGATGATTCTTACTTGGCCCACGGTTTTAACCGTATCTTCGTATTTCTGAAACTAGATAAATGTGCTGGAAATGTCTTGCGTATAAACCACGTGTTCGCCAAAATGAGGTCGGGTAAAGTAGGTACCTAACGTTCTTTACGTGATCTGATGTGTTCAGGTAGTCCCACTTTAGACTTTACCTTTTTATTACCAAAGGACCTTCTAATAATCGTACCTTCAAAACCTTGTACTGATGGTACAGCAGGGGTGTATCCAGACCTCAGTCTTGGGGGGGGGGGGGGTAGCGGGGCATGAAGTTTTGTGTGCTTTCACCATTTTTTGTAATACCTTCGTGAAGGACGTTGATGCATGAAAAAAGGAAAATGTTAATAAATAGTATTAAAATAAAAAAGAAGATATAAACAGCAAGTGGAACAGTGGAGTATCAGGTATTTTAGGGAGGTGAAATAAAAAATCTATTGACGCATTGATCAATTCCAATTTTACGGAAATAATATGTAATACGTATCATCCGTGAACATTTTATTGGAACAGAATACAAAATTTAACATCATGAACACTCAACGGTCAGGTACCCTAGTAGCCACAACACGAACTCCATTTTTTTTAAATTAGTGTTTTAACTTTTCTAATCGGCACAATTTTCATAACAGGTAATTAATGAGTTAGGTGAATTTTTGTGACAAGCTATCACGTCGTATAGGACATTCAACTGATTATGTAACAATGGGAATATATTAGATAGGCGTTTTTTCAGTGCGACAATTGTTTAAAAAAATAAGTCAAATAAAGTCAAAGTTGAATTGAGTTTTTTTTCGAAAATCTTGGGAGGGGTAATTACTCCTATTACATCTATTACCCCCCCTTGTTTACGCCTGTGTGGTACAGTGTTCTCAGTAGTAGTAGCTGTGGGGCGGCCGCGCCTGGCAAACAGGCCCTAGTAGGCCCTTTTTGCCATCCCCGAATATAACCCTTCAGCCACCACCAACTGCCTCCCCCACCCTGCCATCAGTGTCCTCAAGTCGCATTTGTTTATTGGTTTCTTCTGAAAACGTTTGACTACGTGCGTGATATGGTCTGGTAGTACCACTTAACATTTTCAAAATTACCTAAGGACCTAACCTTCTTGTAGTCGTACCTTGAAAATCTGCTACTAATTTCGCAACCAGATACGTGCTACTACATTTAATTAAATATCGGATGTTTTTGTTTTCTAATTTCTTCTATCAAACTGTGCCTGTGTAAACCTAGTGAAGGGGTCTTAATGGTTTCTACGAATTTGTAAAATGTATCATCATATAATTAAATTTTTTAGGTGTAATCAGCTGGGTTTAAAAGACAAGTATGAAAATTCTTTTTGCCTCAATATTTTTATGACGTTTCTGTGTTCAAGTAGTACCACTTTGGATTTCAAAAATTAACCGTAGAACCTAGCACTCATCATAAGATCTCATCTGATACCCGTGCTTTGTAAATCTGGTAGTAATCTTAGCTCTTTAGCTTACAGAAAAAAAAAATCACATTCATCAAAGCAACATCGGGAAGTTGGTACCAATGGTACCATACTTTCATTACGTCGCCGTCGAATGAAATTATGATCAGCTTTGTCAAGTTGCGTTTGGTTACTGGTTTCTTCTGAAGAAGTTTGCCACGTTCCTGCTGTGTTCATGTAGTACCACTTTAGATTTTAAAAATTACCGTAAAACCTATCACTGATTTGTATTATGTCTATAGTTGTACGTGGTAGCTTGGTACTAATCTTAGTTGTTTAGTATTCGAATGGGTGATTCAGATGCAGCAAACAATTCAATACTCACCAAAACAACGTTAGGAAATAATAATCCACAGTTTCATTACATGCCACATGCCAGATAAAATCATGAACAGTGTTGTCTAGCTGCTATTGTTCACTATTTTCTTGTGACAAAGTATATCTATGGTGTGTTTACCCCTCTATCACTCTATGCCTCTATGGTGTAAACCTATGTTAGGCGTTTCAACCGTATCGTCATATTTCTAAACTAGATAAACATGCTGGAAATGTCTTGTGTATAAACCACGTGTTCACCAAAATGAGGTCGAGTAAAGTAGGTACCTAGTAGGTAGTACCACTTTAGATTTTCAAAATTATCTGAATGGGTCATTACCCAATGCCTTAAAAATCTGGTACTAATCTTAGCGCTTTCCCATACACATAGGTGGTACCACAATTTGGTTATATATTATGGACAACGTTGTTAAGTTCTTTTTGTTTACTAATTTGGTCCAATTTGGTGCCTGTGTAAACCTAGTGTGAAGTCTTAATGGTATCTTTAAACTAGTAAAATGTAGAAGAAATTTGTAATTAATTTGTTTAGCTGTAATTCAGTTGCAGCTGGGTTTAAAAGAGAAGTCCCAAAATTCATTATAATATGCGTTTTACCCTAAATATTTTTTTTACTTTTCTGTGTTCTGGTAGTACCGCTTTGGATCTTCAAAATTAATCTGGTAAAGTTTTTCCTACGTTGCTGATGTGTTCTTGTAGTACCACTTCGGATTTTGAAAAATACCATAGAACCTAGCATTTCTCATAATGTCATGTTTAATAGCCGTACTTTGCAAATCTTAGGTTCTTTTGCACCGGCAGGTTCATACATATGTAATGTTCTCGTTTTGAACCGTGTAGGTACCACAGTTTCATTGCTGCCGGACGAAATTATGATCAGTGTTGCCAAGTAGCCTTTGTTTACTGGTTTCTTGTGAAAAAGTTTGCCTACGTGCCTTATGACATGTAGTACCACTTTGGATTTTAATTAACCATGTAAACTCCTGTATAACCTTGTACTGATGATAATATCGCGTTTAATTTTCGTACTTTGTAACTCTAGTACTAATCAGCCCTTTAGCACGCAGACGTAACAAAAATTCAGTATTCATCAAAACAACGTAGAAAAGTAGGTACCACAGTTTCCTTACATGCTGGGTGAAATTATGAAGTGTTGTCAAGTTGCTTTTGTTTACTGGTTTTTTTCTAAAAAAGTTTCCCTACGTTCCTGATGCCATGTACTACCACTTTGGATTTTCAAAATTACCCTAGAACGCAGTACTGCTCACCGTATTATATCGATCGCCTAGAGGTAGCCAGTTTTTTGTAAGGGCGTCGATGGGGGTAATTTTTTCTTCGGGACGTACTTTTTTGCTGGTGGGAGTGGTGGGGTGTTTATTGTACGAGTATTATAAATAATATTTTTTTGAGGGGGTATTTTTTTGGGTATCAAACCAGCATGACCAGCAAAAAAATACATTAATCGGGGAAGGGGGGGGGGTGTAGCCATTTTTGTGAATTAGATTTTTACTGCATTATACGTACCCTTTGTTAAAAAATCATGGATTAGTATTTATTATTGATTTTACCACCATTACCCCCCTTACCGGCGGCCTTGCTTTTTTGATAACCACAAACAAACTGTCAACATTTTTGATGAAAAAATAAATGTATGTAATACTGTTTGTCTATCTGCCTTTTTCTCTTCCTTTCTCAAACATCCGGAAGGCGCAGTAGAGCGTCAACTTTTGGAGAGAAAAAAAAGGTTTATGCAATAATGTCTCTTTAATACTGGAGCGTTAACACTAAGGGGCGAAAAGCGGGCAGATGGCAACCCTATCTGGAGGGAGCCGAGGAGGGCTGTTGCTCAGACTACTCAAAATAAGTAAGTTTTTTTGCCGGTGGGGGGTCTAAACTTTATTTAGGGGTTTTAGAACCTCACTAAATATTTCTTACTTTTTATTTTGAGGGGTCAAACGAGTTGAGAGGGAAAGCGGCTGGGAAGCTAGAAGGTCAACAATTTTTATATTTTTAAAGGGCTTTCCATTTTCCGATATATTGTTGCACACAATACAAAACATATACTCTGTTACCTGATACTTTAAACTGGCTTGACGTCTATTTGATTGGTTTCAGCTGACGGAGAAGTGTATCTCAAATTTAATTTTTTACTAGTGGTGTTGATTGGCAATCCTGCCATCAGGACCGTATTAGTAATATTCTTACTGAATATCTCATTGCCAAAAAGTAATGACTAATTTTGTAAACAAAAAATTGCTTCATTATCCAGAAATTCGCAGCAAAAATGGTTGGTTAAAAGAAACAAATTGTTTTATTGATTTGTATATTGTTAGAGACTATCAAAATACTCCTATATTTAGCAATAAGGACGATTCAATGGATAGCTCGCATCACTAGTGGGCTATTTATTGGTTAAAACGTACAACGTACAATTTAGAAGAGTATAAAGTAAGTACATGGAGTGCTTGTGTATGGTTAAGCTAGAAATGCTTTTATCTTCATTCTTACCTCATTTAAAGCGTAATCATCACCGTTCAGACGAGCCATACTGATATATTGAAAGAAATGCCGAATTTTCCGAGAAAATGTAAAATAAGCATAGATCTCAGAGCATAGATGAAAAACGTCAACAATTGTCAATTACATCTTGCACTCAGTACAGCTCTGTTTCCTTCAAAGCTTAAAATTGGTACCTCAAGACTCAATCTGGGGTATTTTTAGTTATCACTGGTCAAACAGCTGTTCGCTGATGACATGGCTGACAGTTTAAAGTATCGGGTAACAGGGTTATATACAAAACTGCACACACCGAGTTTTTTTTTTATTTTGTGATAATATTATCGTTTAAGGAAACTATCAGCTTAATTGCAATCAACGTATTAATATCGTGGCGAGAACGAAAAACACGCATGGTTTTTGAAGAGTGGGGCAGTGGTTTGAGAGGTCGTTGCACGAAGAACTCCAAAATGTGTTCTGTATACTTACATAATGCATTCGATTGTCCAAGTCCAAGTAAATTGACTAATAGTATCGTGTCCTTTTTAAACCTAACTGAACATCTATTTATTCAGTATATATGTATACATATTCTATATAACGACATAATTCAGAAACTACTAACTTGGTTCGCACGGATTATATGCTGACTGCAGTGTCTCAAATTAATATTGCATGCGAATATGTAACTGTCTTTAAATGTCTTCCAACAGGCCTCTTTTTAAATGTTCAATTCCAATAGTTTCATTCGTTTATCATAAAATGACAGATAACAGATACTATTAACACAGATGCAAAAACAATATTTTCTGGGTCTTTCGAACATGTTTAAACAGGTTTTTGTTGTGAGATATGAATTATACTGGCCTGCGCAGATGTACCTGCACTAGCGTCTGGTAGACTATACTAGATTCACCCAACAGAAAAAGTTAGTATAAACAAGGATCTATGCGTGATAGGTATGTCATCATGCGGTATCCATACTGGCTGAATGATAACCACGAACCCTATTGGCCCTAATTGGGCGAGCCTCTCTACACAGCCAATGAAATTGCATGCAGGTGTGAGTGAGACAGCCGTTCAACGCACGGCGCGTCGCACCGCCACCGCTTGAACAGGAATGGACTTGTTTATTGTTTTCAATACAGCGATCGATCGCACATCGAAATACATTTAATTATTATTAGCGTAAATATTTGAATTATGTCTGACACGGACACAGCTGGAGAGATCGATGATATCTGCTTTACACCGCCAAAAAAAAGGGCTAAAGAACTGCATCTCAGTGCTGCTGAGAAGCAAATCATTTTAAATATTTATAAAAACCAAATGCAACAAAATGCCGATTTAGCGATTGAAGAAGTTGTATTGAAGGTAGCTGAGATTTCGGGTGTGAGTCGATCAAGTGTATACAAGATCATCAAGGAATATAAATGTAATCATTCTCTATCAGAGCCAAAATCTTATCCCAAAAGAAAAAAAATGACAGAAGCAGTCGATGATTTCGACAGGACTGCGATTAGAAGAAAAGTACACACTCATTCCTTCAGAAATGAACTACCAACCATCGACAAAATCCTGAAAGAAGTAAATTTCTGAAGAAATAATTGTGTACTTTTCTTCTGATCCCAGTCCTGTCGAAATCATTGATTGCTTTGGTCATTTTTTTTCTTTTGGGATAAGTTTCTAGCACCGACAGTAATTTATTACTTTTATATCCCTAAATAATTTTGTATACTCTTGACCAACTCACTCCTGAAATATCACCATCCTTCCATACAACTACTTCAAACACTAAATAGAAATTTTCGTGCATTTGGTTTTTGTATATATTCAAAATGATTTGCTTCCATCTACGTTGATGATGCAATTCTGGAATTTTTTTGTTTTTCGATAATTACTCCGCTGCCAGTGAACTAAAGCTAGAAATAAAGCAGTTCGGCCTATTCCAACTAGACAGCATGTAACTTGTATTCTATAACTTGGAAACTATCGTTTTGATTATGATAACATTTTGACACCATATCACTACGATGGCAGATACGGAAAAAGTATACTGCAATCGATTCTAATACTTTCGTCGCCTATTGACGTGAGAAGTAAAAGCAAACAAGAGCCCTTTGCTATCGCTGCTTCCTGTTTTTGTTCGGCTTCCCGCAAGTCAGAGCAGTTAAGTTCCGACAATGATATAAATGTTCACTTCTACTTATGAAGAAGTTGCATGGAATGTTGCATGCCAGATTTTTCACTAATTGTTTGCAGTTTAGTAGCTTCGCTTTCCGATTTCCTTGTATTTTAGATGTTTTGATTTGCCTAATAGATAATATGGACAACTTGATGACTGTATATTTATGTGAAGAAATCCTAAAATAACAACATGTAAACCATTTTTGAAATAACTGCTAGCATCCAATTACGCTGTCGTATCCATAACTTCTGTGGCGGGGAGGAAATATTATAATTATTATAGTACTGTTAGATGGACGCAAATAGTGTGTCCATTTCATATTAATGTTGTACATATATATTCTGTGCCAATATATAAGTATTTTTCATTTCTTGTCAATTTCCAACTTTTCAACGGAAAATCAGATATAATTATCAAGTGATATCTTAAGCCGGACCTGTAATCGGTACCTATTTTAGAGAGATGACGCTTCGCCGCGTTTAATCACGTACAGAATGCGTGTCTTTGTTTATATGAGATTTTTCTGTTGGGCGAATCTAGTATAGCATGTGTGTGGCCGGCCATTACGATATCATAATATAGCTTATATTTTTTGCTATGTTTAAACAAAATCCACGTCAATTTCATCGGGTCCCATGTCTGACACCAATTTATTAGTCGATATAATCTCAGCAATCGCTGTACCGATTTTAAAATCTGTGTGCTTAGGAGACATCACTCGTGCATTAGGTGAAGCTTGTCTACACCATACACGATTCAGGTGGTGTAGAAAATATCAAAGTCTAGGATGATGAAAGGCCGAGTAGGCCAGAAATATCAGTTACGAGTGACCTACCAACAAGTAGAGGGTATCATTTGCACGAGAAGAAACTTTGTTCTCTCTGGGTACCGCATCAACTGATTGAAGGGCATAGATGACACAACGTGTGACTTGCTGCTGGGAGATCGTAAATAAGTTTGATCACCTCTGTTTGTGAGCAATATTATGTCACGAGACGAAGATCCTACGCCCAACGTCAAGAATCGATACTTGGTACCTTCCATAAAGATAATGCTCCAGCTCACCGCGCCAAAGTCTGCTTTGATATTTGACCACGACGGGACTGAAACTTCTCCTGCACCCCTCTCTACAGTTGCTTGCTCCTTGCTCCGTGCTTCTAGTGAGGAGGGCTTGGGGCCACGAGTTTGCTAAATGCCACTTGGCAGAACTGGTTTAGGTTAGGTTGAAGGTGAGCCGGGTGATTATGCCTTCTTCCACTACGACCCTATTGATGTGTCTATTGTGGCTCGCACCAGTTTAGAACTCATCTTAAAGCCCACACTTCTTGACGAAGGCTATGGTCGGATGGGTGAAACTTGCTTGAAGTCAGTAGATTCCAGTTGGGTGAGTTCAAAAGTCTGAAATCTAGCTCTTTTCAGTACTGGACAGGAGCACAGAATGTGCTCCGCTGTTTCGTCCTCCACATAGTGGAAACGACAGTCCGTTGTTTGTTCTAAATCTGACTTCCGCAAGTGGATCCTCAGACAACAACCCCGTCCCGTCAACAGGCCAACCAGAATCATTCCTATTCCATTCTATGATCCTATCGTATAAACGCCTTAGAGTGTAGTAGCCCTGATCTACCTCTTTTTTTAAGCCAGCCTCCCGTATCGGTGCAGATTTGAAACGCTGTAGGTTGTAGCCGCCGGGAAAAAATCCCCCGATAGCTTCTTCCACAGCGTCGAAATTCTCCCGAAGAAGGAAGGCTGGAGGAGACTGTTTCGGGAAGTAGGGACCTCGACCTGGTAAGGATCAGCTCGCATTGCCTCTCTAGTGTTCCTCGTTCGGACGGCCTTTGGTGTTACCATCTATGAGAGCTCACTCGAACATCTTCCGTGATAGAATCTGTAAAGCAGGGACAGATCAGCCACCCTTCTTCGATGTTCCAGGCTTTGGAGGTCCTTTGTCGTTCTGGTGTCCAGAAGCTTTAGAGATTACTTCGGAGCGCATCCCCACTCAAGGGAGCAATATTCCAACGATGGTCGAATCTGTGCTTTGTAGAGCAGAAGTTCTTGCTCTGGTATATATACAGCTTCCTACAGCGGAACAAAACTCCAAGCTTCTGCAGCCAGTGTCGCCAGTGCAGGAGTGCTTTCCTCTCTACCTAATCTGAGATGGTTTTCTTAGCGGTGCTTTTCGCAATGCCCGCGAATGGTTCTGGTCCTATGAACACAGGTTCCTCTTGTTTTAATGCCTAGTAACACTTGACAGACCCGTGTGGGGGCGGTTTAGAATATCTTCCATCGTATATCCTGCGTGTCGCAAAAGGCGACTAAAAGGAACCGACCTACTGTCGGTATAAGCAGTAATCTCTTCTCAACCAACAGCTTTGGGTGGATGAGTTGAGAAGAGTCAGGACACCTTCTTGTCCTTGAGGTGAGAAATTGCCTCTAAAGGCGGATGAACCAGTAGATACCATCTGGTCAACGGCATGAGGATGCAGAAAACAAATGGGAAACTACTGCATTGAAGATCTTAAAGATATCTCAAGAGAAACTCGTAAAATGAGTAAATGCATTTTACGAGTTCACAACATGTCTGTTAAGACATTGTGACTATGATGTTGAACACTTGACACAACTGGTTTGAGAGTGGTTTCGAAGGATGACGAGGCTTAATGTATGTATTGGAAATTACTTTGAAAAGATGTGGCTGCATAACAAAGCTTTCCTAATACCGTTTGTATTTAATTTGTGTACGTTTGTCGTAGGTGTGCGACAGTTAGACACCCCGGACTCGTAATGGGGCAATGGGGGGGCCCCGCCTAGTAATTCCCATTCCGAAGGAAATGGTAGGCCGTTTTATCGACTTCTACACAGCCCATAAATAGGGAGTCATCTTCAATTCCTAACAGTGATCGATGCTGCCTGAGCATGCAGTGCCCCGTCAGAACACCCCAAGAGGTTTCTGATTACTCATCGGCCTTGGTTTCGTAGTCATGCTGATCTAGATGTATTTAGTCCGACTATAAAATCCTTGGCTAATTTGCATCCCTTACTTTGCCTCCACTGCCCATATATGGTATCGTCTCCCACATTTTGAGGGCTAACGTTACCTGCTGCCTACTTAATCCTATAATGTGATCCGGGACCAAGAAACGCTCTCCCGGTGCTGATTCTTGCCAGACTATTGGATTCCTCATTACCAAAAACCCTCGTATGATCCGGGACCTACATCAAGGTCACTTCCTCGCCTCGCCAGTTCTTCCAGTCTCTTCGCGCACTCCTGAACCAGGGGTACCCTGGTTCTGGGCCCCCAGATAGCTTGCAGTCAGAGCAGGTGTAAACCTTCTGCTCTGTCCCCTTGCATGCAACAGAGAGTATTGCATATACTTCTGCTTCAAAAATCGTAGTGTACGTACCTATAGCGTAACTCTCCCGTACTCCTCGATTTTCCACATACAATTCTGCTCCTGAGGCCTGTCCGCTACATAGACGAATGCCCTCGGTGTAGCATACCCATTCCGGAAATGAAGCTAAAAGTGCGTCGGTTGTCTAGTGACGAGGATTTTCTGCGAGCTTGTGGCCACTAGTTTGCTTCAATGCCCAGTGACACTTGGCAGAACTTGTTTAAATAGTGGTTTCGGAGGATGTGAAGGCTGCACTGAACGCAAAAGTTCACGTAGGACACCCAACACCATAATCCCGAGTCCAGGCAAACTCACACTCCGGCTGGCGGCGCTGCGTGGGGCTCACGTCCTACGCCGCAAAACCCCCTTTTCCAACCCAGTTTTGCCCAGAATTGTTTCAAGCAGTGACCGATTGCAATGCGGTCTTGCCCACTGCCTGCCTTTAAATTTTGCCCCTGTCCAGAAGGTGACTCTACTCGCTACGACGGACCTGGTGTTGGGTCGATTGATATTCGCTGCCATCGGTTATGGCTTCGCGATTTGTCTTCTTCTTGGGGATTCGTCTGTTAGACTTTGACCTGAAGTAAGGGCGTAGACACAGTCGAACGGTTTCCTGCTTGCAGGTCCCCGCAAGCAGGCTGACTGCTTTCACTGTGGGTACGAAAGCAGGGAACCCGCGCCGACTGGCGCTGAAAGTGGCTTATAAATGCACGTACTAATTTTACTTTAAGGGGACCCACGTGGCTGCGCGATGAACAGCATCTGCCTTCGATAATGGCAGCAGTAGCCTTGAGCGCGGTTAGCGCTTGGGGGGGTGACTGAATATACACAGGGTATTCAGTTTAGACCGTGTTGGTGTCGCCCACACGAGCACTGAGCGGATCATCTTACGGGGCCGGCACTTTGGAAGATCGACCGGGGACGCCCATCGGACCGTCCGGGATGATGATGGTATAATCATTCCAACGGTGCTGGCTGTGCACCGTCCCCCCTCTGGGAAGTTATAGAACAATAGGCTTTAAAGGCTTAAGTCCTGACGGCTTCCAGAGGAAAAAATGACTTTAAGGTTCCCCGCTTTGCCTGTTTCTACCTTTTTTTTATGGTCGGCCTCCCGCAAAGGCTGAAAGCCTATGGCGCTGTAGAAGCGCTGCGAGAGGATAAGTATCGGTTCACGTTAGATTTGAAACACTGCAGGTTGCAGCCGTCGGGAAACAAATTCCCCGGCAGCTGATTCTCCAAAAGAAGGAATGCTGGAGGAGACTAGTTCGGGGAGTAAGGACCTCGACCTGGTAAGGATGAGCTCGCAGAGCTTTTCTAGATTTCCTGGTTCGTACGGCCTGTGGTGTTATTATCTGAGAGAGCTCACTCGAACATCTTCCGTGATAGAATCTGTAAAACAGGGATCGGTCAGCCACCCTCCTTCGATGTTCCAGGCTGTGGAGGTCCTTTGTGAGGTATGGCGTATCGATTAGTCTAATCGCTCTTTTCTGGATAGTGTCCAGAAGCTTTGGAGAGTGCTTCGGAGCGCATCCCCACACATGGGAGCAATACTCCAGCGATGGTCGGATCTGTTGCTCTATTCCACAAGTGAGTGACGTAGGCAAGGAGGTCACCTGTAGACCTGTGTTTACGAAAGCCGTACTGGCGATTATTTATGATGTTATTGTTGTCCAGGTATTTCAGGAGCTGTGTGTTAATGACAGTTTCCATAACCTTAGACATGATGCTGAGAAGAGCCACAGGTCTATAATTGGTGGGATCCTGCGAGCGCTTCGGCGCTGGACAAAGCAGGCTACCCGCTTTCACTGTGCATGCATACTAAGGCTGGATGGGAAGGCGTATTGTATGTAGAGGAAATTATTATTGAAACAAATATGACAAAGCTTTCCTAGTATTGAATTTGTGATTGTTTGTCGTAGGTGTCGTAGGACGGTTAGCCACCCTGCCGGACTGGTAACAATCGTGTGTCCCGCCGTTGTGTTGTTGCAGCCGCCGCGATCGACGCGTGTGCCGCCTGGCTATTGGCGGCGGCGGGGGCTGCCTCGTCGCAGCAGCCGACGCCCGTGGCGGTGGCGTCGTTCGCTGCCGCTGCCGCCGCCTCGGTAGCATTGCCGCTGGTGCCGCCGTCCGAGCAGCAGCGTCATCGCAGCCACGCCAACGCCGCCATCGCCGTCAACGCCGCCAACGCCGCCGCCACGGATCCCAACGCCGCCGCCGCCGGCTCGGCCTCGCAGGCCGCGCTCGCCGCCGCCATGGACTACGACATGCGCCTCATCGGCGAGGTGCGCAGGTATCCGGAGCTCTACGACGGCCGACACAAAGACTTCAAGAACAAGGAGGTCAAGCACGCCGTCTGGTGCAACATCGCCTACAAGCTCAGGAAGGAGTACGACGAGGCGGCCGGTAAGTCTCAACACTCTCATCATATTCATCTGCATCGTTAGTTGTTAGAAGTGAGGTTATGTTGTGCGTCGCCGGTACACCGCGTGGTGGTGCGTATACGTGCGTTTTTAAATAAATGTGTGTAGTAATATAAGTCGATATGTCGAGGGGATGGAAGAGGAACGGGCAGGCACCACGGTGGAGGGGCGACAGCGCTATTGTTTTGACGTCGCCGTCGTCGTATTTGCACGGCGACGCCGAGCGGCGAGACACGACGGTGTGGCGGCGATGCGGACAGCGGCGTACCTGTTTCAAATTTTATAGGGTTCTTGCAGTAGTCATAAACTCTGATTAAGAGTACGTTTAGAGGAAAGAAAACATATTCCAGATGGCTTCTCCAGTTCCTCTGAATACTTTCGTCGACTCGGACATCAGGTCAGCATTTTGGAATATCAGCCAGTATTTTTCAGATTGTGATTCTTTGGAAATATTGGATTTCTTCGTCTTATCATCTTACGTATGCCATTGCGGATGGTTTCTTTAGTTTATTTGGATGCTCTCGTCGACTTAGACAGGTCAGCTTCTTGGAACATCAGGCAGCGTTTTTTATAGATTATGTGATTTGATTTCTTCACCTAATTATCGTACATAGGTATATCATCTTGATCATATTCCAGATGGCTTCTCCAGTTCCTCTGAATACTTTCGTCGACTCGGACATCAGGTCAGCATTTTGGAATATCAGCCAGTATTTTTCAGATTATTTGATTCTTTGGAAATCTTGCATTTCTTTGTCTTATCATCTTACGTATGCCATTTCGGATGACTTCTTTAGTTCCTCTGAATATTTTCGTCGACTCAGACAGGTCAGCTTCTTGGAACATCAGGCAGCGTTTTTTAGAGATTATGTGATTTGATTTCTTCACCTAATTATCGTACATAGGTATATCATCTTGATCATATTCCAGATGGCTTCTCCAGTTCCTCTGAATACTTTCGTCGACTCGGACATCAGGTCAGCATTTTAGAACATGAGTCAGGATTTTTCATAGATTATGCAATTCTTTAGAAACCTTACATTTCTTCATCTTATCATCTTACGTACACCATTACAGATGGCTTCTTCAGTAACTCTTAATGCTTTCGTCAACTAAATCGTCAAGTCAGCTTCTTGGAACATACGACAGCATTTTTCACTGATTTGGTAGGCTCAAACAGGTCCTGGACAGGTCAGATTTTTTCTATCTATGCGTCACCCTATGATCAGATTTTAAGGCCTTCATCTGACATTTTGGATTGTAGTATACAGGGTGTTCCTAAATATCACGTACAAACGAAGGGAAACGGTTCTTTGCTGTTTTTAAGGACTGAAAATTCAAAGCATAGGTCCACAAACGGTAACGAAGCGATCTACAGGATGTTGAAATTTCAATATTTACAGGGTGCTATTTTTTCCGGGGTCATGACCCCTTTTCTTACCCTGAACTTTTTTGCGGTGCTCCGCAGGTAGATTCAAAAAAACGAAATAATTTTTATAGGTTGTTTAAAAACCTTTTGTCCTCTTGTGATTTTTTTATATATCTGATCCTTATTGAGAAAAAAGAACAAAACAGAATTCTCTGTTATTAGGTAGATGGAAATAATGTATTTGAAATATAGTCTAGTAGGCCATGGCTTTATTTGGATAACTGTTCTGTTTCATTAAATTTGAAATGTAACATTTTAAATCGTAAATTGTGTCGTCAACTTTAAAGTTGCAAAGTGTAAAAGTATTCTAAATACTCAGTTCAGATTAAGAAAAAAGGGCATTACCCCTGAAAAATCATCACCCTGCAGATTCTGCCAACCGTTTGACATTTGCAATTATGTAACTCGTATTGCGAAATTTAAATACCCTGTAGATCGGTAACGAAGCGTCTGCGGACCTATGTTCATCTGAAGTTTCAGTTAATAAAATAACCAGAGAATCTCCTCCTTTCGTTTGTACATGATATTTTACAACACCCTGTATATGAATTACAAATTCATTCATTTATTGTATTATTCCTTATCTTATCCAAATATTGTACTATCTGATCTCACTTTTTCCATTATTAATTTGCGTACTGCTTTTCTATTCGATTGTATTTCTCTCAAATCAACCATGTCGTATAAGTAGTTGATCACTTTTCCATATTTGGATGAGTCTCTAATCCACTTTCTAAAATGTTAATATTTCGATTACTGCCGGATCGATATTTTTGCTTAGTGCCTCAAAATTTCTGAAGTAATGCTGCTTTAAAGGGGAGGGGTTGAGGAAAATGGCTCAACTCCCTCATTTTTTTTTGTAACGCATTTCTGCTTCACATATTTCACAACAAAAATTGTCATTGTTTTACAGCTCATATTATTTTCAATGAACTCACATATTTTGTTAACCTTAGTTAGTTAAAAATCTTGCATACTCAGCTTTTAAATGAAAAAAGTAATACAAACAAAACCACCTCAACCTTCAGAACTTTCTAATATGTTTCAGTGGATAGTACTTACCATGTTTATGTGTTTATAGTTTTTGTCTACAGAAGAGCTTGAAAATGAATGAGTTGATATAATTAGTTAAATTAAAATAATGTTTGGATAAGTATAATAAAGTAGGAATAATACATAATTTATAAATGAATATGTTCTTATATAGGTCAGAAAGTAGTTTTTCAATCAGCTGATTCGTGTGATATACCCCGAAATAAATAAACGTAATATTCTGATTACAATATATCATTCGTATAAGAAGTCAAATTATCACGCTTCTATAATTGATTTCATCGTTATCGGTTTTGATATTTTTGTGGCAAAGGCAAATAATCCCATCATGTTCGTTTAGATTTTTTTTAGTGTGAATCGATACTTAAAATAAATTTACGATAATTTTGTTTGAAAACGTAAAGTAGCCTTGAATTAGGACAGTCATTCTTGTTCAAGCAAATATTCCACTGAACTTGGTAACATACAGGGTGATCAATTTGTACTCCGAAGTTTAATACCCCCGTTATTATGGAAGATAAAAAAACTTTCGAATAAAAGTTTTAGGTCTATATTTTTGAATTATTTTATAATATACAGGGTTATTGATAAAGTCACGTCATAACAATGTTGTTTTTCAAACGGAACACTATATATTATCCCAAATTTGAATTGTGCTTGTTTTTCCTATTTAGAAATATAGATATGACCACTTTTATGTGATCTTAATGAATTCATCACCCTGTATCTTAAAAAATCTATAACTGGAAGCTTGATTCTCAATGCTAGAATAATTTCGTGGATGCCTAGTTTTGTCTAAAATTATCACGTTTTTGCTATCCTTAATTTTGTGTGTGAACCAAAACTAACGACCATAATTTTCTTTATTTTATTTGGAACACCCTATATTTTATAGCATTCCATTCCACTTTTATTAAGCATTTTCTATACCTAAATGTAACACTTATGGAGCTATTTCGATTTGCTTCTATAGTTTCATTTTCAGATAATTTTTGTAATTGACATGTGTTTTTCAATTTGTGTAATAGTCAATTGAAACCGAATCAAAACTAAAGTAATAATTTCAATTATTTAACAAGTAAGTAACAACACTTACTATGTTCTGTCAAGCATGGCCAACTCTAACAAAAACCAGAAATTGTCAAATATATTGTTTTACTCTCGGTTTTACTACTTCAAATCGAAATAACTCCATAACTGTTACATTCAGGTATAGGCAATACAATAGTCACTTTCTGCTCATCGTTGTTAATTTTAAATTGGTAAATGATCCTAAAATTGTCACATTATTATGAAACAACTTTTAGGATTTACCAATTTAAAATTAACTATGACAAACTGAAAGTGACTACTTTTTTGATTCTGTATCTCGCTTATTTCTCAGTTTTAGGGAAAAAGTTTTTTTTAACGACTTATATACATAGATAAACTTAGGAATCACCCTGTATAAAAATAATTCAAAAATAATTGGAAGATTATTATAACATTTTGCAACTTTTCTAAAGTCCCGAATAAATTTCATAAAAAGTTAGTGCTCATTTAAGTGTAGTGTAGCGAATGAAGGTTCTTAAATTTGTACTAATTGATTCGTATACGAACTTTTAACCAATGTACAGCCGCCTTAACTAAAATTACACAAGTATTGCCCGCTACCATTGACGAACAGCGTATTCAGAATACCTCTGTTACTCGTAGAACGTTCAATTGCCACCATAACCTACGATACATCGATCTTTATCATCCCCAGCATACATAAACACACTTCCCCTTTCAAAGGGACGCCTCCCCTCTGTTTACGTTCCCCTCGCTTCCACCTCCACATCTAACCGGGCGCGTTCGATCTGTTTCAGTGAAGGTGGTGCGCAGCCGCTGGAAGAGCCTGCGCGACTCCTACGTAAAGGAGACCAAGCACAGGATGGCCCTGAGCGCGGGCCAGAACGTGAAGCCGCGCAAGAATTGGCGCTACAGCAGCGCCATGTCGTTCCTGGCCCCCCACCTGGCCATCGGCTTCCCCCTCCCCTCCAAGAGCGGCGTCGACAAGCAGGAGGAGAAGGAGGACGAGATGGACACACTCCTCGAGGAGCAGCAGCAGCAACAGCAGCAGCACCAAGAGACCTCTGCCGCGGTCGCTTCAGTGGCTGCAGCCTCGATGCCCGTCATGCCCAACCAGAACGGCAACGTGCACTTCCTGGGGGCCTTCTTGCAGGAGTATCCGCCTAGGAACCCTCCCGGTATGCCTCCGACCGTCGAAACCGAGAACTACGACATAGACTCGTTCTTCAGGGGAGTGGCGGATACGGTGAAGAGATTGAGCCCCGTCAATCAGGTCAAGATCCAGCGGGATATCGTCAACCTAGTGCTGGACATCAAGCTGAAGGAGTACATGAGTAGAGCAGGGCAGCCTAACCAGATGCCGCAATAGACTGGGGAGGGATGGTTCATCGATAAGCGGGATGAATGGATGCTTGTGTGAATGAATGCTTCTCGGTTGTTTTGTAAACTAGAATGCTTCACTAGACTGCCTACAGTAATGCGAATTTAATTTTAAGTTCTTGTTATTATGTATTAAAGCTAATAAAAGAACGACTTGAAAAAAATAAAAGATCAGTGCTTCTACTTTAACGGAGTAGAAGTATAAATAAAAATTTAAAAACATACAAAACTGTGAGAGAATTGAAGTTATGCAGCTTCACTGTTTTGCAGAGTATTGCTAAGAGGATCTAGGATACAGTTATTGTATATTCGTACAGTGCCATATTTATATACGAGACAATGTTCTCCAAAAAACATATTTCTAACCCTATTCTATTTTCAGTCGCTTTCATCTAAAGAGGACTTCGCACTGGCAAAAATATTTGAAGATTTTGTGTTTGCGCAAAAAAATTGAGAATGACAGAAGAAATATTGTACAAAAAGGGGCTTTCAATATTTTTCTGGGAGATTCTGGAAAGGGGGCTGCTGAAATATTGCGCAATATTTCTTTGCTGGCCTCAGGCGATATAATCACGTTTTTCAACCATGTTCAACACATTTTCGAACACCTCTTCATTCATCCTTAGGA
The DNA here is from genome assembly GCA_951848785.1 of Callosobruchus maculatus. Lineage (NCBI taxonomy): Eukaryota > Metazoa > Arthropoda > Insecta > Coleoptera > Chrysomelidae > Callosobruchus > Callosobruchus maculatus. The sequence goes on along the minus strand of CATOUR010000041.1, from coordinate 22,838,166 downwards.
AATTGACATAAATATCACTTCTTCACCAATTCATAATTTATTCACACCCATTTATTCTTTTACTCCCCATACCGATAGGTGAGGGGAGTATTGTGATTGCGAACATTTTTTGATTTGGAGATAATATACTTCTTGGGCGCTTTATGATGCCTACATAACGGAAGTCCACGTCACTCATTTTCCTGGGTCTGTCTGTCTGTCTGTCTGTTGGCGTTTTTCTAGCCTCCTAATCTCAGTAACCGCTGCTTAGATTTTGATGAAATTTGGGTAGCGATATGGTGTGGGGTCGTAGTACGTTATATTGCTACAATTTTGAAAATCGGTTAATGGGCGGCGGAGCAGTTAGCAAAAAAAAATTTCAAATACTACTTCTTGGTTTTCAGGCGTTTCAGTGGTTCCTCATCATTTTCTACCTTTTTTTTTGGGTGGGGTTGAAATTGGAGTGGTTGGGGGTGGGAAGTTGTAAAACTGAAATTTTTTTGTATTCGCAATAGCTACCCATTGGCCTGTGAAAGAAAACCTAGCGGCATAATACACTTTTTTATGTCCATCCGAACATTGCCGATTACAGAAACCAAGGGACTTAAGAGAATTTTCTGATGTATACAAAATACATACGAGTATTACTTTAGATCGTTCTGTATTGTGTAACGTGGAAACTTTTGAATTGACGTTATTGACATTTTGGCAGAGATTTATTATCGCGACGAGGATGGAAAACGCGTATGGTTTCTAGAGATCGATTCAGTGTCGGCGCGGCAATAATAAGAAAACTAAAAATATAAAAAACGCCTCAAACTTCGTTTTTAGACTCTCCAGGGGCTCCTGACCATTTTCAATTTTTTTTGGGTGACGGTGAAATTGGGGTGGTTAAAAGGTGGGGGGTTGTAAAACTCAAAAATGTGTTGTATTCATGATAGATTGTCCATTGACCCGTGAAATGAGTACCTAGTGCTATGGGAAAATAATAAAACTGGTATCATCGGAATGTGTGGGAAGTACTGAGTCAATTAACTTGCCTTTTATTTCTTTTTTCGTCGATGCTGCACACAACGCAGTCCTGCTGGTGAAAGCTCTAGACGCAGCCATGGACGATATTTTTATTCAAAATATTGGTCAGATTTTTTGCCAGTGTGAGGGGCCTATAAGAAACAGGTACGAACCAGATATACTCTTTTTCCAGATAAATACGTTTGGATATGCGCTCTTGGGTTTAATTATAGTAGATTTTTAAGAAATTAATTTTGAATCAATCTCGAGAAAGTATAGGTTGCCTTTTAAAAATTACCTGTAATTAATTTTAGTGCAATAAATTGCAACTATGATAATCAGTCAATTTTACGTCATTTGAAAGAAAATGATGTAAATTGAAAAAAAAATTGTTGGCAGTTCACAGTCAGCTGCAGCGTTAGAGTTACCAGGTATGAACAGGTACATTACCTTTAACTATCTGCACTCACCTGTTTAAAAAAATCAAAATTAAGGTTTCATCCATATTAATTACAAAAATTCATGGGTGCCTGTTGGAAAATGGCCGCAGAGGTTACCATGATTTTTTATGAGCGATTCTCGCTCCAGGTAAGTGGAAGCGCAAGAGGGAAGATGCACGCATCGTGCAATTATATTAGCGAATTAATTACAGTAAAATTAATTACAGGTAATTGCGACTAATTTTTAAAAAGTAACGTATCGTTAATCCGTTTTAAACTTTATCAAGATTCACATAAAATTGATTTGATCGAATAGATACCTGCAGAGTCGAGCAGTGGGATCTTAGACTATTATGTGTAAACATTTATGAGTATTCCATCAATCAAAATTCTTCTTTTCAATGATTTTAAAGATAAGAAAATTTTGTTTGTTAAATGTATTGCTTTGGTATGGAATACGTACCCAACGTCTCTCACCCTAGAGATAGCAAGAACATTTCTTTTTCTCAGAAAATGTGATTCCAATGATTTATTAAATGAAGTACAATGAATCGGTATGAAACTGAAAGCAATAATAAACCAATTTGTTCCTCGTCATACATTGAAAAATTCATTAATCACAAGAAAAGCCTCAAGATATATTAAGTACATTCAGCCCCCTGCTTAGGCAGATTCGATTTTCTATTTCGTAATTAATTGTATTTAACAAAATCAAATTTTTGAAGCTTGGCGATATCCCGATATCTCATGCTATTACTTTAGTAATTATTATTAATTATCATCCACGCATACCATTTTTTTTGTTTTCACATTACTTGTGTCATATTGCATGTTCAGTGAACTGTATTGTATTATTGACGTATTGATAAACAAAACAGGGCATACTGTTAAAAATATATAATACCAATTTCTCACTGAGTGAGCAAAATGTGATGTTTGTCTTTCCTCAATGGATGAGGACAGTGTTTCTTTTTTTAAATAGTTTTCAACGGTAGTGGTTAATTTTCATTTGTGTAAATGTGCAAATAAGATTTATATAAGGGTTTGTCGATGAACATATTTTTTTCAGAATTTCTGTATATTGTTTATACTCCATTGTTAAGCTTTTACCTTTTTCTATTATAAAAAAGAAAGTATCTCAAGATTGATCTGAAACATAGATATATGTACATTTAATAAAGATTGTAAGCTTAGCTTTATACTAGCTAGTGACGTTTTTAGCTTTAAGAACATGATAGAACATTTAAGTTTGTCCAAACTGCGATATAGAATGTATATTTTCATTTTTATAAAATAAAGCTGAACAATCTAATTGTAGCGTGTAGTTATTGTCAAGATTAATTTAATTAATTGATTTAGAATAATTGTCAAGAAATTCTCTACTTGGTAAAAACAATTTTATCTTACACTATTTACACTATAGCGATTGAAACTTGTAAGTTATATGAGTTTCCCACCAGTAATTGGTTTGTACTGGTGGTGTACAAAATAAACAAATAAATAATAATTTTCCGACACCTGAGCGAGAAATTGTTGGATATTTATAGAATACCTCTTACGAAGTTTTGTGATGTATATATGTCAAAGAAAAACATATTTTTTAAATAATAATAATAATATTTAAATACCTGGAACAGAATTCTAGATTGCTTTTTGAAAATTCGTAAGCATTTTCTATGCACCAAGAAACATTTTATGGTTATATGATGTTTTAAAAATGCTACCACTGTGTACTTTGGTTCTAGTGTGGAAAACCGTACTAAAACTATTATATAGTTTAAAAAACAAAAATACTCATTTTTAAAGAACATTGCACTATAAAGTTAAAAATAATTTTTAAAATAAGTTTAAAACAACGAACAAAAAATATTAATGTTGTCAAGCTTGGGGGGCGCTTGATTTACGAATAATATGGTCCAATCTGCTGACCATGCTGTAAGTGCTGGATAGGAGTCACTATGCTGTGTTTATGCCCTTTGCAAAGGATGGCGCTAAAGATGATCTGACGCAGTGTCGTTTCGAGGAAGTTTGTCTGGGGCGGGGGGTAGTAACTTGATGAGTAATACAGTGGTGCAGTAGAGTTAATGTGATACCTATTTATGGTGGTCTTAATGGCATCGGAAAACAAGGGTTTTTAGTAAGCATTCTGTCGAAAGAAGACATTTCTACGGTGAGAGCTGAATGTACGTGAAATTTTTCATCCGCAAAGGTAAAATTTAAGATTTCACAACTAGTTACAAAATACAAATATAGTAAACAATGATTTTATATTTTCGTGACCGTAGATTTCAAACTTGATTTTGTCTAGTGGTATTGCGGCCAATTAAATGAAACACTTTTCATTCCCACTACGTTTCGGTTTATTATATCTAAACCATCGTCAGGTGTATTTTGCTTCCAAGTTTGTTACATATTTTTTAAGCATTACATACAGCGAAACCGTCTCTGAGGGTTTAGGGAACGGAGTTCCCTGTAAAAAATATGTAACAAATAACAACAAATATGTAACAAACTGTGGAGCAAAATACACGTAACGATGGTTTAGATATAATAAACCGAAACGTCGTGGGAAGGAAAAGTGTTTCATTCAATTGACCGCAATACCACTAGAAAAAAAAATCAAATATAGTAAACAGAAAAATAAACAAAAACAATGCCTTTTTAAAAAATGTAGTCAAGCTGATTCTGAATTTCCTGAACAATAAATTTTGTAAATGTAGTTCAGGTCAAATGCTCTGTCAAATTATTTTTCATTGTAATTATCGCTCAAGAAATTGAGCCAAATTTTGTTCAAGAAGTCATCATCATCATAGTCACAATGTCTTAACAGTCATGTTGTGAACTCGTAATATGCATTAAGTCGGAGCTAGAGTATTGCCGACACGAATATTATCAATAGTTTTGAGAAATGTAGCTCGCCATCGTTCGCGATTTACTGTCAGTTCATTGGCGCTCTTGATACTCATATCTAGCAACTGTTTCGTCGTATCCACCCAGCGTGTAGGGGAACGGCACGGCGCCGCCCACTCGGAGCGTGACCCTGAGCTACAAGTTTCTCCATATTATCGCTTCTCATCGACACAATGGAGGATAGTCTCTTTCGATTACCTAGCTCATCCAGTATGGAATCATTAGTTCGATGGGCGGTATAAGAAATTCTCAGCATTCTCCTCCACGTCCACATTTCAAAAGCATCTATGCGAGCTCGATCTGCCTTTTTAACAGTCCAAGTTTCCGAGGCATACAAAAATATGGAGAACACAAGAGACTGAACCAGTGACATTTTGGTAGCTTTAGTGATGTTATGGTCACGCCATATTTTAGTAAGCTTTGTCATGGCCACCCGTGCCTATTGAATGCGCCATCGAATCTCATTCTCACAGCTACCTGAATTGTTGATCAAAAAACCGAGGTACACAAAACTTTGAACTACCTCACAACGGCCTATTGACTTTATTTCTCGATGATTGTCATAAGAAGTAAATCTAAAGCAGACTTATTAACCGCAAAGCTTTTTGTGCTTTCTTAAGTCGCGTCAGTTTGGCCTTATACGATATAATATATATAATTTATGCACTTTCACATCATACATTGAAGGCGATTAGTGTCTTCCATATGAAAAACTAATTAATCGCCCACCGAGAGATGGCAGCAATCGTGATCCAATTCTTTTAAATGCCATAAATTTACTATCGCAATCACGCTGACACGGAGCGCGGTTTGTTTATACGAGCGCGTATCATGGAAATATTCCTGCGGACTTCGCCTTTTTTACAAATTCCTCTTCAGATAACGGCATATCGTGATAAAGCGGCTATTTTTAGATCAGCGTCTGCTACGTCGTTACTGGCGTTATCTATCTGTGTATAACATACACATACAGAGTAGTCCAGAATTAGCTTATTCTAATCCCACTCCAGTGCCACTGTTATTCTAGCAGTGGCGGATTTAGAGGGAGGCGAGAGGGGCGTACGCCCCCCTAGAACTCTACGGAAGCATATAATATTTATACAATGTGTTCCACCATCATGTCGACAAACTTTGAGGTATGAAAATGTAATTATCGTTATCGAGAAAAAATGCGAAAAAATGGGGTCAACCTTTTCATTAATTTTTTATTACATTTTCAATTTCTGTATCACGACTTCATGGGTTCGCGGAGTTGTAGCGCCATAGCTTGATTATTTATCGACCGATTCACGACGTTTTGGACTCGTTTTATAGGAGAATGACTGGGCATATCAACTAAAGCAAAAAAGATAATACCTGATAATTTCTAAGGCTAAAAAAATTCACCAAACTGAAAAAAAATTTTTTGTAATGCACTTATTTGGCTTACTTACAAATAATTTGGAAAAAAGCCGTATTAGTGCCTATTTATTAAGACATTTTAATGTTTAGCAGGATGTTTCCTGCCTAACCACATGCAATTCCTGTATCTAGCACTAACATTTTTGACAGAATAGGCCTTTTTGTATTATGACTTCTGTACCACAGCGCCATGTGTTCACGCAGTTGTAACGCCATATCTTGATTATTTATCGACCGATTTAGGACTCTTTGAACTTATTTTATAGGCGGATGATTGGGCATATCAACTGAGGCAAAAAGGCGATATCTCATAATCTCTAAGGCCAAAAAAATTCACCAAACTAATTGCCTTAGTTGATACGCCCAGTCATTCCTCTATAAAATGAGTCCAAAATGTCGTGAATCGGTCCATAAATAATCAAGCTATGGCGCTACAACTGCGCGAACCCATGGAGTCGTGATACAGAAACTGAAAATGTAATAAAAAAATAATTAAAAGGTTGACCCCTTTTTTTCGCATTTTTTCTCGATAATTTTAATTGTATTTTCATACCTCAAAGTTTGTCGACATGATGGTGGAACACATTGTATAAATACTAAAAGTTCATCTTTTTTTTTGCTCTTCAGACAGCGGCAGCACTGGTCCGCCCCCTTCCCTAGAGCTGTAGTGGACAGTGTAATGGAAACATGGAATATTTGCATAAATAGGAAAAGCTACTTTGAGAGCTTTTTTGCTCTTCAGAAAATTATAGCGCGTCCGCCACTCCCCCCTAGAACTAAATCCGCCCCTGTATTTGAGTAACAGGGATCGAGCTTTGATGCTTTGATTCAGAATTCCAGCAAACAAAATCCCATCATCTGCAAAATTGTGAACTTTGGGCATTTAAATAACTGCCATAGCAGTTGATGCCACTAAAAAAAATAAAGGTGTAATGCAAAACTTTGTTTTCACCAAGTAGGTGATAAAATTCATGAAGTACAAATACGTTCTCAAAGGTGGGACTGTCATTTTCAGGAACAAATGCCTTTGAAATGGCAAAGCTAATGTACTGTTAATCAGCATCCAGCATCAGAAGAATAAAAAAATGTTCGAAAATACTTACTATTTGTTCGCTGCCGAGTTTTAAGTGCGGTCCTGTGACATGAGTTTTATAGATGTGTTACGCTCAATACCCGAATTCGGGCAATGCCCGAAAAAAATACGCAGAACTAGTTTTGAGCAAGGAATATTTCTCAAATCCGAAATATAAATTTTATACGGCTATTGAGCATTACCAAATAGGCAGAACTTGAAATACACAAAACTAGTTTTGCGCAACTTGAAATGCACAGGACTAGTTCTGTATATTTTCTGAATGACCAGCACAAATTCTGTTTCTTCCATTTAATCAGCGCCAGCGAGGGACTCAAATAAATATAAAGTTGGAGAAGTTAAATATATTTTAATGAATACCAACAAATAATAAATCGCCAACTGAGGCTGGTTTAAATTTTTTATTCGATTGCGTGAGCATCAAATTGGCTTGTGCTTCCAAACCTCTTTTTACGTTTTCACGATTCCTACTTACATTGCAGGAACGTTGGCAAAGAAACCTAACCTAACCTAAACGACAGGTTTTTGCTGGTTTTTGACACAAAGCTTAACGAATGTTAACTTTGGTTGTCATTTCATACCACAGAATTAGTTCTGTGCATTTCAAGTGGCGCAAAACCAGTTCTGTGCATTTTAAGATGCGCAAAACTAGTTTTGCCTATTTGGTAATGCTCAATAGCCATATAAAATTAATATTTCGAGTTTGGGAAATATTCCTTGCTCAAAACTAGTTCTGCGTATTTTTTTCGGGCATTGCCCGAATTCGGCTATTGAGTGTAACAGATACAGTTCGAAATTGGCGCCGCAAAACTGCAAAGCGCAAATATTTCTTCTTCCCTTTGGACCATCCGAAGCTGTCTAGGCCTTCCAGGGTGTCCACGATGATGTGATAGAAACATCCTGTATGTCTAGCTCTTTGCACGAGATAGACAAATCGCATATGCATTCGCGAAGTCTTAAGGCGCGTATTCACCAAAAGAGCGAGCAAGAGCGAGCACGACCGAGTACGAGCGAGCAAGCATTCTGCATTAATGATCGCTTGGTGTGTACTAGCTGCGAGCGAACAAACGTTTGCTTGTTCGCGCTCAAAAAAGATTAAGAGGAAGTAGGTACATCAAAGCAAATACTTGTTCATGCTCGTTCGGTGTGGACGAGATTTGAGTCTATAGAAGTGCTCGGTGCTCGTATGTCGGTCGCTACATGCATACTTTGCCGTCCGTCTAGACGTTCAGACCTAATTCAGATTTTCAATTTTTATCGCGGGTATTCAAATGTGAATTATCTATTATTATCTAGCGTATGACTTACATGGTACAAACATAAAATACAGACATAACAAACAAACAGGCAAAATTTTAAAATGAAGGCCATCGATCCATTCGTAGAAGTCGCTCAAATCTCCTGTGTATGATGTGAGAGGGCATTCGGCCACTATGTGGTGGACAGTCTGGCGGGGCTTTCCGCAGTCGCAAGTTGGTGTCTCGGCCAAACCCCACTTATAGAATGAATCACGACAGATGCCGTGAGACGTTCTGATACTGTTCAGGGTCTTGCACTGGTGGCGGGGCAGCTCCATTCCTGGCAGGGGCACTGTGGGGTCAGCTATACAATATGCTGCTTGGCCGGGTTTCGATGTTTCCCAGCGTTTCCTCCATTCATCGTTCAGGTCGTAGTTCTCACCCACGAGTTTTTCTGCTAGTAGTGTTGGGGGAGATCTAGATTTCAGTCTCTGCAAGCCGGCGTCGGTAAGGTCGCCGTGTATTGGTAGGATTGGATTTAACAATATTTTGTTACGTTCCCTTACAAGGCTCTCCTGTCTGCGGATTGTGGGATGCGCAATATGGCTCAGGACGGGTAGCCAAGGTAACGGTGTGCTTTTTTAAACAGCCGCTGATCAATCTCAATGTCTCATTGAGTTTAGTGTCAATGATCCTTACGTGACAGCTGTTCAGCCAGACGGGGGCGCAATATTCCGCCACCGAGTAGACAAGACTGAGAGCAGAAGTTCTGAGAGTCGACGCGCTAGCTTCCCAGGTGGTTCCGCACAGTTTGTGAATCATATTACTTCTAGAATTTACTTTAGCTGCGATATTCTCCAGATGTTTCTTGAATAAGAGTGTACGGTCCATTGTAACCCCTAGGTATTTCGGGTAAGGGTTGTATCGAAGTAGTTTATTGTTAAAGTACACTTGGGGCTGTAGCTGTGCTTGTTTGTTATTTAGGTGGAAACACATCACTTCAGTTTTGCTCATATTTGGGATTAGTCTCCATTCAGTAAAATATCTACTCAGTAGAGCTAGGTCTCCTGATAGCACATTAGCAGTTTCCTCTAAAATGTGAATGATAATGTGTTACAACTAATAAACGCCTATCAAATTCGCCCGGCTTTGTGGAATTCTTCCGAACCCTACTACAAAAGTAAAAAAGAAGATGCTTGGAGAGAATTAGCCAATATGTTTATGACTGAAAGTGGAGAAATTAAGAAGAAAATTTAGTCCCTACTTGCGTCCTTTCGAAGGAAGAAGAAGAAACTAAAGACCACTTCGGGGATGGGTTCCGAAGAAGTTTATTATACAAAATGGATATTTTAAAAACATACATTAGAGAGCTATATGAGTCGCCCGTGGCGAGAAATCTTGGGGTAACAGCGAGTCTTTCTGCAGCAGGAATAGCTCTCCTGTAACTTGTATCAGTCTTCATTATTTTTGGTTCCCCGAGCTCCAGCAAAGTTTTTTTTAAACATTCCATAGCCTGGTTCCATTTTTAAATCATGCAATAAACTACTGCCATTATAGAGATTTCAGTTTTTGAATATAGTCGCTTGCCAAAATCTTTTCTTCCTTTTTTTTTCTTCATAAACTCAAAACAACAAAAGCGGCACTAGCCAAAAATAATTTCTCGGGGTCGGCCATATTTATTGACGCTCGTTGAAATTGGACGGATCAACTGCAAACCTGAATATAATCGTTGTAGTATGGACGAGATTTCAATATGACGAGCGAACACGAGCAAAAGTACACGAACAAGAACAAATGCTCGCTTGTGCTCGCTCTTTTGGTGAATACGCGCCTTAAGAAGCATTTTTACCACATTCACCTTAAACTAAAATCATGTCTACCAGTTCATTATTAGTTATGACGGTTGCGGTTGCTCCATTTTTGTTGTTGTTGAAGTCCGACAGGCACGTATCCAGGATTTGGTTTTGGGGGGTCCAGATTATGGTCGCTTTTATAATTTGCCGTTGCACGGCACGGCACGATAATTTTGAAGGTCGTGCCATGCCGTGGAATACCGCTGCGGTATGAACTGTCGGAAAAGCTTCTATAATTCCACGATAAAATCGTTTCAGTCTGCTTCAGTCAGTGATCAGTCCTGGACAAACGGCGGTTACTCCTTCTTTGATTGTTGTATTTAAGACGTAAAAAGAGACAAATCACAAGGAGGTATTGGAGACACCCGTCACTAAAACTAAAATACACTCTTTTTGAGAAACTCAAAAAATGTCCAGAGAAGTTTTTCAGTTACTTCCGGATGTCAATGAAAGCGCTTTTCATTATTTTCGGCCATTACAATCCGGTCCTTAAATTCTGATATAGATTTATCTCAAATACAGGGCTAGCTTCAACGAGTTCCAACAAAGTTATTATATCGTACTTAAACGCCATTTTGTTAGTCACAATACATGCATACTTGTTGCAAACACACTTCTCCCGCTCGGCGGCACGATAGGGAGCTAAGACAGCTACGACGACGGCACGGCATAACGTTGACATTCACGGCATGTCGTTACCGTCGACGGTATATGTATAATCCATATAATCCTGTACATTTTGCTCTCTCATTTTACCGTAACGATAAAAACGTACCGTACCGTGCCGTGTGACGGAAAATTATAAAAGCGACTTATGGGTGTCACTTGCTTGACCTTTCGGGGGGAGGGAGGGGGGTGCAGATTAGAGTTGCCACCTTAATTAAGTTTGTTGTCATCCGGGGGGGGGGGAGGGGGGTGCAAAAATTAGTGGATACCATTTTTTAGATGGCATTATATAACGTTTCGGACCTCCCTCTACATACATGCCTGAAGTCCGATGTAGCACGTCAACAGTCTCGAGAAGTCATACACACGCTGCTACGTACATCTATAACTTCGTTGTAAACAGGGTTTTTTCTTTTTGTGCCACTTTTTTGGAGTAATCGCACAGGGATGGAATTAGAAATGAGGATTTCAAAATCGGTCAATATTTTGATATCCCTAAAAATTTCGGTTATATGTTACTAAGAAAAATCACATCTTTTGGCGAGTCCCATCTTAGGAAACTCCCTGTATACGACATCACTGTATCTCAAGCTTGAAACCTATCGTCAACTCGTTTTTGAGACGCTCTGTATGTGTATTGACGGCTTACCTTTAAAAATGCAGATAGCAATGTTATGCGGTTGATGTATATTTTTCTGCCATTCAGTCATCGAATGACAGGACAAATAAGATAAGGATCGTCGTTAGTTTATTTACGAGGGATCATAACGAAATTCAGATAAAAGATAAGAAGTAAAAAACGCAAATAAAACCGTTTAGATAAGGAATTGTATACTATGTTATCGGTGTATGTGTGTATATGTTTGCGAATATCAAGTGTAGGAGTATAAAAATATTCTGGAAGAATTTTAATTAATGTTTGCCTCCATGTATCAGTATGATGTAAAAACAAGTTATATTGGATTAAATTAGTGAATTGCGATGATCTGTGATGACCTGTAACTTTGGACTTGCATTTTGAGGGCTGATTAAGTAATCTTAAAGGCTAATTTGCAATAGAATATGTTTTGAATGAGTAATCCGATTACGTAATAAGTAATATTAGTGCGAATAGAAAAGTACCTTGTAGAATTTAGTACAAATAGTACTTGAGGTTGTTCAGATTGTCTGTCCTGTTATTCTAGGCTACTCTATAATTCGGAAATTGTTTATCTGAAGTTGATGAATAAAAAGTTCTATGTCTGTCAAAAAGACTGTCTTTAGCAAATTGGCAAATTCTAGTTACATCTTTATAACTATTTCAAAACCGATATACTTGTGATATAAAAATTAACTAGCGGTTTACGAAGGCTAGTAGAGGGGGTTTGTTTTTCAGGATATTGTGTAAAACAAAACAAAAATAGCGCCAGGTGAATTGACTCGGATTTTTTTATGGTCAGCCTCCCGCAAAGGTTGAAAGCCTATGGCGCTATAGAAGCGCTGCGAGAGAGGATAAGCTAGTGTCGGTGCACGTGAGATTTGAAACGCTGCAAGTTACACCTGTCGGGAACAGATGCAGTTCATTCACAGCGTCGAAGTTCTCCAGAAGAAGAAATGCTGGAGGAGATTGGTTCGGGGAGTAGGGATCTCGACATGGTAAGGATGAGCTCGCAGCGCTTCTCTAGCGTTTCTCGTTCGGATGGCTTTGGTGTTATTATCTGGTAGAGGTCACTCAACATCTTCCGTGATAGAATCTGTAAAACTTCTTCGATGTTCCAAGCTGTGGAGGTTCTTTGTGAGGTTAGGCGTATCGATTAGTCTGATTGCTCTCTTCTGGATAGTGTCCAGAAGTTTTAGGGAGTGCTTTGGTGCGTATCCCCATACATGGGAGCAATACTCCAACGATGGTCTGATCTGTGCCTTGTAGGGTAGCAGTGAGTGCTTGGAAAATAACGTCGGGACTGGTCCTGGAGTGCAGGAGGGCTCTTGACGATATCTCAGCTAAACACAAGGTATCACTGATGTGGATACCTGGGCACGCTGGGGTAAACGGTAACGACATGGCGGATCATCTGGCTAGGATGGGATCCGGCAACAGTTTTGAGGGCGCGGAACCTGCCTTAGGACTATCTGCAAACTTGATTAGGAAAACAACTGGAGAGTGGATCCAGAATCAACACTCTCTGAGATGGAACAACATCTCTGGTCATCTCCGTCAAGCTCGGGAACTATTAGCGGGGCCTGCTGAGAGAATAGGACGATTTTGTCTTTCTCTGGATAGGAGTAACTTGAGATTGCTAGTAGGCCTATTAACGGGTCACAACACCTTCAGGCGTCACCTTTTCGTGATGAGGGTGGTCAACGACCCAACGTGCACGTGGTGTGGTGAAGAGGAAGAATCCTCGGCACACATCTTGTGTCGCTGTGAAACAGGCAGACTATGCTGGGCTCAAGAAGCCTGGAACCAATAGAGATAAAATGGATAGGACCTAAGAATGTACTTGCTTTTGCTAAAAGGGCAGGTCTTAGGAGCTAGCGCGGATAGAGGCGCAAAAGGGCCCATCGTATGGCCTATGCACCAGCCACATTCCGTGCTGGATAGCCTCTGATCCTGATTCATTCATTCAGAGTATCAGTAGGTACATATATATATACAGTTTCCTACAACAGAACAAAACTCCAAGCTTCTGGGATGCCGTTTTAGCAATACTTACAGAGGGACGTGCCGGGACATGTTATTGTTGATGTTGATCCCCAAAAGCTTGACGGAGGATGACTCCACTATTGGCTGACATTGGTAAGACAACGCGAGACATATTTCTTTGTTAGTGTTGCTGCCTAAGTTTTCTGTACGTTAAACTATAGTTTGTTTACTAATCCCCCCTCAAAAATTGTTTTGATATCTACGTTGATCTGCGAGGCATGTTGCTGTCGCCGACGTACCGTCTACTGGGATGACAGCTGGCTTGCTTGCCTGGTTCCATGCACGATATTAATGTATGTTATTTCCAGCAGCTCGTTGATATACAGCAGAAACAGTGTAGGGGATATGACAGATCCCTGAGGAGCACCGGCGTGTATTGAAGATACGTCTGATGAACAGCCTTCGACTACAACAGACAGAGATAGGTCCCTCATGCCACACTCTGTCGGAGGCTTTCGATATGTCAAGCGCAACAACACGGGATTCGCCATGATTTTCAACTGTTGTGTTCCACAAGTGAGTGACGTAGGCCATGAGGTCACCTGTAGACCTATGCATACGGAAGCCAAACTGGTGATCATTTATGATGTTATTGTAGGACTTAGCAATCAACCTGAATATGGTTTAAGGCAGACTAAACCAAAAGGTCGTTAGTAGTAAAAAAGTGTTTTTTCAAATTAGCTGTTCGCTAACCATATGTTACTACCATTAGATGTATTCAAATGAATGAGTATCACGCTTAGCAATAGGAAACTTCGTGATGCGTATTTACAAACGGATTTCCCTGTGAGTGGTGACAAATCAGTTTTGAGCAAGCGCCAAGGTCCTAATTCATTGTAGTTGGTCCAGAAATATTCCTAGTTACGACATTCGCATCGCAAAAAGTAAATGACACAAAAATAGCTGCCTTGCAACATTCGGTAGATCCGGATTCTGGTCCAGATTTTCTAGCTAGTTTCCTATCCCGCAATCAGTATAGTGGTAATTTTTTGTATGTTCTAATCTAATGAACTCTGTATTCCAGTGGAGTACGCTATATAGTCAAACATTTAGAAGGTGAAATGAATGACATTACTGATATCCAGGAAGGCTGCGTTTGACGATGGAAGGAGAAAAATTAGAAACTAAATAGATAAAATATTTTCTGGAGAATCTTTTCAAGAACCCAGACGCCAGAAAGCAAAAATCTGAAAACAGAAAGAAAAGCTCTTCAATCCGATCTCTGGACAACTTTGATTCGGAAATGGCAACTCATGTTGTTGTGTACCCCTGTATAGTTTTCTTAAGAGCAACAAAGCGTCTTTAATCTACTGGAAAACTGTGGGCAGAGGCGGCGCGTGCCACGAAAAAGTGAGGGGGCCAAAAAACAACTAATATATAGGGTGTCCCTGAATTTCCTTGTCACGTGATATTTTCATAACAAAACAATGTCTAAACAAAAACTGCGTAGAATGCTTGAAAATACTACAGCCATGCGTTAAAAAATTTTTTTTGTACCTCAACCCTTGAAACACATCCCCAACTTTGTTTTTTCAAATAACAACTAATAGTTTTTCCTACAAAAATTAAGTCGCTATTTTATTTAAAATCTTGTAGTACCTTTGATTTTATACAAACGCAATTTATTCATAAATATAAAATAAATAAAATAAACGAAATAAGGATTTGTTTGACGTCTAAGTTTTTCTTAAGAAATGTATAAATATAAAATAAATAAAATAAACGAAATAAGGATTTGTTTGACGTCTAAGTTTTTCTTAAGAAAAAAAGTTAAGTTAAAGTGGGCCTTTCAAGGGCACCGAATGACCTACCATGCCATGCTTCCGAAAGATTTTTCTTACTTCAACTCCTAAAACTTACCCCCTACTTTTTTCCAAATAGCACCCCACATATTTTCGTACATTAATGAGGTCATTATTTTATTTAATATTTTGTAGTGCCTTTGATTCATATATAAATCAATTTTTTTGTAGTCATTAAGATAAATAAAATGAGCATTTGTTTGAGGCGTAATATTTTCGTAATAAAAAAGCATAAAAATGTCATTTGTTTTCGAAAGCATGTTTTATAGATTATTCAGAACCCTTAAAAATCTAATTAGTTTTATTTTAGTCCATTTTTTTGCGTCAATAAAGTTCTTGTTTTATTTATGTTATGCTAGTGATTTAACGAAAAAAATAAGTTTGTAGTTATAATCTACTTTGTAATAATAAAAAAATAAGTATGTACGTATACAATAAAATTTAATAATATGTATAATAGAGTTAAAAATGGACACGTAAAAAAAGAATTTCCTATTAATTTTTTTAACTCATAAGGCCCCCCATCCCCTCCCGACGCGCCGCCGCTGTGTATACGTGGGACAAAAAAATAAGTATCAAATTATATAGATAAAAATGGTCATAAATCTTGCAATCAACATATACGTGGATTAACTACTGAACACGCAGTTGGTAGTTACAATGTTTCATTTATGTTAGGTTAGTGAGATAATAACTTGTTGTTAAACACGAAAATTGTTTTAAAACAGACCAGTTCTAAAACATTTTTCGTTAGGTTTTGCAACTTGGTTACAACACTGTTTTAAAACACGCGAATGTTTTACAACTTGTTGCATAGTCTAAATGCGCCTTAAGGAGATACTAGCTTTTCCGAAATACGTTTGTTTTACATTGCGTTTTTTGGACACAGGCCTGTATAAAGATAAAATCTAAATATGCAGAAGCTATGTACAAATATGATCCTCTCATTCCACGAAGTTATCATCAGATACATAAACACACAATTTACGCTGTATACTAGAAGATGATATGTTTGTACCGTTATGAATCTGTTTACCCTACACTCAGACTCTAATCAGAATATATATCACAGAAATAAAACTGTGTACGCTATTGCTGTACCCGTGTTCAAAGCATGATGGAAAATCCAGCGAGATGCAATCTTATACACGGGCGTACAACAGAATCGTTCGAGGAGGAAACAAATAGAATTTGATTCTGTTTTTAATCATACTGACCGATTTTGAAGGGAGACAGGTAAGTAAGTTGTGCCTTGTTTTTAGACTTATAGTATTTTAGAAATATTAAAAATTACTATCTTCTGCTTAGGGTACCAACTTCATTAAATAAAGATTGGCAGAAATATTGAGAAATGCTTCTCTATCTTGTGTTCTTTTGAGCAGAGTATGAGAATCCAATCCCGTCCAGTCTCTGACGTTTTTCAGCCAAGAGCTTTTTCTGCATTCAGGACCTTTTTTGCTTTCGATTTTGCCTTCTATTATTACATTCAGATGAACATATCCTCATGATATGTGTAAGATAAGCGTTTTTTAACACTCTTACCTTGGTTGGTTTGTGAGTTTGTTACTCCCCTTAGTATTAAGAGGTCGGACCGAACATTGACCGCTCCAACTTTGCCGCGACAACGATTTTGACGGCTTCAAATCCGTCGGACCAACGCCAATGGCCGTATTCGCTGACTAAGAGATCGCGCAGGCACCTTAAAGTTTGTTAAAAATGGTTTTTGCTTAAATCGCTTTTCTCTTTGTAAGGCAGGCACCTTAAAGTTTGTTAATATTACACAGAGGCGTAGCGACGAGAGCTTAAAAGGCGTGACATGCAATTGAGGTTGTGAATTAAGAAAAAAAGTATTTTTTTTTGTGATGAATGGAAAGATCATATAAAGTTTTATAACAAAACTGTTTTTGTTTTCTTTTTTTCGCAATGATTCAAAAGTTATATCAAAATAAAAATGGGTTTTTGAATCGAGTACCGAAAACACGCCGACTGCTCCCGAACCCCTGT
Organism: Callosobruchus maculatus; assembly: GCA_951848785.1. NCBI lineage: Eukaryota > Metazoa > Arthropoda > Insecta > Coleoptera > Chrysomelidae > Callosobruchus > Callosobruchus maculatus. Next base: position 22,821,086 of record CATOUR010000041.1, on the reverse strand, counting down.
GACGTCAAGATGGCGGTCACGATGCTCCTTTGGCCAACGACGTCCTACTCCGATACTAGATTCTAGATTCCCAGCCAATCGCGAAAATACGTACTAATAAACTGACAACTGGTGTATATTTGTTGCAACACAGTCGATGAATGAAGTTTGCAGCTCGAGACGAAGTCTACGATCGAAATAAATATGTTTTTGAATGTTTGAAGTTGAAGTCAGATTACAGATTCCAGTAAGTACCTAATCAAATATGTGTCGTTGAAAAGATCTCCTCAATTGAAGTATGGCCTAGTGGTTAGAGCGTCCGCTGCTGTGAATATTGATCAAAAACATTACACAGAGTCTTAGTAAAAACACCAAAAAAAAAAACACGCCATGAAACACACCACGATACTTGATAACCTCGGTGCGACATACTTGAGATGCCGCCCTACAGAATACCAAGAGTCGTGGACACCGAGATCCCATACAAGGTCAACCTAAGTGACAGATCGGAATAAGGGAAAACGTCGGTACACTGATGGCTCCAAAAATTCATCAGGTACAGGAGGAGGCATATACGGTGGTAGGCCTGGACAGAACGTAAGTATCCGCCTAGGTAAACTGGTTACCGTTTTCCAGACAGATATAGCCGCAATTTGGGAATGCGGTAGAATAGGTATAGATAAAGGATACAGCAAAAAGAATATATAATGTAACATACTGTATATTATGGTATTCGCGCTTTGTGTATTCGTATTAGTTTGCCAAGCAAATGTAAAGTAAGTCAAAGTGTTAGGTTAGATCTTTGACGTGTAAACGTCATCGAATCGTCTAGTTTTCGGGAATGACGGATGGGCATTCTAGAACGTCATCTGGATGTCTCGAATTCTCTGGATGATTCGATGAAGTGTATATAAGGCGCCACGAGTAGCGTGGCGGAAATAGTTGAGTAGTAGTTGAGTTGAGTTGTAGCTGAGATAAGGTTGAGAGATATTGTATTGAGTTGTAAAGTAAAACGGTGAAAGTTACGTCCAGTTAGATTCCTTGGCGTGAAGAAAAAGAGGCCGTCGTGACGATATATAAATACAGACAAGCGGGCGGCTCTGATGGCCATGGCAAGTGGCAAGTAGACACTGGCGAAGACCAACAGCGCAAGATTATCTTGGGTGCCTAGTCACATATAGGAGTGGGTGATAATGAGAGGGCCGACAGATGTGTCAAGGAAGACGCAGAACTTCCGTCGCCTGAACCAGAATGTGGTATCATAGAACATGGCTTGGACAGCTGTCACCAGTTGGGTGTCAAATGAACACCAGGAGCGCTGGGACAGAATAGTGGGGATTGTTCAGTCTAAGAGGATGCTGAGGGGACTCTCGTGTTATTGAGCAGGAAGGAACTACGAAAAGAAGGTTGGATTTATGACTGGTCATTAGACGTTCAGTGCAGGCGCGTATTTAGAGGGGGTCCAAAAGGCCGTCTAAAAAATGGAATCCACAAATTTGCAAATTTAAGGTGTCAAGTCTAATCTGGACCTCCCCCGAAAGGTGAACCAAGTAACACCCATAATCTGGACCCCCCTCAAAACCAAATCCTGGATACGTGCCTGGTTCAGTGCACACCTGTGAAAGCTGGGGATCCCACCCGGGATCCCATTATGCAAGGAGTGCTGTGAGGCAGAGGAAACAGCTAATCATGTTACCTTCCACTATTATGCCCTGAGAGAAAGCAGGAACTCTTATCTGAATGTAGGGGAAGACAGGAGAGCGTAGGCCAATGCATCTCAAAATTCGCAAAGAACTTAGGATGGGACTCCCTTTTGCTGGGTGTACACAATAAGCCTTAAGACTGAGCCGCATTTATCAGGGCAACTTAACCTCACTACAAAAAAAAAATGATAATACATACACGATGTTCACAAATTGCGATTCGTTCTGCTGCCCCTTGTTGAGATGCCTCTGATCCGCAATCGCGCCCAGTTCAGAGTACTCGTGTGCTCTCTCGTCACATCTCCGAAGGCTATTTTAATACCCACCGATCACATTTGTTATATCAAAGTAAATTTATTTTTAATTTAAAGGTTGATGGTACATACACACGTTGTTTCGTTGGTTTGTGTTTATATTTATATTCTAGCGCGATGTTCAATATCGGCATACTCCGCTGGCTATGTTATTTTACCCTCCACCGACACCTACCATGGATCATGGATTCTCAGAAGGGTTGCATAGAGTTAAAATATTTCATCTAAGTAGCTGTTTATATTATACAGGGTGGGGCATAGGAATCAAGTGTTTCTGAAATAATCATAAAATTATTAGTTTTTACTCTAAAAAAAAATTATTGGTAGTAGAACATAGCTGATAATAAACCATTTTGAAATATCTAAGTGCAAAAATTACATGTGGCATATGATGCAGCCGTTCACGAAAATTGCACTCCACTGTTTCCGGCATCTCTCTGTTGATTTTTGAGAGATTCCATGGCGAATCGCTTCCTTCTCTGCGTCTAACGGGCTTGGCTTGGCCCTTTAAACACGTGACTTCAGTTACCCCCATAGAAAATATCACAAATTAATAAGTCGGGAGACTGAGGAGGTCATGAGATGCCACCAAACCTCGAAATTGACCGATTTGGAAACAGGTGGCAAAGAACAGCCATGGATGCTTTGGCGGTGAGTGCCGTGGCCCCATCTTGCTGGAACCACAAATCTTTGATATTCACACCTCTTCTTTGCAATTCAGGTATGAAAAAGGTATTCACCATATGAATGTAACGTTCAGATGTTACTGGAGCGGTGACCCCATTTTCTCCAAAAAAATATGGGCCAATGATGCCACGCCATCTGCCACGCGTTGTTCTAGCGTCTAGCGCTCCATGATGACAAGTGGCAAGTAAGAAAGTGAAATGGTTTGAGTCAAGGAATGGATTGTAATAAACCGCGCGCTCCTCCATTTTCTAAGTACTACTCAAACCAAATACACTTGGTTTTTATGCCCCACCCTGTGTTACGCGGTATTGTCGCGGTATCCCCATTCGAGAAGTAATCGTCACCACTCGTTACGACTCGTATAGTTAGCCTGGCGCTGGGTCAAGCGGTCAAGCCAAATAGAAGCGTTTTATGCCTTTATGGTGGTTTTATGTTTGCTGTTGTAAAACATACCTATTTTGTGATGTAAACTTTGTGGTTAATTTGGTGATTACACCGGTTGTGGTTTGATAATGCCCCCTTTTTTACAAATTCCAGTTAATTAAAATATGAATACATACCAACATACCTATCGTTGGTTACAACCAAAATAACAAAATCAACTAAGACAGCGAGCAACAAATATGCAAACTCCAAAAGTAAAGCAGTGTAAACTGAAAAAAAGTAATTTTCGAGAGTTGTCACTTGTTTCCTTGACAATGTTGACAGACTTCAAAGCAAGATACGGCAGCGCAACATATGTGTGGCAATAACTGTCAATTTTGCAAGGACGATAACGCTAAACGCTGCGCTATCTACATATAATACCGCTGCGCAAATACCGCAACGTATGCTGTATCTGTGGTTGGCAATATCTCTCTATTGTTCAACGATGCGGTTATGACGGTAATAACTCACGCGTTGAGGTTTGCAGCACGAGCTGTAGACAAGTGATTTTTTACCATTACCGCGAGTTGAATACTATACTTTATCTACGACCGAAGCAATTAATAGTACGACTTCAATAGATAATAATTACGAATTATTTACAGCTTAACCTCACTTCTGTAAAACAAACACTGTACGTGTACACCGTCGAATTAGCGTTTGACGTCTCATGGCATGACCATCATTGCAGTTATTCTATCGTGTATTTAATCATATGCGTTTCCAAGAGATCGGTACTGGTATCTAATAGGCATTGTTCATAACCCACGCCTGGAGGGTGAGTTATGAAAAATAACTCACGCTGTTTTAGGTAGTACTACCGTTCAAAGGTAGTTTGGTAATCGCTGTATCACATAATGGGACTGGATAAAATCTTTATAATTATCTATACCACAAAGAATAACAACACAACTCAGGTTTTGAAAATAATTTTTTCTGGTTCAGTGGTGCTTTTGATACTCACATACAGCAGCTGTTTCGTCGTATCCACCTAGCGTGTAGGAGAACGGCCACGGCGCCACCGCCCACTCGGGACGTGACCCTGAACTACAAGTTTCTCCATATTATCGCTTCTTTGTATATGTCCGAAGAATGTTAGCATTCTCGTCGACACAATGGAGGATAGTCTCTTTGGATTACCGAGCTCATCCAGTATGGAAACGTTAGTTCGATGGGCGGTATAAGGAACTCTCAGAATTCTCCTTCACGTCCACATTTCAAAGGCATCTATGCGAGCTCGATCTGCCTTTTTAACAGTCCAGGTTTCCGAGGTTTACAAAAATATGGAGAACACAAGAGACTGAACCAGCGACATTTTGATAGCTTTAGTGATGATATGGTCACGCCATATTTTAGTAAGTTTTGTCATGACCACCCGTGCCTTTTGAATGCGCCGTCGAATCTCATTTTCACAGCTACTCGGATTGTTGATCAAAGAACCGAGGTACACAAAATTTTGAACTACTTCACAACGGCCTACTGACTTTATAGCAGTTAAGCTTTGTAATAAATTATTCCGAGACATTAGATCGTTACCTCTAAGGACTTTTAAAAATGAACGTAAAAAATTTCTCTGTAATGTGTTTTATAGTATAGATGAATTTTTAAATTTTAACCTCCAACCATAAAGATTTTATTATTTAATAATATATATTTTGTGTTAGCTATTTTAACCTGTTGAAAAAAGTGACCTGCGCAAATACTGATGCATATTGGCACCAATAAATTTGATTGATTGACCTCTGTTAGTTGCATTGGAGATTTCGTACTCCAGGTCCAATCTTGCCAATCGTGTGTTGGTATCCCTAACTGAAAGTTGTTTCGTAACGCGATCCCACGACCATGCATTTATTCGCGGAAAGCCGATTAATTATTGTTTACGTTCGTGACTCAATATTCCGGCGAACTGGGCTCGTCCGCAGATGCACAAATACAAGGTGAACGCAATTATTTGCAAACTCAACCAGCCGTCAGCTGAAAGCAGCTGAGCAGTGAATAGTGAAAGCATGCTATTATTACAACCTCGAACGCATAAACAGAACCAGTATTGTGATTGCGATTGTAGCGTGTGCCTTTCGTATTCACGAAATTCAGAGGCCTAGGAGTAGATATTCACGACCTGATTTTCCAGCTACTTGACTCGACATGACTTGATATCAAGTCAAGATCAGGTCAAGTATTTGTTTTCGAAATTCAAGTCAAGCCAAGTAGTTACACATCAAGCAACTTGAAAATCAAGTTTTTCAAGCTAACTACTTGATTTTTCTTGAAAAAAGAATTCTTTTTTGATATTAATCTAATTAACTGCCAAAACGCAATAACAGTAAAAAATATATGTATATAAAGATTAAATCTTTTATTTAAAAAAAAAAACATCCAAAAACGAAAACTCCAACAAACTTAATCTAAATAATTTAAATAATGATTGTAATAATATGGAATAAAAATACGAAATATCCTGAATTCTGACAATAATACATAGAAAGACAACAAACTCAAATGGGGGTGGGTTGGCTCAGTGGTTGGAGTCGAGGACTCGTGACCGGAAGGTCCCGGGTTCGATTCTCGTTAGAGGCGGAAATTTATTTCTGGTTTCTTCAATCAAAACTAAATATCCATAAAAAAAGCTCAGCGAAGAATCCCCACCTGAGCCTTCACTGTTGGCTTCTAATTAACAGTGCTGTTCCTAGAGTGGCGCCGGGAAACAGTAACAAAGCCTGCACAGAACACGAGGCTAATGACCAGAGCAATCGATGCCGATGACACAGAAGTAAAAAAACAATAATATCCTCATTTGCCATCCATGATTTGAGACACATAAGACTTCTAACGGAGTTATCACCTAATCGATTTCTTGTTTTGGTAAGAGTTAACGCAGCTCTAGAGAATTGCCTTTCATCTGGAGCTGAAGAATGTGCCGTTGCCAAAAAGTCTTTGGCCATTGCGGCAGGGTTTGGAAAAATACATTCGTGTCTTTTCCACTATTCTAAAATATCTTCAATACTGTCCCTTGCCCCTTGAATACTATTTATAATCTGTTCATCGGTTTCATCTCGATTCTCGATCAGGTTTATTGTCGTGTTCCATAGCCCACGAATATAGTCTATCGAGAAGCATATTAATGCAAAAATGATGAAATATTCTTAAAAACATTAAGGTTCTGGCAAATTCGTCCAATTAACGAATATTCTGTGTCGGTTGGCCTTAAAGTTTTAAAGTCATCGGGTGCCTGCTTGCTGTCGTAACCTCGGTGATTTCCCTACTTTAACGCTTCGATTCGCATTTTACAGATCGATATCAAGTAATATCAAGTACTTAGTTTGATTTTACATGATATCAAGTCAAGTAGTTCAGATCGAAAATCAAGTCAAGTCAAGTATTTAAGAAAAAACTCAAGCTACTTGGCTTGATGAATCCCTACCTAGGAGGCGGATCATCATCTACTTTGACAGCCAGGCAGCATTAAAAGCCTAAAGTGCTTGTAGGTTTACATCAAGTCTTGTCTTCTGCAATCTAAAAAGGTCCTGGATGACGTTTTCACAAGACATCAGGTATCACTTATGTGGGGGCCGGGTCATGCTGGAGTTTGCGGTATTGAAAAGGCGAGGGTCGAGGAATAATTTCCTAGGTCCTGAGCCTGCTGTGAATCTGGCAGCAGGTACCATTAGAAGGACAGAAGTATGGTTGCCAAATCAGCATCTTATGAGATGGAGAGGAATCTCTGGACATCTCCGTCAAGCTAGAGAACCTCTGGCCAAGGTGGGACGGTTCTGTTGCTCACTGCACAGGAGCCGGCTAAGGTTACTTGTCGGCAAGTGACCTGACGTGTACACGCTGTGGCGAGGAGGAAGAGTCTTCGACACACATTCTATGTCGCTGTGAAGCCATTAGGTACCATGGGCAAACCATCCTAGATTCAAGGGTTCTCTCTCATTTGCGGTGAGGGCTGGACTTGGGAACTAGGGTAAGGAGAGGCGCTGAAGAGCCTGTTTGTAGATGGTGGTTCCGGTCACCAGAAAGCCTCGCCCCCTCTTCCATTCATTCATTGTGATTAGAAAATGCTTCACTTCCCGATGAAACCTGCACCTGAGCTTTCATCTGCAACTACACGGGACATCCTCAGGTTACTATGACGACTGAGACAGAGTCTGCCCGCCCGACATTTTTTCGCAGTTAGGGGGTTAGGGTTCAGATTACATATTTTATTATTTATTATTATTATTTATTTATTCATTTTAAAAGCTACATGAATAAATGAAGGTCATTCACAGAAGACATTGCCTTGTGCGTGATCATCCCCCGGTATATAAAAACTAGAATTTAAGTTCATATGCTCCTACTTCTCGTGCACTCACTAACTTGTAGACCTTTCCATGATTAGTCATCTTTTGGTTCCTCCAATAATCCTGCTGTTTCTACCATTTCGACCAGTAAAACTCCCATCTCTTGTGCAGTCAAAGATCAACCATATTAATTTTCCTAAGCTAATAAAGCTAGCTAATAAATTTTGAATTACTATCATGTGCCAGACAGGAGTCCCATCAAGTTATTTGCGAAGTTTGAGATGCATTGGACTATGCTCTTCTATCTTCCCTTCTGGTCTTCACTCAAGACAGAACAGTCGAAGATAACGTGCTCAGCTGTTTCCTCTGCCTCACCGCACTTCATAACAGGTGTGCCACTCATTCCCCTTCCCCAGCCTTTGCAGGTGTGCACTGAACGTTCAATGGCCTGTTATAAATCCAACCATCTTTCGTAGTTCCTTCCTATTCAGTCTGAGTGCGTCTGCGGTATTGAAACACTCCACCATTCAGTCCCAGCGCTTCTGGTGTTCATTTGATACTCAACTGGTGACAGCTGTCCGAACCATGTTGTATGATAGACCACATGCTGGTTCTGGCCCGATGAGAGGGAGTTCAGCGCCTTCCTTGGCCTTCTATGTAAATATCAAGAGGTGGGATATTCGCTGTACCTCCAATGCTGCTGTTGACGAGATTTTGTCTTTAGAAAAAAGGAGAAGCCCGTTAGCAGTACTATTTTTATATAAATTGTCGATCAACCAAATTGACTGATGTGAGCTATTGGCACAGAACAACTTTTCAGTTCCACAAGGCTTTCGTCTAGACAACATATCACATTCCATTGTAAGAGGGCGCAGACAAATTTACTATTTAAATCTCCAGTCGAATTTATGTGCAGGAAAGCAAATAATGCAACTTCATGTATATGTGATCTGAGTTCAAGTAGTTTTATCAAGGTTAAAAATAAAACAAAATCTCATCTCTAACACCTTTGTCAGCTATGGTTCTATTTTATTTTATTTCTTATCTTCTTTTTCGTCACTAGTGATATGAAATTCAAATTATGCTGAAATTTGTTTATTTAAGTTTAGGTTAAGCTGTAGTAGGCAACGCTATAAAAGAATAACTATGTTGTTCTGTAAATGGTTATGTTACTGTTGAGCTATCATCATCATAGTTACAATGTCTTAACAGACATGTTGTGAACTCGTAAAATGCATTAAGTCGGAGCTAGAGTATTGCCGACACGAATATTGTCAATAGTTATGAGAACTGTAACTCGCCATTGTTCGCGATTTACTGTCAGTTCAGTGGCGCTCTTGATACTCATATCTAGCAACTGTTTCGTCGTATCCACCCAGCGTGTAGGGGAACGACCACGGCGCCGCCCACTCGGGGCGTCACCCTAAACTACAAGTTTCTCCATATTATCGCTTCTGTGAATATGTCCGAAGAATGTAAGCATTCTCATCGACACAATGGAGGATAGTCTCTTTGGATTACCGAGCTCATCCAGTATGGAAACATTAGTTCGATGGGCGGTATAAGGAATTCTCAGCATTCTCCTCCACGTCTACATTTCAAAAGCATCTATGCGAGCTCGATCTGCCTTTTTAACAGTCCAAGTTTTCGAGGCATACAAAAATATGGAGAACACAAAAGACTGAACCAGTAACATTTTGGTAGCTTTAGTGATGTTATGGTCACGCCATATTTTAGTAAGCTTTGTCATGGCCACCCGTGCCTGCTGAATGCGCCGTCGAATCTTATTCTCACAGCTACCTGAATTGTCGATCAAAGAACCGAGGTACACAAAACTTTGAATTACCTCACAACGGCCTATTGACTTTACTTCTCGATGATTGTCATGCTCTGTATCTACGATAATAACCTTGGTCTTGTTGTAGTTAATACCAAGACCATATGCTGCACTATGTTGTTCTAAAACGTTCAATAGAGCTACTAGTTCTTCCTGAGAAGCAGCAATAAGGGTTGTATCGTCAGCAAATCTTAAGTTAGATATTTTGCTTCCGCCAATAGTTATACCGCCATTCCAGTTGTCCAATACGTATCTCATCACAAATTCAGAGTAAATGTTATGAGCAATAACTTTGTTATTATTATTAACTCTATTATTATTCCATATACGCAACGTACACATGCATTTTGAATCGATTGAGTAGATAAAGAATATCCTTCTCGCAATTCTGGTAATGTTATTGCGGTCACATTATGATTTACGACGGACTCAAAGATCACCAGATAGACGAACGGAACCGGCTGATGTGGATTTTCATGGTGTATACATATTCCATAAACATACAATCTATACATAGATATAAATAGAAGAGCAGTAAACTTGAAATAACGATCGGTTTCCATTAAAACGTAAAGGAGTATAAACCAAGCGAGCTGCTTACAGAAAGTTGGCTCTATTTTTAGGTCCGGCTCGGTTGTATTTGCGTTTTCCACGAACTATGAAGCACACGCTAACACTCGACTTTTCTTTTCGGCGTGTCGATATATTTTTCCTTTAATGCGCTGTACGTGAGGCGCTGCAAAGGTTACCCTGTGTATATTTGGAACAGTTGCCTAATACTGATCATTTGTCAACATGCAAAGGTTACAGATCACTCTAATAAATAACTATTATGCGAGAGGGAGAGAGTGTATACTCCTAGAAATTCCCGGAAATTGTCAAATTTGCGTGATAGATCAGAAAAAAAGTAATACACCTAGTTGATGCCCTTGTTTATCTGTCCATATTTCATAGATTTTTCTGTCATATTTATAGAATAGAATAGAACTTTATTAACTACATCACATATAATAATATACATTTGTAGCAGGTCATTAAAGGGAAAATATTCATATATAACAGACAAACAAGTACAATATATTCATATACAAATCACTAACAAGTACACAAATATAAGAAACAATACATTTTACAGAAAGGCTATAAAAACAACTTTTCTGAATTTTTATGTTTAAGCTTCTCCATATACTCCGGAACTGAATAGAATGCATGTTTAGCCAAAAATGTCTTCATAATGTTTTTAAACCTGTTCGCCCTTAAATTTTTCACTATATCAGGTAAAGCGTTGTGAAGATGTAGGTCTAATGAATTTTTTCACTAGTTTACTAGTCGATATCGTGGGGTTCTGATTTGCGTGGTTGACCTCGTACTGTAAGAATGATAGGAACTGTTCAAATGTAATTCGTTTTTACGTTTATGGATATCTTGTAATTGTGACAGAATGTATAATGATGGTAGAGTTATTATTTTAAGATTAATAAAGTGGGGCCGGCAATGGTCTCGATAGCTAGCATCGGCAATTAAGCGTACGACTTTCTTTTGTAATCTGAATATAGACAGGGCAGCGGAGGAATGTCCCCAAAGGTAAATTCCATATGACAAGTGAGAATGAAACAGTGAGTAATACACTGTCAAAATCGTGGAAGAATCAATAAGTGGCTTTAATCTCCTAATGACAAAAATGGATGATGACAGTTTATTTTTTACAGACTTCACATGATCACACCAGTTAAGTCTGTTATCTAAAGTTAACCCTAATATCTCCACATTCGTAGGCGAGGTACAGTTCTTGTTCGAAAAAACAATTTCTTGTGTTTTGTTGACATTCAGTTTTAGATAGTTTTGTGTGAACCATTCCTCAATTTTTACATTACTATCACCCATCACAGATGATAACGATTCTATAGACAGACCAGAATTTATAGTAGTGGTATCATCCTCATAACAAATAGCTATTGTTGGCGTCAAATGTGTGAAAATGTCGTTGATATAAACAGTGAAAAGCAGGGGTCCTAATACTGACCCTTGTGGTACTTCGAACTCTATGGTACGTGTATCGGAAACTTCATTACCAAGAGAAACACATTGCTTATGATTATTTAAGTAAGACGTCAGTAATTCCAGGGGCGGTCCTCTAATACCATATCTAGATAGTTTATCAAGCAGAGATTTGTGAGAAACACAGTCAATATGATAACTGTTCTTCCTCTACGATCCGTCCGACAAAACTGCCTCCGTTAGAAGTGCAGCCTTAAGGATCATTGCATTATTTCATTATTTATTTACTTATCTATCCATTTATTTATTTGTTCCACTATTCTGGGTAACAAAAGACACAGGATCTATACACAAATCATAAACGTTAATACATAATAAGGCAAAACATACAAACTAGAATTCCAAGCGAAATATCTAATATGTAATATCTACATTTTACATTAGTATAATTTGCAACTCCTCAAAGTAAACATAATAACAGTAACAGGTAACAATACTTAGTGTTCACTAAACATCGACTTTCGATAGTCTATCGATAGTACCCGAAAACATGGGCTGGGCCGATGTGCAAACATCGATGTTTCCGGATAGGTTGCAGTTTGCAGTTGCACAGATTGTGTTTGTTTTGGTCCGTTATAAATTCATTACGTTTGTTTAGCAATTGCTTCGGCAGGTTATATTTATATATCTTTATAATAAATGCATTTTGGGGTAAAGTTTGAGATAAAAAACTTCTTTATAGTGACACACAAAATATATACATTTATTGAAATAATTCTTTTTATACAAAAGTTGTACATAATACTTATAAAAAATTATAGAGACATTATTTTAACATTTGAACAGGAATGTGAAAGAAATCTTATTCGCAAATTTTCATTGACGTAAACAAAAAACGTAAACAAATAACGGTACCGGCTGGATCCTATCATGAGTGCGAGGGAACTCTGTGCAAATCTTACGCCGCAGAAAACATCGATAGGCCTATCGGACTATCGATAGTCCGTTACCTACATAGCCTATCGGACTATCGATTGCACATCGATGTTTAGTGAACACTAAGTCAATACTACCAGCAGCAAGCCACAGACAAAGCTAAATTTATGTGCGTGTTGCTTTTATATCAGCCTGATACCAGGCGTTAAAATAAACATATTTTAGAGATATAGAATCAAAAAAAGTAGGAAAGAATTTAATTGAGTATTCAAACGCTGCTCTCACTGAGGAATTTGTTAGTATAAACATTTAAAAATTTTGTTTAAACCGGAAGTGATATTGACAAAACCGGATTTTTCCCGGACTAGTTTTTTCATGCTGATTTCAAATCTCTATTTAGTTTTTCTGTAGCAACTGTAGTTTTGGCTATCTTTTGTATACGGACGGACGGACAGACAGAGGCTCTGCATAAGCTCTCTTCTTACAGGAGAGCTAAAAAGTAAATATGGACTTGTGTATCAAGCCTAAAAGTCTGTTTGTGTTTAGTTTTTCGCTCTGATTTTTGTCTTATCGATCAAGCATTGAACCTGACAATTAGTGCCCTAGTCACATTCAGTTTATCATAGTTAATTTTAAATTGGTAAATCCTAAAGTTCTTTCATAATAACGGTCACTTTTGGGATTTACCAATTTAACAACGATACCCAAAATTGACTATCTGACTCGTACAATGCCTAATCTATTTGACAAAAATTTGAACAAAAAACTAAAATAAACAGACTAGGTTGTACGTCTTGATACACAAGCCCAGATATGCTTTTTAGTGACTTCTACATATATACAGTTTAAAAATAAAGTATCAACATAGATATAGATAGATAGATATAGATGAATATTAACTCTCAATTCTCGCGCCCTTTAGGAGCATCATTTTGCACCATTTTTCTCAATTTCCCATTAATTCTCTTAATTTCGTCTCCTCTCTCTGATCTAATTCTCTACTCCCCATTATATCTGTATTTATATAAATAAAACATCTTTCTTAGTCCATCAGCCCTGGATCTTTGCTTCTAACTTTGGTCAGCATCACCCTCTATATCTCTATATTTTCTTAATTATGTTTCTCAGCCATGTGCCTTGATAACTTTCGTGGTTCACAAAAGAAGTTTTTTTTAAAAAAAGCTTTTAAGAATTTAATGTTTTAAAAATATAAATGTCTCTTTTTTTATGTACATGACTTTAACTATGTTGTGATGTGTTACATTTTTGGTGGACCTCCTGTTATTACATCGTTCAGCACCAATCTCGTTTAACTTGTAAGTGCTACATTTTTCTATTTTAACCACCTATCTGAACTTTTTTTTCCAATTTTTGTAGCCTTGAAGGAGTCAAAGAACTCCGAAAGCAGAAAATGATAAAGTTTTTAGAATACATTTCGCTGTTTACTTGCAGCTTTGGATTGACATACATACTAAAGAAGGCCACAGATCCAGCGAAATAACTAAACTTGCACTTCCTAAGTTCATCTAGTAGCGTTGTGACACACAAATATTTTTTTCGGATTGCATTCTATCATGCCGCTACATAGTATGAATAATTGCTAGGTTAAGGACGGTAAGTCTTTGTCACTTTCTTACTTTCGTCAAGTGACAAAGACAAAATATATAGATAATCAGGATGTGGTAAAACTGGCCCAGAGAACTACGAAATGGGATACTACCACGATTCCTAGGAACTGTACTTTCATATTTATTGTATAGGTTTTGAGTCCCATACTTATTACAGCTGAACTGCAATTGACTGCAAAATAGGGAAAATTGTCATCCAATAAAATATCCAACCTCATTTATCTGAAATGCTTCAGTGTTATAACGGTTGAAGGGGTGTGGCAGGTATATAGAAAATAACAGTAAACCCTAACCATTTCGCTTGACAGTTACTACAGGTAATTTTGTCATAAATCAATAAACATACAACATCTCAACCCGTTATGTCCTTCGGGCAACCTCAGGTAAAAAAAATTAGCAACAATGTGATGAGTTATCTTAAGTGCAGTTAAAAACGTAGATAGAAATTATGATAGGTTAGTGCTGCGTTACATGCTAAAACTGGTGTCAACAATCTGTTACATAAAGTAAAAGCGACATCATTAATAATTTTTAGATTGTTTACAAACTTTAATTCGTCGAAGTTATTGCGAACATGTTGAGGTCACACCATGACAAATACTGGATGCCACAGATCAACTGACGAATTGGTTTTTATGTTTTAAAGAGCTGAAGTCAATTTTTCATAGATGAGGTGGAAACACTGTGGAAAGATTTGTGTTCAGAAACGCAACTGAGATTGAATCAACTGCTCGGCAGATCATCCTTAGAGATCATCATTACTGGATGTTCTTGAAAAAAAAGTATATTATTGTGATAAATGGAAAGACCATAATAATATATAACTTTTTTTTAATTCTTTTACCAAAAAATTTATTGATACGTTTTTTGTACATGCTAGTCACATTGTTTTTTATCATCAAATTAAATATATGTATTTCTGAATCAAATTTTACTAGACATTTTACAAGTACAATAAAAATTACTAATAACTTCACTTTTTTTTTTAATTAAGCTCAATTTTGATATCACAATCAGAGCAATTGGCGATTGATCTTAATGGAAGAACTTATTTTCTACCGATTTTGAGAATTCTAGTGCCTGTATACCGTGCCTTCGGTACTTATTTTTGCACTAGTGCAAGTAAAATGTCTAATAAAATTTGATTCAAAAACATCTTTTTATCTCCATCGTAGGAAAAAGTGTGTGTAACACAAAAAAATGATAGTAATAGGTACCGAAGCAGGACGTCGTTGGTGAAAACTAACATTCTGACGTCACACACCCTGTTTTTTATTTTCTATTGTTATTTTGATATAATCCACTAACAGAAACAATATATCTGAAAAAAACAACAAAAAAATCCCAGATGTTGTTTGAAAATAGGGCGAAGTTTAGCTTTGAAAACGTAATGCATCGCTACTTCCACTTAACTCCCCAGAATGTATTACCCTTAACTACGCTCTGAACATATACATGAGCAAAAAAGGAAATCGATAACTAGAACAATAGCGATAGAAAAAGAAATCATAGGCACAGAATATATCGTATATACAGGGTGTCCCACGACGATTAAGACAAGCAATATATCGGAACTGGGCAGCAGTAGAGAATTATAATTTTGGGGGTGTAAATTAGAGCAAATATAGTATCTTTTCTTATTATTGTGTCATCCAATGAGGTATTTGTTTTTGATAATGTGAAGTCCGATTCAAAAAATTTTATGGGACACCCTGTATAATTGTGACTTTTTGTATTCCTCCCGATAAAGCAAATCCAACAAACTAGCACACTTGTGGTCTAAAGTGATTAATTCAAGAGCTACAGGTACTTAAAGGATGGTACCACTACTATTGCTTATAACATGTACCCCTACAGTTAAATTATTTTGGTAGTGTTTCATAATGGTAGTAGTACAGTCACTTTAAATACCTGCAGCTCTTGAGTTAATCACTTTAGACCCCAAGTGTGCTAGTTTGTTGGAATTGTTTTATCGGGCGGAACACAAAAAGTCACAAATATATAGGGTGTCCCATTAAAAGTTTTGGATCGGACGTCACGTGACCAAAAACAAATACCTCACACAATAATAACAAAAGATACTATATTTACTCTAATTTACACTCCCAAAATTATAAATCCCTACTACTGCCCAGTTCCGATATATTGCTTGTCTTAATCGTCGTGGGACACCCGGTATTAATATCAGTTTCTGTTGGAACTTTAACTTAAATTCCGTTATAAATGCTATCTAGTAATCAAAGTTCCTCGAATTTTAAAATTTTATTTTACACATTCTTCAGGGCTATCGAGCACACCTATAGCACCAAGGGATGACATGTCCCTTTGGGTCAAATAACAAAAAACGTTCTAGAAGAGATGAGGAACGGCATTTATTATTCTTTTTAAACATCTTCTAGAATGTGTTTTGTTGTTTGACCCTAAGGGACATGTCATCCCTTGGTGCTATACAGGGTGGGCCAATAGTGCGTGGACGGAGGATTGTGGGCTTACTGAAAAATATTTCAAAAATCTGTCACTTGACCATGGTAGGTACCCTTGAGGGCTATAACGTAAAAATATTTTCACTTAAATTCTGACGTTTATACAGGGTGATTCGTATCAAACTTACATTTTTTTGAATGGAACCCCCCTATATATTATTGCATATTTGGATTCCTTGGTCAATTCTAGTGTGACTTTATGAATCACACATGGAACTTTAAACGAACCGTTTAGGCGCAAATCACCATTTTTGGTATAAGTAGGTATCAGAAAAAAATTGAATATCGCAGCGATTATAAAACTTAGACGGCCGTGACTTTGCGGTACGACTAAGCATGAAATGCGTCACCTAAGGTCAGACGGCTAAATTTGAATTCTTTTTGTACTTGGAGAAATCGATAGATTAATTAAGGAAACTTCAATCACAGATAACTTGATTTTTTCAAATGGGAATGCCTATTTTGGTTTAAAGAATCAAACGTAAAATTTGATTACCTTTCTAACGATATAGCGTTCTTGATATAAATCTTTCTTGGTTTTCATTTTATTTCAAATTTTCAGTCAAATCGGCGTTTTTCAATTTTCCTGCATGCAAGGAACCTAGTAGGCCATGAAAAATAAACAAAAGCTCGTTAATATGGAAGAAAGCAACTAACTTAGTACAAAGATGCAAACTAACTGGAGCAACGAGGCAAGATTATCAAAATTCCTTACAACATATTAGCTCTAACCAGAAACAATAGTGGTAACAAGAACGCTCATTTTTCACAGCCTACTAGCTATTAGCCAATTTCCAAAGTCAGTAGAAAAATATTTAATCAAAGGAAAACTACTAGTGATTGTTGCTGGCAGTAGAATATCTATGTCTTCTGAATAAATTTTCACATTTAATGCTATGAAAAAGTAGCAATTTCCATAAGTCAAAAGTAATGATACGTCTGACTGGAACCCTTCAAATTCTTCTTCTACTGATTAGCAAAATCGTGGAAAATGAAACTTGATTTGCAGTCTGTTTGAATTGCAAAAAATAATTTAGTTTGTAGAAAACTACATGAAATAATCGCAATTACAACATAGGGTAATTAAAAAATTCTAGCAATTATTTCAATAGATGTTCAGAATGCTCCAGCTGGAGATATCTTCACTTTTGACTTAACTAAACGGAAATGACTAATTTTTTTATCCCATCAAATGTGAAATTTCATTCTAAACATGTTAGACTGTAAGCAAAAATCGCTGGTAGTTGTCCTTTTGTTTCAAAATTTTTAATCGTTTTGGAAAGTTGTCAAGCTCTAGTAGATCTCTATAGCTAGTAGGCTGTGAAAAACAGACATTTCTGTCATACCCCAGCTACTCATTGACATTAGATATCTAGCCGCTGCTGTATCCGGTTAGAGCTAATATGTTGTAAGAAATTTGCATAATCTTGCCTCGTTGCTCTAGTTAGTTTGCATCTTTCTACTAAGTTAGTTGGTTTCTTCTATATTAACGAGCTTTTGTTTATTTTTCATGGCCTGCTAGATTGCTTGCATGCAGGAAAATTGAAAAACACCGATTTGACTAAAAATTTGAAATAAAATAAAAACCAAGAAAGATTGATATCAAGAACGTATATCGTTAGAAAGGTAATCAAATTTTACGTTTGATTCTTTAAACCAAAATAGGCATTCCCATTTGAAAAAAATCAAGTTATCTGTGATTGAAGTTTCCTTAATTAATCTACTGATTACTCCAAGTGCGGAAAGAATTCAAATTATGCCGTCTGACCTTAGGTGACGCATTTCATGCTTAGTCGTACCGCAAAGTCACGGCCTTCTAAGTTTTATAATCGCTGCGATATTCAATTTTTTTCTGATACCTACTTATACCAAAAATGGTGATTTGCGCCTAAACGGTTCGTTTAAAGTTCCATGTGTGATACATAAAGTCACATTAGAATTGGCCAAGGAATCCAAATATACAATAATATATAGGGGGTTCCATTCAAAAAAATGTAAGTTTGATATGAATCACCCTGTATAGACGTCAGAATTTAAGTGAAAATATTTTTACGTAATAGCCCTCAAGGGTTCCTACCATGATCAAGTGACAGATTTTTGGAATATTTTATTTTTCAGTAAGCCCACAATCCTCCGTCCACGCACTATTGGCCCACCCTGTATAGTGGTGTGCTTGATAGCCCTGGAGAAGGCGTAAAATAAACGCCGGAACGTCGGCTTATTGAGTGCTCATTTTACGAGTTTCTCTTGGGATATCTCTAAGATCTTTAATGCAGTAGTTTCCCATTTACTTTCTGCATCCTCTGCCGTTGACCAGATGTATCTACTGGTTCATCCGCCTTTAGGGACAGTTTCTCACCCCAAGGACAAGGTGTCCTGACTCTTCTCAACTCGTCCACCCGAAGCTGTTGGTTGAGAAGAGGTTACTGCTTATACCGACAGTAGTTCGGTTCCTTTTAGTCGCCTTTTACGACACGCAGGATATATGATGGGAGATATTCTAACCCGCCCCCACACATAGTCATGTAAAGATTGTTAAATCTGCGTGATCTACATTCAGCAGAGGTATTTATTGTATTTTTAACACACTTTTGTTAGCTTCACCTGTATGTTTGTTTATTTGTTGTTTGAAAATTTTATAAAAAAGATTTTTTTTTACTTCGGTGTCATCGGCATCGACTGCCTCGTATTCTGTGTAGACTTTGTTACTGTTCCCCGGCGCCACTCTAGGGACAGCACTGTTAATTAGAAGCCAATAGTGAAGGCTCGCTGAGCTTACGATCAAAAACGCAGATAGGTGGTTCTGGTTTTAGGTGAATGCTTGATACTTTTGGTAAACTTTTTCCCAAGTTTACATAACGGACGATGTGTTAACCTGTGTTATTCTGCGGTCTGTCGGTGGATTGCGACACGCCCATGCACAACTTGGACCGTCGCGTCGGTCGTCGATCATTTTCTTCTTCTCTCCTTTACGTAACCCGTTGGTTTGGTTTCTCGAAAGAACCACCGGCAACGCATGGATAAACTGGCAACTCATCTCACGTGAAAGTTTAACTGTAGTCTCTTCGTAATCGATTTTTTTTTTGTTTTCCGTAATTAGCTTTTTGTACCTTCGAGGCTCGTCTGGCTGTGGTTGTTCAACCTGAGATCTGGTACGGTCACTGAGGTATTGCGTCAAGGCCGAAAGTTTTTGGGACGCTGCTGGTATGACCCTCAACCCAACCATCAGACTATAGACTATAGATAAAGCACCTATAAGATAATACAATAGGTGAGGGGAGTAAAAATTTTAGATTTTGAGATAATACGCCTTTTGGGCGTTTTATGATGTCTATACATAACTTATTCGCTTATTTCCGTCGGTCGGTCTGTCTGTTGGCGTTTTCCTGGCCCCGTAATCTCAGAAACCGCTGTATGGATTGTGATGAAATTTGGGCAGCGATATACTGTGGGGGTCGTCGTATAGGTAGTGTTCCTATGATTTTTAAAAACGGTGCATGGGCGGCGGTGTAATTAGCAAAAAAATATAAATTCTAAATATTCCACAAACTTCGTTTTTAGCCGTTTTAGGGGCTTCTGATCATTTTCTACTTTTTTTGGATGGGGGTGAAATTGAGGTGGTTGGGGGGTGGAGGGTTGAAAAACAAAAAAAAATCGTTGTACTCATAGTAGGCTGTCCACTATCCTGTGAAAAAAGACCTAGCGCCATAAAACACTTTTTTAGGTCCATCCGAACATTGCCTTTTCTATTACAGAAACCAAGGGATTTTCTGATATATACGTACACTATTACTTTAAGTCGTTCTGAATTGTGTAAAGTGGAAATTATTGAATTTTTGACGCAGTATTATTAGCGGGGCAAGGATGCAAACGCTTATGGTTTTCAGAAATAGCTTCAGTAATAATCAAAAATTTAAAAATATAAAAACAGCTTAAACTTCGTATTTCGACGTTTTTAAATTGGAGGGGATGGAAGTTGTGAAACCGAAGAATTGGTTGAATTCATAATACACTGTCTATTGAAATGTGAAAGAAGGACCTACCGGCATAATACACATGTTTTTGGTCCATCCGAACATTGCCTTGCCTATTACAGAAACTAAAGGATTTGAAAATTTCTGATGATACATACGAGTAATGCTTTAGATCGTTCTGTATTGTGTAACGTGGAAATTATTGAATTGATTTTAATGCATTTTTGACACAGTATTAATACCGTGGCAAGGATAGAAAACGCCTATGGTTTTTTGAAATCATGTCACTGGCGGCGCAGCAATAATAAAAAATATAAAAATATAAAAACAGTTCATACTTCGTATTTAGGCACATTGGGGGTTCCTAATCCTTTCTACTTTTTTTTGGGCGAGGGCGGAATTGAGGTGGTTGCGGGATGGGGGTTATAAAACCGAAGAATTGGTTGTATTCATAACAGGCTGTCCACTGACCTGTGAAAAAAAGACCTAGCGGCATGATACATTTTTTTAGGTCTATCCGAACATTGTCTTGCCTATTACAGAAATCAAAGGACTTGGAATTTTCTGATGGAGTAATGCTTTAAATCGTTCTGTATTGTGTAAGGTGGAAACTATTGAATTGATTTTAATGAAACTTTGACACATTATTATTACAGTGGCTAAGATGGAAAACGCTTATGGCTTTTAGAATTCATGTCAGTGGCAGCGCGGCGATAATAAAAAAAAACTAAAGAAAAGGAAAAACTTAGTTCTTAGGCGTCTTAGGGTTTCCCGACCATTTTCTGTTTTTTTTTTGGGGGGGGGGTCGATGATTTGGTTGCAAGGGGATCCCGACTATAGCTTCATGCTACGGGAAAATAATAAACTGGTGCCACGGTAATGTGTGGGAAGTACTAAGTCACTTCAATTTTTTCTCAAAACTCCACCCTATAGCTGAATTAGGAACCACGTGGAAACAAAAGCGAAATACAGAACGATTATAAGAGCGAACTGAGAATAGAACAAGCATCAGCAGCAGCAGCAGCAACGCGATGGCGTGGCATAGCAGAGCCAAACGCTGCCAAGGATGTTATATTTTAATAGCGGTGGCAACAGCAAACAGCAACAGCAAGAGAAGCAGCGGCACGAGCAGAGTAGATCGATTAGATGGTAATGTCTGGTCTGGTCTGGTCTGGAGCCGAGCCATTCCAATTCGAGTAAATGAACTTCTCAAGGGGAAACTACAGCCGTGACCGTGCATTCACATTCACTCACACATTCTCACTTTTAACACGCGCCCGATATACATTATACAAGACACATAACGTATTTTGAAATGCCCGCTTCATTAAATTCGATTATTAAGAAGGCTGTATGTTACGATACAAATTTTCATCCTACATCAATAAATGAATTTTTTTGCATTTCCAATGAAAAGATATTTGACAAGAAATTATTGTAAAAATAGGAATGATACTACTACTTTTCGTCGTTAGTTGCCCGTTTTTTGTTTCCGGCTGTTTTCTGCTTATTTTCTATTGTTCCCTATTGTTTTCTGTTGTTTTAGGTTGTTCTCAGGTTTTTTTGTTGTTTTCCGTTGGTTTGAGCTATTTTCTGTTATTTCTTGTTTTATGTTATTTTCTGTTGTTTTGTTTGTAAAAACATAGTTGCTGTATGAGAAACATTAGGTGCAGCGTTGCTGCACCTGTGTTTCAATTTGAGATCCCTGTGCAGGGTCTCGTTTGAAACATTATCATGGGGAATTTGTGATAGCTCTCAGGACCCTGCTTTGGAGCACTTGCAAGGCTCGCATGTGCGTCTTAGCTAGAAAACACCAAGCCGCACACGCGTAAGTAATTGCAGGTGTATAATAATAATTTTGTACAGCCTAATTTTGTTGAGCAGACTTAATTTTGAAGTTATACTTAACAAAGGATAAAGTTTTGGAAAAGTAATTTGGAACTATGTTTTTACCATTCCATTATGGTCCTGTCATGTCAAAACTCTGTCTAGGGGACACCAAGAGCTTGCTGGAAGAGCTCCACTGTAATAGAGTCCCATTAATATAGACCTCTATTTTTTTTATCACTGAGCAGACCGCGTAGGCAGAGCCTAAATACCAGAGTACCGCGGCTGCTGTGAAAGCGTTAGGAAAGTTTGTTAACGTGGGATTTGAAATGGGCCAATATCCGTAGGCCCAGTAAATACATCTCCTGGCAGTCCATTCCAAGCCTTGGACACCCTGGGAATAAATGTGCGGATGCATCTGATAGGAGCGGTGAGCGGCAGAACGATAGAGGACAGCTCAGAGGAGCAGATTCCGTTTAAATACCGGTAGAAGAGGTCGCCAACAACAGGCCGCGCCAGTGAGAAAGTGGCTGGAGGTGGCGCGTTAAGGCCGGGTCGCCAATTAGTCGAATTGCCCTTCTCCGGACGGCATCTAGTATAGATAGGGTAGTAGGGCAACACCGTCTCAAAGAGTAGGGGCAGCAGCTCCCCAGGCATGAGAGCAATACTTCAGGCCTGGTCTTATCTGGGCTTTATATAGCGTGAGGAGGTTACATGGTGAAAAGTACTTTCTGGCTCTAAATAGGTACCCAAGCTTTTTACCAATAGCTGTTGCAATCGACGCAACGTGTTGGTGCCAGATCAGATTTTCTGTAGCTCAGCTTGAATGAGTGACTCCTTGGCAGAGCCCGGTTGTTCATTAGAACCTGGTGTTGGCCTGGGCACTTTTTGTTAGATAGCGTACAATACTGGGTCTTGGAAGCATTAAATTTTACCATATAATTGAACCTCCAAGCGGTAATGGTATCGAGATCCTTTGGAAGAGAAGCTGCCACTGCCAGTCTTCTGCGTTCCAGCTGGATCACAGCGAGAGATCGGTCTATTGCTCACGATGCCTGCATGCAGCGTACTGTCATCCGCAAAACTGTGGATTGGGTTTGTAGTGCTAGAGAGTAGATCATTAATGTGAAGCAGAAACAATGTAGGAGCCAACACCGATTCCTGTGGAACCTCAGCATTGATGCTATGGAAAGAAGAGGAAAAGCCGTCTACCACGACAGAGATTTTCCGACCTGAGAGGAAGTCTGCGAGCCAACCGCAAAGCTTAATTGGAAGCCCATAAGACTTCAGCTTGTTTAGGAGAGCTGCATGCCACAGTTGAGTCGGGAGTGCCGCGATGCTTTTTGGTCTGCGTTTCAGAATTATCCGCTCACTCTAGTACTTCCTCGACCGCAGTCTGTAGCCCGTCATGGACCAGGCTGCTAGACCATGACTCCAGTGCGTTGTCATCAGGATAGAGATAGACCTCACAGTTGCTGGGGCTAGGAACGTCATGGATGAAAAAAGAATACAGTAAAGAATAGAGTATTGGTCCAAGGAACACCGACCTTCATAGGACCTATTTATGGTCGACAATAGATTGGCAATTTTGATCCTTCCGTCTAGAAAGGATTTCAAAAGTTTTAAAAGCCGACAGGGAAAGCCCTTTTGGATTAATCGAAATCCGAATTGGACGTCAGGAATCACGTTATGATCTGACGAAAAATTCTCAAGGTGACGAAAAATCACTTTCTCATCAGGCTTTGAAGGCGTTGACAGCAAACTGATGGGTCGATAATCCTGCGGAAATATCGAACTCACTTTCTTTGGAATCATGATGACTTCGATAATCTTCCATGCTTGTGGGAAGTATTGTCACCAGATATGTCACGGCTTTTGGCGGGAGTAGCTTCAACGCCTTGTTAACGATTTGGTCCTATCCTGATGCTTTATGCACCTTGAGGTGTTTAATATGACCGTGAAGCTCATCTGGTGTGCAGTGAGGAATCATTGCTGATTCCTCGCTGGAGTTTCTGTTGTAGGGTCTTCCGAGGAGGTATGTTCCGAAGAGGATTCACCAACAAAAGTATTTTCAGTACCGCCACCATCGGCCCTGAAGTATCTCCTGGCGGATCTTACAATTTGTCGCTCCTCGTCGAGGTCATTATCAAAATCGTAATGGGGTGAGGATCTGAGTTTCTATAGCATCAGCAAAAACATCCACCTTATCACAAGTCGTGAAGACTATGCCTCTAGGACCACGAATTTCGGGAAGTTTCTCCTTTTTGCCATTTCTAAGCGATTTCTCGACCCTACAAAAGGGAACCCTTCAGTCAAGCTTTAACAGGAATGATCAACGTGAAGGCGGTCAAAATATTCCATGCCGCAAAACTATGCCTCTATAGGATATAATCAGGATATGATAGACTAATTGATGAGCTTAACACGTGTACACTCTACAACTAAACTGGTTGTGGCAAATTTATTCATTCATACAGTTAGCGCATGGGCTCCTAAAATAAATCTGAATGGACATTAGACAACAGACTGAAAGAGAGAGATACGACGTATGAAATTAACTTAAATGCGTCTAAATTAGTTCCAATTCCGTTGGGAGAGTTTTGATATATACTGTACGTCACAACACGTCGATGCTCGGGGAGAACAGAGACTAGGTAAACATGTATATAGGGTGTGCCAGAATTTGGCGCCCAAACAAATTCAGAGCATTGAAAATCAAAAATATTTTTTGAAAAAACAAACAAAAATGTGTAGCAAAACAGAAAGTTGCTAATATTTGTATGATTAGCATATGGTAAACTTCATTGATGCTGAGCACAGTCATTATACAGGCTTAGTATTGTTTGGCAAGGAAAAGAATGCGAGGCAAAAGAATGCGGAGAAAAATTGGGCTGTTGTCAGATGTTCCGCTTGAAATATAGTTCACGATCTGCTATTTTCAGTATTTTCCTATAATTTTAATGAACGATGAAAAAAATACTCTACATCACGTACTTTCATAACATGTACTGCTGTATAATACATGTACTGCAATATTTTCAATTAAAATATATAGTTATTAAAGAACAACAGTATAAAATATACTTCGGAATAAGAAAAGGGTTGAAACGTATTTGAGATAAACTGTTACTTCCGGCAATGCCGTAGGCTGTCGTGAGCTGAATGGTTGGACTGGAGTCAGTCGCTTGCCCGACTGTGGGGCCCCTCCCCCCTCCCTTTTCGGCTCATCCGTCTCTCGCATTCTCTGCCCGGTCGTACAATACATTCTAGATAAACAGGCTCTTTGCAAACACAGGTATAGTAGAGCCCAGAGATATACCATTTGTGTACGTTTTGCGCTATATAAAAACTGCATACCGTCTCTTAGTACAGTTCATCGTTTGGAATAGATACAGTTTTGATAATATTCAATGGTTACCATTATTTTACTTTCGTACTCGTAACCAATTCATGGAATTTGCTTTAAACCCATTTTCTAACAAAACGTCACCTTTTAGAATGGTGAAAATGAAACACTAAGTTGTATTTGAACGTAAATCTGTCGGGTGACGTTCACGATGTATATTTTGACTGAACTATGATAGGACCGACATATTCCAAGATGATTAGCGACTCGGTCGATGGAAAGGACCGGACTTTAGTCAAATTGTTTAGGCAGGTATCGCTACCGTTAATGATAGCAACGCCAATCTGCTTTTACTTTTGTGCGTTACTTTTCTATCTGAATCGGACGTTTTTGTGTGATAGCTAGAGTATGTTTCGGCGTCTCTCTGAAATTATCAAAAAAACTGAAAATCGCCGTGACACGTGGCTTTGTATTTCGAGAGGGAACTTTCCCCCCAATTCGTCATCATTGTGCTTTCAACCCCATCACCTCCAGCGCCCCTACTCCAAAATCTTGAAGGATTCCACGATACTTATGACATATCATTTTGAAGGGAATTCAAATTGATTTATCACAAGTATTGTTGTCTCATTTAAGATTTTGAAATAGGGGCTGCTGGATGTGAGGGGGTTGACAGCACAGCGTTTACGTATTCGATGGAAAAAAATCCCCCTTGAAATACAAATCGAAGTGTTACG
Organism: Callosobruchus maculatus; assembly: GCA_951848785.1. Taxonomy (NCBI): domain Eukaryota; kingdom Metazoa; phylum Arthropoda; class Insecta; order Coleoptera; family Chrysomelidae; genus Callosobruchus; species Callosobruchus maculatus. Next base: position 22,794,928 of record CATOUR010000041.1, on the reverse strand, counting down.
GCGATTTTCAATTTTTATGATAATTTCAGAGATAAGATGGGTGGCAAATTTTAGTTGGGGCACACTGTATATTTATTATATCAATAAACTTGCTTTGCTTGAATTCAGCAACAGTGTTCATAAAATACATAACTATTCTTTGTGAATACAATTAATCACCTTATTGATACAATATGCAGAATACGCTAGGACCATAAACATTGGTAATTGATTTAATAAATGCGTTTGTGTGCATAGTAAACAATAATCACTGAAACCATAACATATATTTATTATATCAATAAACTTACTTTGTGTCATTCACAAACGGTGTTTATGATATTCAGAAACTATTATTTGTGAATACAATTACTGAGACACATCTCTCAACAATTCATAAAAGCTTGTTTATTGGATATGTTACACTCAATAGCCGAATTCGGGCAATGCCCGAAAAAAATACGCAGAACTAGTTTTGAGCAAGGAATATTTCCTAAACCCGAAATATTAATTTTATACGGCTATTGAGCATTACCAAATAGGCAGAACTAGTTTTGTGCATCTTGAAATGCACAGAGCTAGTTTTGCGCAACTTGAAAATATACAGAACTAGTCCTGTGCATTTCAAGTTGCACAAAACTAGTTCTGTGCATTTCAAGATGCGCAAAACTAGTTCTGCCTATTTGGTAATGCTCAATAGCCGTATAAAATTCATATTTCGGGTTTGGGAAATATTCCTTGCTCAAAACTAGTTCTGCATATTTTTTTCGGGCATTGCCCGAATTCGGGTATTGAGCGTAACAGATACATAAAACCGTTGCGTTGGTTGGCGCGAATTTCATGAACAGTTTATTGTTAGCACAAACTTTTTTATTATAATTACGTACCTTTTTGGTTGAGTGCATATATTTATCAACAGATAATAAAGTTTCAAACATCTTGTTCAACCAACTGATGTATGAGCACTTTATTGGATGGAATGAACATTTCGTTGTTGCCCACTCCGCCGAATTCGAATGCCCAGTCCGACCCCGTTCCCTTTCTCTGTCGGCACTTTTTGCGGAGATCCTCACTTTGTAAACAAATGGTATATCTTTGGGCTTTACTATATCTTGTCATTCTATGCTTTTTGCTGGGACCAGATACAGATATATCTTACGGTTTTAAGAAGCAGGTTGTTGGTTGTGATTTCTTTTTCTAGTTCTGGAACGACATGTATTCTTCTAATAGTAACGCTTAGCTGACTGTTAGACTATTATAGCCAAATATTTCTTCATATGTTTTTTCCCTTTTTAACCAGGGAATTAAACCCAATAATTTTTTTAAGCTCTAATGTTACTAATATTAGTAACAGCAATAATTACAATGCAAAAATATAGTGAAAAAAGTACGTTTTTTATTAAAAAACAAAAAAAATCGTTATACAACATAAAATCAGGAACAGGAACTAAAAACAAAATACACATTTAAATGTACAATTAAAATAATTTTTAAACATCTGCGATTTTCTTAGTAATAATATAATATTACCCTAGAGAAACCAAAGATTCTAGTGTCGAGTCTTTTAAGCGTGATCTAAGTTTGGTCGCAATGAAAACCGCTGAAGCAAAGATCCTTTCAGCTTCTATAGTCGTACATATATGCACAGGAGCTTTCTTTTGCTTGCAAAATTTTACGTTACAGTAGGAGATTATCGGGATCCATTTTATTAATCCCGGGGTTTTCGGGACCAAAAAATCTCTGAGATCCCGAATTGGAAACCTAGTCGCAATACTTAATAAAACGTAATTTTTTGCAACCTATAGTTTATCAGACTACGTCGGATCAGGTAAAGCTCCAGCAAGGGGGGCGGTTCCTCTTTAAAGACGCAATGCCGCGCCCTCATCCCCTGAGCAAAAGAGAAAAATGCTTTTTAGTAGGTATGTAGGCAGTGCTAGTGTTTACCTATTTCTACCTACAATCGGTTGCCTTTCTAAGTAGCACACAATGCTCAGACTACATTTCTAAACAGGCATTCGCAGCACACTAAGATCGAACCTAACCAGTGTCTCGTCACGTGATTGACTGAAGGCGCCAAGTCACGGACGGCACGGATAGCGGACCGAGAGCGCTCTTATTGGTCAATCGCATGTTATTAGCGCTCGTATTGGTCAGTCACACATCAATCGACTTTGAAAATAACCAATAACAGAGGCCGCTCCTGCTGATGCGCCTCAGTCGTCTTCTCTTGTTCTAGTCGCTACGCATTGTTTATGTCGGCGATTCTAACCCACTAACCTATTACTTAAAATGGATAATCGGGTGAAGGCGTTGCTTATGGGTCTAGGGTATAGCGCGCGAAATTGAGAATCCAAGAAAATACGTATTCCCGTGTTAGCGAGGAGGAGTGGCTGCCTCTTCCCTTTATCCACTATGTGTATCTAAAATGAGGCGAGGTAAGTCTAAAAGTCCAAAGGTAATGACAAAAGGTCCAAAAGTAGCTATAAAAACTAATTTCGCGTTTAGAAGCTTCTGACGTTACCTTTAAACTTAAACAGTAATGATTCAAAAAGCAAATTGAAGAAGAAATCGTGTTTGGTTGTTATATTACAGACATTTGAAGAATGCATCATTTTGCATTACGAGGTTTTTGCACACTAAAAAACTTTTGGCAAAAATAGCTCTGAGTTGTCATTCACCTCCTGAAATACTATATATGTATGTGGTTTGAAAAACAAGTGAGTTGTGCGTTCACTTGCGAATCCGTGTTTTACCTGGCAAATCCATATGTATAAATGTGTGTACCCAAGCCCTTTAAAATGAACTTTGGCCGACTTTCCTTAGAACACAACATAAAAATTAAGGAAATTACAAATGACATTACAAAGATGGAAATAGGTAAGTAGATTTTTTTATGGTCAGCCTCCCGTAAAGGCTGAAAGCCTATGGCGCTGTAGAAGCGCTGCGAGAGGATAGGTGTCGGTTCACGTTAGATTTGAAACGCTGCAGGTTGTAGCCGTCGGGAAAAAAATTCCCCGGCAGCTGATTCCACAGCGTCGAAGTACAATGTTTTGAAAAGATAAGGGAAACGGTTACTTGGTTCAGTATGTAGCGCTGACGTGTTTCAATCAGGCGTTGGTAGTTCGATTCCCAAGCTAGACGACTTTTTTTTTCATGGTTAGGCGGGATGATAAGTAAAAACCTCCTAAGAAATAACCTTTTCTGATGAGTGATTAGCAAAACACTATTAAGAAGTTACTCTCTATGATACTACCTAGGAAAAACTTTTAAGAAATAACTGTTTGTGGAAACTGAAAACTCTTACTATGTGCAGGGTGCAGTTGCGGCCTCAACAATCTCTGGTAGGGTTTTCGTGTAGTTTTCTATAAAAAATTGTGTGCTCTTAAAAAAATGCAGGAACCGCGACTGACTCCGGAAAAATATAGGCTCATTTTATCGATCTCTTGGCTTAACCTTGGTCCGTCTTTGTTTGGACGTGGACCTTTGGCACACCCTGTATTGTACGCGTCGTCTTCCTGCCGACTCTCTGGCTGCTAATTTTAACTGCGACCGAGCCGAGATGAGATGGAAGCCATACGTGTCGTCTGCCTTCGCACTGCTGTGCCAGGCCGCTCTATTTTTAGGTTTATGACTGGGAGGATAATAATAAGATTGAGCCTGCATCCGTTGCTTTCGAAATAGAAACAACCGAGCAAGTGCCATGTGCCATGTTATATCGGGCGTCGTAAAAACGCACCTTTGCAAGACTTACGAGATGTTTTTAAGGAGCAGCGTTCCATTGGGTAGGATGGGAGACAGGGTTGGGGGTAACTGACCTTAACCCGTAGATTCTTATAACAGGCTCTTTATTTGAAAACTTGCCACCACGGGTCGAAAACCACTGATTAAAAGAAAAAACGCCGAGACACGTCAAACAATTTGTCAAGGGGGACAATTTTTTAATCAAAAACTACTTCATCCTCTTGTACCCTCTAACCCCCAGGGTCATCCTCTTAAAAAAATTAAATGTCAAGGGGTATCGAGGAATAGCTTGTTTTAAAAGCATGTCGAATTCCTTTATTTTGACGTTTGATTTTTTGAAGAAAATTAGATAAATCTTTATGTACCTTAATTTATGGACAAAATATCGGGCGTTGCTCCGACAACTTCGCAGACTCTGGCCAGACTACACTTCAAGTCTGCTGATTATGGTTATTGCATCACTAAGTGGAATGCTGGACTGCGCGCAATGTCGGTGTGCCGTGTGGCGGCACACATCTTAGCCGCCAGGATGCAGAAGGCAGTCATCCTTGGGTCCCTTCGTCTGCTTAGGGCGCACGATTCGTGGACGCAGAGATTGCTCATCCCATGGTGTGAGGGAACAGCAGTTCGGTGAGTCGGAGCCTGGGCTGCACCTTTCAGACATTTATTTGGATATGTGGTAAAATATCATCAATCCGCTTATCATTGAAACCATTAAAATCCAAACCAAATTGAAAAGCATGGAAGCTCCATAGTTGTTAAGGCTCAAATCAATTTCGAGCAAGACGGCACTCCTCCTCACTACGCTTTCTTGTTCCAGATAAATGGATACGGCGAAAAGGGCCTATAGAATGGCCTGCTAGATCTCCTGATTTGACGCCATTAGACTTTTTTCTATGAGGCCATTTAAAATATATTGTGTTTACTGCACATCCTCAAAGTTTCGATGACCTTCGTGAAAGCATCATCAAAACCAGCCATGATATCCAAAAACATGTTTCTGCAACTGTCCGCCAAGAGTTTGAACATCGCCTGTATCATTGTTTGACCAATAAGCAACATTTTGAACACTTATTGAAACAAAATGTGATAATTTTGTGCGTTTTTATTTTCTATGAACAAATTAAGAGACATAAATATTTTTCTAATTTTCGATTAGATAAACGATTCGACCGATTTTGAAAAATCAAACGTCAAAATAAAGGATTTCGACATGCCTTGGGAAAAAGATATTACTCGATTCCCTTATCGAGGGAACGGTAGCTTTCTCGCATAGGAGTCAACCCAATATATGAATCCAATGGATGATGCAGATTACTATCTACATTATCGTCATGAATTATCAAATAACCAAGGTGTGTCCCAGGTCGTGTTTGGGGCAGAGGCAATGGTCGTTGAATTACCTCTCAGGATCCCGCTATCCTCCAACGGTGTCCACCAACATAGAAGTGGGAGCGTTTTCTCCTGCCTCTAGAGTGCTATAAGTTTGGTGGACGTCCTCGGAACCTTCTATAGTGTCCTGGTGTAAGGACAGGCTTTGACTACTGCGGGACTGTGTCCCCTCCCCAATAATCGCATGATCCGTACCCTACTGTTCAAGGTGGAAGATCTAATTAGGGTTTTCCATCTGCAGATATTATAATTTGTCTACCCTTTATCGTTATTTGTAATCGATTCAGATTCAACATTAATTAATAGGCTTAACAATGCGACTTATTTCAAAAATTAATTGCGAAGCTCAATATCATCATAATCGTAATGGTTAAAAACATGCACATGAAATGAAGTACGGGAAACTAGAGAAAGATACTCACGACCAACTCACCAATTCTTAACACACCCACAACAAGAAGTCACACCGAGTGAAATCAGTGTTATAACTTTTGGTACCTATCACACCCTAAAAGTCCATAAAACTCTCTTTCTGGTCTTAAAATATAAAGAGCGCATGAAGTATCTACAACTTAAACCATATGGTATTCTCAGAACTTCGGTGTATAGAGCGTAGAAGACGGGTACCTACAGGGTGAGTATCATGAAGAATGGTTGTGGTGGAATAGTATGCTTACCCAAATACTCTTATTGCTGCTATTATAATTATTGCTTGCAATCAAATTATAAGTGGAGGCATCTCGAATGGCAATACCCTGTCAGTAACGTCAGATACTTTTGAAATAAGTATTAATACTTGCGCCGATGCAATAAGGTATCATTCACTGAATTTACATTTCATGTATTTTCAGAATTACTAGAAACGCTTTAGTCAAAAGTATACAGGGTGTCCGAACATTCGACCGACAACGCTTGACATGATAAATGAATATTGAGATAGGTGATTTGGATTTCTCGCCTTAGAATAAAAATAAAACTTTGACAGCCTGTATCTTGAAAATTGAGGACTTTAAGGCTCCATATTCCTATATTGATGTTAATAAAATCAAGCGTTGTCGGTCAAATATCTGGACACCCTGTATAAATGAACAAATAATCATGAAACGAATTTCGATTTCTACAAAAATATTATATTAAAGGCGATGATATCTGTAGCGATATTAACGTATCAAACCTATGCCAACAAAAAAAAAACAAATTTGAATCGTGCGAAAGCGTTGCAGCCGAGGGTCAAACATAAATGACTTGTACAGTCTCTGAAAATACTCGCGTATGCGCGATGTTGTAAAAATAAACAGGCTTAATGCATGCCATCGCTTTACAATGTAAGGTCAAATTTATGTCTGTCCGACACCTTACGCAATTTCTATTTAGTTTTCATGCATCTCATTGGAATGTTGAATCAGATATTTTTGAAATTGTGATATTTTTGAACGTCCTTGCTTATGATCGGAAAACAAGATGATACTACACACCAGAGTGCTTTGTAACTAGAAATGTATCGTGCCTTGACGGGGCCCCGTATAAAAATCGGTTGGGGGCCCTTAGGAAGAGTAAACATTTCTCACAAAAGAAAAAAATGCTGAATATTTTTAATTGTCTTTTGTTGTAAGCACCATGCCTCGAAATAAAAAAAACAAACACGCGTCAGCACGCGCGTAAATCGCTTTATCTGGACGGGCTATTAGAGCGAGTGGACTCGCGCGTAGTCATTCGCGCGTTCCCGAGATACTAGAGCTACATACATCCCGTCCAGACGCTCTCGCGCGTTGTTTTACTCACGCGTAAAACGCTTGTAACGCGCGGGACTCTCGACTCGCCAGTTGTACGCGCGAGTCGAGATACTCGGGCGACATTGTTGCGTCCAGTACAACTCGCGTGTCCGGACGTATTTGTTTTTGAAAATGGAGCGTGATAACTTCGACACAGAACTTTTCATTGACGAAGTCGGAAAAAGGGTAGCCATATGATGGGATATGGAATCATCCGATTATTCCAATAGACTCATAAAACGTAGGAACTGGAAAGATATAGTTGAAACACTTTTCACTGTGTTCTCTCAGCTTTGGGTATAATGTTATAAACATACTGTGCGTCATTCGGTCATGTAGAATTGGATGCATGTTGAATCGTCGCCTTTTTCTTTGTTCACGAAGATTCCATCGCTGGTATACACACCACAACACAACTGCTGTATCCAACTCGATGTTTTCAACTGGAAGGAAATCCCTCCCAGCATAGAAACGCAAGTGAAACGCGACATCTGGACGCAATATAAATTGACTACGCGCGAGTCCACTCGCGGGCTCTAAGGCTTAGTTCAGATGACGCGCGTCCGACGCGCGTTCGCTTAACGCTCGTTTTGAAAATACACATAATTAGTTCAAGCTGTTCACATGGATGCGCGTCGGTCAGTGGTGACGCGCGTATTGAAATACTAGACGTTCCCATTGCCTGTTCAGTTGGCACGCGTTTTTTCTAGCGTTCAGTCGACATACCTGGTGTTTCTTTGCAAAAATTTATTTCTCAGGTATGAATTGAAATGGAAACAGAAGATTTCAATACCTACAGATGCTTTCATTGATGAAATTGAGAAGAGGTCTGCGATTTGGGACATGCATTCCAAACTATATTCAAATAAGACGGCAAAAAATAGCGCCTGGGAGGAACTGGTCCTAATGTTTTGCAAATCCGATGATAAAAATTTAGGTTCGTGATTTCGCAGGCTGGGCTACAGTGTAAAGTATAAACTTGTAGAAAGTCTATTCCTTAAAATTGGGTATCCTTTCCCTGCTACGTCGTTTTCTTCTTCTATATGCTAACCAAACACAAACAGCATCTCCTACATCCATTCTCGTTAATAACAACAAATAAACTGACACTAGATTGCCTAATCTCACTTTATATAATAGTTGTACGAAGTCCGACGAGTGTTATCTGAACACAGACGCAACAAACGTGCGCCACGTCGACGCGCGTCGTACGCGCGTCATCTGAACTGAGCCTCAGGATCTAGGTTATAGCGCGCGAAATTGAGAATCAAAGAAAATACGTATTCCCGTCTATCGAAGACGCGTGGCCGCCTGTTTCCTTTCTCCAGCATGTGTTTCTAAAATGAGGGGAGATAAGTCCAAAAGTCCAAAGGTAAGGTAGCGGTAGCCGTGGGGAAACAAATTCCCCGACAGCTCATTCCACAGCCTTGAAGTTCTCCAAAAGAAGGGATGCTGGAGGAGGCTGGTTCGGGCAGTAAGGACCTCAATCTGGTAAGGATGTGGTCGCAGAGCCCTTTAGTGTTCCTCGTTCGGACGGCCTTCGGTGTTATTATTTGGGAGAGCTCACTCGAAGATCTTCCGTGATAGAATATGAAAACAGGGACAGGTTCAGTCATCCTTCTTCGATGATCCAGGCTATAAAGGTCCTTTGTGAGGTTAGGCGTCTAATTGTTCTCTTCTGGATAGTGTCCAGAAGCCTTAGAGAGTGCTTCGCAGTGCATCATCTCTACCCATGGGAGCAATTCTGCAACGATGATCGGATCTGTGTCTTGTAGAACAGCGATAGTTGCTCTGGTATATACAGCTTCCTACAGCAGAACAAAACTCTAAGCTTCTGGGATGCCGTTTTAGGAATACTGACGGCATGGACGTGCCGGGGCGTGTTATTGTTGATGTTGATCCCCAAAAGCTTGACGGAAGGTGATTCGACTATTGGATGACCCTCCATTTCCACAGTTGGTAAGCCAACGTGAGACTTTTCTTTGTCAGTGTTGTTGCCTGAGTTTCTGTACGTTAAACTGTACTTTATTTACAAATCCCCACTCGACAATGTTTTGATATCTACGTTGATCTGTGAGGCATGTTGCTGGGGATGATAGTGGCTTGCCTTGTTCTGTGCACGGTATTAAGGGTCTAGGGTATAGTGCGCTAAATTGAGGATCCAAGAAAATACGTATTCCCGTCTTAGCGAGGAGGCGTGGCCGCCTGTTTCCTTTCTCCAGTATGTGTGTCTCAGATGAGAGGAGGTAAGTATAAGAGTCCGGAGGTAAGGTCAAAAGGTCCAAAGGTCGCCATAAAAATGAAGTTCGCATTTCGAAGATTCAAACGTTACCCTTAAACTTACAGTAATGATTCAAAAAACAAATTAAAAAAGAAAGTTTGCGCTTTGTTACTCCAGAGGCCTTGTTTTGGTATCGTGTTTAGTTGTTAAATTACAGACATCTGAAGAATGTATGATTTTGCATTGAGAGTTTTTCACTCAAAGATCTTCCGTGATAGAATCTGTAGAACAGGGACAGGTCATCCACCCTCTGATGATCCAGGCTGTAGACGTCCTTTGAGAGGTTAGGCGTCGAATTATTCTCTTCTGGTTAGTGTCCAAAAGCTTTAGAGCCCCCGCAAACCACAGACTTTCTATCGGCCGATAGTTTAGCAACCCAACCCGATCAAACTATTGACCGATTGAAAAGTCTGTGGTTTGCGGGGGCTCTTTAAACGCAATCGCGTAGCTCATCAAACTTATTTATCGGCCGATATGAAATTGTTGTAATACGTGCACTCAGATACATCTTCATGCTGATTAAGAGCCCGACTAAACTATCGGCCGATAGAAAGTCTGTGGTTTGCGGGGCTCTTAGAGAGTGCTTCGGGGTGCATCATCGCCCATGGGAGCAATTCTCCAACGATGATCGGATCTGTGTCTTGTAGAGCAGGAATAGTTGCTCTGGTGTACACAGCTTCCTACAGCAGAACAAAAGTCCAAGCTTCTGGGATGGCGTTTTAGCAATACTGACGACGTGGTCGTGCCAGGACATGTTATTGTTGATGGTGTCAAATATTTTGTTCTTCGATAAAGGATACAGAGGTGATCGAACAGCAGTACAGTTTAATATCTCGGCATATCTAGATTTATTGATGGGACAGTACATTGCAATGGAGATAGCATATATTCGAGGGTTGCTATATACCTCCGTCAATCCACCAGTACGCAGACAGCTGTTTCACGCTTATTAGCGATCATCAGTGCGCCATAGGTCGATTGACGGAAATGGAGAGCATCAATTCTTTCATGTCACCCAGACATGTGAAGCACGTTGTAGCAAGTGGCAGAACCTTCTGTCACTTGCTATAGCATATATTGTATAACAAAACACGACAACAAACGAATCAATGAGGGATAGCTGTATAGATCGGAACGGCACGTAGTGACGACTCCGTTTCATTGGATCCGAAAATACGCAATCGGCCGTCAGTCGTGGGAATCGGGAAGGCTGCCAACATATGGTTTCCCGATCCATACCGGTTCGTGTCGGCTCGGTGGACTGCCGTCGCCGCCGCGCCGGTTAATCAATAAAGCTGGAGCCACACTATGCGGGGATTGCTCGGCGAACAGCTAGGACAACGCTGGAATACCAATCCAGGAATTATATACAAATACAACTAACTATGGATGGATTAGAATAAAAAGTTTCTAAAAAGTTGAGCTCCTGTGCGCACTTATTCACAACAATAGGGGGGATCATGTCATGTGGACTATTCTAAGGCGTTTGATAACGTAAAGTCGCCTAAACTGTGGGAAATCCTCATCTCTATGGGAGTTCCTTATCACCTAGTGTTTCTCATACAGCAACTCTACGAGTCTAATTCGGCTCGGGTAAGAATTGATGGTAACCTGTCTGGTAAACCTGCAACCAAAAAAGGAGTTCGTCAGGGATGTGTATTATCTCCGATGTTATTTAACATTTACTCTGAATTTGTGATGAGACAGGTATTAGACAACTGGAATGGCGGTGTATCTATTGGCGGAAGCAAAATATCTAACTTAAGATTTGCTGACGATACAACCCTTATTGCAGCTTCTCAGGAAGAACTAGTAGCTCTATTAAATATCTTAGAACAGCATAGTGCAGGGTATGGTCTTGCTATTAACTACAATAAGATCAAGATTATGATCATAGATAAAGAGCATGATAATCATCGAGAAATAAATTCAATAGGCCGTTGTGAAGTAGTTCAAAGTTTTGTGTACCTCGGTTCTTTGATCGACAATTCGGGTAGCTGTGAAAATGAGATTCGACGGCTCATTCAACAGGCACGTGTGGCCATGACACGGCTTACTAAAATATGGCATGACCATAACATCACTAAAGCTATACATGTCGTTGGTTCAGTCTCTTGTGTTCTCCATATTTTTGTATGCCTCGGAAACTTAGACTGTTAAAAAGGCAGATCGAGCTCGCATAGAGCTTTTGAAAGGTGGACGTGGAGGAGAATGCTGAGAGTTCCTTATACCGCCCATCGAACTAACGTTTCCATACTGGATGAGTTCGGTAATCCAAAGAGCCTATCCTCCATTGTGTCGACGAGAACGCTTACATTCTTCAGACATATACACAGAAGCGATAATATGGAGACACTTGTAGTTCAGGGTCATGTCCGAATGGGCGGCGCCGTGGCCGTCCCCCTACACGCTGGGTGCATACGACGAAACAGTTGCTGGATATGAGTGTCAAGAGCGCCACTGAACTGACAGTAAATCGCGAACGATGGCGAGCTACAGTTCTTAAAACTATTGATAATATTCGTGTCGGCAAAACTCTAGCTCCGACTTAATGCATTTTACGAGTTCACAACATGTCTGTTAAGGCATTGTGACTATGATGATGTTATGTAACTGCAGCGTCTTCCAGACTATTTCTGTTCTGAACGATAGTACCTGGACACTGGATGGGACATTTATAGTCGAATTTACTGCGAGTGTCTTGGAAAATACCTTGGCCTTGTCCTTGGAAGCAATTGTGACCATTCAATCCGCACATGTGATCAGAGGGAAGCTGCTCCTCGAGAAGTTACCCTCTATTTCTTTGGTCAGAGTTCAGTAGGTTACCGTTGGGATGCAACAGAACCTTCTGTTTCATTTTGGCATAGGGTTGGCTTTTTGCATGTCGGACGTCTTCATTGTATTTGTTCCTGGACTCTCAGTCTGCCTGTTTTCGATGGTGGGGTTCTGTAATTAAGTTTGGTGAGTCAGAACTTTTTGCAGACGAGCTGTGTTACAGGATTGCCGTTGGTACCTCCCACATAACAAAAGTATATACAGTGTAGATACATTGGATATCAAATCAATGGATATGTATATCCACAAATGGAGCAAGAATGTCCAATGGATGTCAAATAGACATCAAAAAATATACATTGCATGTACGTTTGTCGCGAACTTTCACATCCATGACATATCCATAGAATGTACATATGGACGTCTAATGTACATGCATATTATATACATGGTACATACAATGGATATATACACATCCATGGTATATCCATTAAATGTACATTTATGTACTTTTACTGCACATGCACAGTGTATGAAAGTTCAATGTGGAGGCAGTAAGATAAACAAACTTTATGCTTTCATTATGCATTGTTATTAATTCAATTTCTAATTACAATAATAATACTTGGCAAAATCGATTACTGTGATTGTCATCTCTTTTCTGTTGAATGGCATGTCTAGAATCACAAAGAAATCAAGGTTATAAAATTTTGTAGGTGATTTGTTCCGCTTATAACTTACCGTCAAACGCTGGATGTGAGTGTTATCAGTAGTAAGAAGATAAGTAACATTGCACAATATTTCACTCGATCAGGTAATCAGGCACAACTAGCACTAGCACACACGTGAAGGACACGAACGAGTCGTACGACGGAATGACTAGAAATCAGCAATGGCGGCACTAGTTGTACTTCGCGCAGGCGTAAACTACTAGATGTATATATGATACATAGACCAACATCTTATGTATATTCACATATGGATATACCTATGTGAACATACATAGTATATTACACTAGTGTATATCATTTTTCATATGTACATTTAACGTCCTATGAATATTCAAAATATACATGTTCAAACTGGAATATCTAATGTACGTTCTATGGATGTACATATCCATATAGTGTTATGTGGGCTAGTTTGTATGATTTGATTGTATCTGGGATGTATGCTTCCATGCCAACATGAATAACCCCTGTGATTTCCGAGTTGATACATCATGTTTTGCAAAGCAAAACTCGGTCCAGGGAAAGCTTGAAAAATAGTCTATTACACCACCCCACTCAGCATGGCCGTAGTGCCAGAATTTGCGGCTTGAGCGAATTTCCGAAGACACATCTGTCGCAGAAGGAAACGTAACTTCGACTAAGCCATGATCGGAGTTGCCTGGAGTAGACTGTATGTCGATCTTATAAAGGACAGGATGAGTCGTCAGAAAAAGATCAAGCAGCAATGCTTCGACGGTGCGAACCGCTGCGCCAGTTTTGTTGGAGTTCAACTAGGCTTCGATATGGACGTTGAAATTCCACCTTTGACGACGGATAGTTAGTATTCAGGAAGTCGATATTTTCGGACAGGTAATCAAAGAGATCAGTCCAGTTGTTGTCCGAGGGTGAATGGCAGCGGCAGCAAATGAACTCCTCCCGGACATTCCGATAGAGAAGGGACCTATGTCCGGACAAAAGGTTTGCACTCGAAAGGTCACCATCGGTGATATTTATCTGAAGAAATGGGGTGGTGAAAATGCTGAAGGGGGGAACTGACCCGCAGCAAAGGTGAATACATTTCACCTCACTAATAGTATGAGGTGGTACTACGTAGTGCAACGAGGATCAACGGAGGATACTGTTTAACCATCTACCATCACTAGTTTGTTCGGGTATCCTTCCCTAGATTGACTGCTTCCACTCCAGCTACATAGCCCAGTCCATCCCTTGCTTGCTTCTTCGCGTCCGCATTTCTATAGACTGGTTGCCTTCTTTAAGGCTTTAGGAGTCCGATCCACCACATGATAGTCGCCCGCTCCTGATCAGGTGCTGTCGGCTTGTCCCTTAAGTCGGTCCCACACGATGCGTCCAACGTTGGATAGAACGTTGGACAAATTGAACATTGAACTCTCAAACGATGCGACGAACCTTGAGGTAACAAATGTCACAAATATTGCTACCAAGGTTTTAGTTCGATGTTGTTGTTGTGCGGGTATAATCTTTTTTTTAAGATATATACCTAATAAAATGAATGGCCAATTAGCTGCCATTGCTGCTGGAATGGTGGTTACATATTACGGGATACTGTTGGCAGAAAAAAATAGACCTTAGAAGAAGGAGGTGGTGGATAGAGGGTAGTTTAAAACTTCAACGGCTCATCAACCCTTTTTGGTCTAAGTTTAAAATAACGAAGGTGCTGCCAGTTTTCTGTATAAGCAGCAACATTGCAATGCTTAAAATATGTTATTTCGATATGCCAGCAGCAATTACTTCAGTAGCTGAATTTTCTGATCTCATGTTCTGTATAAACAACGTCTAAGGTATCATCGACCGTGACACATTCTGTATAAATAAATCAATATTTTTATGTACCAGTTTTTAAGTAAAAAAGTTGAGCCGAAAAAAGTGTTTATTCCGGCTACCACCTCATTCTATTTTATATACCTACAGGTACTTAGTGTGTGAAGCAAGAAAGTATATGAAAATCTAAATAATACACAAAAATTCACAAGTTATTCTTTATGCTTACTGCGATTATTCCCACAATGAAAACCTTAACCACAAATCAAATCAACAAAATGTTTTCCAGCGCCACTGACAAATCCAAATACCCCAACGAGGGTCGCGCGTCGTGTGGGACTGTGACGAACGTTGCTTCCAGTGTTGGAAGCACCTTTGACACGGGTCTGTTTTTCCGACAAGACCCCGAACTTGCCATGCGGCCAACGTTGGACACAAGCAGTTCGCCAACTCACGCCCACACGATGCGGCAAATGCCGATGTATCCAAGGTTGGAAGGCATTCGCCACATCGTGTGGGACCGGCTTTACATGGTGATTTCTACCGCCGTGCCGGTTACACGTTGGTTACACGGTCTTGGACGTTCACCATGGAAGGCTGACTCGTGTAAGGTAGGTGTCCACTGGAGAGTTACTCACGAGAGCTATTCTCGATAGCTGATCTCAGTTGCTTGTACATTTGAGAGTACTTTAACGACTTTTTACTCTCCGAAAGCTCCACGAGAGGGACTCGCTGAGAGTTATAGCAACAGTGCTCTCAAAACCATGTCCACAGCAGGTGAATTCCTACACGTTGAGATACATATTTGCAGAATATGGATGTTGAAAAACTTGCGACTGCTATCGTTTGTCACAAAATTCTACTTAATAGGAAGAAAAAACAAATAGCGAAAAGGAAGTGCTGGATAAAACCTTGGATTCGGCGTGTAGTATAGTTAGGCACATGCTCTACACTCGCAAGGGAGTTGCAAATCGAGGATGCGCAATAATTTCGAAATTTCGTCCGTATGAATGCAGTGCAGGTTCAAAATTTAATAGACCATCAATAGCGAAAAGAAATGCGAAATTGCGAGAAGCTATTTCCGTCTACGAACGCATAATGGTCACATTACGATTTTTTGCGTCAGGCATTATAAAAAAATAGGTGCCGTGTGTTAATATACTTTACAAATGCTTATATTTTGCAGAAGATTCCCATAGCAGTTTGCAATATTTATTTCGGATACCTGTTTGTACCATAGGCAGAATAGGCCATTCTTTCTTTCCTTCCATCTTGCGAGCACTCTCACAATACGAATTTTATTCAAACTATGATAGGTGCTCTCAGATCACAGAGAATCACGCCGTCCACTTGCGAGAAGGTCTCAACTTGTCCGCTGTCTGAGAGTGCATCAGTGCTGTTGGAAGGTAGCTCGCGAAACTGTGTCCACCTGCGAGAATTACTCTCGAGAGCGACTCTCGAGAGTTTTTCTCTCAAATGGACAGCTACCTTTAGCGCTATCCAGGGTCACCGTACACAAAGACAAGTAGGGTCACTTGGCGTGCCGACTTTTATGTGAGTCTCACAAACGCGAGCCGCCTCGATTTCAGAGGGGCTCCGTTCGTGCCGTCTCGTTTACTCACAGGGAATCCGAGGCTGTGCGTTGGGCTGTGCGATATTGTCGACGTTCACTTAACTTCTTATACGGGGGTCAATAGAAATGAATTCTATAGTATAGATAGAATATAATTTATTATTCAATAAACCATTGAACTGAATTGACAGTACATACCATTAGTTCCTTGAAATTTTCGTCCGTCATTTTCATTCTGGTCATTGAAGAGTACAGAAGACCTTATTAATGGCCAACGCCATTATTAGTTTATGAATGATTTCAATACCGTGGGGTTATAAACCCTAAAAAATGTGTGTCTGGTTTCTTTGAATACCGATAAGTTATATCGTGTGATTGCTATGAACATGTCCTATTTGTACAGCATGTTTCCATATTTTTTATAAAGTCTTGAGAACGGAAAAGATGTCTGACCTTATAATATACGTATATGTATTTTAAGGTAAGGTTGTCATATTTATGGGTACCCACGAACCCTAATGCTCGTTTCCAATAATCACATCTAGAAACAATATTTATTTTTTAAATTTTATTGAGACAAATCTGCCAGTATAAGTTAATACACTATTTTACCCAGTTTCCTCTTTCGGATATCGAAAAAACGATTTTCCCATTCCTTGTTTGCTGTTGCAGCTATATGTCGCCGGAATTTTTTTTTGTGTAATAGGCAGATAAGCGCAATACGCTAAATATACGCACAAACACTACTTATTTAGGCACCCCGATAGATCCGTCCGATTGTGTCGCGTGTTAGGTGAAATGACCCTGTAAACCACAGGTGTTAGCATTCGGCTACTGCTCGAGATCACCTACCCCCAGAATTCGCCAGCTTGCGTAGTATCCGAATGCAGAGCGGGAAAGACAACATTGGGGGCCGAGCTTAGAATGACCCTACTTGCCTTTGTTAATGTATGGTGCCAGTGTGTCCAAAATACATGTCGGATTGTCGCCTACACACGGCCGGATTAACCATGGGGCTAAAGGGGCTGGAGCCCGGGGTCCCGCGGTTTAGTGGGGCCCATCGACGGCTATATTATGTTGTTATTACTATTTATTATTATGTTATGTTATTCATAAAGGGCCCCTAAACTATAATAGCCCTGGGCCCCATGAAACCTCAATCCAGCGCTGCGCCTACATTTCAGCCATGGACGGAAGCCAGCCACAGCTCTTGGATGGCATCTTCAGAAGCTGCTATCTTTTCGACGACTTCCGAAAAACTGCGAATATTAACAAATCTTGGTGCTTTGGGTGATATCCAGTATTCAGTACCACAGTGTATCAATTTCTCTGTCAAAAAACGTTAATGTGATCGAGGCGAGCACAAACTGGCAGCCCTGGCAACAATGTGCTGTTGCGTGGGCGGTAATCGCTATCATCCAAACTGGGGAAGCATGAAGCACTGAAGCAGCAACAGCCAGCAAATCTCGATTCGCGTGAGCGCAAACAATCCAATTGAACTTTCGTCCGGGAATGTACCGTGACCGGACGCGGTTCGTCTGCCGAGGCTGGCGCACACTTTTCGCGAGGAGTGTACTAGCGACCGCGTGACGTCACAGCTGAATCGATAGACCGACACGCCAAAAGCTCTTGAGCCGTAGCCGACCAAAGAGTTTAAAATGAATAAGTATAGCTTTAAAAACTAAAAAAAAAACACGCTTTTGAAGAACATCGAACTAAAAAGTTAAAAATAAGATTCAAAGCGTAGGCGCTTTATGCAACATTATCCGTAAAAAGAACCCCCGACGCTTTTTCACAATAATACTAGTATTTTTCGTTCATTATTGTTTTAAGCTTATCTTCAACTTTTTAGTTAGATGGTTTTTAAAAGCGTTTTTTTAGTTTTTTAAACTGTAGTTATTTTAACCTTTTAGTTAACATTATCATTAAAGCTTCTTTGAACTATACTTATTTTTAATTTTTTACTTAACTTAATCTTTAAAAGCTTTTTTTGGCTTGTATTTATTTCATTGATGAAATGATTAGGTTACGAAATGATAACAAACAAATTAATGTATGTTTACTGTAGCGTCGTCATGATTACAGCGCTACCTGTCGAATATAATAAAACTTAAGGTGTCGCACAGAGTTCCGCATGGTCAGTTCTAGGTGGCTATGCACGAGGTCAAGTGGACAGATGACACGTTATAGTTTAAGACAACAGATGACGGAGTGTTGCAGTTACTGTCAGACGCCTGGCAAAATTCAACAACTATCTTTCTAGGAGCATGCAAAAGCATACTTATCTGACGTAGGCAGTTATGCCAACTTGGATTTTTCGTTAGACGTAATAATAAACTGTTTTGTGAATAGAGATGGGATAGCCAACTTGGTCTTAAATCAAAGTAGGATCAAACAAATCTACTAACAGACTCCAAATCAGTAACCAACGAGGTACTGTGGAAGCGACGTCTAACATACCAACTTGGAACCCAACTGAATCTCCCTGCCGGATCACAAATGGAATGGGGGACCTGGAAAAGTCTCAACAGGATTAGATGCCAAATGGGCAGGTCTGGGGATAACCTAGTGAGATGGGGATACGCTGAGGGCGATCTATGCGCCTGTGGGAAGAACGGATGATGAAGCATCTCTTATCTTGCCCATCTTTGGAAACGCCTCCCACAATCCAGGACCTATGGGAAGCGAACGACACAGCAGTGGAGTGTGCCAGACACTGGAAAGAGATATGAGCAAATCGTCACATATATGTGTTTTTTCTATTACCTGATTACTAATTAGCTGAGAAAAAATATACAAAACTAATAAATTAATTCAAGTGTAGCTCAGAAACGATTAAATAGATTCAAAATTTATATTTGGAATCTGTCTCATAAGCAACTTGAATAATCAATAACTTCTATTTTCTGATGTTTGATAATATGATAATGCTGATACGTTACAAAGAATGCTTCGAAATATTTTTTGGCTGCAAGGACCCTATTAGATTTGACATTCAGATTTGAATACTAGCTTGATAGACTTTAAGTATTAATGGAGATGTGGCTATGGAAGATAATTACGAAGAAAAGCTGAACAAGCTAGATAGAAAAGCTAAGAAGGAATTTAATAGATAAAAAGAGAGATGTTGTTACTAAAAAATAATAAAATAATGTATAATTAATCCTAATATTGCACCACGTAAATGAAATTGTTTTTTCTGACATAGGGCATTTTATTTCCATTACTGTGTCATGTTTAAAACCATGTGGCAGGCCTCCTAAAATAGCTGTATTTCTTAAACTAGTAAAGCTGCAGATTTTAACTTGAATTTCCAACACTTTTAAAGCCAATTTTGCCTTAGTCCTCTTTTCAGAGCTTTACAAGTAAATTTTGTATGACACCCATGATTTTGTTGACCAAACTAGCCGAAACTGTTTTACCAACACTCGATTCATACAGTTTTGATAAGTGATGCATCCATAACGAAGTACCAATTTTCACTTTGAGTTTAAAAATTATCAAGTTTTAATAAACTAAAACAAAGTAGAATCAATTTTTTCGTGAGATTGAGAAAAATACCCATTGGTGTTAAACCAAAAAATTATACATTAATTCAACATAGCTGCTTCAAGGTCTATTTCAATTTGAGTTATTAAGCAAACACTCTCCATTTCCGCATCCACATGGGGTAAATTTCGCGAATCAGCCTTTGGATAAGCAGCACAGTGCACAAAAAAATAAAATGCATGGGACAGACGTAGGTTCCAGTTTACGTAAACTCGTATACACTGCCGACGTGGCGGCAAATGTGTCTGACTACTGACATCACGCGGCCTAGTCTAGCGTATAGGTACGTTTTCTAGCCTCGCACCGATCGTTGATTTTTAAATGCTCATAACTAAGGTAAATACTAACATTTTGCGCTAATTTTTTTTTTCGTTTTTCAGTAACGGACTATCTATTACCACCGTACATCAAGGCATAGATGCAGAGTTTTATTATCTATTTATTTTAGCAGGAATAGGGGTGAATTGAGAAACACAACAAATGGACACTGGAGTGGGTGCCAGGATCCCAGATGGGCTTGCAAGAAAGGGACCATCTGCTTTGTACATTTGCGCAGAATCTTCCTTTTTTGATGTAAAGGGTATTTATCCGGTGGTTTCATGGGGACCGAACTTAAAAAGGCTTTCCGTGGTTTTAGTCTCCTTTATATGGTTCTAAAGCCTTGTAAAGTGATGATCGGACATTTACCTCACTCTCTTTGTGTATTCGGTTGCTAGTCGATGTGGGAGCTTCAAAACCAGTCGCTTTATAGAGATTCTCTAGTGGTGTGGCCTTCATACATTCTGTCTCTAATCTGCCTGTCTCGTTAAGGGCAATGTCAATACTTTAGGTGTGGGTGGATCTGTTCCAGATAGGACAAGCGTACTCCACTATTGAGAAGCACAATGCCTCAGTCGGGGTTCTTATTACGTGAGGTTTGGCGCCCCATTTGCTTCCCTTTAATTTTTTAACAGTTGGTTCCTTGTCGGTAGCTTTTGCCGAATCTTGTGGCAATAGTATTTGTAGGTTAGGGATCGGTCCAATGTTAGTCGCCGCCTTCAGGCCGCTCTCGAATTTAAGTGGATAGTACGCACGTGGGTTTTCCAGTGGTTGCGTTTCAGGCAGTTGACCCTATACTACTCCGACATGCGCGATATGACATGGTGTAGGTTCACTTCACAGAGAAAACAAAACACAGAAGAGTAGTCTTACCCTTATAAAAATTAGAAACACTATTCGATACTAGCGACACTAAGGACGTCTGGCAGAACTAATGTGGTTTCCGCGGGCTTTTTGAATACCGGTTTATTTGAGATGTTGTTTATTTATTTCGTGCCACAATTTCGTAGAGGTAAGTGAGGTTAGGATAGTCGTCAGATGTGTCAAATATACTTTTTTGTTGCATTTTTTTTTAGTTTGAACTATTAACTTACGAATAACACATATATTTGACAACGATAACTACTCTAACATCACATCTCTACAAAATCGTGGCACAGACTTGAGACTTCATGATTTATTGCTGATATATCAGGAACGAATTTAACTAAAATGCAATTTATTTACAGCTTATTTTTTGGCTTATTTTATAGTAGTAGTGATACTGGTGATTCTTCATTTTTGGGGCATTTTATATTATTAGGTGGGATGTGTTCTGAAGAGTGGTGGAATAAAAAGGGTAAAATGAAGTACACAGCTCTTTTGAATAAGTTTTAACTTTCAAGTATGGTACATGAAATTAATGTGTGATAAGAATCTTGCTTTACCAGGTACAAATCAGGAAATGTTAGACACTGAGCACAATATCCTACCTATGTATCACATACATCAAAAATAAACAAATGTAAAATAGAATGTACTCTTATTCCATATCTGTCTTATAGGGCTTTCACGGTCGTACTGAGCATTGACTCTGCACATTTTAGCTATTAAAATGGTTTGAAATTGGTAAAATGGTAAAACGTTTCCATTTCGCACAAACAATTGCACATTTCTCAATTTGAGGTTATATTGGACAATGGACAGCACAAAACCACTGTGACAGAACATACATAAAGTTAGGATTCAATGTCCTATGTCAGGTCATATGTCATCGCAAGTTCGGAGGGTCGTCACCATGCGCAATGCGCGTCTGACATGCGCAAAAACTGTGTGTCAAGGTCATAGTATGCAAAAACCATCTCTCAGCGTTTTATGTTATCTCTGGTTCACTTCAACTTCTGAAAACGTCTTTTCTTGTGCGGCAATGGCTAAATCGTCCGCATACAGAAAAATGTTCTGTTTCCGTGGAAGTGAGCTGGTCATTCGTGTACAGGGTGACCTAATAAGAATGGACGCCAGCAATATCTCGGTAACCGTTAATCATATAACTTCGAGCAAAAAATATTGTATATCGGCTAAGAGAAATCGCTGGAAATTATTTTTAAGTTCCGCAAGTAGCCGATAGGGGGCGTAACTGTTACGGTCAATCAGAAAAACGGCTTTTACTCAAAAAATATGCAAATAGAGGTATATTATAAATTCTACCAAACAATTCTCGATTTTTCTTGTTAATCGCTTTTTGCTCTTGTAAGATGTAGCGACGGGGGATGTCATAAATCTTTAACTTAAATGGCCATAACTGTGGTATAAGTTAACGGAATTAAACAAGCTAGGTCTCGTTGACCCATGCCAAAGTTACGGCGATTTAAATAAAAAGCCTTATCACATTCCCCCACCACTACATCTTACAAGATAGAGCAAAGAACGATTAACAAAAAAAAATCGAGAATTGTTCGTTCTACATGAAGGTAGAATTTATAATATACCTTTATTTGCATATCTTTTGAGAAAAAGCCGTTTTTCTGATTGACCCCTAGCGGCTACTTGCGGAACTTGAAAATAATTTCCAGCGATTTCTCTCAGCCGATTTACCCGACAATATTTTTTGCTCGAAGTTATATGATTAACGGTTACCGAGATATTGCCGGCGTCCATTCTGATTAGATCACCCTGTACATATGTTAAATAGCATCGGGGACAGGACACTTCCCTGTGGTAGGCTTTTGTCTTCTCTATCCTTCTCTTATTTTATTTTGGCAAATAATACCTGTGTTCCGGCTTCTAGGTAGAAGGTCTGTGGATGCATTGAAGACACGCCATGGCCACGCTCCGGTAAATCCGGTGTACAGCAGCTCACTCAAACAATTATTACGGATGGAAGAGTACTGAAATGCAGACTGGAAAGGAGATGGGGGGCAAGGCAGGGGGAAAGGGGGACGGATGGATATGGCTTCTGCTTCTCGTCAATGCCACTGGTTCACTCAGTCAATTTAGTCATTGTGCGTGACCGGAATTTACCCTATTTATTCTAGGCGAACCATTTTTGTGGGATATTAATAGAAAATATTTGTCACAGGCATCCATTTAGGGATAGTTTGTTTACAGGTTGAAATAAATATGGATGCTGCTGCCAGCTCGAACTGGCCGGCATAACCATAGCAGCCAAAGAATTTGTCCAAAGTGTAAGAATAGCCAAGGCTTCACTGCTCATGTCCTTCTTGGTTTTTGGAAATAAAGGCGATATTATTAGTATTACCAATACAGGTAAAAATGTTAGAACCTGTACAGACACCAGACCAGGCACGTATCCAGGATTTGGTTTTGGGGGGGGGGTCCAGATTATGGGTGTCACTTGCTTGACCTTTCGGGGGGGCGGACCCCCTGGACCCCCACCTAAATACGTGCACCAGAGAAGCGCTATTGGCACTCAAGTACTTTAGCTAACGATGAGCTCAGGCATTCGTGAATGCATCTATCGACAAAAATATAATAGTTAGCTGGCTAACAGTCCAAAGGCAATATTTTAGCGGACCGGCTGACAAAAAGATTGCCTATTGTATCTTGCCCTTCGGCGCTATGACAAAACTACCGAAAGAGCCACTCACCAGGCTTTTAAGGCCACGTGGGATGACGCCTTAGCTAGCTTAGTGAGGAGGTACCTAAATACTACCTGTCTATGTTCAGACCACAGAGTTAACATCTCTAGAGGGAATGTAAACAACAAAATGCACAGGTCGCTGACCAGCCAACATGTAACGGAAATTTTGACAGCTTGAGGGCATTACCAGTGGCGTACGATTTTATATTAAAATTGGATGTTCATTAATAGATTCAACTATTACTGTGATGTTATAAACTGATACAATAAGTTGTATTAGTATTTAGCTATACATAGAGAGTTACTCTTATTATATCTTGATTGTAACAGTAGATAATTTATGATTACCATGAAGTGTTTCCCCATATTTTACGCTACTGAAAACCAAAAAAAACCTATACTAACCTATGATAAGTGGTGTTCACCGATTCGTCGCTATTGTAGCAAACTATGCCCTTTTTATTTCATCCCATCATGCAATTATGACAATATTGTTCAGAAATTATTAATTAAATAAATTCATAAATAATTTAGGTTGCCAGATTTACGACATATTAGAAGTTATTGCGACATTCCGCTATGAAGTTTACCATTTTTGAGATTTCGTTAAATCAATACAAATTATCTTCACGTAAATCAGTTACATTGCAAGTATATTTTAATGTATAGTTAAATACCCAGTTTAATACTTTGAGGAACATGTGTTCAGATTTTGAAGAAACTGGAAGGTCCTTAAGCGGACGAAGAAGAGTGGCAATAGCGGTATAGATGTTGGCTGGCCAATATTCAAATTAGGCTCCCTCTAGAGATGTTAACTGTGTGATTCAGACAATACCTCGGTATTGCGACTGAAATGAAAAGGAAGATACTGCTGAGTACCTGTTGTGGGATTACCTAGCTATCTTAATATGTCTTATCAACGCGAGAATCCATTCTGGGGGAACGCTTGCCTTCCATGGACAGGTTAAGGGGAGTCCCGCTGGGCTGCACCACCGTCTCTCGCACTAGGTTGGGATGGCCGAACACTCAGTGCTGAAGGATACTTGGGAGGATATACAGTTCTAGCAGATCACCGCCCTTCCAATATTTATATGGCGGAAGGTGCTTTGCCAGATCGGCGGAGGACCGCCAGACAGAAAACAATAGACGAGTGGCAGGTGATCTGGTCCAGTACAACGGAGGTAGCGCAGTGGACTAAGCGCCTGATTCCAAATATACGAGAATGGGCAAGAGTATAGACACAGGACAACCTGCTATTACCTAACACAGGCGTTGTCGGGCCACGGTCCTTTTCGGGTATATAGGAACAAAATATTTGAGTGTGACTGTTACAAGCAGAAAGCGAAAGCGAACCTGCCTGAGGACCTGACCCCAGAGAACATGGTGCCTATAATGATATTGAGCAAGCAACGCTAGAAGATCGTACATGGGATGGTTCAAGGCATATTGAAATCGAAAGAGACAAAGGAACGTAGGGACATGTGGTAAAAAGCAGAAGAAAAGCATACTTAACTCATCTTGCACTGCGAAGAATATTGTTCACGATGATGCCCGGTGTAGATGGAGATTAAGCAGAGGTAGTAAAAGAGGAAACGGGTTTTAGCCGGTCGGGCCGTGATGACATATCGGATGGACGCATTTGCGTCCGTTGGACATGACATCAGAGGACTCAAGCTGGTTCAACGTCAGGCAGGCAGATTCTCTCTCACACTTCCGGGTGTGCAAGTGCTTCTGTCCTTGCGATCAAGCCGATTTCCTAGAAACTGATCGTTTTTATATGCTTAATCAGATCTTTCTTTATTTCATTGTTGTGTTGTATCCCTGCAGCTTGGCATTTTCCTTTTGCCAGCAATTTTTAACGATGTGACAAGAAAGTAAGACGAGGACTAAGCGAATCAATAAGGAAGATGAATTATGGAGAACCAATCAAGTTTAGACAGAAAAATACTGAGCGTTGATGATACGTCTATGCAGATTTGCCGTTCTGTTTAAGAACGAAATGTTCTATAAAGAATAATTTGCGACAGGAAATGTAAACAGAAAATAAGTGACAAAAAAAGGCATAAAAGCACTGGAAGCACTGTTAGTTGTCTACCGCATTTGAGCAACTTTCCGTAAATAGTGGGCCAAAGAACATAATTTTGATATCTACATATAGTTACAAATATCTAGGCATAATTATTAATCGTTACTTAAAGTTGGATACTCGCCTATGTATTATGTCACAGAATTTTCAACCTTTACAGTCTTGCACTACTCTTTAATTGAGTCATGACTACTTTACGCTATATTGAGATAGGAGAGCGCTGCATCCTACCATATGCAGCCTCTAGAAACACTGCAAAAGAGAATCTCAAAAGTGATGGCCAAAACACAGTCACCTGTATCCCTTAGGTTATTTTATTCATGTATAAAAGCTAATTTTGATAGGGTCAGCCATGCGTATAGTACAACACATAAAGAAAGTCGAAACCTACAGATACAAAGAAATGTTCCAAAAACAATCATTTGTGTCAGGAAATGGAGTCAATATAGACCAAACAAGTCAGTAAAGATAAAGATAAAGAGAACCATACGATTTTAAGTTATAAAAATTATGAATAATGAGATTTGTTAAAATTTGCGACTGAAATAGAAGTGCAAAGAGGCTAAGCGATTGAGAAAAGTTGAATCATGAATCATGTCATATTCCGCAGGACTTGTCATGCTTTCAGGGAGTGAAATCTTATATGGCTGATAATTTGCGAGGTAGTAAAGAAGAAGAACCATGTAAAATGATGGTCTCAAATCTCTTGAATAATAGTTGCTGTGAGCCATCTACGTGGACTTGTTCTATTCTATTACCAATAAAAATAGAAGTAGCTCTAATTGAAGACACATTAACGGAGATTAAGCAAGTGCGACGAATGAAGAACCAAACATACATGTACATATACACATACATATTTTGTACGTAAAGAGTCGGAAAGAATCTGAGTAAATTCAAACGACGCTCTCACTGTGGAATTTGTTGAAAGTTGACAGACTTGAATCTTAGGTTAACACTAATAATTGTTCTAAAGATTATTGAGCTTAAACAAAATACGTGCAAATGATATCACCAATATAATAAAAAAACGTCGTCTAGCTTGGGATCGATCGCTGAACCTTTGGATGACAAAATAGGAACTTCACCGTTGCACCACGGACCCTTTACATTAAATTTCATTTCCTCAAAACTATAACAGTAATACAGGGACATATACCATTTTGTAATATTATTCATGATTTCAAAGTATACCAATAAAAACATAGAGATATTGACAAAACCTGATTTTTCCCGGACTAGTTTTTTCATGCTGATTCCAAATCTGTGTTTATTTTTTCTCTAGCTCCTGTAGTTTTGGCTATCTTTTGTATACGGACAGACGGGCGGATGGATGGACAGACAGAGGTTCTGCATGAGCTCTTTTCAGTGACTTCAGTGAGTCAGTGGGAGCTAAAATGTACAGGACTACATATAGTTTTATTATGACATATACCTGTATATCTGTATACAGGAGGTAAACTTTCCACTCTCATACGAAAAGGATGTCAGCAGAGGCAAGGTGATTCGATAAAGGATGTAAATCATGAAAAACATAACAGGATAAGTTTGAAACATTTCTTAAGTAATATCTGTTTCTGTGTGGTAGTACTTCTGAGCCGGTATTCACAACTCGATCCGCTTAAAGGAGCGATATGACATCTCAAGAATCTCAACTACCACTCTTATCGTAAACTTGTAAGGCTAGTACTGAGATTCGGCAATATTGCGTGTTAATGTATAATGTCCGAACAAAATTTCAAGTGTCAAAACATAATCTAATATAGTGGTTTGTTGGAGGCCGGTATACATAGACGAAGTAAAACTATCAATTCTAATTATAAAGATTAGTGTCAAACAAAAAGCAACACTGATAGAGATGTTAAAGGATTTAATTAGCGGCAAATTTGGCCCCCATTTCAGGCATGCTACTGCAACTGAATAATAATAATAACAGTGAATCTAGCTCAATTCTACATTGTACAGTACATTGAACTATAGACTTTTTAAAGCCTACATTTATTTTTTATAAAATCACCTAAAAAGTAAAACAAAATACCTATATTAGATAGGAATATAAATCTGTAGTTTTTACAGGTTCATTCAGTTAAATCCTTATTGTGCCCAAGACATATCTAAAACTTTGTTTGGTTAATCTAAATCATTTTTTGAATTGGTGTTCACTCTTGAAATAACTCTCTGGGGCTCTGAAACATGTACTTCTGCTTCTTCTAGGTGTAACAGTCGAATATACAAGATTTTTCATTATGAAGCACAAAAATAAGATAACAAAAATATTAACTTTCGGCACCTTAATCGTCGGTGATTACCACGTGATTTCCTATCTACATTGATATACCAGTAACATGGATGACAGAGAGTTCTGTTCCACAAAATTTGTGGCTGGTGGTCTATTGTAAATGTCTTCTGGTTGTTTTAGTTACACGACGACACCGAAAAAATACTGCATTCACGATAAAGTGCTTTCCTGAGGACTTGTCGACTTGTACTGTTAGCGGGCAGTGAAATTATTTATTTTCGGCTAAAAATGACGTCAACAGGGACTAACTGAGTAGATAAAGCTTATAAAGCATGAAAAATACTAAGTGGAAAGGTGCAGAATGAGTACCAAAAATTGCATAAGCAACGAGGGTTCTTATTTACGTGGTAGTATTGAATGAATGAATGAACGAAAGAGGGAGAGAGGCTTTCAGGTGTCAGAACCACCAGTGCATAGGCCTATAAACGGGCCCTTTTGTGTCTGTCCTTACCCTATTTCCCAAGTCCAGCCCTCATCGCAAAGGTGAGGATCGCCTTGGGTTCTGCCCATCTTATATCCTCAGGTTAAAGAACCGAGTAGAGTCTACCTGTGATAGCCAAGGGCTTCACAGCGACATAGAATGTGTGCCGAGGATTCTTCCTCCTCGCCGCAGCGTGTACACGTCGGATCACTTGCCACCCCCATCACATACAAGTGACGTTTGAAGTTGTTATGGCCAGATAGCAGGCCGACAAGTAACCTTAGTCGGCTTCGGTCCAGTGAGAGACAGAACCGCCCCACCTTAGCCATAGGTCCTAAGATAAGTTATCTAGCTTGACGGAGATGTTCAGAGATTCCTCTCCATCTGATAAGATTGATTTGATTGATTTTGCAACCACACCTCTGTTTTTCTTCTGATGAACTCCTACTGCCAGCCCAAAAGCTGTTGCAGGACCTAGGAAGTTATTCCTCGACCCTCGACTTGCGAGCGCGTCCGCCATTTCATTGCCACCAGCTCCAGCATGACTCGGCACCCACATAAGTGACACCTGATGTCTTTCCGAAATGTCATCCAAGACCTTTCTGCATCGCAGAACGAGCCTTGATGTAAACCTACAAGCACTGAATGCTTTTAATGCTGCCTGGCTGTCAGAGGAGTAGGTGATCCGCCTGCTTGGCCCCTAGCGGTAGTATTTCTTAGGATATATTCTGGTAGTATTTCTGAGGATATATTCTGCAGGAAGTATTTCTGAGGATATATTCTGCAGGAACTAAAGTGTTCCATAACGAATCACTTTGGGCCGAAAAAGACGCACACTAAGCGAAGGATATGGCTGATGAAAAAACGACAGGATAATCATAAAAAATTGCTCGAATAACGAGAGTAGTAGTCGTGGCGTATCCCTGCAGCCTCCTGCTGCTGCCGGGGAGTGAAATGAGGGCGTGCGACGCGCCGCGGCGGCGGTATTGATTTTCCGGGGCGTCGCAGGAATACGTTCCGGGGCGCGTTCAGTGCACCCTCCGCTCCGAGGCTGGGCTCGGCCTGGGAGTTTTCCATTCCCCATTTTCCAGGTCTCTCTCTCTCTCCATCCCAGATTTCCCCTTCGTTCGGCAGGGCAGCGATGCTGGCGTGGTGAGGCGCGGCGTCCTGTCTGCTCGCCCACGCAAACAGGAAATCGATCCGACCCGATGCTGACTCACCCTCCGCTGGATAGGTCTATGTTTCCAGACGGAGGGATGTAAGACGCTCTTGCGGCACCTCCCCTTCCTCGAACGTCGCGATTGCATTCGGTGGATTTGTACTTGCTTGAAGTTCCTCAGCAGCTCAGCTATGGCAAGAGTTAGTGGCTATGTTCGCGATGACTCGGAAAGGGAAGATTTCTTGGCCGAAGCCTCGAACATTGTCATCATGTTTTGTTTGGGAAAAATGTGCAGTTTTTCACACCCTGCTCATGCGTGTTATACACACCGATATTAAAATGTCTTTTGTATGATTACACGTCTTTGGTGTCCATAGTTGAAGGAGGTCGACCCCCTTTTAAAACCGACTGTTTTTCTATAATAGATTGCACAGAAAATTTTTACTTTTCAAAAAACATATACAGTTAAATGCACATGCGATAAGTCCACTACGAGGATGGCCCTCTATAGGCCTGTCGCTGGATGCTCCCACAGCAGCCGCATCCATAGCGCCGCACGCTCAAAAAAGTACTGGGAAGCGATCGGAACCAAATCGCAAGACATGGTTCGCAGTAAGCGGTGGCTTACCAACCGTGGAAATGGAGGGTCACCCCATAGTCGAATCACCTTCCGTCAAGCTTTTGGGAATCAACATCAACAATAACATGTCCTGGCACGACCACGTCGTCAGTATTGCTAAAACGGCATCCCAGCTCACTGAAGTTTTGTTCCGCTGTAGGAAGTTGTATACACCAGAGCAACTTCTGCTGCTCTACAAGGCACAGATCCGACCATCTCTAGAGTACTGCTCCCATGTGTGGGGATGCGCTCCGAAACACTCTCTAAAGCTTCTGGACACTATCCAGAAAAGAGCGATTAGACTAATCGATACGCCTAATCTCACAAAGGACCTCCACACACTAGTCCTGTGCATTTCAAGTTGCGCAAAACTAGTTCTGTACATTTCAAGTTGCGCAAAACTAGTTCTGTGCATGTGCATTCCAAGATGCGCAAAACTAGTTCTGCCTACTTGGTAATGCTCAATAGCCGTATAAGTTTCATATTTCGGGTTTGGGAAATATTCCTTGCTCAAAACTAGTTCTGCATATTTTTTTCGAGAATTGCCCGAATTCGGGTATTGAGCGTAACATATCCAACTGGCAGATCCTAGAAGCCGGAACATTAAGCGATCACAGTTCATATATTTCAAGGTTCACACTGGAGGAACATCGAAGCAGTAAAGGGTCGGGTCAAACTCTATCTGAACATGGAGAAGTTCAGGGAAAATCTATCTCCTCGACTGGAATCCATAGACCCAACAGAGCCAATTACAGAAAGCCTGTATACCTCCGTCATGAAGCAAACGATGAGGGAGTGTACAAAAAGGAGAGGAACTAGGCCAGCGAGTTCCATTTTGGTGGAACTCTGAAATCGAAGAAGAAAGAGCCAACTGCATTGCAGTACGACGAAAACTAGTGTGCATGCTGCGAAAGAATCCAAGGTCAGAGTAAATCATAGCAGAGCTTCACGATGCCTATAAAGTGGCAAAGAAAAGACTCTCAAAACTAATTTACTTCGCCAAGAGGAGGAAGCTATGCGACAGCCTAGAAAATTATTTCTGGGGCGAGGGCTACCGTATTGTGACCAAGCAGCTGCTGCTTGTGTGACGATAGGAAAGTGGAGAGCGTGCGTGAACTGTTTCCAACCAGACGAGACACGTGGGAGAAAGAAAGCCCAGACGAGAATGTCATCTTGTTCAGCTTGGAGGAATTGAAAGATGCAGCAGATATATTGAAAGCAGGAAAGGCACCCGGTCCGGATAACATACCGCCGGAGGTCTTAAAGGGAATGGTCGCCTCATCTCCCGTTTTCCTGATGAATCTGTTAAATGGGCTGCTCAAGACGCAAACCTTCCCAGCGGTCTAGAAAAGAGCGAAGGTGATATTGCTCAATAAAGGCGGTCAACCTCCTGGGCTCACATCGTCTCACAGACCTATATGTCTACTCTCTACTGGCCACAAAGGGAAATAGACGATGGAGGCTGGCTGGAGTACCAGTACGGTTTTCGTACCGGCCATCGACGCACTTGAGAAAGTGATGGGAATAGTGGAAAAGTCCAAAGATAAATGGTGCACACTAGTTACCCTTGAGGTCAGAAATGCTTTTAATACTGACTCCTGGGGCATCATAATGAGTGAATTCCGAAGGCGCAATATCTTGAAATATCTTCATAATATAATAAGCAGTTATTTCGAGGACAGGACCATATCTATATCCAAAGTTGATCTGCCTATGACTACCGGGGTTATACAAGGGTCGGCACTAGGACCAACCCTCTGGAACATCCTGTACGACGGGATATTGAAGCTACCGCTAAACGGTAGTATTAGTGCGATAGGCTTCGCAGATGACTTAGCTTTAATCGCGACAGCCAAGGTCGAAGTATCCCTATAATACAAGGTGAACCGGGCCTTGCAAAAGATTGACGACTGGATAGGTGATCACCACCTAGATTTGGCTCCAGAAAAGACTGAGGCAGTGATACTACGAGGATATAGTATAAAGAGAAAGGACGTGACGACGAGCTCAGACCAGCCCTAAACTCATGATGTTATGTCGTTCGACGAAGGTTCCGTGAGTGGTAGGAATGCTTGGAGGTAAGAAAAGGGGGAACGGGTTTTAGCCGGTCGGGCCATGGTGACATGTCGCATGGACGCGTTGCGTCCGTTGGACATGCGACTGGAGGGCTCAAGCTGGTTCAACGTCGGGCGGGCAGACTATCTCTCATACTTTCGAGAGTGCGAGTATTTTCTGTCATTGCAATCAAGCCGATTTCCTAAACCCTCTATAATAAAAAAAAGAAGAACTGGGAAGCGAAATTTAAATCGCTTATTCGGTAGCTGTGGGGATGCATGTATGGTGACCTTCGATCTTGCAATGTGACAAGTGCTCGTAGGAAATAAGCAATTCCCGCATTACTAATGGCTCAGTTGGTTGCCGTATTTTAGGCGCCGTATAGTAGAGCAGGCATTTAGACGCGCTCCATGAATAAAATAAGTATTACAATTACCTCGCAAATAAAAACAAACATATATTTACAACGCAGCAGAAAAATTACAATGTATTAACAGCTTCTGAGTTGAAGCAGTGCTTCCATTGCTTCCATGGACCGCACGCCCCTGAGGGAGAGAGAAAAGCAGGAGCAGCAATTATTTGCGCATTCTGGTCGGTCTGCTGACATGAGATTGTCGTCTGAGAAACCACTTGCAGAAAATAGGTCTGCAGAAAACATCGGAATGTCGTTTCTGCGATGTGCAGGACCAAACAGCTCCTGCCCAGTACCGGAAAGAGCTAGGTTTAAAACTTTCGGATTCATCCATCTGGAATCTACAAAACTTCAAGGAAGTTTCACCCAACACGACTATCGCTTTCGTCAAAAGGTGTTGATTGTACAGTGAACTCTTAAATATCCACACAGCACCCGATATCCCCTAGGACATCCTGAAGAAAGCCGTATCGACCAAATTTGGGATAAGACCAGACCAGACCTGACACCACTGGAAGATCCTAAGGATGACTGTTTTGGAAATCCTCAAGCTTGTATACTATAAGCCCGTCCAAGGGTTATCCCTTCAAGACCGCACCCTTCTGTATAAAAATCTGACATTTGACATTGTTGACGTTCGCAAGAGGTGAAGGGTGAAGGTGACTTGCAGGAAGCTAGCAGCTTGCAGTAGTCCCTGGTTCCTGGATCGTTTTTCGCCGTTTGTCATATCTTTACGATCTGTACCTGTGAACTGTACCATCCGACACGCCAAGGGCCCCCCAAGTACCAACCACAAATAGCAAGTCAGATAATCATTCGGCAACCCGTTTGGTTTTGCAAGGTGGGTGTAAAATTGTCCATGCCATTATAATGCCTAAAGTTTATAGAAAAATCCCCTTGCACTCCAAGTCAACATTCTATAGGAACATTTAGAAGAAAAAAAAGTTCAATGGCAAAACATTATACCACGAACTATTGTGATGCACTTCACGAAGGAATGGAACAGAATGAGGTTAGATTGAATTGTATTAAACACTCGGGTGGTAGCTCTATTGGATCTTTAGATGGTGATGGTGCTAGTGAGAAGTGTGCCACATTAGGTAATCTGTGCCCAGACAACCCTTCAGGTGAATAACCCGGTATGTAAACCAGAGGAGTATAGGAAAACTTCATATCACTGTTGTTTTCGAGTAACCTGAGTGTTTCGCTATAAGCGGTCTGTACTGCTATCTTTCAGGACAACCTAAGAATTTACCTAGGGGCTAACCTACGGCAGACTAAATGATAATATTTTGCGCCAACCTGAGGATTTCCCTATGGTGGTCTAATAAAGTCCTATCGAGATATTTATAGGTTGTTTTATGCCAGGTCGTCCAGGATATGGCTTGCCCTGGGACATTGTGCATATCCCTTTAAGAATAGCCTGGGACTATACAGTGGACATCAAATGCTGTGTGGGTAGTTGTTAGCCACAATTGATGGCAATCCAATATTGAGCATGTCGTTATTTTAAAGCACTTGAGAGCCAGTAGCGATTGTCTGCTGTCTGTGCAGGTTGTGATAGGTACTTTTGAACTAGTCAAAAATTAAAACCTTTGTAGCAGGTAACAGAAAGGTTCTGCCGGTCACCTGCTACAACATGCTTCACATGTCTGGTAGACATGAAAGAATTGATGCTCTCTATTTCCGTCAATCGACCTATGGCGCACTGATGATCGCTAATAAGCGTGAAACAGCTGTCTGCGTACTGGTGAATTGACGGAGGTATACAGGGTGGGCCAATAGTGCGTGGGCGGAGGATTGTGGGCTTACTAAAAAATATTTCAAAAATTTGTCACTTGATCATGGTAGGGACCCTTGAGGGCTATAACGTAAAAATATTTTCACCTAAATTTTGACGTTTATACAGGGTGATTCATATCAAACTTACATTTTTTTAAATGGAACCCCCTAAATATTATTGCATATTTGGATTCCTTGGTCAATTTTAGTGTGACTTTATGTATCACACATGGAACTTTAAACGAACCGTTTAGGCGCAAATCACCATTTTTGGTATAAGTAGGTATCAGAAAAGAATTGAATATCGCAGCGATTATAAACCTTAGAAGGCCGCGACTTTGCGGTACAACTAAGCATGAAATGCGTCACCTTAGGTCAGACGGCTAAAATTGAATTCTTTTTGTACTGGGAGAAATCAGTAGATTAATTAAGGAAACTTCAATCACAGATAACTTGATTGTTTCAAATGGCAATGCCTATTTTGGTTTAAAAAATCGAATGTAATATTTGATTACCTTTCTAACGATATAGTATACTCCGTACCAATCTTTTTTAGTTTTCATTTTATTTCAAATTTTCAGTGAAATCGTTGTTTCAATTTTCCTGCATGCAAGCAACCTAGCAGGCCATGAAAAATAAACAAAAGCTCGTTAATATGGAAGAAACCAACTAACTTAGTAGAAAGATGCAAACTAACTAGAGCAACGAGGCAAGATTATGAAAATTTCTTACAACATATTAGCTCTAACCAGAAACAATAGCGGTAACAAGAACGCTCATTTTTCACAGCCTACTAGCTATTAGTCATTTTCCAAAGTCAGTAAAAAAATATTTAATCAAAGGAAAACTACTAGTAATTGTTGCTGGCAGTATAATATCTATGTCTTCTGAATAAATGTCCACATTTAATGCTATAAAAAAGTAGCCATTTCCGTAAGTCAAAAGTAATGATACCTCTGACTGGAACCCTTCAAATTCTTCAGTAGGTACTTCTACTTATTAGCAAAATCGCGGAAAATGAAACTTGAATTGCAGTCTGTTTGAATTGTAAAACATAATTTAGTTTGCAGAAAACTACATGAAATAAACACAATTACAACATAGCGTAATTAAAAAATTCTAGCAATTATTTCAATAGATGTTCAGAATGCTCCAGTTGGAGATTTCACTTAACTAAACGGAAGTGGCTAATCTTTTTATCCCATTAGATGTGAAATTCTAAACATGTTAGACTGTAAGCAAAAATAGCTGGTAGTTTTCCTTTTGTTTCAAAATTTTTAATCGTTTTGGAAAGTTGTCAAGCTCTAGTAGAGCTCAATAGCTAGTAGGCTGTGAAAAACAAACACTTCTGTCATAGCCCAGCTACTCATTTACATTAGATATCTTGGGGCTGTTGTATCCGGTTAGAGCTAATATGTTGCAAGGAATTTTCATAATCTTGCGTCGTTGCTCCAGTTAGTTTGCATCCTTCTACTAAGTTAGTTGGTTTCTTCCATATTAACGAGCTTCTGTTTATTTTTCATGGCCTGCTAGGTTGCTTGCACGCAGGAAAATTGAAAAACACCGATTTGACTGAAAATTTGAAATAAAATGAAAACCATAAAAGATTGATATCGAGAATGCTATATCGTTAGAAAGGTAATCAAACTTTACATTCGATTTTTTAAACCAAAATAGGCATTGCCATTTGAAAAAATCAAGTTATCTGTGATTGAAGTTTCCTTAATTAATCTACTGATTTCTCCAAGTACAAAAAGAATTCAACTTTAGCCGTCTGACCTAAGGTGACGCATTTCATGCTTAGTTGTACCGCAAAGTCACGGCCTTCTAAGTTTTATAATCGCTGCGATATTCAATTTTTTTCTGATACCTACTTATACCAAAAATGGTGATTTGCGCCTAAACGGTTCGTTTAAAGTTCCATGTGTGATACATAAGGTCACACTAAAATTGACCAAGGAATCCAAATATGCAATAATATATAGGGGGTTCCGTTTAAAAAAATGTAAGTTTGATATGAATCACCCTGTATGAACGTCAAAATTTGAGTGAAAATATTTTTACGTTATAGCCCTTAAGGGTCCCTACCATGATCAAGTGACAGATTTTTGAAATATTTTTTATTAAGCCCACAATCCTCCGTCCACGCACTATTGGCCCACCCTGTAAAGCAACCCTCGTAAAACCTTTGTATTTGCTAAGGCCTGGAGCGGACCTGCAACACAGCCTACGTAAGCTTACATACGAAGGAACCTTATGGCCAAAAACTTGATTTAGACGAGAAAATCTTGGGGTTGTGGCCAAAATTTTGAAAAAAGAGACTGGGTCACATCATAGAGGAGACTCTGGTGCTAACAGCCAAGCTTTGGGCAATGCTTATTGCTTTCTCATTTAAATTAGGCTTACATATGTAGGCTGTGTCTGCAATTCTCTATCGCGCAACTATTTGGTTGCATGAGTGACTACCACAAAGTTGATTTGCAACTAAAAATTGCGCAGTTAAAAATTGCAGGTCAGCGCCAGGCCTAAATCGACAAGTTATTGTCCTCTGAAATGGGCTTGGCTACGATTACGAGTCACGAGTATCAGGGTACATCTCTGACTTCCCGGAAGGCTGAGTTCGCCAGCTGACACATGCAATGCCGACTCGTAGCTTTTTCCGTATTTGTGTTTATCAGACATCCGTCATCGTGTCAGATATCTGTAATCTGGTATGTTGCGTAACCGGTGTAACCTGGCCGGTGAAATCGGCTGCTGCGTTAACGGTTCTCCGTTCTCTCTGTGTCTGTATGTTTATCTTTGAAGCCGCTTGCCTGCAGCAGCCAAGCTGCTGTATCACCAGTGTCCGTGTACCGTTCCAGCCCAACTCAAGACTAACGGGAAACCAAGTTAGTAACGCTCGAAATGGACATTAAGGGGCTGAGGGCCATAGTCATAGTTTTTTTTATGGTTAGCAGGCACTCATTTAAAAGGG
The DNA here is from genome assembly GCA_951848785.1 of Callosobruchus maculatus. Lineage (NCBI taxonomy): Eukaryota > Metazoa > Arthropoda > Insecta > Coleoptera > Chrysomelidae > Callosobruchus > Callosobruchus maculatus. The sequence goes on along the minus strand of CATOUR010000041.1, from coordinate 22,757,651 downwards.
GGGGTCCAGGCGGTCCGCCCCCCCCCCCCGAAACGTTATATAATACCATCTAAAAAATGGAGTCCACAAATTTTTGCACCCCTCCCTCTTAAGGTGGCAACTCTAATTTGAACCCCCACCCCCCCCCCCCCCGAAAGATCAAACAAGTGACACCCATAATCTGGACTCCCCAAACCAAAATCCTGGATACGTGCCTGATGGTCAGCATCCATCAAAGTCTGAAAGCCTATGGCGCTGTAGAAGCGCTGCGAGAGGATAAGTGCCTGCACGTAAGATTTGAAATACTGCAGGTTGCAGCCATCGGGAAAAAAATTCCCCGGGAGCCCATTTCACAGCGTCGAAGTTCTCCAAAAGCAGGTAATGCTATAGTAGGTTGGTTCGGGGAGTAGTGACCTTGCCCTGGTAAGGGTGACCTCGCAGAGCCTTTCTAGTGTTCCTCGTTCGGACGGCCTCCTGTGTTATTATCTAGGAGAGCTCAATGGAACATTTTATGTGACAGAATCTGTAAAACAGGGAGAGGTCAGCCACCCTTTTTCGATGTTCCAGGCCCTGGAGGTCCTTTGAGAGGTTACACGTATCGATTAATCTAATTGTTCTTTTCTAAATAGTGTCTAGAAGCTTTAGAGGGTGCTTCAGAGCGCATCCCCACACATGGGAGCAATACTCCAACGATGGTCGGATCTGTGCCTGGTAGAGCAGAAATAGTTGCTCTGGTGTATATAGCTTCCTGCAGCGGAACAAAACTTCAAGCTCCTGGGATGCCGTTTTAGCAATACTGACGACGTGGTCGTGCCAAGACATGCTATTGTTGATGTTGATCCTCAAAAGCTTGACAGAAAGTGACTACTATTAGGTGACTCTCCATTTCCACAGTTGGTAAGCCAACGTGAGACTTATTTGTCAGTGTGGTTGCCTGAGTTTTCTGTACGTTAAACTGTACTTTATTTACAAATCCCCACTCGACAATGGGCCTATACCGTGATCTCAGATTGATCAATTTATTTACTGCGGTATTATTTTTGATGATACATAGGACCGTTTACTGTAAAAAGTCAGCAGAAAACTTGATCCAAATGAGAATAACACTAAAAATAAAATTGTACTGTAATTTGAAATAGCCGATGATGACTCACCTGTAGGGAACCAATGAGAAGCGTCCTTTCTGTAGGGAACCAATGAGAAGCGTCCTTTCGTGGTCCGATGACTAGGAGCCGATGCTATTGTTTTGTACCAGTGAGCTTTTATTGGTTCCCTACAGGTGACGTCACGGCCTGGGCGGGAAGTGTATGGATTCAAAAAATTCAATATTTAGAGCAATTTTTTTCGGTTATAAATGCGATAGAAAAATTTTGTAAAATTATTTATGGAATCTACGTGGTGTCAGGGTTCGTTTAAGCCAATAAACCAAAAATGTGGTATAGGCCCATTGTTTTGATATCTACGTTGATCTGTGAGGCATGTTGCAGTCGCCGGCGTACTGTCTCCTGGGATGATAGTGGCTTGCTTGGTTCAATGCATGACATTAATGTAGTAATGAAAATACGTATGATCAACAGCCCTCGACTACAACAAACAGAGATCGGTCGTTCAAAAGCTATTCAGTCACTGGCGCAGGCCAGTGGCTGAATAGCCCAGGAATAGGCCAGATGGTAGTCCATAAACAGCAAGCTTGACAACAAGTTCTTCATGCCACACTACATCGAAGGCTTTCGGTATCTTAAGCGCAACAACACGGGATCAATCAATCAATCAATCAATATATTTATTTGTTAGATATACAAATAAATATTAGTACTAATTCGCAAAAAGCCATGATTTTCAATTGCTCTGTTCCACAAGCGGGTGACGTAGGCCAGGAGGTCACCCGTAGACCTGAGCTTACGGAAGTCATACTGGCGATCATTTATGGTGTTATTGTTGTCCAGGTATTTCAGGAGCTGTGTATTAGTGATAGTCTCCATAACCTTAGACATGATGCTGAGGAGAACCACAGGTCTATAATTGATATGAAACGGTTTTTTGCTTTTCTTAGGTATGGGTTGTACCCAGCCAATCTTCCATGCAGCAGGAAACACGCCTCGCTGATACGATAGTTTGAAGAGCTTGCAAAGAATAGGTGCAAGCTCAGAGGCACAGCTTTCAAGGACAATAGCTGGAAATAGGTCAGGATAGTAGCTTTCTTTGTCTTAGTTTTTAGATTATGCTGTTTACTTATCGATTTTGAAATTTGACCTCTGCTATTTTCGAATTCACGTTTATCATGGTGGTCGGAGTATTTCCTTGGAAGTGCATAGTAGAATTGGCTGCGAAAAGCCTCCCCTAAGACGTCTGCTTTTTCCTTAGGAGTAGAAGCGATGGAGTTGTCCTCTGTGGTCAAGGGTGGTATTACCCAATTGAACAGAAAGTTTTAAGGTATATTTTTGTTCCACTTTAATCATGTCAATGGGTATGCAAAGCACTGGCGTTTCAATAATTAATTTTTTATTTTGTATGTTATAAAATTCTACCTTTGAAAGAAGTTGCACCAGCTGTCAGTCTTTTTTGAGCTAATGGAAAGCCTGTAATTGTTACAAATGATTTTGGTTTCTCTATTCCCGCCGTCCCAATTTTACCCCTCCTCCCCGAAAAAGAAAATTACGAAAATTATCATGAACTCCTAAAAAATGCACTTCAATTGCATTTTTGTCAATATATCCATTTCCAAAAACACAGCAGCTTTACATACTGCGGTCCCACAACATGTTGCTCCTCAAATTATGACAGCGGTTACTGAGACTACGAGAATAGAAGACCGACGCAACTAATATATTTTCGAGATGACGATGGAATAAAATGTCTAATTTATTACGTCGTAATTTGAGGGGTCTGGGTATACACAGTTATACATAATTATGTGTTTGCCATGTTAAAACACTGATTCCCATTTCGAACAGAACTCAATTGATTTTCAAACTACATACACAGTAGTTCAGAAGGTGATAGCTAAGACCTTGATGAATGACAACCATTTTCGAGTTTCTCAAAAAAGTTTTTTAGTATGCAAAAAAACTCAATGCAAAATCATACATTCTTCAAATGTCTGTAATTTAACAACCAAACACGATATCAAAAAAGGCCAAATAGGTGACAAAGCGCAAGCTTTCTTCTTCAATTTGCTTTTTGGATCATTACTGTAAGTTTCAAGGTAACTTCAGGAGCTTGGAAATGCCAAATCCGCCATCCGTCAATTAAATTCCATCTTGTGGAGTGACAAAATATCAAAAAAGAACAAAAGAGCCATCTACCATGCCATCGAGAGAGCATTACCACGTACGGAGCGGAGACTTGGGAACTAAACAAGAAAGAGAAGAACAAGTTGTTAGCCCTTGAAATGGATTTTTGGAGAAGAAGTAGCCGGCATTCTAAGCTAGACCACGTGCGGAATGAAAGGATTAGAGAAATTATGGACGTGCAAGAAACCATTTTGGACACCATTGGATCAAAAAGATTAACATGGTACGGTCACCTTGAGAGAATGGCCAATAACAGATGGCCAAAAAAGGTATGGGAGTGGACGCCACCAGGTAGACGAAAACGAGGTAGACCCCCTCGAAGCTGGAAAAAAGACGTGGAAGAGGAAATGTCATTGAGAGGGCTTCAGGAGGGCGACTGGTGGAACCGCGACCTATGGAGGTTGAGAAGCGAGAAACGACGACAGTTGTAGGACCCTCGCGAATATATATATATATACAGGGTTATTCACGTTATTCGACACGGAGCATTATGGCTAAAATATTTAATAAAAAAGAAAGTAATAATTTGGGATGGATAGAGACCCATAAAGGCTACATTTTAAAAATATTTTCATGTTATACAGGGTGTCCCAAAAGCACGAAATGTATCAAAGTTATGTTTTTTTAAATGGAACACCCCGTATATTATTGCATATTCAAATTCCCTGATGAATTCTATTGTGACTTTATGTATCATACATGGGACTTAAAGCGAACCGTTTAGGTGTAAATCACCATTTTCGGTATAAGTAGATATGAGGAAAAAATTGAATATCGCAGAGATTATAAAATTTGGAAGGCTGTGACTTTGCCGTATTACTAAGCATAAACTGCGTCAGCTTTGATGAGACTGTCAAATTTAAATTGCGTTTATGCTTGGAGAAATCGGTCGATGAATTAAGGAAACTTCGATCAGCGATAACTTGATTCTTTCAAATGGGAATGCCTAATTTTTTTTATACGGTTAAAAGTAGAATTTGATAACCTTTCTAATGATATAAGGTTGTGCATATCAATCTCTGGTAGTTTTCATTTAATTTTAAATTTTCAAACAAATCGGCGTTTTTCAATTTGCCTACCTATAATCAACGTAGCAGGCCATGAAATATAAACAAAAACCTGTTCAGGTAGAAGAAAACAACTAACTTAGCTGAAAAATACACACGAACTAGACTAAAGGGACAAGATTATAAAAATTACTCACAACAAACAAAGTCTAACCAGAAACAACGGCAGTAACATATCCTTGGTCAAAGAGAAGTTGGAGTATGGCAGAGATGGATTTTTTCACGGCCTACTAGCTACTGCAATGTACTAGAGATTGGCAATTTCCAAGACCATTAAAAATTTTGAAATAAAGTAAAAACTACTAGAGAATGTTGTAAGCAGTTTATTATTTTCATAATAAAATTTCACATTTAATGATATGAAAAAGTATGCAATTCTGTCAAAACTCAAGTCAAGAGTACCTCTGACTGGAGTTCTGAAAATTCTTCAGTACCTATTAGCAAGGTCGCAGGAAATGAAGAATGAATTAAAATTTGTTCAAATTATAAAACATAACTTAAATGGCAGAAAATTTAAATCTGATTTGTCAGTATTCCTTTTTTGCAGTACTGCTAATAGATATTGAAAAATAGAAGGGCTCCAGTCAGAGGTATCGACTTCGACGCAAATTAGTACTTTTTACACCATTACATATGATTGATAGTTGCGTGCTGGAGCAACAGTCGCTGGTTGTTTCTGTTTCATATGAGGGTTTTTGATTGTCTTGGAAATTTTTAACCTCTAGTAAATTACGGTGGCCAGTAGACAGTAAAAATATCTATTACTGCCATACTCCAGCTTCTCTTTGGCCTTAGAGATGTTATCGCAGTTGTTTCTGGGAGAGATGATTTGTTGTAAGGAATCTTTATAATCTTGTCCCATTAGTCTAGTTAGTGTGTATTTTTCAGCTAAGTTAGTTGTTTTCTTCTAGTTGAACAGATTTTTGTTTATATTTCATGGCCTACTACGTTGCCTATAGGTAGGAAAATTGAAAATCGCCGATTTGTTTGAAAATTTAAAATTAAATGAAAACTACGAGAGATTGATATTCACAACCTTATATGATTAGAAAGCTTATCAAATTCTACGTTTAACCGTATAAAAAAAATTAGGCATTCCCGTTTGAAAAAATCAAGTTATCGCTGATCGAAGTTTCCTTAATTCATCGACCGATTTCTCTAAGCATAAACGTAATTTAAATTTGACAGTCTCATCAAAGCTGATGCATATTATGCTTAGTAATATGGCAAAGTCACAGCCTTCCATATTTTGTAATCTCTGCGATATTCAATTTTTTCCTCATACCTACTTATACCGAAAATGGTGATTTACACCTTAACGGTTCGCTTTAGGTACCATGTATGATACATAAAGTCACACTAGAATTCACCAAGGAATCTGAATATGCAATAATATATGGGGTGTTCCATTTAAAAAAACATAACTTTGATACATTTCGTGTTTTTGGGACACCCTGTATAACATGAAAATATTTTTAAAATGTAGGCTTTATGGGTCTCTATCCATCCCAAATTATTATTTTCTTTTTTATCAAAGACTTTAGCCATAATGCTCCGTGTCGAATAACGTGAATAACCCTGTATATATAAATGCCAAATTCAATTTTATAGTGACCTTTGGACCTTACCTTTGGATATTTGGACTTATCTCCCCTTATTTTAGACACACATACTGGAGAAAGGGAACAGGCGGCCACGCCTCCTCGCTAACACGGGAATACGTCCTTTCTTGGATTCTCAATTTCACGCGCTATATCCTAAATCCTTAAGTTTTTGCATCCACTTTATGCGCGATGGGGGAAAAAACAGAATATCCAAATATATTCAAACTTCACTTTTGGGCAAATCACTTCCAGGACGGAAGAGTCATTTTGGAAGGAGAGAAGGATATTGAACTTATTTTTAGATGGCGTTGAGTTCCTAATTGGCATATTTCCTATCAGATTTCACGGACCAACAGTTTCTTATATCAGTATTAATTGAAAAAGATTAAACCCACCCACGTTCAATGTCCATAGCAGCATTTTCAAGATTTCCTTTAAATGACGCACGCTGCTAAGTAACCTGCGTAAAGCTGGAGGCAATTTTCTCGGTATTTTCCGTTTGCACACAATTATGTCATTCCCAGTAGCTGAAGAACATTCAGAGAAAACCTTAACGAGATGTATCGCTGGAAAATGGTTACATAACAAGAGGATGCAAATTGCAAGCAAGGAATTGACGCAGGTCCTTCGGTAACATTTACGCATGCTGTCAAGGATAATCATCTAGAAAATCTAATATCTTTTTACAGGTTCTAAAAGGTTACGAGACAATGGGAAAATGCTTTCAGGACTTATTAGTTATTAACTGGTGTCCCGCAGAATGTTTCAACCAGGTTCGTTCAACGATATTTCATACAAATAAAGTGTTCATACCAAAGGAGGCTTATGGCCAAGAAACTTGGAAAATCTTGGGGTTGTGGCAAAAACTTTGACAAGAAACCACGAGTCACTGCATAAAGGAGACTCTGGTGTTTAACTGCCAAGCTTCCGACAAAGTTTAAGTCAATGTGACTTGTCAACATGAGATTTCATTGCAGTCAAGGCGATTTTGTAGGGGTTAATTTTGGAGTACGGTACAAAACACAAAATACTGGCACAAGACAAAAAGAAATAACAGAAAACATCAAAATGCGTAGGCATAGGCCATGGCCGACTTTACTCACTAGGCCGGAGCATTGAAATATGGCAACACTGGTATCGGGCCGAGCTTTTGTTTGTTGTGAAGTCATTAGTGTAATCTTCCAGAGTGAAAAATAAGATTGGAAGGTGATTTTTAATGTGTTTCTAATTATTTACCTGCACAAACGAAACTATAAAGATAAAAAGATGCCTGCAAAGTGTGTAGTACCAGGTTGCAATAGCAATTGGGGCTTCCAAACAAGGAGATACCAACATAACCTTCCAGCGTAACAACGAGGAGTGGAAGGTGATTTTTAATGTGTTTCTAATTATTTACCTGCACAAACGAAACTATAAAGATAAAAAGATGCCTGCAAAGTGTGTAGTACCAGGTTGCACTAGCAATTAGTGCTTCCAATGAAGGACATAAACAGAAGTGGGTGAAAGGTATTCCTCATAAGGGCTGGTTATATTTATAAGAATAAAGACAATAATTTACAAACATTTCAAAGGACAAGACCTATTTTAAACCACAATGTGGTACCTACAATGTTTTCTGGACCTCCCAAATATCACAGCAAAAGACAGTTAATAGAACTCATCCGGGCATGCCAACGAGGTCATGCATCTGGGCATACCTACGAAAAGATTTGATAGTGAAAGGGAATCAAGACCAGCAAGAATGGCTTCACAGTGGCCTAATAGTGATTTTTTCTAGCTCAAGTGACAATTTACAAAGTAAATTGAGTGTTCATTTAAGTGGAAGTGGAAGTGGCAGCAGGAAACAGGTTGCGTTTATTTTTATTTTGTAGTGTCTGACTGTGAGGAACCAGACATCAGATGTAAGTGGTATTAATTAGTAGTAGTAGTAGTTCTAAAAAGTATTTTTCTTAATTTATTAACCCAGATGAACTCTAATACATATAAAATGTAATAATTATTCTGAAACTATAGGCCAACTATTTGACAGCTAAGCCACGTTACCACATCTAAGGCTCCGGCCTAGTGTAGAGTCGGCCATGCATAGGCATAACAAATTGACTTATATATTTGAAATATGACAACGTCGCCAAATAAGTGTCCGACCGAACATTCGGTTTCGGTTTTGGCCTAGTTTCGGCCAAAAAACGGGTTTCGGTTTAGTTTCGGCTGCCATTCAGCCGAAACTACGGCCGAAACCGAAACTAAATTCGATGGATTTGGCGCTGCGATCGAACGCCCTCGGAGCACTAATCTTCAAGCGAAGAAGTTACATTGTGCTGGGTAGATGATGGTAATAGCTTATCACAAGTTAAGAAGCCTACTTATCGGAGCCAAGCTTGCAAAGAAACGCAGATATTACTCTCACTAGAATTTCAGTCCATTTCTGTCTTTGAGAAAGGTTTCCCTAAAATTCACTTCTGCCTTGCCGACGACTGTTTCCACTGAACAACTACTTAATGTTACTATCTGAGCAAGCTATTTGCAAAGAAAGTTGATAAATTATTGTTTCTCGCTTACAATATTACAATATTAGACTGTTCAGTTATAAATACTGATAGTCAACAGAGAAAACTCCTTACGTTCAAAAATACTTAGTGGTTGTACTTAGCACGTAGATACTTCAGAAATTTAGTTTTAAGGCAGCTAATTGATAACAAAAAGATTGACCAAAGTTTGGAATGTTATTTAGTAGATACAAAATATAATATAAATATAAAATAGTTTATATTTGGTTCAGATTAGCTTCTTATATCAAAAAGTATAAATATTTTATTTGAAATAAGGTGTGATAATGCTGATGAAACTTTATTCATTTTTATATCCACGAAAAAATTACTGACGTTATATTGATGTTTCGGTTTCGGTTTCGGCCGTAAAATGTAGTTTCAATCGGACACTACGCCAAATGAATCCCGCCGTCTCATAGATGTAGTCTAGGAAACAGATACACAAGGAAAGCTACACTTGAGGGTCCCTTAATATTCCTTGAGTGTTACTCAAGGGAACCTTAGGTATTACTCAAGAGACGATTATAAATACGGCCCTTAGTTTCATGTTGGCAGATTAAAATTGTGATAAACAATTAACGAAAAGGTTGAGGCCCCTTTCAACATCTTTCTCCAATAAATAATTTTACTTATATTATAACATATCAAAGTTAACTTGGTTGCAGGAAACCTTCTAATCTAATCACTGAAGATTTGACTTTAATATAAAAAATGTAAATAAAATATTCCATATGAAATTTGAAACGGAAATGAATTAAGACGACATATTTTGAGGTTAATAAACAAAATAATCTTATCCAAATCGTGACCCGGCGTGGGGTTATATGAACTGGATCCTGCAGGGTGACCTTATACCCGCAATATGGAATTGTTATTATTTATATCATTCAAGCTTTATTGTCGGTATGCAGTTTGGAGGACAGTTCATGTGGATATCCCGATATCAGTGATTACTGAAGGTTCACAATGAGCACATAGCAACAACAATGAATGGACAAGTCAAGTTTTATAATGCTATGCATGACAGACTCGTGAACATTTGAAAATTGATAAACTGATGAATGTCACACAATTGTGTAGTGAATAGTGAAAGTGGAAAACAATTTACTGTGCACAAAAACCGACTCCAAAAATTTTACATTGCGTAATAAGGAAAGAAATTATATGCATATAACACAAGAACTGTTTGATGTAATGTTTTAGTTTAGTATGATTATTGAAAATTTATTGTTAAGTTCAGAGTATTAAGTAAATATTAGATTATAGGATACTATTTCGAATCGGTTGTAATCGGGCACGTATTTGGGGGGTGGAGGGCGGTCCAGATGGTGTGGACCCCCCCCCCCCGAAACGTTATAAAATGCCGTCTAAAAAATGGAATCTACAAATCTGCACCCCCCCCCCCCGCAAACTTAAGGATTTAAGGTGACACCCACAATCTGGACCCCCTCCCAAAACGAAATTCTGGATACGTGCCTGGTTGTAATACATTTTTTCAAAGCCTGGCCAGCTTACCTTTTTGAATGTAATTTATCGAGATGAATTCCATTCATCCAAAGGGGGAAGATGTAGTGCAACCATAGGTTAGGTTAGGTTGAAAGTGAGTGGGGCAGAGCTGCCTCCTTCCACTGCGACTCAATTGTGTCTATTGTGGCTCACACCTTTTTAGAGTTCACCGTACAGTCTGCACCTCTTTACGAAGGCGGTCAACGTGAAGGAAACTTCCTTGAAGTCATGAGGTGTTGGGCAAATCCGAATGTCTGGAACCTAGCATTATCCAGTACTGGACAGGAGCAAAGAATATGCTCCGCTGTTTCGTCCTCCACGTAGCAGAAGCGACAGTCTGAAGTTTGTTCAAGACCCAACTTCCGCATATGGTACCTTAGACGACCATGTCCCGTCAGCAGACCGACCAGAATGCGGAGGTTGTACCTATTACATTGCATGATCCTCGGGAGATGGACTTTTTAGCGGTACTTTTTGCAATGCCCGCGAATGGTTCTGGTCCTATGAACACAGATTCAGTTCCTCCTTTTGCTAGCGCGTCGGCCAATACATTGCCTTCCACTCCGCTGTGACCCGGAACCCAAATCAAGGATACCCTGTTTCCCGTTCCGAGTTTGTTGAGGAGGTGCATGCAGTTAGTTCCATACCAGTCTTGAATCAACCAGACTGGAGCACACTGCTTTCAATGCAAGCTGGCTGTCTGAAAAGATTTTTATAGATCTGTTTGTCAGGGGCCTTTTGATTAGTTCCCTGACTCCTATGGCAATCATTTCTGCTTGGAAGACTGTGGTATACCTCCCAAGGTTGACTGAAATTTCAACTCTTGGATTGGTACCCACTACTCCCGCTCCTGCCCCCAGTTCAGACTTGGAGCCATCAGTGAATAGCGCAAGATCAGAGGGTGATATAAAATAGTCCCTCCTCCATTCGTCCCTGCCTGGAAAAAGGACGTTATAGGATCGCTCTATATGCGCTTGGGGAACCATATAGTCCGAAAACATTCCGAGTACATGATGATGGGTAATTTCACCCATTATACCCGTTGTGTCTGGACCTAGTCCCGTTTTGTCAGATCTGCCGGTTGATAGCAGCCTGTAGGCAACCACTTTTGCAACTCTTTCCACCTCAATGTGCAGAGGTGTTTAGTTTAGAAGCGTCTCCATGGCTAACGTTGGTCTGGTAGACATGGCTCCAGTGATGGCTAAACAGGCGGTGCGTTGCACCGCCGCCAGCCTGACTCTGGCTGTCCGTTGTAGGCATTTCTGCCACCAGACAACACAGCGCCATATACTACCATGGGTTTGACCACCGTCTGATATATCCAGTAGGTCAGTTTAGGACTAACGCCCCAAGTAGTGCAACCATATAAAATGCTGACTTTGTTGTTGTGTGTCAGTTGTATTGATGAACGATTAATTTGAATACAGTCTTGTAATAACCATCGTCCAGAGTGTTTGATTTCACTCAACATTACACACTGTTATTTGTCAGAACGTGGAGTGGACGACAATTGGAACCGTTCGTTTTTTCAAAGTTTTCATTTAACTTACAATGTATGTATGCATGGTCGGGTGGAATCTTGCTACTCAATTTTGAAGCAGACATCTTTTTTTTATGAATAGCCTCCCGCAAAGGCCGAAAGCCTATGGACTGTAGAAACGCGGCGAGAGGATAAGTGTCGGTGCACGTTAGATTTGAAACGCTGCAGGTTGTAGCCGTGGGGAAAACCCCCCGGCAGCTCATTCCACAGCGTCGAAGTTCTCCAAAAGAAGGAATGCTGGAGGAGACTGGTGCAGGGATTAGAGACCTCGACATGGTAAGGATGAGCTTGCAGAGCCTCTCTAGTGTTCCTCTTGACCCGATTGAGCTAAAATTTTGTATACACGTTTAGTTTGGATGGCAATACACGATACGCGATGTGACGTCATTCTAAATCCAATATGGCGAACCATCCAAGTTGACGGAAAAGTTATTTTTAATGCATTTCTACAATATGGTTATCAAATGAAAGGGCTTGTTGAGAGTAACTCAAAAACTATGTGACGTCATCCTAAATTAAATATGGCCGAACATCTAATATGGCGGAATCATTAATTTTTATGCACTTCTGCAATATGGGTATCAAATGAAAGGGCTTGCAGAGAATAATAAGAAAAATATTCTGACATCATTCTGAATCCAATATGGAGAATGTCACTATTGTAGTAAGTTTGTTGATTAGAAGACCATGACTGTCGCAATCAAAGGCCTTTAAAATCCAGTCCAATTAGTATGTGATTGCTTTTCTCAAGGCCCTCTACTATGTCAGATATGGTCACGAGAATCTGTTACCGTGATTACCGCTCGTTAAACAATATACTATAATTTTATAATAAACGATTGACTATCATCCATGAGTGAGAAATACCAGGGTAGTCTACGTGACCCCTTTTTGCCTTGTACTTTTGGAATGATTTGGACGAGTGGATTGTTTACAACAAACAACAATGTTCAGTTCCTAAAAGTTCTCAGTATACTGATACGTATACGATACTACAAACAATTCTATATTTACCACACACATCAAGCTTAGTTATCAGAGAATTGGAGGGGGAAATCAATTACATATTCCTATGGTAGTCTCATTATGGATTCAAATACACAATATACCTGAACACAATGCTAACTTGGAATATTTGCATAAATGACGCCAATGACTAATGTTGCCATTTTTTTTTCGTATCGTGTATTGTCTATACGAACCTTGTAGACAGCCAGGAAGTATATGCGATACTGTTATGAATGAATAATATTTGTATGCTGCAATGAGACAAAATCTTGACAACAGTTGACTCCATTATTATATTGACTGATGATAGCTTTTGTTTTGAGACGTAACATCCTTCAGCCGCATTTAGACTATGCGACAAGTTGGAAAACAACGTGTTTCAAAACAGTTGTAAATCCTAATGAAATATATTTTAGAACTGACGTCTTCTACAAGTTGTCGTGTTTTCCGTTTCGAGTCGGTAAACATCAAAGTAAATGTCCAACATGTTTTAACATTTGCAAAACTTGTTAATGTCTTATTTCCTGAAACAGCAACTTGTTGCAAAATCATAGGGCGGCGATAATCGTGGTACAGAAACATGTACTTTAGTGGTTGCCACGAGGTAAACATCGGTACGTGTTTGCATCTATTTTTTTTTTGTGAACTGACTTCTACCTGAACAGGTTTTTGTATATATTTCATGGCCTGCTACGTTGCTTATAGGTAGGAAAATTGAAAAACGCCAATTTGTTTGAAAATTTAAAATTAAATGAAAACTACCAGAGATTGATATTCACAACCTCATATCATTAGAAAGGTTATCAAACTCTACGTTTAACCGTATAAAAAAAATTAGGCATTCCCATTTGAAAAAATCAAGTTATCGCTGACCGAAGTTTCCTTAATTAATCGACCGATTTCTCCAAGCATAAACGTAATTTAAATTTGACAGTCTCATCAAAGCTGACGCATTTTATGCTTAGTAATACGGCAAAGTCACAGCCTTCCAAATTTTATAATCTCTCCGATATTCGATTTTTTCCTGATATCTACTTATACCCAAAATGGTGATTTACACCTAAACAGTTCAATTTAAGGCCCATGTATGATACATAAGGTCACACTAGAATTCACCATGGAATCTGAATATGCAATAATATACGGGGTGTTCCATTTAAAAAAACATAACTTTGATACATTTCGTGTTTTTCAGACACCCTGTATAATATGAAAATATTTTTAAAATGTAGCCTTTATGGGTCTCTATCCATCCGAAATTATTATTTTCTTTTTTATCAAGTACTTTAGCCATAATGCTCCGTGTCGAATAACGTGAATAACCCTGTATAGTTTATATATGAATGTCTCATACCTATTTTGTTATATATTAGTAGGTAGAAAACATAGGTTTAAGGCCTGGTCAAACAGAGAACGCGGCGGTCCGGCGTTCTCTAACAATACAATGGAACGCCGACCGCCGCGTTCTAGACCGCCGCGTTACAGCGTTCCATTGTATCCTTAGAGAACGCCGGACCGCCGCGTTCTCTGTTTGACCGGGCCTTTAATGTCTCAGCCAGTAATTGGTATACGTATTATACTGTTTTCTGATGTATAAAAAAAATAAATAAATAGCTAAGTAAATAAGACGGGAATATATGGTCGCCATTTTTAACTACAGTTGGATTGCAAATTGCAATTTCTGTACGTTCGTACGTCAGAATATTTTCGATTTTTTCAACATCATGGAAAGTAGTGAAGATGAAATGGTTTCCTGAACACCACCGGAGATTTTTAAGGCAGCGGCAGATGCAAAATTAAGTTTACTACCCGTAAAATCGAAGAAAATGTATGACAAGGCCGAGGGCAGAAATAAGCCCGCGGACACTAAAGTGGCACTTTACGCCCGCTAAATGTATCAATGATGTGCACTTTACCGCCAGGTCGTGCATAAACGTTATTTAGATTTAGATTTTTTTTTGAACAACACAAAGTCACACATGTCACGGCCGACATGATTCACTGGCACATGACATTCTTGACAGACTGAAGCCTTTCTTTGTGTTTGTCAACAAATATTCCATAACCACCTTTTCAACTTACAGCTTTGCAGGCACGTATTCAGGCTTCAATTGAGGGGGGGGGGGGGTCAAATTCGGCTTTTAATTTTACTTGACTGGGAGATCAGTTACACAAATATTCGACACGGGGGGGAGGTTGCATTTTTGGTTTAGATTTTTAGTGGCATTATAAAATGTTTTTAGTTTTGGAGGCGGGGATAACCATCTTTCAATTTTCCGGAGAGACATCTACAGGAACAAAGCATTCGGCGCTGGGGGAGGGGGGAGGGTGAGTCCATTTTTGTGGATCAGATTGCATTATATACATTATATTATGTTTTAGGAAGGCGTGACCCTCTTGGCCCCCCTAAATACGTGCCTGCAACATTGTCAAGGTTATTTTGATGATATGATATCACAATCTGCGCTATCGGTAACATTCGCATAAATTTTCAGGTCGTCAGCATACAACAGAAAGTCACAATCTATAACAATGCTATAACATAATAACCCGTTGTCCTATAAAGGTGTTTCCATATAAAGGGGGAGCCCTAAATTGATACTTTTTTAACTGTGTATAGAAGTCCTTAAATAAACAACTTTTTCAAATAACTTTTTTCAGAAAACTTCTTTATTTTGTAGTGATTTAAACGCACTGTAAAGGCGTAAAAAAGATCTCATTTTCTTAAACTGTTAATACATAACGTAAAGGGCCGATAAAAAGAGATAAGAAAACACCAAAGCAAGTGGAGCTACCCACACGCACAGGAAGGGTGTCAAGGACAAATTTTCGGCCGCCGTGCTTCTATCAGATCGTTTCTAAATAACGCAAATACCATCGACCTTGAGAAATGAGAAGGGTCGAGGATAACTCTTAGGGATTCGAAACCAAACCCGCTTTACGTGACTTTGTCTTACATTGAAATTCATCTGACAACACAGCACTCCGTTGTATGCCAGCAAGTCGATCCATTACCTGAACCTGAAATTCATGTTTCGTGCATCTATAAATACTTGTATGTGTACGCGAGTATGGTAGGTCGTATAACAGAGTGCAGAATACTACATACACAATGTATATACACATATATTTTGAAAACAACAACGTTCACGTAACTTGGCGTATCTATACTGTAAATAATGTATGTTGAGTAATCGTGAACCGCTTAGCCCTTATAAGTTTCGC
Organism: Callosobruchus maculatus; assembly: GCA_951848785.1. NCBI lineage: Eukaryota > Metazoa > Arthropoda > Insecta > Coleoptera > Chrysomelidae > Callosobruchus > Callosobruchus maculatus. Next base: position 22,741,880 of record CATOUR010000041.1, on the reverse strand, counting down.
AACATGACATAACGATATCGATAGAAAACGCGTTATCCAAATACAAGTTTGTGACGTGTTTCAGCTTTTTTATTTTAGGTCATTCACGGACTGTCATATTGATTGAGTATTGATTCCTAGGAAGTTATTGCATTTTTATTGTGGAACTTGTAGAAAACTACCAATCCATATGATGGAGAAGCTTCACTAAGTAGCAGCATCTGTAACCACAGCATAGTAAACAATCAGCACAATATCTTAGGTTGGCGGCAATTACACGCGCATCCCCCCTTTTGGATGATTATTGGTAACCTATCTATTTTCGATGTATTTTTGTGACAGAAGTAGGAAATGTACCTACCCTGCAAAGAATTGTATGTTTCCAAATCGACAGTAATTAAGAACTACCCCAACTGCACTTCCATCATATCTTGTTCTATAGTATTCAGCTGTTATGTTGGTTCATTCGAACCAACATTGAAATTGCAGGACATTACGATGACATGACAGCATTACAATTACAAGCGATAATTTTAGGTTATGTTGGTTTGAAACTAACGTTCGGTTGGTTTTGAATCGTTTTGAATACATTTTGAAATTATGTTACCATGACGTCATCGTTTCAACGCCAGAATGAATGTATTTGAAACACAGACGAATACGTTTTGAATGCATGGGCGCCAGAAAACAGCCCAGGTAACAGAGTATAACTTAGTTGATTGGAGCTATGACAAGACTGTTGACAATGAAATAAGGCCAAATATCCGGAGCCTTTCGATGCAATCCAGGCAATGCCAGGTTTTCGTAAATTACTAACGGAACCCGTTGCTTCGAATTTATGATTTTTAACTTATCTAGACTATTTTTTTTAACTGAGCAGACCGCATAGGCAGAACCTAAATACCAGAGTACCGCAGCTGCTGTGAAAATGATATGTTAGGGGAAGTTTGTTAACGCGGGATTTGAATGGGCCAATACCTGCAGGCCCAATAAATACATCTCCTGGCAGTCCATTCCAAGCCTTGGACACCCTGGAAATAAATGTGCGGTTGTACCGCTCGATTCTTGATGTATGAAGAACTACCGCCTTAGGATGAGATGCCTACAATGAGGAATAATGATGAACCGCGCGAAATTTATTATTTATTTGCCATCATTTCTATATAGCATTTGAATAACTTTAATACAGTTTTCACTCGAATATATATACTAATGACAATAAATGGCAAACATTTTACAAACAAAATGACACATTGATGACAGTAAATGTCTTTTCGACAGTGACGTGTACTTTCCTGTGCCTCTATTGCACAGCCACATACAATACTTCTTAGGTGTACCTGTGTCCATATTTCCATACAATACAATTTAATACAATAAACTTTATGCATAAAATTATTACAAGATAAACGCGAATTGAATACTATAATTTATCTACGACCGAAGCAATTAATAGTACTATTTAAATTATAATTATTATTATAATTAAGAACTATTGACAACTTAACCTCACTTCATTCACTGAAATAAAAACTGTTTGGTAATTGCTGTATAACTTAAAGGGAGTAGAGAAAATAAGTTAATATATAAGAAAATTAAACTACCTAAACGCAGTTTGTTAGAAAACTATGCGTGTAATTGTGTAAAAACATTCATTGATTATAATTACTTTAACTTTTTTTAGAAAAATTATCAGGCTTTATGAAGAGGTGATAGATGTATCGCTTTTATTTAAATCAAATAAACTCGCTAAGTATGATAAAAGCTATTTTCAAAAAATATATTTTCCGAATTGCTAGAGAAGACTCGCGAAGGCTCATAGAAGTAAGTAATTAATTATTGAATCACAAAGATGTGTATCCTCTTTGCCCTCCACACTAATGTTCTATATTTCATTTTTAAAACATTTTCGAGAATTTGAGTACGTCCTACTAGAAGCAAATCTTATTTTTCTTTTTTTGTAATATATAAGTAGTTGCCCGTGCACAACCTTGTATGGTTTTAACAGGCTGAAATTCAAAATTTTGTAACTGATTAGAATTTTATCATATTATTCATAGTTTGTTTGCATTTATACGGTATGAAACTGACTGTATTAATTTTGTATTGGGTAAAAGCGAATAAACTTATTATTATTATATTATTTAATTATTCAACTATACGGTTTCGATACTCATACTTCATACTAATATTTATAAATTGCATCAATAGCCCATTACATAATCTCTCCCCAAACTTTATTTATATTCACTGCAGGATAAGATTTGAAATACAAATAATATAATATTGAAGTGTAACTTTCCTGCATAAGACACATAACTTTGTCTATTTAATCTAAAACAACATTCCTGTTATCAATAATTGTATGAGGTCGTATAGCAAAAACATCATTCACGTGGCTTGATAACTACTTATAGACTTACAAAAGATGTTTTCAAAATAATATACAGGGTGTGTCCTAATTCGGGACTTTTGTTCACAGGGCATATGTATAGTACTCGACAAAAGGAGTGATTTTTCTCAGTGACGTAAAACCGAAATGTTTAGGAATATCAAGATATTGACCGATAGTGAAATCCTAATTTCTAATTCCGTCCCTGTGCAACTAGATCAAAACAGAGGCGAAAAATGAAAAAACCCAGTTTACTAAGGAGCATAGATACTGGTAGCAGCGCACGTTTGACGTCTGTCGAGTTGTTGATGTGCTACATCGGACTTGAAAATCAAACAAAAATGGTGCAACCGGTATAACTATAATGAACTGGTGGATACGAGTTTAGTGTACGGTGTATGTCATCAAAATGGCTCTAGGATTTCGCGGGTGTATGCTGATCGTTTTCCTGACCTGACCCGTCGATTTGTCTATCTCGTGCAAAGAGCTAGAGACATAGGGTATATGTTGTGTTCATATCATCCCAAGAACGTAGACGTGGAGGAGAATGCTGAGAGTTCCTTATACCACCCATCGAACTAACGTTTCCATACTGAATGAGCTCGGTAATCCAAAGAGACTATCCCCCATTGTGTCGACGAGAATGCTTACATTCTTCGGACATATTCACAGAAGCGATAATATGGAGAAATTTGTAGTTCAGGGTCATGCCCCGAGTGGGCAACGCCGTGGCCGTTCCTCTACACGCTGGGTGGATACGACAAAACAGTTGCTGTATATAAGTATCAAAAGTGCTACTGAACTGACAGTAAATCGCGAAGCTACAGTTCTCAAAACTATTGATAATATTTGTGTCGGCAATACTGTAGCACCGAATTCATGCATTTTACGAGTTGTCACAACATGTCTGTAAAGACATTGTCACTATGATGATGATCGTCCCAAAAAACATTTCAGATCACTCAAGATCAAATCAACAGGTTATATGAAGTATCCATAAAACCAATTCATGCGGGCAGTAATCAATTTAAACTGTAAAGTTTCAAGAAAGCTTTATGGTGATCTTATATATATTCTGTTTAAGCTATTTTGTCCTTACAACTTTAAGGAGGCTTTTCAGAAAGCCTATTGGTTTTAAACAGTTGAGGGAAAATATTCAATATAGCCGCCTTAAAACTATATATTTTCCAAGTCAAATAGGCACAACGCACAACTAAAATCTTTCTTCAAACTTGTTGGCTTTAAGGGTGCTTATGATGAGATACAAAGGTTTTAAGTATTAAGTAAACAATACTGGCGATAAAGCCATCTTAAAGAATGTTGTTGTTAAATAGGCTTCGATAAAATTAAAACTTAACAATGGATACAAACTCAATAGGTGGTGCAACATTAATAAAAATGGGCATTTTAAAACAAAAATTAAAAAAAATGAATTGGGGATCAGGAATACCAACGTCATTTCAACAGTTTCAAAGGCTCAACTCCAAGCATACAGCAACACGTAATATTAACGCACAAAACCACAAAGTGATGAGTTTTTAGTTTGTCAGTTGCAGTGGTACGCAGATTTGTCAACATCAACAAGTTAACCAATTTACGAAATATTACGGAACAACAAATATACTTTAAGGTTAACTATCTTAACACAATTAGGGTAGTATCAAACCATATTATTGATATGAGTACTTGAGGATGAGTTTTAAGGTGGTTTTAAGAATATCGTGGAAATGGGCCTCTATTTCGCCATATTTTTTGAGTTACTAATTACAGCAATTACTTTATATACGTAATTGTATTTGATAATAATACAATTCCTAACTTGTATATCGACCAAACATATAATATTGCAAGAGTTAAACCTTGCATTTTGAAATTAATATAGGTAGTATAGGTATGCGAAAAAATTAATAATTTTTTAATCAAGATTTTTTTTCAGAAATGTAATATCTAGTTTAGATTGAAAGGCTTTCCGTTTTCAAGATAGAGCAGCGATAAAACGTACATAAAACCAACTTAGTTTTATACGTCATTTGTCTACCAAATTATCTACATGAAAACAATCTTAAGATAGAATAGTTATATCATGGCCTCACTTTATGAAGTCTTAAAGCCTAAAGGATTTAACAAAGCTTTAAGAACAGAAGAATAAGGATTTATCGGAGATTTAACAGAGACTTTCTCAAATACTTATGGTTTTAAGACTAGCTTTAACGAAACCCGTGACAGCTCGCTTAACTGTGGGCCCTCCCAGTTGTAAGAAGGTTATAAGGCAGGTTTGCTTCAAAAGGGCAAGCGATACTGAGCTCTAAAAGCCTCCTGTAGCCTCTGATAAGACTAAAAATGTTTCTTGGGATAGACGACCTAGAAGATTGAAGAAAACATACTTTGCTTTCGTTGCGCGAACTTCGAACCATATTGTGACGGGATTGCACGTAAAACTTCGCAGCTAACGAAGAGTAAGTATTTTCTTACCATTATTTTTAATTCTTCTGTTGCTAATTCATCGTACATTAGCTTTGTAATTGCAAAGTCCCATGTTTCTGGAAAGGAAAGTCTCAACTTTGAAAGCACCCTGTATGTAGAGCAGCTTACTATGTCGAGCCCCACAGTAGCTTGCGAGACCCGGCAACACTGTAAAATTGTATATCGCTGCGTGTCTGTGGATCGAAGTTGGTGGCGCGCGCAAATCGTGACGTAGCCAGGTCGGCCATTGGATCTGTGGTGACGTCATCGATGTATAACGATTACAGCGAGGCGCGCGGCGGCGGCGGTAGCTTTAGGCCAGCACAAGTGGAAGGGGTGGGGGGTAGGAGTTCGGTCGAGAGGAGGAAGGCTGGAATAGGTTCGTTCGGACACGACGTTCTAATTCCATTCGGTATCCATCATATTATTTGACAGAGAAGCTGGTCTCGTAAAATCTCCGACGTGCTGAATTTTTTTTTGGTAGTGAGGTGGCGAGGTTCAGTTGCCCTAATATTTGCCGATCAGCCTTATTAAGGCTTATTAGGCACCCCCCCTCAAAGGGCAAACAGTATCCCATCCTTAGCTCTTTGCGAAGTTTGAGATGCATAGAACTATGCTCTCATGTCTCCCTGTAAGCAAAACTCTGTTATCTTGCTCAACAAACTTTAATGTTCAATAAAGTACAAATTTTCAGAACGAAATAAAATAACAGATTTGATGCTAGGGGTTCCCGCACGCGCCTGCCTCTGTCGGTAGACTGCCATTTCCTAACCTGCTAACTATCGTCCTTTGTTGTTCAAATCAGCCGGTACGGCTGATTTTTGGCGCTAACCTGCTAACTATCAGCGACGGTTTCTTCCAAATATATAGATAGTAATAGTACATTACATTCCCTTGTGGCCTACATCCAGATAGGAGTTCCTGCTTTTACTCAGCGCAGGATAGTCGAAGATAACATGCTTAGCTGTTTCTCTGTACAAAAGTTGTAATTTTGCACATCCTCACCAGGTTTATGGCTGGGCCCAGTCTAAGCTGAATTCCTTCAAAAGGACTCGGCTCTTTGAACAGGTTTGCCAGCCAACACTTGTGGTGTGGGTTGGTGCAGCCTACAACCACGGAGCCATTTTCTGGATGGCAGCTGGATATCAGGATGCTTTGCGTTGAATAGCACGTCCCTCCAGCTTCTCTACCGACACCTTGCCGAAAAAGGATTCTGGGGGCTTCAAACTCCCTGCCTCTGTCTTTGACCTTATGGTCATCTAAGCAGCTTTCTCCGGTGTCAGTTGCGAATGCAACCTCTTTATTCCCTGACTCTGCTGTCCAGATGTTGACGCCTTCGATTCAGAAGCAGACCCGCTAGAGGGAGGGTTTGTTCTCAACCCATGTCTATCTTCTCACAGACGCCATCTTTTGTTCCTGGAGAGAATCTTCCCACCTCTGGCGAGAGTCTCTTCTCCCATCTTCCTTCTCAGCTGGCCACGCGAGAACCGTAAACGTGCTCGCCCACTTAGACGAAGCGTCGCGAACGGAAGCGGCGCGAAGAAAATTGTGGATTTGACGCCAGAGAAGTTTACATTAGGTTATATGGCAGCCCGCCCACTCAGGCGGCGCGAAGCGAAGAGGCGCGTCGTTTGACGTGCGAATTCTCTTCGGACCAACTAGACGTCGTTTCTCTTGACGCTTCGCTTCGCCTGAATGGGCGGTATCAGGCGGCGAGAAGATCAACATTTTTCTTGATTCCTCTCGCTTATTTTCAGTGTTTAGCAGTATTTTGTAGGAAGTGGTGCTAAATTGCAGTCTCTGGTCGTGATACAAAGACATCTATTATAAAGGTAATTTAATTACAGAGCATTTTCTTTTGTTTTTTTTTCTTTTCTTCTTCCATAGTGGCAATTAAACACAATACAAAGAGTTCCTCTTCTGATGAACTGCTCATCGTGCCTCACTAGACAACGTACCTCGTTCAACTGCTTAAAAACAAATAAAATTCGTGTCGCGTCTTTTACGGCGGCTTCGCGCCGCTTCGCCTCAGTGGGCGGACATTGGTTAAATGACGCTTCGCCTCGCGCCGCTTCCGTTCACAACGCTTCGTCTAAGTGGGCGAGCACGTTAATGGCATAATACCGGGCTGCTACAGTCTATCCTCCCAGTGACCCGTTTAGGAGGAGAAGGAGAAAATACCACTGCCCCCTGTTCCCAGAAGGCTCCGTTCGCGACACAGAACAACCCATGGAACAACCCCCTATGTTACTGAGCCCTCGGCACGGATCGCACCACATCTAGGCTTGGGCTCCTCCTTTCACAACGGCTTGGTACCAGCTACGCCTGGATGGATTCTCCTCTTCGTACCCTAACGTCAACGCAGGAGTTCCGCAAGGATCGGTCCTGGCTGTGACACTGTTTCTGTTTGACATCAATTACCTACTTTCTAGCACCACAAACCCGACCCACAGTTTCACGGAACCGAAACACTTGCTTGAGTAATAAACTTATTGTAGTTGCCTTTCTGATCCACCGCGCTTTATTGGTCCAGCATAAAACCACATAAGTGGGAAGATTTTTACTGACATTTCGGCTACTATTTATCAAAGTACAAAATACTAACTTGCTTGAATGTCGTTGTGTTGACATGTCATGAAATTGATTTTGTATATACTACAAACATATACAGAGTCCATTATTATGCATGATGAAGCCGCATCATTCCATTTCAATACAGGTTGAGATCGATGGTGGAACCAACCTGCATTTTGTATACAACGGTCGCCGTTGGTTGGGTTTGGGTTATCGCCAGCGTTGCCAGTGTTGCCAATAGCTTTTCTCTTTTATGTCCTTGCACAGTACTGTGCAAAAATAGGTAGGCTCCGTTCGCGACACCGAACAACCCCATAGGTCACTCAGCCCTCGGCACGGATCACATCACACCAAGGCTTGGGCTACTCCTTTCTCAACGACTTGGGACCGGTTATGGCGGAGTTTCAGTTGCCGTGGTGGATGCCTGACGGATTCTCCTCTTCATATCCTAACGCCAACGCAGGGGTTCCGCAAGGATCGGTCCTGGCTGTGACACTATTACCGTTTGACGACAATTACCTACTTTCTAGTACCCCAAACCCGACGCAGTTTCACGGAATCGAAACGCTTGCTTGAGTAATAAACTTATTGTGGTTGCCTTTCTGATCAACCGCGCTCTATTGGTCCAGCATAAAACCACATATATGTAAGTGGGTAAGATGTTTACTGACATTTCGGCTACTATTTATCGAAGTACAAAATACTAACTTGCTTAAATGTTATTATATTGACATGCCATGGAATTGATTTTGTGTATACTACAAACATATACACAGACCATTATTATGCATGATGAAATGAAGCCGCATCATTCCATTTCAATACAGGTTGAGATCGATGGTGGAACCAACCTGCATTTTGTATACAACGGTCGCCGTTGGTTGGGTTTGGGTTATCGCCAGCGTTGCCAGTGTTGCCAATAGCTTTTCTCTTTTACGTCCTTGCACAGTACTGTGCAAAAATAGGTAATAGTAGTATATTGTTCAATGAGCGGTAATTACACTAATAATACACTTTATCCACCCTAGCTTAGATGACATTTTTTTAATAGTGTACACAGCTCCCGTGAATATTCTGTTGGTCAGTGTCAATTAATAGTGTCAAACAAAATCAAAAATTGGCGCTAAATCCGTTACCATGCACTAAATCAATCTAGTTTGGTAAACCTGAGGTAACTCTTGCTCCCCAACTGTGTTTAGCCGGATGGGGAAGTGACTTTTGAAGTTACGCACGTTATACAATGTTTTGGCGCCCAACGTGGGGCTCCTAGCAATAAATAGTACAATTTAAATACAGCAATATTACTAACTATTGACGATTTAACCACAGTTTTGTCAGTGAAATTAGATACCACTTTGTATATATACATCATCAACCAAGTGACATAAACGATGGTATGAGGCAGATGCATTATTCACCAATTCACTATTCGGGCAAACCCGAGGTAAATCTTGCTCTCCAACTGTGTTTAGCCGGATGGGGAAGTGACTTTTGAAGTTACGCTCGTTATACTATTTTATAGCGCCCAACGTGGGTCCATAGTAATAAATAAATACATAAAATACATAATAATTGCAAACTATTGACGACTTACCCACACTTTTGTCACTGAAGTTAGGTATCATTTTGTATACAGCCATCAACCAAGTGACATAAACGATGGTAAGAGCCAGATGCATTATTCACCAATTCACTATTTTGATAAACCCGAGGTAACTCTTGCTCTCCAACCGTGTTTAGCCGGATGGGGAAGTGACTTTTGAAGTTACGCTCGTTATACTATTTTATGGCGCCCAACGTGGGTCCATAGTAATAAATAAATACATAAAATACATAATAATTGCAAACTATTGACGACTTAACCACACTTTTGTCACTGAAATTAGGTATCATTTTGTATACAGCCATCAACCAAGTGACATAAACGATGGTAAGAGCCAGATGCATTATTCACCAATTCACTATTTTGATAAACCCGAGGTAACTCTTGCTCTCCGACTGTGTTTAGCTGGATGGGGATGTGACTTTTGAAGTTACGCACGTAATACTATTTTTTGGCGCCCAACGTGGGGCTCCTAGCAATAAATAGTACAATTTAAATACAGGAATATTACTAACTATTGACAACTTAACCACACTTTTGTCACTAAAATTAGATACCACTTGTATACAGCCATCAACCAAGTGACATAAACGATGGTAGGAGGCAGATGCGTTATTCATCAATTCACTATTTTGGCAAACCCGAGGTAACTCTTGCTCTCCGACTGTGTTTAGCTGGATAGGAATGTGACTTTTGAAGTTACACACATCAGTGTTCATTTTTCAGAGTCAAAGCTTCAGACCACTTTCAGTTTTGATGTAAAATTATCGAGCTTATGGTCGATCACAAAGCAAAAAAGTACTGGCTCCACTAAATGATAAATACTCAGATCTGCTACAAACCAGGTAGCTTCGGCAACGTCGGCCAAGTTACCACAACACTCGCGCATAACTCTAGAACGGCAAGGCAGAAACGCCAACTACGCCAAGGGTTCCGTTCAGTCATATCTGGCGCTCCGTGTTCGAACGGTTTTCCGCGGGATTCGAACCTCTGCCCAGTCCGTGCGCTCACTGTTTATCTATACCGGACCGCCACTCGTAGCAGACATGTACCACAAACAGTACTGAGTTCAGTGTAAAAATGGGACAAGAAAATTGTGCGAGTGTGTGGCGTTAATAAGAACTGTCGCGTGTACAATTATATATCGCAGTCTGTGTGAAACACCACGAAACCAAAACATTATAAAAAGTAAATTGTCATTATTTGTGCGAATTTGTTTTGCCTGAGCTTTATCGAGAACTAGTGAATTTGTGTGTAGTTCATAAAATTGATGTCTTAGTCGTGACATTCCGGAGTTTCTGTACGCGATCGAGTATAACTGACTTCCTCTCCTGCAGAAAATACATCGTTGATGGTGAAGATGTCCGTGATGCAGATCCAGCAAGCCAAGCGGCAGCAATGCTACTTGTGCGACCTACCGCGAATGCCCTGGGCGATGGTACACGACTTTTCCGAAGCCGTATGTCGCGGTTGTGTCAATTACGAGGGTGCAGACCGAATAGAGATAGTCCTGGAGACGGCCAGACAGATGAAACGGGCGCACGGCTTCCAGGAGCAACGTGCTGCCGCCAAGAGCCACAGGACCACTTCCAGTCACGAGCACCAGAACGGAGGTGAGGTCGTAGCGACCTCCAGCAGGCAGCCCCACGCCACCGCGGCGTACGGCCTGCACCACAGCTCCAGGTCCAACATGATGGCGGAGTACCAAGCGACAGGACCTCCGCCTCCCAGATCCAGACCCCAGCTGGAGCCTGCTGGCGAGCACGACACCTTGGTGGCCAGAGCGACCGTGCGATTGCCTCCACATATGGCCGCCCACCACCCCATGCAGACGGCCCATCACCATTCTAGCAACGGCAGGCCCACAGCTATGCCTCAGCAAAGCATCAAACGCGGGCTATCAGCCTCCGAAGATGACGATCACCATGGTCATCACCTGACCAACGGAGGAGAGGTCAGCACGGCGAAGAGGATGATGTCCGTGGAAGAGCATCCGTCTTCGGTCCGACCTCCCTTGACCAGAGGAGATTCGTTGCCGGCCGTTTCTTTGGCTCAGCCTTTCGTTATTTCTTCAGAGAGAAGTTTCAAACAGGAGAAGCATCCAATCAGGACGGCCAGCTTCGATACAGCAACGGCGTTCAAGACGAACGGTAGGATTTTAGAAATAGCATCATATTTTCTTACCAAGTCGTTATTTATATAAGTAACCCATATCGACATAAATAATATGTATATATAGTTCCAAAGTCAGAAAGGATGGTTTGGTTTTAAGATCAAACTCCAAAATGGCTAAATTTTGGTGAGCACAGAGCATACATTGCAGTACAGTGCAAACGATACATTGCAGAACAGTTACCACTCAGTATAAGAAGGCGTTTCACATTCACTTTTATAGAACCTGGTTATTCTTAGGTTTGGAGTCGATTCTACCCAAAACCTACAATTGCGTGGACACCACTTACCTGAATTGATATGTGATGGACGTATTGTGGGTGAAAACTTCGCCAAGGTTCCAAGGTTCATATATATTTAAAGGTGGTATATTTCACATCCACTTCTACAGAACCTGGTTATTCTTAAGTTTGGAGTCGATTCTACCCAAAACCTACGATTGCGTGGAGAACACACACCTGAATTGGCTATATGTTGAATGTATTGAGGGCGAAAACTTTGCCAAACAGTATTACTCCACAATTGAAGGGTGGTATATCGTATCTCACATTCACTTCTATAGTACCTGGTTATTCTTAGGTTTGGAGTCGATTCTACCCAAAAAATACGATTACTAGTTGACCGCATACTGAACAACATTACTCCACAACCGAACGGTGGTGTATCTCATGGAAATGCTGTCAAATGCGGATAGAAAATAAATAACTTTTGGATATTTTTGACAAAAGCAGGGTGCAAAAGTTTGTGCTGTTGTTGTGCTTTCATGTTTAGAATGTCGTTGTACTGTACATGTTTGTTTTTTTGCATCAGTTGGGATTGACTCCAAAATAAGTTATGAGTTACTTTTTTATAAATCAACTACATATACATATTTGGTTATGTTCATGCTAGCTAGCATAGTTAGAGATATATTATCAGAAATCTTTTAGGCGATATAACACAGATAATATCACAGTTATCTCATTTTTTGCGAAATAATTAGAATTTAGATAAACTGAGAACAACATTATAGTTCACCTAATATGATAACATCGTTTTACAACATGTAGGCAATTAACTTGAAAGTAGGTTTATTTTTCAAACAAATTATTGTATATGTTATGTACGAGTACATTTATATACTTTCATCCTTAGTTTGGTATCTCATAAGTCAAGACAAGTGGCTAGTTCAAAGTATTATGTCAACAATCTATTATTTTGGACAATGGTTTTATATTGTACAATTCTCATATGCCTACCCGTCGAAATTGATTTTTCATTTGAAACCTCGCGGTTTTCCAGATTTTAGTCGAAGCGACAATATTTTGAACTTCTACAAGTTCTTTGCTATGACCTTCCTCAAGCTGTCCCTGATATGATATTATACTTGGTATGAGATAATCGCTTCCATCGAATTAAGAGCAATCTGCCACAGTATTGAAACGTCTAAATAGGAAGCTCCAACAGCTTCTTTGTAAGCTTTCATAATAGATGCACTAGGGATTTACTACAAATCCTGTGAAGGTTTTTCGTACGCTCGTATTTCTGTGAACCCACTGTAAACTGCTGTTACGTACGTTTTCAGCCGCACTGGATCAACTTTCTCTCAACTTACTCAATATTACCCGAACACACTTCTTAATACAAATTCTATGATTTGGTATTGATTGTTATGAACAGTGCTATCTGCACAATTCACAGAATAAGAGTGTTAATATCAAACTCGACGCACATTCTATAAATTTCTTCTCTCACTCGACAGAACTGACCTCATCTTCAGAATGAAAAAAGTTTGGGAGTGTTTAACCATAAACATCACTAAATCCTCGCGGCTGCTGCATCTAAATGTTTGGCTCCTAACCTGAAAATGGCGCCAATCTATTTTCTGTCAACTTTCTGCCCTTGGTTGTCATTGTCTGTGTTGCAATTTCACTATAAAAGATATAGGGTAGTATTGAGGATATATACAGAGTCTTTATACCAAGTATATACCCAAATTTTATTTATCTACCCGTTGGGTATTGAGATTTTTATTCACCACCCATCACTAATGTGTAATTATTATTTTACACACCCTTGGACTTTAATTTTCACTTCTGCTGGTTGAAGATATAGTGTACTTGTCGATTCCCCAGTTATTTTAGGAATATCTTCAGATCTTCAAGCTTTGTATGCTCTGGCCAATTATACGGCTCAGTTTATTCCATACCGTTCACGTTCATTTGTTAAAAGCTATAGTCGAAAGACATATTAGCTCACGAGTGCCAAAAACCAGTCAAAAACATACCCAGACTGGTGGATGACGGACGAGCTGTTTTGGGCCTTGGGGCTTATGGTTAGCCTCCCGCAAAGGCTGAAAGCATATGGCGCTGTAAAAGCGCTGCAAGAGGATAAGTGTCGGTTCACGTTAGCTTTGAAACGCTGCAGGTTGTAGCCGTCGGGAAACAAATTCCCCGGCAGCTGATTCCACAGCGTCGAAGTTCTCCAAAAGAAGGAAGCTGGAGGAGACTGGTTCGGGGAGTAAGGACCTCGACCTGGTAAGGATGAGCTCGCAGAGCTTCTCTAGTGTTCCTTGTTCGTGTTATAATCCCACAGTACTGTCACGAAAACACAGTGATTTTACTCATCTTTAGTCTGTAAATTTCGATCGGGTACAACAGCATCATAATACCTATCATCGTCAAGAAGAAAAGCTGTTCTCTGCGTAAAAGCATGCTGTCGCAAGCCACGTCTGGCTTACAGCTGACGCTGAAGTTGTGACGAAATAGTTCGTTCACCTTTCTTTCTCGAGACGGGAGATATCAAGTGTACACGAGCGACTGGGCACTTTTACATCTCGGTCGTAGCAGCAGTTGCATACCAACCTATTCTATGTATTTATATAAAAAGAAAGGCGGCAGTGTTCACTGCGGGCTAGCGGTTAGATAACGGCATACGTCACAATTCTTTCCTTCGTTGAGCTGGATTTGCAACGGTACTTGCTGCTTATTTCCATTTTTTTCTTCATTATGAACGATCGAGAGTCAGCGGATCGAAAGTAAGGCGGCTCTTAGGTAACGTTTCTGCACCGGTTTTAATAATTCACACGCAGAATTTCCAGTCGTCAACGCTTGGAAGTCTGTTCGCCTCGATTTCGTCACGCCAAGTTTCGCGTATTTTTCTCTAGATGCAAAGAACGAGAATCTAGTTCGAACGTTGAAATGATGACCATTTTATTGTTCTGTGGGTGTCTATCCTCTATGGATGTTGGCAATCACATTGGTCCATATAACCCTGTTGACAGCCGCCCTGAATCAATGTACAGTCGTCATTCCCTCCACTTTCTAATATTCCTCAGCCACCATAGAATTCGAATAGGTCATTCGTTGTCAACCACGATGTTTGTCGGCACCCCTGAGCTCTTCTACCATCTATTTTGCCCTGCAGGATCGATTGGATAAGTTGGTATTCCTCATTTAAGCGCCACATGCCCAAAGTACGCCATCTTTCTCACTTTTATACTATGTATAATTTCTAATTTCTTTTGCATTCGTTGGAGGCTGTTTTGACGTATCACAGAACTGGATCGTGCCCCACGTTGGGCGCCAAATGCAGTGGTTGGTCACAAAAACGCTAATGTTACAGTATAAAACCATCGCGTTATTAATCATTATTTTGAATACAATCCTTTATAGTTATAAATCCATGAAAAAAATAATTTAGATGAGAAAATCTTGGGGTTGTGGCCAAAATTTGAAAAAAAGACTGGGTCGCTGCAACTCTGGTGTTAACAGCTACGCTATCGGCAATGCTTATTGCCATCTTCAGGGCTTTAACGTTGAGGTTTGCCAAAGTAAAGAACAGCAACTGCATTGAGTGCAACGACTTTCTAATGCCAGCTACAATAATCGTCACAATTTTTCAAAAATTTTTAACTATGCTATCATGGCGTCTTCCACAAACAGGTCAGGAACAAACAACATATAAATGTAAAATTACAAACATACAAAAACGACCTTTACATGTTAAACTTAAACCCGAACTACCCAAAGGTATTGTGAAATTCGTGGTTTGAATAGACACATTTTACGATCTAAATTTTCTTGTTACCTTGTGAAATGTGGAGACAGGCCACAAATTATGGCCACAACTCCAAGATTTTCTCATCTAAATTAAGTTTTTTTGGCCATAAGCTCCCTTCGTATGAAAAAAATAACATAGAAGTCTTAAAATTTGAATCTCTTCGATTACCTTCGAGACAGCTCATTGGAATGTGCGTCATTGTTTTGTCATTTTTATACAATCGAAATTCAAAAACTGTAAACCGTGGTATTCGGGTAATCAGACACTTGATGCGGTATCTGGTCATCCAGATCTTGAAAACATAATCAACAATCACTTATCCTGGTCTGAACATAATATCCAACAAGTTATCTCCAAAGCAAAGAGGTTAGGAAACATCGTTCAAGGGATGCCATATAAGTACCTGTTTCTTCTTGTATAAAAGTTTTATCGATTGACTGGAATTCGCTGGCCCTGTTTGGGACTCTGCAAGACTGGAACCTGTTGGAAGCAGTACTGCATAAAACGTTTGCTTCCTCAAGACTGCGTGGTGACCTTATAGTCACTTATAGAGCCCTGCATAACCTGTATGGTGTCGATTTATCAACTTTATATAGACTGTCGTTAAGCAACCTCAGAGAGAAACAGTTACTTCAGAAAGAGCCCTTCAGAATTTTGATTCGTCAGCACTTCTTGTCTCCAATCATTTCTTTGATGCATCTTTCTCACTTTCATACTATATAATTTGTAATTCCTTTCGCATCTGTTTGAGGCTGTTTTGATTGACCACAGAACTGGATCGTGCCCCACGATGGGCGCCAAATATAGTAATTAAGACACAAAAACGCTAATGTTACAATATAAAACCATCTCGTTATTAACAATTACTTCGAATACAATCATCTAGAATTATAAATCCAAGAAAAAAAACATTGAAGTCTCAAAATTTGAATCCTTTCGACTACTTACGGGACAGCTGATTGGAATGTGCGTCATTGTTTTGTCATATTATTATACAATCGAAATTCAAAAACTGTAAACCGTGGTATTCGGGCAATCAGACACTTATCCTGGTCTCTACATAATATCCAACACGTTACCTCCAAAGCAAAGAAGTTAGGAGAGATCGTTCAAGGGATGCTATATAAATACCTGTTTCTTCTTGTATAAAAGTTTTATCGGACATTGGCTGAAATTCGCTGGCCCTGTTTGGGACTCTGCAAGACTGGAACCTATTGGAAGCAGTACTGCATAGTACGTTTGCTTCCTGAAGACTACGTGGTGATCTTATAGTCACTTATAGAGCCCTGCATAACCCGTTTTGTGTCGATTTATCAATCGTTATATTGCCTATCATTGAGCAACCTCAGAGAGCATTAGTTACTTCAGAAAGAGCCCTTCAGAACTTCGATCCGTTAGTACTTCTTACCCAATCGTTTATTTGATGCATTTTTCTCACTTTCATGCTATATATAATTTGTAATTCCTTTTGTATCTGTTTGAGGCTGTTTTGACTGATCACAGGACTGGATCGTGCCCCACGTTGGGCGCCAAATACAGTGGTTTGACACAAAAATGCTAATGTTACAATATCAAACCATCTCGTTATTAACAATTACTTCGAATACAATCGCTTAGAATTATAAATCCATGAAAAAAAACATTGAAGTCTCAAAATTTGTATCCCGTCGACTACTTACGGGACAGCTGACTGGAATGTGCGTCATCGCTTCGTCATCTTATTATACAATCGTAATTCAAAAACTGTAAACATTGGTATTCGGGTGATCATTAGTATTCATGTGACGTATTTTTCTTTTGGCCGAAAAATCGACCAACTGCAACAACGGGCAGTCTCTCCATTTAAATACCTCATTGTCATTCATAGTAGATACCGCTGTACCAAATTGGGGTCCTGTATATGGCGGATAGTATACTGTATCTACCATAATGCGATGTGACGACATCAGTACGTATTTCCAGTTAAGAAAGTGAAGATACTTCGTCTATAGAAGGTCACAGTTGCATATTTTGGAAGCGTGAAGTTTTGTTTTTTATTTTGAAACCTGCTTCCTAAGCAATTCTTCTCTACCATTCATGTTATTGGTTGTGTTGTTCCAGATAGCTTATTTGAACGTCTCTTCCATACTAGAATCTGTAACATGTGGGCAGATGAGTAACTTTTCCACGATATTTCAGACTGGAGATCTTTCGAGGAGCAATTTCATAGGTGGTGCCCTTTTCTAGACCGTAAATCTATACACAGGAAAACCTAATACCCAGCTTCTGGGCCACATGGTATTGTGGATGGTTACCTATAACCTTATGGAAGATCATTCAGGTATCCGTCTTTAAGATGTGTGTCTTCAGAACGTTGAACTGGAACTATTGGGATCCCCGCCCCAAATTCTATCTTCGTTGATCTGGATGACGTTACTGCTGTCACTCGGAATGTTTGTGGCTTGACTCGTTCCATTCAGGACATACTGTTGATTGAAATGGACATCAGCAACAGCCTGATGAAATTAAAACAGCAATAAAAGTTCAGTTTCTGTTGCAGCTAGATAGTGAAATATTATTATGCATTTGTCCATTTACCGTCAAACTAGGCGTTATCTAAAAATACGTCCTCGTACTGTGAATCTTTCGGTCGTTATCATAAGGTGACGTTCTATAGAAAAACAGAACGTATGACGTAAGTTTCCACTTGAGACTTGATAGAAACCAGTAGAGATCCATTAGATTCAAGGTCGACATAAAAGTCGGCGACTGCTCAGACATTCAGGATCCATCAGTGTTTGAAGCAATATTATTATCTAGAAAAGTGATAGTGCTAGTGCTTACTGCACACATAAAGCTATTCTATTGTTGGTATTTTCGGAACGGAAGCGTGATATATATAATAACTATTTTATTGTCGACAATGTGAACTTGATTTAACTGTATTAATTACGCAAGGTCGAATGATCTGATATGGAAGTCGAAACAACATTTTTTCCTAATTAAAACCACCTATGCTGAAAGAATTTTTTATACTTACCTTTCGGCCAGATCTGTAGCCTTCTCAAAGTACAAGAATCTTATATTGATTATGTTTACTTCCAACAATGTTTTCCTTTGTAAACTCCCAGCGTCATGATAAAAGATAACATTGACAAAAATATACTTAGTACTCTGCAGGATAGTTGTAGAACCTCGGCAGTACAACCAAAAATAAACCAAAAATCAAACCTATTAAGAAACTCATACCTAACCACAAAGCTTTCTATTTGCATATTATTCTCATTACGTCTTATGTAGACTCTTCTAGTTTTTGGTTGCAATTAATAAATGATCTGTTCTGGCTTGTAAATAACTCTTTAGAAGTAGTAGAAGTTATAGGGCGGCCGCGGCTGGCAAGTAGACATCATTAGGCCCTTTTTGCCGTCCTCGAATATCACTCCTCAACCACCATTGCTTGTCTCCTTCCCGACTTTTTCAACATATTCCAGTACGCCAGCCCAGCTTAGGGAGGATACTTCTTGCTGGAGTCTATCGGATCCAAAGATCTCGTATCTCAGCCGCCTAGTAACTCACATTCGGCAAAGGAAGTGGTAGGTCGTTCCATCGGCCTTTCCACAAGGCATATATCTTCAATTTCTAATAGTGATAGATACCTCCTGAGCCAGCAGTGCCCCGTCAGAACACGAGGTTTCTGATTGCCCATCGGCCTTGGTTCCGTAGCCATGCTGATCTACATGTGTTCACCCCAGTTACAAAATCCTTGGCTTGTTTGCGTCCCTCACTTTGCCTCTACTGTTCGTCTATGGTACTGTCCTCCGGTGTCGAGTCTGGCCAACCTGGCCAACCTATTGGCTTCTTCATCACCAGAAAACCCCATATGATCCGGGACCTACATCCAGTCACTTCGATCTGCCTCGCCAGCTCTGGTTCTGGGACCGCAGGTGGCTTTCAGTGCCACCTTACTGTCAGAGCAAATGTAAACCTTCTGCTCCGTACCCCTTCTCATGTCTTCATTGCCTGCAGCAGAAAGTATTGCATATACTTCTGCTTCGAAAATCATGGTGTTCGTGCCTACAGAGATGTCCTGTACTCCCCTCGATTTTCCACATACATTCCTGCTCCTGAGGCCTATCCAATAGCCGTTCATGTAGCATACCAATGCCTCTCCGGGAAACTGAATCTCCCCTCTTTTCCACTCCTCGAAACTGGGGATTGGTAGGAGTGAAAGATGTAATCTTGATAAGACGGTTTGCCTCGACAATCCTGTTCCTGTAGTTAGAGGTGGGCAATGCTTTTTCCGCCAACATGGCTATCTTTAGATGGCTAACCGCCTCTCCCCTTATCTGCCAATTATCCGAGCCTCGTATTCTTAGATATGATGCCATCGCTGTCATCTTAATCCAAGATGGAACCATTGGCAGTCCGAGCAGGACCTCCAGACCTCGAGTGCTGCAGTTGGGGTCGCCCTCATTCTTCCTGTGACGCCCATGCAGGCAACCCTTTGTATCCGTCCTAGGCTTCGGTCTCAATCTCCATGTTCTTCCTACTACACAAATAACTCCTTAACTAGTCCGGAATGGAAATATCAAAAGAGTACTTCTTCTTAAGGTGCCATCTTCTTATAAAAGGTTGGCTACAACTTCAGCAAAACAGTGCACTGTAATATAAATAATCATTAACATAATGAAAGCTGAATATTATAATTGAGTAATACAAAATATAAATGATGATTTACGGCTTTTGGGCCTCAAGGAAATAGCCAGGCTGTAGTAACCTAAAACCAATTACTTTCGCATTGCCCTTGTATTCAATTACATGGGATCTTGCTATAATTAGATTTTATCTATTTATCCATCAATCGATCTATACAAAGAAGCTCAAGCTGCTTTAACAGGTCAGAGATTGCAGCCTGCAACCGATGACGTAGTGTTCGTAACAAGATTCGGAACATGTATGCTGAAAGTTGATGTCGAACGAGTCTGGCTGCGGTTTACAGGTAGAACCGGTCTGTGTGTCGACTCCGGTTGCGTGACTGTATTTTTATTGTATTGTTTTGCTTTTGCCCGTGCAAGTATGTACAATTCCGAAACCGGTTTCGGCCGGTTCCGTCGCCGCCGTATGATGCCGATGCCGTGGTCGGTCTGGCGATCCGACGAAGCGCGACTCGTACGTGTTGACGTCACACGACGGTCGACGCGGCCTACTACGATCTACGAGCCACGGCGACGTGCGGCGTTGCCAAGGCTGCGTTGCCGTGGCGTGGGACGAAGCTGGGTAACCGTTACCGCGCTCTGTTGATTTATTGTGCAGTCGGGCGGCCCCCCGAGTAGTGGGGTTATTTTTATTGGAGCAGGTATAACGAATAACTGCCGAATGTCGATTCGGGATTGACTCATTCGATGCATATTAAATGTGGTATCTTTGGATTTACACGGCGTCCCAAAAATGTAGTTTTGGGGCTTCGTATCTTCGAGTTTTATCACGTTCCACTAGTCTATCAATAAAAAGAAGATACTGGACGATACACTTTACTAAAGTACTCTACTAAAGTAACAAAAGCACATAACTTGACAAACAAAAATTAGAATGAGTGACGTTTTCGATAAGGAAAACTTTTTCTTAGGCTATCCTCAAACTTGACTTGCCAACTATATTTTGTATTGAAAGATTGGTTGCATTCAGCAGAAAGATCGGGAGCCGCTACTTTTGTAGCCGCTACATCTCAACAGTTGGCGTTCTGCTGAAAAGCATTATTATTTGTGCGCTCTGAGATATCACGATAAGTAGTTTGTGACGCCTGTCAGTTTTCAGTGAAACGTCAAATGAGTGGTCACATTTGACTCATGATACTACGACACTGACAGATATGATCACTTGGCGGACAGATTTCGAACCGGTCTGCGCATGACGTCACCGTGTGACAAAAGTGTACAAGCACATGGCGCCAAAGCATTGATTTTTGAAAGTTTTATTTCGTTTCCTGTTATATCTATCTTAGATATTTAATATTCATACAAAATGGAAATAGCTCATGCACAGTATAATATAAACGATACATATTGCTCTGTATCTGAATATAAAAAATTGGTGAAATAGTTATCCAGAGAATTGATACAAAAATTTGAATCTATGTACTCAAAAAAAAATTACATTGTGGAAAAAGAACAGAGCCAGAGCGGTCTGGACGTATTTTTCTGAAATCTCATATAAGAGGTTGATTGGAGTGCCTAGTGAAACCATCTTTTTGTGGGAAAATTTCTCGGGTAGGGGGTGGAATTTTTATATACTCCATTCAGGAGCCTTTGATTACCGTTCTTATTTGTTATATATATAGATTATGATGTTGCGTCACCAGCTCTTCAAGCCAATTTGCATATGTATTTACTGTATAATTCTCTTAATAAAAGGTAGACAAGAAATAAATAACATGATTTTGTCATTAGAGGTTTTTAAAAATCATGAACAAGCATAATGGCATTATGTTTATGGCGAATGAATATTGACTTTTTTCTGCTAATGATTGGTGGAAAAATACATTACCAAATTTTCTTATTTTTTATTTATTCAAATATATGTCACAACCGCGTATATGTTAAACATAAAATAAAAACGTATCACAATACAACAATACAATATCTTTCTGGGCATTGTATTTAGCTAGTACTGGTGAATTCTCGTATACTAAAGATTCCTGGTAATCACAGGTTTTTCCTCAATTTTTTTCAAAATGTTTTCACACGATGTATCTGTTTAATAATATGTTTGAATTAAAAGGTTTGATCCAGTGATGGTTTCTGATGGCCTGGGCACATTATTTGTTGCTCTCTTGTGTTGTAGTTAGGTATTGATTCTGTATATATGAGTCTATGGGGAAATATATTTTGGACAGACAATAAGAACTGAAAAAGGGGTGAATAAGAGCATATAGAACTAGCCTTTCCCTATATGAACTGAAAATGAAATATCAAAATACGTTCTGCAACCTGTAAACCTCCAACCATCTTTTAGCTCATTTTTATTTTATGTAGCTTTTTGTTTATTCCAAATAGGAAAGGCGCTAGGAAAGCTGGATACACCGTCGCAGGACCCTGTATACTTCTTACTTTATACTATTTTACAATGTTAGTGAATTTCAGTTTTCTAATATTCGAGGTCTCTCTATTCCCCTATCAAGAATTGGTATTCCGAAATACATTTTGCATCTAGAAAACAAGCTCATCTTTGCTTCATCAGTCACATATACATTCTCTGATAATTTGTTTAAATTCGCAAGATAGTTTTTTTTTTCAATTTTCAAAGCGTTTCCATTATAGTTGGAAAATATATGGCCGAGCTCATTACGTTTTGCCAAGAACTGTATGTTTTTGTAGTCCACCTTCTGTTAAATGGTTGACCCAACTGAGAGAAGTATCTGTGCAATCTGGGATATAACCCAGTTTCTCCTTATTTTTCAACTTAAATGCAATGAAACCTGCCAAATTTTCCAAACCATCCCAAGTAGCGGTAGTGTGACGAATAGTTTTTATTTTTTTATTACTACATCCCACAACCACACAGCAAACCATTGTTCAAACATGTGTTGAACTCCAGAATCGCAAATAATTAATGTTTTATCAAACTTTACTGCAGTAAACGAGTAAACTCAAGAAAATAAACTGAAAATGTTCGGCTATAACCTGTAACTGAACGAGTAAACAAACCCCGTTTGTCACACGCTGACGTCACAGGTGGAAGCGAGACGGAAGACATCATGCGCGTGAGCATACCTTCTAAAGTCGTAGTATCATGCATTTGACTCATTTGAGGTTATTAAAAATAAAAAGATATGTCAGATTGTATCAAAGTTTTGGAATGGGTAAATTAGTGTGAACTTTTTCTTTTAAATATGACAACATAACCTATAACAAGTGTCATAACATGTGACACTCACAAGGTCAAAAGTAGCTTATTCCGCTCCGCTCCAAGTGAGCATACTTTTCTATCGCTACAAAAAATGGCGACCGTTGGAACGATAGCTGCTAGGTAGCGCATGCGTTCAGCAGAAAATTTGGTAGCTGCTCCGTAACTGTTGAGTCTGCTGAATGCGCTCAAATCTGCCAAGATCACTGCACTTTGTACATCCGCCCAATGCGAGAAGGATGATGATGGAACTCAGAGAGATTCCTTTTAGCCTGGCCATGGAAGGTCAGTCTCATCTTCCTGGTCACAAACCTTGCACAGGGATGAATCACTTGCTCTCACAGTGTATCAATATCTTATGAGATGGAGAGGACTAGTCTCCGTCAAGCTAGAGAATTTATTTTAGGTAGGGTGGACAGAAACGGGCTAAGGTTACTTGTGGGCCTGCTATCTGGCCATAAGACCTTCGGACGTCACTTGTATGTGATGGGGGTGGCAAGCGGCCCGACGTGTACATGGAGGAGGAAGAGTCCTCGGCACATATTCTATGTCGCTGTGATGCCTTTGGCTATAGATTCAAGGGTCCTCGAACCGGAAGACATAAGATGGGCAGACCCAAAGCCATCCTCACATTTATGATGGAGGGCTGGACTTGGGAACTAGAGTAAGGAGAAGTGCAGAAGGGCCAGTTTGGCGTATACCCCGGTGGTTTTTATCACCAGGAAGCCTCTATTTTTCTTGTCATATTGTAGAGGTGTTTCCTTAGAAGACAGTAACTTAGCAGTTGAGCATCCAGAAGCGCCTGTTTGCCAACCTGTCCTGTAAAATATTGCGTTTGGACGGCCAGTGGCTAAGACGACAACCTGCATTTAACTGTCCAGTTAGAATACTAAGAACTGTCTTTAGAACAACAAAAATACTACTTCAAAAAATACGACATACAAAATAGTTTGTGACTGTGGCACTGGCTTTTTCTTAAATTGAACACACTATAAACCAAGCGTGTGCTATGCCAACGTAGCTAGAGCTATGTGAAATCATTCCTCATCATCATATGATATCAGGTCGGTCTCTTGACGAATCCTGATTAGTAGATAAAGATAAAAATAAAGGTAAAATGGTGGGCATCACTACTAGGATGCCGATTTGCCAAGGAAACCTTTGCAGGCTTTGGCATGACAATATCCAAGAAGTATTTGGCGATGACCAGGTCAAACCTACGTCTCATAGGATTCCTGATTGTCCATTGTCAACTCACTGTGGAACAGGTCATATGTTAGTGCCCAGAGTTATCTTCTATTGGAGAGTGTGCGTTCGGCGAGTCTTGGACTACACCTACCCACATAAGGGAGATATCCGCAAGCGACTTGTCCACATTCCTGAAATTGGCAGGATGGACGAAGACCTGATGAAACAACTCCCTGGAAGCATGCACAATGGGCCAGTTCTGACCCAAGTGCAGTAGGATTACCCACCCTCCCCACTAAGATGTAGGTAAATATTCACTTATTTGAGATAGTTGTAGGAACTACAGTACATATTTGGCTGCAAAATGTCTTGCACTCCTGACGTTTTCCGTACTTGTGCGAAATGGGCCACTTTGCGAACGTGTTGTGGAAATTTTTATTTTCGTTCAGTGACCATATATTTCATAGATCAATTCCGGACGCTGGGCTTACCGATTTTTTTGCCTGTCCACTATCTGTATGAATTTATTTTGCTGTATATTGTGCCAACTAGTTTCGATTAGAGCTCAAATTCGGGACATTTTACCGATATTTATGATTCAGCCCGGACAGGAATTTGAGCTCCAAACTTCCGGGATTTTCCGAATGAATGGTCGCCCTAATCCAGACTAATACCGATTTCGAATATTTTGTGAAAAAGTTGTGTCCACCATGTATAAGATGCAAAGACGGGCGACGTTCTCCGGTCCAACAGTGTAAAGGCCGGGTGTGCCGAACAGCGTTGCCGAATTTTGGACTCCATTATATAAATCATTGGGTTGCGACCAGTGCGACGTTGCCGATGTTGGCCTTGTGACGTCACGATGAGGAGGATGGGCAATCGATAGCGACGGTAGTGGTGAGGGGTCATTCTGAATATTATTCAGATTATCATCAAAACATCAGTCGTTCAAATTATCTATTGGAAAATCACCGAATTAGTATAGATCGTTTCTTTTGTTTTATGTAACTTGAAAATTTGACATGTAACAGTTTGGCTCAGCTCCCATGCATGGCTGTAGCTAGCTTTAGAGTTTTGACTCGTTATAGTTTCAAATATTATAAATCTCGGAGCCCAAAAATGATCGCAATTTCAATAACAGAGTAGGTATAATAATTTATTACTGTTCAACCGGAAGACCACTTCGTTTACAGCCATAGGCAATGTATCTGTCAAGACTGTAATGATCTGCACCGACAGCAGAAAAGCACTTCTAACCCTGCAAATACCTCGCGTCACATCAGGACTAGCAATGGAGTGCCACCAATCACTAGCCCATGCTTCAGACAAAAACAATATTGTCCTGAGGTGGGTTAAAGGGCACAACAACAACAAAGGCAACCGCATAGAGGACGGTCTAGCCAGGAAGGCTGCTGTCCAAAGAATTTTGGAACCATGTGGCCTTTCTGGAATGTCGACAACCACAATTGCGGAAATAGTCAAAAAACACTCCCATGCCCAAATGGTAAAACGATGGAAAGAACTACAACGATGCCGATTTGCCAAGGAAACCCTTGCAGGTTTTGACATGGCAGTATCCAAAAAGTACTTGGCGATGACCAGACCAAACCAGAGTACGATTCCTGACTGGCCATTGTCAACTCAGGAGACACCTCCACACTACGGGGTTAAGTGGCACACCGATATGTAGAATTTGTGAAAGCGAAGACGAAACTGTGGAACACGTCATGTGAGAGAGCCCAGAGTTATCTTCTATTAGAGAGTGTGCGTTCGGCGAGTCTTTGACTACCACCCGCACACATAAGGAAGATGTCACCTAGCGATTGTTCACCTTCTACAATTGGCAGGATCGACGATGACCCAAGGAAACAACTCCCTGGGAGGATGCACAATGGGCCAGTTGTGGCCCAAGTGCAGTGGGACTACTCACCCTCCCCTCTTTACAGATACAGATTCAGCCATAGACTTGCTCAAATTTTTCATGTAGAGATACAACATTATTGTACAATTGTGGTGCCAAATTGATTATGACATCTAATGGACCTTTTCCGTAAATAAAAATTGTAAACTTCAATTTTCATGATATAGTTTGGATGCTTCATGCTTAACCTGCAATCCTGTGTTTTCTCATTTACCGGATTACTTCTTTATTTGCAGTAAACTATCATGTCTGAATGTTTAATTGAATTACTTGATGAGTAGTATTCATGATTGCCCATCACGAACCGATTCACGAACACAATGTAGAACAAATGAGTAAGCATAATTTTCTATCGTCGCCACGAATATAACGTCATCAGGGCTCACCAGCCTTGGCTTGTTACGCATATACGTCCTCGTCTGCATCTGGGAAAATACCAAAGGTTAAACGGGGTTGTTGGTTTCTATGTTTACACTAAGCGTACCTACTGGTAGATGGGAGAATTTAGGACAGTGTTTTTATAGTTTCTGGTTGTGTCAGAAAGCATTTCTTCCCGATTTTGTTTTGACAAATCTACTAGGAAAGAAGCAATAATAGTGTGTATATATGTGTGTGTAAAGGAGATCGCTCCATTTGATAATGAGAAGTGCTATAGTGCCTATAAAGCCCAAAAATCGTATTATTTCATACGTTACAGTCACGGTTCCAAGTGTCGAACTCCGTTTTCATGTTCCACACTAATGCGTACAAACCTCTTATTCCCTGTATAAGCTGGATCAATTTCGTTCGTAAAGATACTGCTGTAAAAAAATATTTTTATAACCATTGCTACCATCTGGAAACATCTGCGTGATAGCCTCTATCCAAACTAGGTTAGTGGTGGCGAATACCTATCTACTATTTTCCCATAGGCCGAGGTATAAAAGGCATTTTTTCATTCGTGTAGTTGTGGAAGGACAGCTGTTCCGACTTCCTCCGCGCACATCTGTCTCATCTGTCTATAACAAAACGTTTCTTTACAGGCTGTCAGCTTGCCTGGTTCATATCCAACGACGTTATAATGTCTAGACGACATTAGTTGTCTTTTATCTATACCATATTAAACGTAGTTCATTTCAAGTTTTAAATCTGTTAATATATAGTAAATAGAAGTGAAAAATTTCTTTCCAAACAGCAGTGACATGGCACTTTCGCACATGTGTTTTAAGCTACTGAAGATCCTTGCCTATAGACTTCCTAACTGCTGTTCTTTTTGTCTTGCCCTACGTTGGGCGCCAAAAATTTGATTCGGTTCCGATTGACTTTAAAATGCCTAATGAACGTGGATCCTGGATTTTTTTGAAGGGGAATACAGATCCTTATTTACAAAATAGCAGTCTATTTACCTTATACCCGCTGTAACGGGTTACAGTGATTGTCTGTTACTGTCAATATGCTGTAGCTGACGTATTCATAGCTTTTGACGTGATGTGCTTCTTGGGCGTGAAATATCGTTGGTTGATTTGTATTTGCGGCGAACAATCCTTTCGAGACAATGAGAGGCGTAGCCTTTTTTAAGATAGAGTAATTTTGCATCTAAATACCTGATAAATTCGGTGCCCGTTGAACCTACAAATATGTTTTAAAAAGATAGAAACTCACTACAAAATTATAGCGTTAGTCAATATGCTTTAAGCTACTGAAGAGAACTCCATGTACATATTTAGATATACAGGATGTACTACCTTTTATTTGATTTACACAAGTTGAGGCATGGAAAAATTCAACTTTATTTCAAAAATTTGTTTATTTGGCATCTTAAATTTCAGGTTCCGTGATTGTTGTATGTATTGTTTTGTTTAGTTTAATGGAATTATCGTTACAATGATAGAAATACCAAAGTGACAATCTTTGCTGCTGCCATTGCGGCCATTTCTACTATCAATGTAGCTTAAAATAAATATAATTTACCTAGTTTTTTTTGGTCATTCCTATTACCTGTATTGCCACACGTTGGGCGCCAAAATATGGAACCTTTTGAAGCGAGTCCTTTTCAGAGTAAATCTGGAAAATTTAATCAGTTTTTACTTCGAGCATTTTGTAGAATATTTTAATTGTTATGAAACTTGAGTTTCCGCTAAATAAATAAAACCAGTGACCTTCTGTTATCCTTTAAATCTACCTTTAGTTTTTCTGAAAGTAACAAAAGCTTCCATCTATCACAAAATCTAAATAAAGCATTTTCCCGAAAAGGAAAACGGTAAAAGGTATATTGTCAGATTTAAAACTGAAAATTTATCAGATTTTGCAAAATACATCCAGTACTAAAATTAATTATTTGCCTTCCATGACATCTAGCGGACTAGAACTTCTTTGGTCGATCGGCATATGGGCCAAACCATTACCACACCAAACGGAACAGCCATGGGTACCGGGCAGGCACCTGTACCCATATTTTTTCCCGCCTTTTCGTTATCAGCTGTGTGCTGATCAGATGCTCACCTCACCCGTTTGTATGTCTTGTCTGGCGTCCGTGTAGAATGAGATTTGTCTTTGGACTCTTTGGTCTCCGCTCCATGGCAGCAGGCAAATTGCTCGCCACGACCTGCTGTTTTTAATAGCAGCCGCGTTGGAATATTTAAATCACCGTCTTTTGTTTTTATACATAGGCATTATGTGGGTAGTCGTGAGATTCTTCTCATGGTTAGCCAGCCCACATCGTTTCAGGTTTTTTATAAGGTCGATTATTGTACGTTGTATGTAAGGTGAAGGTCAAGCCGTGCATCATAATGATGCGTTCTTGGTATCGTGCAGGTGATCAGATTATACACTGTAACAAATATTCTCTCTCATTCCGGTTTCACTCACGTGTATCTACGTTGCATTCCAATAGCTGCATTCGCTAATCGAATAGAAAAAATGGCGTCATGCGATTTGATTCAGTAATTACATGTTGTAGGGCTCAAGTATAGATTTTTAAATTGTACTCACACTCAAAGAAATTGAAAATGATCAGTGTACGCTAAATCACCTAAACATTTTAGAATTTGGAGCGTTCTGAGAATTTTTGTTTTTTGCTAATTACACCACAGACCACAGCCAATGCAATGACTTTCACAACTGCAGCAGCATATCCTACTATGATCCCACATTATATCAGAACACAATTATCATCAAAATGGGTGCAGCAGTTACTGAATTTACTCAAGAATACATGATGGAGGAAATGGTCGGATAGGTTTTTCAAGTACAGTATATCATCAATGTCTTGGTAGGGTTATCGTCAGTTCTTTATGAGTACATATAATTACAGTTCCTCGTTCCCTTGCATCCCAATTTAACCCCCACCCGAAAAACTACTAGGGATTCCTAAAACGCCAGTTTCGAAGTTTGAGACAATCCAGAGAAAAATAGTTATTTTTAAAATAGGCTTAAAAAATAATGAAAGAAAAATACTAGTATGATTGTGAAAAGCGTTGGGTGGTCATTTAGAATAATTTGTCACAAAACATAATCGTTAGTTACTATTATTGCAATAACGATAATTAAAACTGTCGACTTTTCTGAATAAATTTCACAAAAATACAAACTCCCAAACAGTTGGATGTCAAACCTTTTAGGCTCTCGTTGCTACGCCACTGTGTAATATTAACAAACTTTAAGGTGTCTGCGTCATCTCTTAATCAGTGGATACGACCGATGGTTCGACAAATTTGAAGCCGTCAAAATCGTCTTCGCGGCAAATTTGGAGCGCTCAATGTTCAGTCCGACCTCTTAATTCAGAGGAGAGTTACAAGCTGACAAACAAATAAACAAACATGCAGGTGAAGCCAATAGAAGCGTATTAAAAATATTCTAATTCCAGCAATTTTTTGCAAGAACTGTTGAATTCAATCTCACGAATTGCATAACAGATGACAGCGACGTAGCCTTATTGTGAGAATTATTTATTTATTAATAAACTATGCCACGTTTGTGGTGACAGTTTATATTAAAAAATGTACAGAACAACTGTCCACATTTCGCTGTTCTGTCGCCTCCAAATTTGTAATGATTTGTGATAATAGATAAACGTGATTTCCTGGAGTGTCTAAAATTTTGAAAAGAAGAGAATATGTTTAGGTTGTGGCCACAAATTATGGAGAAAAAATGAGGGTCACTGAATAAAAGAGGCTCTGGAGTTAACCGCCAAGCTTACGGCAATGCTTACTGCCTTCTTCAGGGCTTTCTAACTTGTTTATTAAAACATATTTTCTTCTCTTCTTAATTGGTTTCTTGGGATCAAAAACCAGATTTGTTTGAAACTGTTGAATATAAACGGTCTGTTTCTAAAATTCGTCATTCATTCATTCATTTTGCGATTTGGGTACAACGCTAGAGTGGTTTATCGCATCCTATCTTCCACAGCCTACGTTCTCTGCAGTCGCCATCAGACAGGTTCCTCTGCCTCATGGCTTCCTCAACATCTTGTCTCCAATTTTTCTTTGGTCTTACTCTCCTTTTGTTTGACTGGGTATCCATTGGAGAACTCTTTTGGGCCATCTGTTGTCCGCCATTCGACATACATATCCATAGCACCTCAATCTTTTCGCATCTACCGTATCAGTGATGCTGGTGGCGATGTTGAGCCTGTCCTTTTGTCTACATTCCTTATTTTGTCCTGGATACTCAGTCTGCAGCAAGTCCTCCAGAATCCCATTGCCATCGCTAGAAGTTTTTTCTTTATAGCTTCTGTGGTTTCCCAAACTTCAGCTCCATAGGTGGCGATGCTCTCCACTATTGTTTTGTATAGTCTGAGAAAAAAATCGTGATTATTGTTTTGTTATTGTCGCTGACGTCTACGTATCACAATCTCCATTTACTCGGAAGAAAGAAACGTAAACAAGGATGAAAAGCACATGCCAATAACCAGTTCACGACCACCAACTCGTTTGTCGATTTTTTCCTTCTGTTCGCTTTTGTTTTCATGCTCGTGTACCTGAGGCCATTGTTTTATTTGATCCCATAGTATGGCCAGGGAAAAAGAACAACTCGCTTACGCTGGAAGGTTCTCACCGAACGAACAAAGCTTGCAGTGCAGTGGAGAACAGGACGGAAACCAGATAAAAACGACAAAACAAAAGAAGAATACGTCGAGGCACAGCACGAGGGCTGGTATCGGGATGGGCGAACTAACCTAAACAAACTTGGTATTCGGATATCTCGAAAACAGTGTTATGATAGCTAAGCAGTTGAAATTTTGACATGTATTTTATAATGTGCAAGCATTTGGGAGTATCTAGAATTCGAGTGCCCCGGTTGCTAAAAATGATATCCATAATCTGAACAGCTTGAATTCTCCTAGATCCAAACTATGTGCGCTTCTACCGAAAAGATGACGCAACGTCAAGAAATCTCTGCTAGTTTATCTTACCTCGCTAGGTTGTTTAGTTCTTTTGTGAGTTGTATGCCGTATGTATGAGCATATTTACTGGCTTCTAAACGAAACCAGGTTTTGAAAAAGACTGAAATTTTACATCAGCTGGAGTCTTGATGTTAATTTACATCCCTGGCAAGTGGCAGCACACTTTGATGTTGAAAGGTGAACAATATTAAACATCAAGAAAGAGAAAAACGACTTCTTGATCGGCGTGTAAAGAAGCAATTAAGACCCAAAGAGAATTGCAACTAAATGAATTGTTAAAAAGTTTTAATTATTTTTGTAGTTACATAACGCTTGCATTTTATACATAATTGCGATATGTACAGGTTACGTATGACATGTTACTGTAAGGTGTTCATCTTCCTTAGAAGCTTATTTCCATTTTTAACACGCTTTTATTAGCTTCATTTGTATATTTGTTTGTGAGTTTGTAACTCAACTTTGGCGCGAAAACAATTTGACAGCGTCAAATCCGTCGGACCGCTGACTAAGAGATGGCGCAGACATCTTGAAAGTTTGTTAATATTACACAGACGCGTAGCGACGGGAACTTAAAAGGGGGATACCTGTTTGGGAGTTGGTATTTTTGTGAAATTTATTCAGAAAAGTCACAGCTTTAATTATTGTTTATGCAGTAATGGTAATGATTATGCTATGAATATTGATCAAAAGCAATTGTTCATTTCCATTACACAAGGTATTAATAAATTGATACAGTTTAAAAACCACGCGTAATAAAAAATTAAAAAACGCTCTTTTTAAAGAACATAGGGCTAAATGTGATAGACAATTTTTAAAATAAGTTTAAAACAGTAATAAACGAAAAATATTAGTATTATTGTGAAAAAAGCGTGAAGTCCTCGATTTACGAATAATATTATCGCATTTATATAAATTACACTCAAAAATATCTGAGTATATTAATTTTGGACCCCTATATTTGTGCAGCATTAAGACGTACAAAATAAAATTCTGAGAACTATTTCTTGAACAAGATTTGTTTAAATTTGTTAAACAAGAATTAGAATCAAAAATAGTTTGATGGAGCTTTTGATATATATTACATTAACACAATTTATTGGGCAAATGAATATATTTAAAAATAAAAACATGCTTTTAAGGAATATCGGAAAAAAGTTATAAATAATGATAATTAATAATAATATGCTTAAACAATAATGAAGTGGTATTTTTCGTTCATTATTGTTTTAAGCCTATTTTAATTTTTGTTTACTTTTTAGTCCCATGTCACTAATTTTTGTGAGATTTCTCAAACCTCTCAAAATAATTGTTATTTTATTCTTGACAATAATCATTTTAAGTAATCACAGCGCAATGTATGTGTCGAGAACATCAAACCTTCTTTCTTAACCTGAGAAATTCGAAAGTCTTAGGGATTTTTTAGTATTCGAATACTATTCATGGATAGTACCAACATTAGCGTCGTCGAAACCAGTCTTATCGGATTGCCAATAACACCTGGCTGACCTTGGTGAATTTTCTCACGCACCCCGATGAGAGCCAGTGTGGCCACAACCAGCGTGAATGTTCGAAATGGCGATGCAACTGAAGTCCATAGACTATTTCTTGCTTAGAAGGCGTTGGATATACTGTTAAAGTGTATCCGAAGCCACTTGGAACAGCAAAAAATGCTTGGGCGGCTTCTCCTTTGTAAAACGCCCCAGAGACCCTGTATATCTGCCGCGTTTCACAAAGGATATGCCGCCCAAGCATTTTTTGCTGTTCCAAGTGACTTCGGATACACTGTACTTGAAAACGCGACAAAAAAATTAAAAATATTAGAATTATTTTGGGGGAGGAAAAATGAATCATATTTAAAATTATATCAATAACATTAAACTAACTTATTACTGATTCAAGAGTGTTACTTCAAATTAAATGCTTCCTTATGGTAAAAATAATTTTTCTGGTATACATATCGCAAAACGTGTTATCAAACTCGTCATTTGTCAATTATTTACCTTTATCAAACAAAAGTCGTAAAATTTTTGCCATATCTACATGAGCATTCAAATTGTATCCAACTAACCATAACGTTTGTTCAGCATTGAACAATGTTTTTACTAAATGATATTGCTGATATTGAACACAAAAGAGCACCTTGAATAGGCCTGTTCAAAATTCGCTTAACCCAGGTATTTATCGCAGTGGGTGAAATTGGCTATATTTTTTACGACTTCATAAATTTCGGTAGTATAACTGTTTTTTATGGTTTTTATGGCTTTTTGAGGAATTCATCATTTCGTAATATATTTTTATGGTCATATAAGCTGTGTAAGCATGCTAGCTGCCATGTAACGCAGAGGCAGCATTGTTGCTACGTTGACAGATATGGTTATATTATATGTTTTAGAAAAGGACTTCAACGTCCGAAAATTATCGCTTACCCCAGAATGTTTCTAAAAATTGTGACTATAAAACACTGGGCAGTGAAGTAAATATGCACCAAAGTGATAGAAATTTGAGAACAGTGCAAAAGTAATCTTCGACCCTACATCATATCCGAGATCAGCATCTGTCAGAATTTCAAGCTACCCGAGAACATCTTTTTGACCCCTAAAATGATCAGAGACCTAAAGCTCGGAGTTTTGTTAATTTTTTGAGCCTTCTGTAACATCTTGTTCAGAAAAGAAGTAGCATTACCTGATACGAGACAACGGTATATGGAACTTGGCGACAGTCCACATATTTTATGCAGTAGCATTTTTGACCATTTTTCTGACATCATGGATGTCAGCATCTTCATCTTCAAGGCCTCCTCTGAAGAACTAATTTTTGTCGAACCTACCAGACCAATCCCCCTTCTCAAACTTCGTCGTGCTAAAAATCTCTGAACTCTAAGGTTACGATATATCCATATACCGAGGAAGTAAAATGAAGTTTCGTCTTGTCTACAGTCCACAAAGAATTTCATCGCGAATGTAAATTGTGCACTGTTTTATTGTTTATCGTTTAATACTTGAATCAATTTAGTCACTATTACAGTCTGCAAACCAAAGACAAGATTTTGAACGGGAATGTAGTTTGTGCCGTTTTTATATAATTTATTCGAAGCCACGCATGGAAGTCGCGCTGATCGATTATTGACGACCACTGAGCTGAGCTGATGAGCGTCTAGGTTAAGACCGAAACGTTTGTCTGTAATGAGACGGGCGTGCAGCTCAGAGATGAATTTAGAGCTCGATGCAGAATAAAATTATATTAAAGCTGGCAACATGCAGTGATCGATGTGCTCGACCTTGTTGACATTGAACGACGCTGCCACCTCAACAGGCAACCAACCACCGGTGTGAGGAACCGATAAAAACAACAACTATTACGAATAATATCAGTCACGCGCGTAGCAGAATGCAAATCATGTGTTATTAAAGTTACTGCTGTGTGAGTCACAGCACTAAAATCTGTTCGATACGTTTCAGCTTTTAGGAGCTATTTTTTTTTAACTTTACAAGTAGTAGTCTTAGTAGCTGGGCAGTAGCTTGGCAAGTAGGCCATTTTTGCCCTGCCCGAATATCACCACTACCTGCTTTGCCCTCCCTGTCAAACCTTCCCGACCTTTTAACAAAAGCGGTTCAGCATAGGGAGGATAATTCCTCTGGCTGGAGTCTGTAGGAACCAAAGATCTCGTATCTCAGCCCGCCTAGCAACTCACATTCCAGAAGGAAGTGGTAGGCCGTTTCATCGGCCTCTCCACAACCCATACATACGGAGTCACCTTCAATTCCTAATAGTGACAGATACCGCCTGAGCTTGCAGTGCCCTGTCAGAACATCCACGAGGATTCTGATTGCCCATTGGCCTTGGTTTCTTAGCTATGCTGATCTAGAAGTGTTCGGCCCAGCTAGAAAATTCTTGGCTTGTTTCCATCTTCACTTTGCCTCCACTGTTCATTTATGATACCTTTTCCCCACTTTTTGAGGGCTGATTTTACCTGCTGTCTACTTAATCCTATAACAGGCTCAGGGCCAACAAACGGTTCTCCTGTGCCAAGTCTGGCCAGTCTATCGGCTTCCTCATTATCAAGAACCCAGGACCTACATCAAGGTAACTTCCTTCAGCCTCGCCAGCTCTTCTAGTCTCTCCGAGCACTCCTGAACCAGGGGTGCCTTGGTTTTCCAACAAAGCTCAATCCACTTCTGTCAACAAATTTGTACGCGTTCGAATCCCCTATGCACCCTTTCTAACTATATTATCGCATGTCAGCTGTAAGGTGTAAGACAAGGCAGCATCAACCCTGGCATCTACAAATAGACAAGATAGGTTCGGGGCTAATGCAGGAACTCTTTGCCCTTAGCCCAGCCAAGTAATCCACTCTACCGTTGCTCTGCACGATATGTTCGCGGGCGCACAACAAGGTTTGATCTGGGCGAGGTTCTGAAGAACAAGATATCATTCTTGGAACTAGAGCTTGTCTAGTCTTTGTAGATTTGAGCGGCAGCTATGGAGAATAATATCCCGATATCTCCATTCAAGGTGTCAAAAAGGCAAAGATACCTTAAGTTCAGGTAATAGATTCTCACGAATCATCACGGACGATTGGATGAATAGAAAAGCACTATAGACAGCTCTAAAAGCGGTGGCAGCTGCAACGGCCAGATCAGCTCTGTCGCCCTTCAGAAACTAGTAAGCCATAAGAAGGTGACCCCCGGACACATTGGTGTACAGGATAACGAGAGAGCGGACCGTTTATTTAGGTTAAGGACCGGCAGCCCCTGCATCGGCCCAGAACTTATGCTTAGAATTGGCAGGCGGCAAGTCAATGTTGCCTCGGATGACTGGGCCTACAAGGAACTGGCGAAAGCCTGGTTAGAGAGAGTCGACTGCAGGCAAGGCAAGCATGTGACTGGTAGGGGACTCCATCTGCTTCAGATGCTGGGAGGAAGACGAAACAGCGTTCCACTTCCTGGACAGATGTGCTGTGTATCGCAACCTTAGGGTTCAGATATTCGGCACGACGGAGTTCGTGGAGAAGTCACTGTATTCAGCGAGATGGCCAGATATACTGACTTTCTTCAAGAGGTCTGGTAGGTTCGACAAAGAGCTTTATAGGACGTCGGATTTCAGTGGTGGTCCAGGGAGGTTGGCAAAAAGGGCTACTTGCCCGGCTTCGCCTCCCCATCACTACTACTATTACTCTTATATCTCTTTTTATTATTCAAGTTGTCCCAGACCCCTGAAGATAGCTAGGATATTACCTGGGCCCTTGCGTAAAGGACGTTTACCTATGCCTAATAATATCATTTAATGTCATCGTATGGGGTGAAAACTGCGGGCCCACACAGGAATTTGATTCGAACTTCCCCCAACGTCACAATCAGTAGGGTGGGTTGCTACCTAGCCTACAATTTCTCGTTTTTGACCTAGTCTCAACTAAACGCGTTGTCGCTGCGTTTTGGCAACCGCAATTGATGGCCGCAAACTTGGCAACGTCCGCGTCATGACGACACGCGTGTTGTTTCCGTCCGGCACGGCATGGCGGATCGTGGGGCCCCACTGCGCTTCGTTGGCGTTGCGTTAAAAATACGTGACTGGTGACTGGATGGTGCGGCGGCGGCGTCTAAAAAACAAAGTCGGCGTTGGCGGCGGGCGGGCGACGGGATTCCGCGATGCCGGAACGAGCCGAGGTGGGCCGAGCGCGGCGCTCGCTATCGAACGACGGCGCTGACGTCACGCGCGCACCAGGAAAACGGGTCACGTGACATACGCACGCTACGTGAACCAGACTGGCGACGACGCGACGTATATAGAGGAACGGTTTTGGAGATGCTGCACGACCGGAAACGCAGCGTTGTTTGTGCCTTTGCTGCACCAGATACTGCGAACATTTAAAGGCCAAACAGAAGATCAGCCGTCGCTGTATACATACTATTGCCTCTCCTTTTCTCTTGGAGGATACCACCATGGTATTCCAAGCAGAGATATATGCCATCTTAGCTTGTGCCTTTCGTATTTACGAAATTCGGGGTCCAAGCAAAAAGCACATCAATAAAATTTTTGATAAAAAAAAAAGTTGGAAGGCCTGGGTTTCGATCCAAAGACCCCAAAGACCCTGAGATCCACTATCGGACTCTCTAACCACTGGGCTATCCTTTGATTGAGGAGATCTTTTCAACGAAACATATTTGATTAGGTACTTACTTACACTTACTGGAATCTGTAATCTGACTTCAACATCAAACATTCAAAAACATATTTATTTCGATCTAGACTTCGTCTCGAGCTGCAAACTTCATTCATCGACTGTGTTGCAACAAATGTACACTAGTTACCAGTTTAGCAGTACGTATTTTCGCGATTGGCTGGGAATCTAGAATCTAGTATCGGAGTAGGACGTCGTTGGTCAAAAGAGCATCCTTACCGCCATGGTGACGTCACACGGGTTCGGGAGCCGTCGGCGTGTTTTCGGTACTCGATTCAAAAACCCATTTTTATTTTGATATAACTTTTGAATTATTGCGAAAAAAAAAGAAAACAAAAACAGTTTTGTTATAAAACTTATATATGATCTTTCCATTTATCACAAAAAAGTACTTTTTTTCTTAATTCAAAACCTCAATAATAATAATAATTATTATTGTGCTGTAGTTTATAAAATGGTGGATGTGCCGCGTACTTATGTGCATATAGTAAAATATGGTGAATGCGTTCAATAATTCTTACCGCTCTTCATGACAGTTTTTTTCAAAGCGGACAGTCCTGCTTATAGTAAATGGCTATGGCTTTGCTATGGCTTATATAGATTAGCCCTTAAATATATACGTATTTTAAAGTAGGGCAGTTCATCAATCCAATTATTTAACTGTTTTTTTTTAAATAGCCTAATCTCCGAATTTCTTTAATAATAATTAATTGTATAGGTTTGAAGACAAGTAAACATAATGATCTAGGCATTATACTTTTATGCGGTTTGGGAACAACCATAATTGTCAATAGCCGAGAGAGTCGACATTGACAAATCTGACATCTGAAACTTGGCTGTTGACAAACACGCCCTTTATAAACTCAGAATCCTGAACTATTTCTTGAACAATGAATTATGTAAATTAATGTAATACAGGTAAATTGCTCTATCAAACTATTTTTTATTCTAATTCTGGTTTAATAGATTGCACTAAATCTTGCAAGAAATAATGTAGTCAGTTTATGCTTCAATGCTTCGAAGATATTTTGTGTCCAATGTTTTATAGGGGGTCCAAAATGAATGTACACAGATATTTTTGAGTGTACAGTGTTTATAATTGATATTTGCGGTAATATTTGGATAAACGGAAAATATACATGCATGCATGTTTTCCTACGAGCTTCAGATGTCCTCAATAGGATTTTTTGTTATCATTTGGAGTAAACACGTTGCGTAATGTGTATGTTTGAACATACCCGGTTAAATCCGCTATCCTGTAACCAACGACATTCGCTTTGATCAACATTCTCTGTTCACGTGCGAATTTCCTCATATCAGTATCATTATCATACACACGGTTTGATAACAGCAAGCTTGATATGTGTTTGGTATAAACACAGCTAAAGTCCACGTCAGAGAATTTACATTAGGTATTTTTAAATGGAGGTTTTTTAACCATAAGTACATTAAACGTGTCAGACAAGGAATCTAGTATATATTCCGATAAAACACTGTATGAATAATGAATAATATTAGCTCAAACTTCTACTAATTTCACGTTGATGGACAAGGAGAATTATGACCCCGTAAAAATAGGTTGTTTTGGCAACTTCCCAAAAACCTGAAGTGAATTATTATTTTCAGCTTTTTTTTGTCCTACGTAATCAAAAAATCAATTCCAAACATTATCTAGCAATGAAAATAATTTTACCTGTTTCACTGCTCAAACATCAAGTAGCAGCATCATCTTCTAAAGTCACTAGAACAGTACGAATTGAAAAAATGAGGATAAAGCACCTACTCGTAACGTAAACAATAGCAGCTCTCCTAAACAAGCTTCCGTCCCACGGTCTCCTTGTTATGCTTTGCGGCTGGCTCGCAGATTTCCTTCGTCATCATATTAGTTTGGCAAGTGTCATTTAGGACACATTATTTAATTGTTATTTATCATTGCTTTTGCAAAGGTTCCTTTGGCGCTTTTTGAATAATTTGCGTGAATTGTCTGCTTTTAGATGTATTTGTACTGGAACCATTGCTTCTCGCTAGAAGCTACTTGGACACGGTATACCTTTCTTACGTATAAAGGAGTGAAAACAATTTTTTTGCAGTCGAAAAAACATACAGTGCATATAGCAAAAAAGTTAGTACGGATGCAATAGACATGCAACCCTGTATGTAGCGCCCTGTATCAGTAATTACAAAAATAAGATCAAATCTGAATTTAGCATGATAAAAAAACCCTGTATACCGCATTTTATCCATTTATTGCGTCTCTGGCAAAAGATATTAAAAAAACCCTAAACAAAATAAAATTCAACACCCCGTATCTTTAAACCGAAGGTCTTGTGGACCCATGTTCATAGGAACTTTTTTTTCTATTGTGTGACACTATGCAATGTACTTTTTTCTATGTCACCCTGTTCAATGTGTGCTAATACGTCACATAACTCTGACGCCACTTCTGTCAATGGCAGCGTTTTGTATTCAAATAAAAACAAATCCAACATAAAGACCTATAAGGGATTATAAAATACATATAAAATTCGTGTTTTGAGCTGAAGCTTTCTCAATCATGCTAAAATATAAAAATAATTAATAATAACTGAGAAATATGTCAAATTCTCCAACAAACCTTGGAAAAATTGAGGTTTTAGGTTAGAATGGCGATAACCGACCTTAGTAAACGTAAAAATCTTCAAACCCAAACACTGTAAAACGCTAAGCAGTCCTTATTGATGATAAATCAGCATAAAAAATGACAAAAGTACAAAAAAAAACAACAAACTATTTTTCACATATCAGTCGTCTAAATGCAAAACCCGACAAGTCCACGGTAACAAATTTTACAGAAATCAAGAAAAACAGATCAAAGTCTTATTATGGCCGAAAATAGTACTAAATCGAGAGTATGATAATATACGATGTTTTAGGATGTCAAGTCTTAACGCCCCAAAATCTAGGACATATAGTTTTTCTAAAATCTCACTTTTAAATTTGGACACGTCGGGTTTTGCATGTTAGGAACTGTGACATGTCATGTTTTGACTGCAATTTTTGTGGAATCGGATCAAAATAAATGAAACAGTGATCAATTTGGATTATTTTACTGAATATAAAGGAATCTAATCAAACACTGTGCTCAACGACAGAAACTATAAACATAAAGCTAGATATATACATTTCAAGGGTTACAAAGTTTAAACGTCAAAATCTAAATTTTCTGAGAAACATTCTTCAGAACTAGCAAATGCATTTTCACAATTAGCTTCGATCCTCTGCATTAATGTGAACCTAGCTTCTGTTGAATTAGGCTCTCCAAAATCCGCATCCAAAGCATTTTTCAAAAAACAAAGTTGTTTTTATCAATAATTCGTCAATACAGCATAAAATAATCTCATTCTCCCAGTAAACTGAAAAGCACATGAATTCACCACAACGTATTTTCAGCGACTGGATAAAACAAAAACACACAACGGTCAGAATACCTCGTGTGATCGACATGTGACTTGCTCCCGTTGTTCGTATTGGCTCCTGTGGACATGTTGGTGTTTGCACATAAGTCTAGTTTTCTTAGCCAAATACCTCATGTCTAATGTCGGGTTTTGTAAGCGAAAAATATAGAAAATGGTAGCGCTTCAAATAATGAACAAAATGGTATATAAAACTCTATTTTGAAAAATCTGTGACTTGTCGGGTTTTGCATTTAGACGACTGATATGCTAAATGTCATACACAGAAAAGTTGTTTGGATACACGAACTGACCAACCACAACAAAATTGCGTCCTGTGACGTATTCGGTGATGTAGTAATGTTTATTAGAATAAATACAAGGCAGTCTACAAAGAAAAGATTAAAATATGGCCTACATAAGTAGTAAGTAGCACTACGGACCCTAATTCCAACCTTTTCGTTTCAGCGCCGTCATCGGTGTCAGGCAGCGTGGCGACTTCCGGATCTCCGCTGGGCGGGGCGGGCAGGACAAGCAGCCCGCCGGACGTGGTGTCTGCCGGGGGCGGTGCCGCGGCGGGTCAGCCCACGGGGGCGGGCGGTGGCGGAGGGGGCGGGCAGAGCCCCATGGCCGCCTTGATGTCGGTGGCCGATCAGCTGCCGCCCGGGAGTCCGCGATCAGCCCAGGGCAGCCCTCCAGCCGGGGCGGTCGCCGGCGCGAACGTGGTGGGGCAGGGGGCGGTACAGCAGCAGGCGCAAGGCCAGCAACGGTCGGCGAGCAGAGGCAGTCAGCATTCGCCTAACTCTACAGGTAAATCTTCGTTTATAGTAAAAACGTTCGAGATATAGGTACCCTAATTTCTCAAAATGTTAATCTCTTTGCTGGCCAGAAACATGTATTATACAACGCAGAGTGTCGCGTGATGAACCATCCAGGGCCTACATGAACATTAAAGAAGAAAACCAAACTTGGTTGCCTATCAAATTTTTAATAGATGTTAATGAACATTATAAAATGTACAATAAATACCAGTCAAGCTTACGTCCTAACAAAATTACTTAAGGGGCCTGGATACACACATTTATACATACGTATTTTCCATGTAAAACACGGACTCACAATTTCTCGCATAACACACTCTATTTTCAAACTACATATATAATATTTCAGAAGGCGATAGTTAAGACCATAATGAATGAAAACTATTTTCGATTTTTTCAAAAAAGTTTTTTAATGTGCAAAAAAACTTGCAATGCAAAATCATACATTCTATAAATGCCTGTAATTTAACAACCAAACACGATATCAAAAAAAGCTAAATAGTTGCACAAGGGCAAGCTTTCTTCTTGAATTTGCTCTTTGAGTCATTATTGTAAGATTAAAGGTAACGTCAGGAGCTTGGAAATGTGAAATTCATTTTTATGGTGACCTTTGGACCTTATGTTTGGACCTTACCTTTGGATTTTTGGACTTATCTCCCCTTATCTTAGACACACACACTGGAGAAAGCGAACAGGCGGCCACGCCTCCTCGCTAACACGGGAATACGTCTTTTCTTGAATTCTCAATTTCGCGCGCTATACCCTAGACCCTTAAGAATAGAAATATTTAGATAAATCCTGTTACGCCTTTGCGAAGCATAGAGCCTCCACGGAGCATTTCCATTCTCTTTTGTTGTTTGCCATTCTGGAGATCTCTTTCCAGATTGTTTCCAGTTCTTCCTCCACTCTCCTTTTCCATGTTTTCACAGGTCTGCCTCTACTTCTTCTGTCATGACAATTTCAGAGCCTGTGGAGTAATGTCGTCATTGCCTCTTTGTCAATGTATGTCCTATCCAGTTCTATTTTCTTTTTTTGATATCTCTTCTGGTGTTTTTTTTATTTGTACGGTCCCAGAGTTTTTTATTAGTGATCACATTTGGCCAAAATATCTTCATTTTTTGCGCAGGCATCTGTTCAAAATCCTTCTAGTTGCTGAATTTCCTTTCCATTTATATAGATCTTTTCTATGGCCTGTATATTTCCAATTCTCATTTCTTTGGTCTTTCCTGTGTTAATTCTCAGCCCTATATTATTTGCTTCTGCCTATAGTGTGCTGATCATGTCAGAGATGTGTGGGGGCGAGTTAGAATATCTCCCATCGTATATCCTGCGCGTAAGCAGTAACCTCTTCTCAACCAACAGCTTTGGGTGGACAAGTTGAGGAGAGTCAGGACGTCATCTTGTCCCTGGTGTGAGAAATTGTCCTTAAAGGCGGATGAACCAGTAGATACATCTGGTCAACGGCATGATGATGCAGAAATCAAATGGGAAACTACTGCATAAAATATCTTAAAGATATCCCAAGAGAA
Organism: Callosobruchus maculatus; assembly: GCA_951848785.1. Lineage (NCBI taxonomy): Eukaryota > Metazoa > Arthropoda > Insecta > Coleoptera > Chrysomelidae > Callosobruchus > Callosobruchus maculatus. The sequence goes on along the minus strand of CATOUR010000041.1, from coordinate 22,698,324 downwards.
GCTGGTAAAACGAGTACATTTTACGAGTTCACAACATGTCTCTTAAGACATTGTGACTATGATGATGATGATAGTGTGCTGATCATGTTAGAGATGTCCTTTATGTTGGTAGACAACACATCTGCATATTTTAAATCTGCCAGTTTCTTCCTTGACAAATAGCTACATATTATTTCATTTTCTGGTTTATTGTTCTTTTTCAAAATGTAGTCAAGAATAGACATGGTTGATAATAATTTAATTAGGTCCGGTAGTTAAAAATGATGGCTCTACTTTTAATACATATTTAATGCAGTTTTGCCATTTTTGTTGAGTTATTAAATGTACCTGATTTCTAATCAGATTTGTAATGAGCTTATATGAGATTATTGTACTTCCCGATATTTTTTTAAATCCCATCATATTAAATGGATAAAAAATAGGGTGGAAGTCTTAAAACTTTACACCCGTTGCTTCGCGCCATTTCATCGACGATATACTCTTTATCAATGTTGTGACTTTTTACTAATTCCAATAACTAAATTTTTCCTTTAACTTCTGGTGAAATTTTGTTTTGTGAGAAATCCAATAATCTCAGCTTTTCTGAATGAAGTGTATTTTTTCAATAATCTCGATATTTGAATTTCTGTTTTTTATTCTTTCTATTTTTAGAAGTACCAAACACTAGGGCACATTTGCGGTTTAATCATGATAATTTTCTACCTGAATCAAAGATAAGGTAGTCCTGTTTTTAAGAAAATTACATTTCGTACAGTACGAAACATGTAAACATTTAGATAATTCGACATTGTACGGAAATGATAGTCTCACTTATAAGTTTTATTATATAAAAATTATTTAAGCACTATCCTGGACAGAGAACGGTCTACAATAAGGATTGTCTAATGTATAACCACATATAACTATAGTTCTGGGAGATTATCCTTTGAGAGATTAGAGTGCCATAAAATTTACTGCCCGGTATATCTCAAACATTGCTACTATATACGCTTTATCGTTACCACAATTTTCAGAAATCATTGATGAGAGTATTTATTTATTCTATTTAATGGTATATCATAAAAATACCACCTTCATGGTAATCACAAGTAAGAGTACTTACAGAGAGAATAAAATAACTTACTAAATGACTCAAAAAACAACTAAATCTATTAAACAGTTCTTAAATCGCAGACTAAAAATTGCAACTTTATGTTTGTGTGAAGCTGCGGTTTCCCTAATCGCCAATTATTTATTATGCAATAAATTACTACACTAACTTTATATATAGTTTATAGGGGACATATTAAAAGGACTAAAACGAAATATGTTACAATTATTCTTCACAAAGTTGATTAGGTTGAATTTTTTGTATTTGTTATTATTAACAATATTGTACAAGAACAATACACAATGCACGTTTCTCATTTCCGTTAAAGACAGCATATTAAATGCAAAGCAAGTTATTGGTAGGCAATAAGTAGGGATATAAATTGTACTTTTTAAAGTACAAATGTCTAAGAACCCTTTGTACCTTTTCAAGGAATTTGATATTCATCTCTGCTTGAGGTGCCCATATTACTGATGCATACTCAAGAATAGGTCTAACCAAGGCATCGTATGACTTAATTGTTGCATTTATGCTATAATGTTTTCTATTTCTAATGACAAAGTGTTTTGTGTATCTACTTTGTTGACAATTTTCGTATAGTGCTCATTAAATTTCGAGGTAGCTTGTAGGTACACCTCCAAGTTTTTACAATTAGTTTTTCTAACTAAGCATTATTTATTTATACTTCATGTTACAAGAAAGCAAATCATAATCGCCTTGTTTTTGCAGGTTCATCAAGTGGCCGTCGATCGTCAGGTTCTCGCCACGTCTCTTCGACCACAGTCACGACGTCGTCAGAAGCGGGTCTACCTTCGGGAGGCGGGGATGCGCTTCCTGGGGGCGGAGCTAACGCGGGACCTGACACGCCCCAGTCTGCGGCGCAAGCAGCTGCCGCAGCGGCCGCCGCAACCCTTAAGTGCACCCTATGCCAGGAGAGGCTGGAAGACACGCACTTCGTGCAATGCCCCTCAGTGCCCCATCACAAGTTCTGCTTCCCGTGCAGTAGAGAGAGCATCAAGAGGCAGGGGGCGGGATCTGAGGTAAGATAAGGCGGAGATTGCAGATAAATGTTAAGGCCCCCACAGACGTCGTTCGTTTTTGGCAGTTTTAACCGCGCGCTTAAAACGGCACAGGTAAGATGGACCGTGTGTAGCCAAAAACTGTCCTTCTTCAAATATATCAGTTCCCGCTTGATTTTAACCGTCCGTTTTTAAACGTGCTCGCTTAAGGCGCCTGGGTATACCCAGTTATACATATGTATTTGCCATGTAAAACACGGACACTCATTTCGAACAGGACTCCCTTGTTTTTCAAGCTACATACACAGTATTTCAGAAGGTGATAGTTAAGACCTTAATGAATGACAACTATTTGCGATTTTCTCAAAAAACTTTTTTAATGTGCAAAAAAACTCGCAATGCAAAATCATACATTATTCAAATGTCTGTAATTTCACAACCAAACACGATATCAAAAAAATGCCAAATAGGTGACAAAGCGCAAGCTTTCTTCACCAATTTGCTTTTTGGATCATTACTGTAAGTTTAAAGGTAACGTCAGGAGCTTGGAAATACGAAATTCATTTTTATGGTGACCTTTGGACCTTACCTTTGGACCTTTTGACCTTACCTTTGGATTTTAGCACTTATATCCCCTCATCTTAGACATATACACTGGAGAAAGGGAACAGGCGGCCACGCCTCCTCGCTAATACGGAATACGTCTTTTCTTAGATTCTCAATTTCCGCGCTATACCCTAGACCCTTAAGTCTGTTTGTGTGGGTTTACGAGGCAATTAAGAAGGACGGATTGGTTCAGTGTCGTTTAGGTTTCTTCGTCCATTCGTAGATAATTATATCAATCTCCCGGTTCTAGTAGTAACTCTATTAAAAGATACACGTGTAAAAATTGTTTAAGCTTAAGGAACAATTTTTCTACCCATTTTGAACGTTTTTTTCCTTGCATATTTTACTTTTATAGCCACTGCAGCCGCCACTGCCAACGTTGCTGTATTATCCATAACGAATTCGATGCGGGCTATGGCACTAGGATTTCATAAAAAATGAACGATAAAACGAGTAGTATGTAGACATGGTCGTCGTTCGTCTTTACCCCTACCGTTTTACCCGCGCGGGCAAAACCACGAAAAAAGAACGACGTCTGTGGGGGCCTCAACACAATAAATCACTTGGAGGATTTTTTTGTTTAAATTTGAAACTGGAAATTACAATTTTTAGCATAGTCATGAATACTCATTGTTGAAATGAGCTAAGTTTTGCCAATACTTGCCTGTGATACCTTGTTAAGAATACTGAAATATGAATTTATGTTAAAAAAAGAGTAACTGGTCCAAACATGGATGGATCCATTACACGACCATCTCATTGTCTAAGTCAACTGTATAAGGGGTGATACACGTACGAGCAAGTACGCGTACTTATGGCTCGATGATCTTTTTCGCCTGTGTGCCACCGTAAGTACGCGTACTTTAAAACCGTCGCGCAAACCGCCGGCGATCCAACTGGTTCGAAATCTTGCTTGTAGCTTGTTTCGGCAGGCCATCGATGCGCAACGCTTGTTGTGTTTGGCGTTTGTTAAAAGTTTTGTGTATTTAGGAAAATTATCAAAATGAGTGATTTCAGCTTCACGTTCATTCGTACGTGTGTCACCCCTTTTAAACATCCTTTCTCCGTTCTTCCTCATTTTTTTCTTCTGGTCTTACTTTTTGATCTCTGTACTCAAAAAATACGTTTTTAATTTCTTTTTTCTCATTATTATAATGCTTCTTGTATGTAGCGAACAGTAATATAACTGTTGGTCAAGAACTCCCTGGTTTTGGGCTTCACCAAATAATCGGGGTTCGTTGCTCGCCGAATACCGCATATGTGGCGCCGGCTTAAGAAATGCTCCAAATGCGAGCCATTTTTTTCCATACAGACGTACAGACGATGTCCTCGCACATTTCTCAGTACTGACCTTTACGTAAACTTTCATCGTTTTCAAGTACATGAGTGATTATGGGGTTTACGATTATTTCGAGATGATCAAGATGCTTTTGTTGTTGCGAAAGCATTCTGAATATCACCTCTACGTCTGTATGGAACAAAATGATTCACAGTTGGAAGATTTCTTAGGATAATATTTTAAGTACTGAAGATAACACTTCATTTTGATAATCACCATATTTTTCTTTAACTTCCATAATATGGAATCAATCTTCAATCCGATTGCACTGTGGTACTTCTTAATGGAGAATGATCACAATTATGGTGGTCTCATTTAAGATATTGAAGTAGAGGTTGCTGGCGGTGAGGGTGTTGATGACGTATTTGGGGGAAGAGTTTCCCCTCGAAATACAGGGTTGGGATAAAGTATGGAACCAAGCAAATAACTTTGGAACGGAAAGAGTGATATTGCTGAAAATTTGTAGGCAAGTGTAGTGACATCTTATGCATCCGAAGACATTATGCTTGCTATGGTTTAACCGGAAGTACCGTCAACTTTTCTAATTTAAATGGGACACCCTGTATATTTTTGCAGATTTTAATTCATCATTTTTTTCCGAATACGTCCATAGTGGGTTTAGTATTTGTTTCTTAAAAAATTTGTCTCACAAATTCGTCCGTGGCGGTCTGCGGTCTTCCCGTTTGAGGTAATTTTTTTTGTATTTTTGTTTTTAGTCACCGTCAAACGTGTTATAGGACCCCTGTCGGGACGTAAATCATTAAAAGTTGACACACTTCTTTATGAGTTCTCACGCGATCGCCAAAACCGACTTTGAATGACCGGCATTTTAAACACCTGAAATGATAGAGAAGCTATATCTTTCCCGTTTTTACAGAAACTAATGCTAAACCCACTATGGACGTATTCGGAAAAAGAAGATGAATTAAAATCTGCAAAAATATACAGGGTGTCCCATTTAAATTAAAAAAGTTGACGGTACTTTCGGTTAAACCGGAAGTACATTAATAGTTAACATAATGTCTTCGGATGCACTAGACGTCACTACACTTGCCTGCAAATTTTCAGCAATATCACTCTTTCCGTTCCAAAGTTATTTGCTTGGTTCCATACTTTATCCCAACCCTGTACAAATCGACGTGTCACGGCGATTTTTATTTTCTTTCATCATCTCAAAGATAAGGGAGGTGACAAATTTTAGCTGGGACACACAGTATAGTGCAAAAATGTTGCATTAGAGCATTTTCAGGCAGCAACAAGGACTTCCTCCAAGTCAAGCCATCAGCCGTAGAATGGATTTCCAGGCTCGATATTGACTTATAACTTAGTTACTATTTAGATGGCATTTTTTTTATTTTGTGTTGTTTGTCTTAATTGTTCTACGTTTTTATGATTTTTCTTACTGTGTACTATAACCACGCTAAATAAATAAATTGATATTGCTGTACCCTTTACTAACTGGCCTTTTTGATTGCAGGTGTACTGTCCAAGCGGAGAGAAATGCCCTCTGGCCAACTCGAACGTCCCTTGGGCATTCATGCAGGGCGAGATAGCCACCATTCTGGGCGAAGATTACAAGGTGAAGAAAGAGCGAGAGTCTTAGAACCACCGCCTGGTACGTCCCGGTGGTACTGAATAAAATTTGTGCATCGACTGCACCTCGGATCGGCTGTTGACCACACGTCCTAGATGAGGGTTGTTGACAAAACAACGGTTGCCATGGAGTTGTGGAGATGAAAAACGAGAAGGCTGTGTCGAAATATAAAAATAAATATATAACGTAGTAGGTAGAGGTATCGAGGAAAGTGTATATAACGATACGTCATTGCGCCGAGAGCGAAGGATCTAGCGTTTTGTTTATAGAGCTAGAAGGGCTCGAGATAGATATTTTCATTTTGGACTTTATTTGTTTGGTTTTGTATATATATTGTATATAAAAAATTATGTACAAAGTTATCGATGTTTTGTTTTAGTTTTCTATGTGGCCGAACGTGGTATTTTGAAAAAGTACTTCGTCGGTCTGGTACTACTATTTATTGGGCGACTAATGAGTATGATTTGTTTAGTTTCATACTTGAAGTGAGATAGCTGTAAATATTGTATATTCATCAGCTGCTGTTTTGGCGAGACACGTCGGGTCAAAACGACTTTTTGAATACCGGGCGTGATTATAGTTTGTTTCGGTACATTTGAACCTTTGTTTTCTTTCTTTTAATTTGATTTTTTTATTTGTATGGAAAATAATACACTAGTCATTTATTATGGAGTTTACGCTCCATAAAATAGGAACTACAAAACTCGCTGGTAATTTTTAAGAAGAAATATTTACAAAAAATCTTTCCTTCGTAAACGTTCTTCGTCAGTGAATTAATATGGTGTGCAGCTTGGGCTGGGTAAGTCAAAATATTCAAAAGACAAACACAATCTCGTTACTATAGTTTGACAATTGAACCAAATAAAGAATGCTGAATAGGCAAAATTTAGCAATGCTTAAAAATTACTGTTTAGTTAAAATTTAAACTGAAGCACAAGCTTCAGGCACAACACCTTAAGCATATCGTCAGAATTTTTGATCACTTGGTTCGAAATTTTCCTTTTCAAGGGCCATGAGAGAATTATTGCCATTTTTTGAGATAGGTGTTTTACCATTCACTAAAATCGGTAACTACTGACTGAATAAAAACTGAATAAAACATTTTATGTATTTCTTAAACCTGCTTTTTGTCCATCTCTTTTCATGGGCCTCAAAACTTATGGCAAATTAATTATAATATTTTTGTATATAATTTACTATTCTCACATTTTACATTAGAGATTCACTTTATTTTCACTTTGGATCTTTTCTTTTATTTGTTTCATGTGAATCTGGTAGACAATAATAAGTTGTTTAAATTGTACTGCAATTATTATAGTATGGTCTGGCATACTATTTTTAGAGTGGATCACCTAGCCCTAGTTGCATTTCAAATTTTTTACCAGGTAGTAATAACAATGAATGAAGAAAACTTGTATATTTATACCCTTAATATGTAATATTAAAGTGTATAATTTTTTTATATGTTGGTCCAAGTGTTTGGATTTGTACTTTTCACAGATGTGTTCAATGTTAAACATATCAAACCATTTAATTATAGCAGTAGCTCCCACAATGATTGAGCTAAATGTTAATATTATTCAATTGTTATCATACAGATATTAAAAAAATATTTTATTCATACTGACACTACTGACATTTGAATTCTTATACCCGTTTCACATCAACTATTTCTTCTGGAATCAATCCATGGTCTTCTTCAAGGTCAAAGTGATTGTGTTTACATCAAGTAAATAAAACCACGGATTTTGTGATAGTATGCAGTGCTGCCAACACTGTTGCGGCTCATATGGTTTGGCAGTTTTCTCGATATCTAATAAATTTGGATTTTTTGTGGTCTTGACAGTAAACTCTTGATATGATTGCGAATTTTCATTCAGGAAATGTTCAAATATATACTGAGACGAGTATGCACCATGCGCAACATGCATCATATGATTTTATGGTTGTCATTACCGAATTTGACCACAAATTAGAGCAGGTTCTAAATACCTGAAGAAATCCATGAAGAAATCAATGGATTTATTTGACGTCAAATTTCTGTTATACACTTATCAGGTTTGACCACGAATCGAATCCATCAATAAAACCATGGATTTGTTGTTGATCTATAAGTTTTTTACGGACACTATATTCTGAATAGCCATCTTATTTTCTTTTGGTTCAAAATTATATATTTTTTGACATCCGAAATACATGTATGAGCAAATACTGTGAAAAGCACAAAACCAAAATTTGTTCGCAATGACTGTTAGCAAATATGTTCAATATCGATTTGTTGAAATATCTTGCTAACTGTTATTGCAATGTTGCAAACCACCGAATATAATTGTAACAGCAAACATTTAACGATATAAACTAAGATTCAATCAATGTACATAATAGACCTTGTTACATGCAGAACAAACAAGAATTATTAACATACAAATTTTCTTAGCAAACTCCTTTTTTTGTTACGTCCAATAAGGCATCTATTTTGTAGAGCATCGTGTGGGTTTTATAACACCTGCTTTTCTTTCACCAATTGATTGTTGTATTCGAAAATGAAGTATTTTATATGTCAGGATTTTTCTATATAAATTGTAAAAACAATGGTAAAAAACATAGTGTTGCTGATTTTGAATTTCAGATCCAAAAAAGAAGTTACATGTCTTTACCGTTATTCGATGATGGAGTTTGCTATTTTGTATCATATTATCATGTCTAGAACAACATAGAACTTTAGATTTTTTATAACATAACAGTACAATCTCGTGGATTTTTGAATGATACCTATGATGTGTATGTCATCAATATAGTTTTCTGAATCTGGTTCATCATATTTATCTCATCATCTTTAAAACAAGGACTGCGGGCCTTCTAAATCTGCAAGTATTATTGTAGTAAAACTAGAAGGTTTTTACAGGGGCAAAAGCAATCCATGCAAAATATATCTCTCTCCTTCTACTTAAACTACGGGCTCACCTGCTATTCGTTTCAGTAAAATTCTGAGGATAAAAAAACCGAAGGATTGTATGCCCCAAGCTAGGGGTGCAAATGTAAACGATTACTTTCTAGTATAGAGGATTTCCTCAAAGTTGCGATTTTCATTTTCAGAATATACCGTTCTTTTTAAAACAAAAAAGTTTAATTATCTTGTACTCTCCGGAGTAGATGAAAATTCCGTCCCCTTCCAGTCTCTGATGTTTTTCAACTATGAGTTTCAGAAGGGCAAACATATTGTATTCCTCATAATATGTCGAAGATAGGCGGTTTTCCCTTCTCTTTGATGGTTAAGAGTTCACTTCTTGTTCCTTCGCCGCAGAACTTCGAAATTTGTAACGCAAGCTATCCAAGGTGTTCATAACATTTGGCAGTACACTCACATCTGAAAAGCCTCCATTCTATTCATTGTACGATTTTTATCGTCCACGTTTTGACTCCAAACAGAAGCACCAGGTAAACACAACATTTGACGAAACTATATCTTATTTGGGAATTCAGACTTTTATCACTCAACATGCTTCGCATTTTCAAGAATATTTTTGACCCTTGATATAGACGTAACGTAAACTTTTATACCTATTACTGATTTGGATTTCTGTGTATTAACATGGTTTTTATCGTATGTTTATTTATTTGTAGTCCCATCTGATCACCTACTGAAGCTATTCTGTCGGTTAGTATTTGAATACCCTCAGAATTGTCTGCGAGTATGACTGTGTATTTCTGTTACTGTTTTAAATTATCTCCAGTCGAATAAATAATACATGAATTAAAGATAAAGACATTTTTTTACAAATTCATTATTGATTACAGGGTACGTTAATAGTTTTTTTCAAATTTGTTTTAAGTGGCCCCAAATAGGATAGAGTCTATTATCTCGATTACCTCAAGAGATCAAGATTTTCGTTATTTTCGTCAGCCGCTTGGAGAAAAGACCCAAATTTGAGAACAGATGTATTTCTAAGAACTTATTTTGGCAGATGAGATTCCTATGATGATCCTAAGGCTTAAAAACTAAAACATGAACCCTATTATGTCAGTTTTTCAGGAAAGGTTGTTTCGTTTGCTGACGACCGCTTTCAATAACCTCATAAAGCGTATTGAAAAGACATTGCAGACATTATTTTCACGAGACTGTTAATATATAAGAACATTAAAGGAGTTACCTTAACGAATATCATTATGGGTGTAAAGGTTGTTGTTCTAGCAGATTTGATTACTGGGAAATTATTTTTGTGGCCAACTTGAATATGTGGCTCAGAAGAAACTTTGTATTGACAATGTCAGTTTTGTATTATGGTATGTGTAGGTTGTTAATTTGTATAACAACTCGTCGAAAATCTATTTGTTTAACGCTTGTACAATCTATGCAGTTAGTTGATGTCGGATATAAATAAGATAATAAAGATTTATAGAGTACCCTTTGGCTTTTATTATTCGACCTTCAATAGGCGCTTTGTTTCGTTCAATGATGGATTTATCTCCGAATTATGTCCACATTTATTGAAGCTTATTGAAGCTACGAGGCCAAAAACACAGCATAGAAAACAACCAGCAGAATATCTCTGAGGATTTCCTATATAAAAATGGTTTCCACAGAATTTGACCTTGGGATGATTTTACGGCTGTGAAGTTTGGGTACCGGTACCAATTCGATCTTTTTTAGCCAAGTAGGCACGTTTGGTTCGTACAGAGAATTTTGTACAATTGGTTACACCCCTCAATAATTATATAATTAATTTCGATACCGATACCGCTACAAAAGTAGCGATACCAGCTTGGAATCGCTCAAAAAGTATCTAAGATTAAAATACTCTATATTAGTGCACAAGTATCGAAGTATCGTTAGCGCGGGATGCGCGTGTAATTGCCTGAGATATTGTGCTGATTGTTTACTATGCTGTGCCAAAAGTTTGTGTTGTTTACACAAAAGACAAAACGCAGTGGCATAGGCTATACAGTGGCGTATATTGCGCCAAGAAAACAACCAAATGTTTCATTTTATTAGTTAATTTGCATGTAGTGTGGAGTCAGGAAGTTAAAAAAGTACTATTAAAATTTATAGAGAATACGCTTCGTCGAAAATTTGAAGGCTGAGCCTCTCCTGCAGCTTCTGACGAGCAGCGGCATTTCAAAAAACATGAAACAGGGATACTGCAGAACAGCTTTATGTAGACTAGCATAACGTCGAAAAAAGCTTCTCAAGACAATATTCAGCTATTACTCTATAATAGGCAACTTTAGGGCAACCCGGCAAGAAGGTCAATAAAAAAATGTTAAATTTGATCTACACATAGTTTTGACACAACGTCGCAGTTATGCGCGCCCACTTTAGGTATACATCTAAAATAAAAAATAGAACTAGCCCATAATAGACCATGGCAAACTAATGTAATATACACAAGTGCAATTGGAATTGGAATTCAAAAAGATTCATCCACCATTTTATAGTTCTGACATATAATGCTTTAACCTAATAGTCATAGCAAATGAATTTGACATTTGCTAACTGTTATTATTTGGTGAAAGCTGAAAGCATTAGGGTAACGGATATTTTAAGGATATGATATCAATAGTTTCATGTCTTTTGTTCAATACATTACGTATGCAAGCAATATTCATGGGAAAGTGCATCCCAGAAGAATTGACAATTTTTAATTTGCTGGTAAAATATTTATTTCTCTACGATAAATTCAGTTTAATGGCAAAATGGAGATTTCAGATAGTGGCACCAGTAGAGACAATTAATCGCACTAAGTAGACCACTTGTTGGCACCTGTTATCTTTCAGTAGGAGCAGTAGTTCCAGTAGGCATCATAGGAGACATAATTAAAGTATTTTCTAACAGAATAGAAAGATATTGCTATCAAATAAGAAGCCAATGATCGTACAATGGATAGGATAACTTCTTCAAGATGTAAATACCACCCTTTTGAGCTGAACAAGAAACAATTGAAATAATTCTAGCGAAATTTAAATACCCTATAACAAAAATGTAGCTCTGTATGTTGCACATAGTTATATCAATGCAAATGAAGCCCTCAAAGCTATATGACACCTCATTGTTTGGAAACTGAGGTGACATATTCCGCTGGAAGATGCTTGTAATAAAAATTGTTAGAGGTGTTAGTTAGTCTACTGCCGAAAATGTAAAAAGTACAGTTATTTTAATAGGCAGCCTCCCTAAAAGGCTGAAAGCCTATGACGCTGTAGAAGCTCTGCGAGAGGGTAAGTGTCGGTGCACGTTATATTTGAAACGCTGCAGGTTGTAGCCGTCGGTAAACAAATTCCCTGGCAGCTCATTTCACAGCGTCGAAGTTCTTCAAAGGAAGGAATGCTGGAGGAGACCGGTTCGGAGAGTAGGGACCTCGACCTGGTAGGGATGAGCTTGCAGAACCTCTGTAGTGTTCCTGGTTCGGACGGCCTTATTATCTGAGAAAGCTCAGGTCAGCCACCCTTCTTCGATGCTCCAGCCTGTGGAGGTCCTTTGTGAGGTTAGGCGTATCGAACAAAACTCAAATCCTCTGGAATGTCGTTTTAGCAATATGTGACAATATTTTGCTGCTGATGTTGATCCCCAAAAGCTTGACGGAAGGCGACTCGACTATTGGGTGACCCTCCATTTCCACAGCTGGTGAGCCAGTGTGAGACTTCTTTGTATGTATTGTTGCTTCAATTTTCTGTACGTTGAACTGTACTTTATTTACTAATCCCCGCTCGACAATTATTATTGTGATATCTACGTTGATCCATGTGGCATGCTGCTGTCGCCGACGTACCGTCTCCTGGGATGATAGTGGCTTGCCTGGTCCCATGCACGATATTAATGTGCTGTCGTCTGCGAAGCTGTAGATTGGATTAGATGTTATTTCCATCAGCAGCTCGTCGATGTACGCCAGAAACAGTGTAGGGGATACGACAGATCCCTAAGGAACACCGGCGTTTATTGAAAACACGTCTGATTATCAGCCTTCGACTACAACAAACAGAGATCGATCGTTCAAAAAGCCATTCAGCCACTGGCGCCGGTCAGGTGGTAATCCATAAGCAGCAAGCTTGTCCAGAAGTCTCTCATGCCATACTCTGTCGAAGGCTTTCGATATATCAAGTGCAGCAAGTTATACTTGATTACAACAATAACAACTACAACAAATTCTTTATTATTACCGTCATATTTTATATTTTGTGCGTTTATAACTGGCAAGGTGACTAATGCCCATTGCAGGAGGTTGGGGTAATATTGTCAGATTTTAGAACAGCTGTACATCTTACCCTATATCTCAGAACTATCAAATGGTGGTTGGTTCTTTTTAGTTGAACATCATCCAATTAATTGCAAGACATTGACATGAAATATTTCAGACTTGAGAACGTTAGACGCCAAAGGAATATGGAGGAAATTTCTGGTTGATCTGTATAAAGGTTGTTCCCAAGTAACGTTATCAAGTCCCTGGATCTTATTCTGCAGCTAAAATACAATAATAATTAATAAATTAAGTATTTGAGATTCGTACTTTTAGTTTTTGATAATGCAAGGCAGCGTATGCAAAAGTGTAAATCGAGACCCGCATTATTTTTCAATTGGTAATTCGAAAAGAAAAATTGTCAGGAGGCTTAACATAATACACAATAATAGGTAACAAATAATTTTTCTAACGTCGTCCCTCGTCCCACATACGACGGGTCAGTGACAATTTCCCAATAATTGATTTTTCAGTACATAAGTGTTAACATGCTTTATCAAAAGAACTCCATGATAGAGAGCACTAGAGCTTTGCAGGGATACAAGTACAAATACAGGGTGTCCCAAAAAATAGTGTCAAGCGGAAGTCCAGAGATAGAGCACACCTAGAAGTACCTGAATCACCCCCATATATGTTATGCAATTTTTTGTAGTTTCCGAGTTATGAATTTTTTTCTGAATTTTAGAAAATTCTCTACCTCGACAACTTAAAACTGTTCCAAAAGAAAAATTAAAAGACTTTTCCAGATTCTCTTTTTTGCTGATTAATCTCTAAGAGTTTACTGTTCATTACAGAAAGGAATCGGCTTAGTAAATCTGATGAAAGTCATGAAAATTATAGTGTAAAGTGAAAAATTTACGTTCTGTTAATTATGACTTAGATTTTCGACTCGAATCTAAAGAGGTGATTTCATGACTTCTATGCAGGTCTAAAAACTTCCTCAGACTCTCAACTATTATAATCATTAAAAAAAAGGAGTACTCAATGGGGCTACTTTGTCTCCAATCGACCTTCAACGACAAGAGGTGGAAATTAGCGATGGAATTTTAAATGAAACAATAACTGAGTTTAAGGCGCTAATAGGCCGAATGATTGTCAGTGCCGCAATAAAACACATTCAGTGCGAACAGAATATCGATAGATGACCATCTGTGTCACTTTGCTAAGATTTTTTTTACATGTATTACTCCTCTTTTGTAAGTGAGAAATTGTAAAATGAAAAGAAATTATCAAATTTCTTCACTAAGTTTATTAAATTTCACAAGGAATTTTCAAAATGTCTACGTTCTTGTTCGATGCGTAATCTACATCATCTGAAAAAATTGTTTTTTAAATTAACAAAAGCTCTTAGATTGTTTTTTATTGTTTCTTGAGCCTGTGTTAATTTGTTGCGTAATTCGCTGATGTTTCGACACTCTTTAGCATAAACTAGTTTTTTGTAGTAGTCCCAAACAAAAAACTATCGGATTTAAGTCAGGTGACCGTGGCGGCCATTCAGTGGATCCACCACGACTTATCCATTTGTTGCATAATCTCTTGCAAAAAACAACATCGTTAAATTCAGTTGTCGTGCACTCAAGGTCCGTAGCAATAGCCAAGTAGTCAGACAACAGAAGCAAAACCAATCCAAACAAAAGCGTATCGTTTTAAAGCCGCAAAGACAGACAGACGACTGAATAAAGACAACGAAAACAATTTATGCACATTTTGAAAAGACGTCACAACAATACCATAGCTATCTCTTTCTAACATCATCGTTTACTGCGTTAGCGTTAGCCTTTTTTGTTGGCGCTCAGGTAAAAACCGGTTTTGAAGAATGCGCTCCTTGTGGTTTTTTAGCAAGAAATAGTATCTTTTTTAATAAATGCTTTATTTATGCAACGTTTTTAACGTTTATTATTGCAGTACTGACAATCAATCTGCTATTAACGCGTTCACATAAGTTATTGATGAATTGAAAAATACATCGCTAATTTTAAGAAATCTTCGCCTCTTGTCTTTGGAGGTCAACTGGAGCGAAAGTAGTCCCATTAAGTACTAGTTTTTTTCAATGATTGTGATAGCTGAGAGTCTGAAGAAGTTTTGAGACCTGCTTGGAAACTATGAAATCACCTCTTTGGATTTTTAATTGCGAGTCGAAGATTTAAGTCATAATTATCAGATCGGAAATTTTTCACTTTACACTAAAATTGTTATAACTTTCATCAAAGTTATGAAGCCGATTATTTTATGTATGAACAGTAAACTCTTGGAAATTAATTACCAAAAAAGATAATTTGGAAAAGTCTTTTAATTTTTCTTTTGGAACAGTTTTAAGTTGTCGAAGTAGAGGATTCTCTGAAATTCAGAAAAAAATTCATAACTCGGAAACTACAAAAAATTGCATAACATATATGGGGGTGATTCAGATACTTCTAGGTGTGCTCTATCTCGGGACTTCCGCTTGACACTATTTTTTGGGACACCCTGTATATCCAATATTCAATTTTTGCCTGAATATTTTTTGAGGTTAAGACCAAAATATTTCTCAAATTGTAGCGTAACTTCACGGCTGCTTCTCTTCTATTCCAGACCGCCTCCGAAGCAGCTAGAACCCCAACACACCGCTCTCCAAGATCTAAGAACACAAGAGAGCATCAAAGTGAAGATTCGGAAGGCTAACATGCTAATAGACCGGGTAAAAGAAGCCTTGGAAGGAATTAAGTTCAAAGACAAAGGTTCTAGCAGCAGTTGCCTGTGCACGGATCAGGAGCAGAGTAGCCAACCCAACACCGCAACCACTGATTCAGATAAGGAGAATGACTGTTGTTTCATCATACAACAGTCCAAGGCGAAACTGGAAGCTCAGATGAGGGCTATGGAAATGGGCACAGGTAATTCACTTCCAAAATAGTAAGGTCATAGTTATAGGTGCGCAGTTTGTTTAATCTTCTTACATAAGTTGTCTATGCAGAGTATTTCCAAAGTTGGGACTTTCCTTTCCAAAAAC
Organism: Callosobruchus maculatus; assembly: GCA_951848785.1. Classification (NCBI taxonomy): domain Eukaryota; kingdom Metazoa; phylum Arthropoda; class Insecta; order Coleoptera; family Chrysomelidae; genus Callosobruchus; species Callosobruchus maculatus. Next base: position 22,682,458 of record CATOUR010000041.1, on the reverse strand, counting down.
AACTGACTTTGAAGTGACAAAGCAATGTACGGTGAATCAGCAGAAGAAGAATAAAAAAAATGGTAAGAAAATAGTTACTTTTCGTTCGCTACGAAGTTTTAAGTGCGGTCCTGCAACATGGGGCTCATAGATATGGTTGGAAGTTCGCACCGTGAGACAGAAAAGCCAAGTATCTTTTCCAATTTGGACCACTCGGGTAGTATCATGATGTGAAGATGTGAATACAAATATCCTGTGTCTCTAGTTGTTGTTAAAAAGTTCGAAATAGCACGTCAACATCCTAGAGAAGTCACACGCACGCTGCGACGACTGGCTTTGTTTCGTTTTTTGCCTCTGTTTTCATCTAATCGCACTTTCTTCTTAGTGTGCCTATCCGGTCCGGATGTTGGCGATAAGCAAAGCAATTTGGACTTTACTTGCTGCAGCTCTGAACAATCCTCGTGTTGACAGGGAGAACCAAGTTCGAAGGTTTTTTAGCCAGGAGATTCTACACCTACCGGGTCCTCTTTTTCCGAAGACCTTTCCCTGAAGTATCAGCTGGAGCAGACCGTATCTCTTTTGGTTCCTCATGATGTGGCCCAGGTATTCCAATTTGCGCTTTTTAATAATGCCCACGAGTTCGGTCTCTTTTTGAAGCCTTTCTAAAATTCTATTGTTGGTCATGTGGTCAACCCAGGAAATTCTGAGAATTCGCCTGTATAACCACATCTCAAATGCCTCAATTTTCCTTGTGGACGCTTCCGTCAACGTCCAGGACTCAGCACCATACAAGAGCACAGACCAGACATAACATTTGAGTAGTCTTAATTTGGTTTGTAAATTAAGATCTCTATTCCTGAACAGGTTTCTCATTCTAACGAAGGTGGCTCTTGCTTTCTCTATGCGGCATTTTATTTCTGTAGAGTGATCCCATTGCTCGTTAATCGTTGTGCCCAGATAAGGATAGCTGGTTACTCTTTCAACTGGTTGATTATTAATTACTAGTTGGCCGGGATATGCGCCGCGCTTACTTATTACCATGAACTTGGTTTTCTTAATATTAAGGGTTAGTCCATACTCAGTGCTGGCGTTAACGACGCTGTTCATCAGTTCTTGGAGACCCTCAATCTCTTGAGGCAAACACGACAGTATCATCCGCATATCGTATATTGTTCAATCTCTCTCTGTTGATCAAAACCCCGGCATCCACAGAGTCCAGTGCCATGTTGAATATATGTTCAGAGTAGAGGTTAAACAGAGTAGGGGACAAGACACATCCTTGTCTAACACCGCGCCTTATGTTGATATCTTCTGAATAGTCAGTCTCCACTCTTACATTTGCTGTTTGATGCCAGTACAAATTTATTACAAGACGTAGGTCTTTCTCGTCAATGCAGATTTTTCTCAGGGCCTCTATCATTTTGTTATGTTTGATCTTTGAAGAAAAGTCCCAACTTGGAAAACACCCTGTATATAAATCCCACAGTTATCCTAGAGAAATACACCAAAACAATTTGTTGATTTGTATTGTTGTATACTCTCTATGGCTGATTTTATTAATAAGCTGTGGTCAACATCTCTATTGGGATAAGAAGCGCATGAACAAAGCTTTTTAAGTGTTCAAAACTACACTGGCGAGCAGAACAATTAGGTCACTTAAGACGCGTATGTATGACAAAAGAGAGCGAGCAAGAGCGAGCACGAGCGAGCAAGCACAGACGATGTCGTTTCGCTTTTATTAAAGCTCGTCAGTGTGATATATGTTGCTACTACTAGTACGAGTTTTGCCAGCTAGGCACTAACAGGCAATTTCATTTATTCGTCTGAGATCTAAATCACACTGACGAGCTTTAATAGAAGCGAAACGACGTCGTCTGTGATTGGTTTCGGATGAATGAATGAAATTGCTACTCTTTAATTGAGTTAAGTTGCTTTTTAGCACAAACCGAATGTCGGGAGTGTTAAATAATGAGTGTTCCACAAAAAGAGTCTGTTTGTTGTCGTGCCCGCAGGTTTCTGTACCTGATGCTTTTAAACGGGTCACATAAACAGTGCTCGGACACAAACTAAATGCTCAGGTACCGGCTTTGGTAGATAGATGGTGAACCAATGCTTTTTTTCAAAGTACTGCTTCCCAATATCTATATGTTGCTAAAAAGTATAACGCAAAAAAAGTATAATAGGGTACTTGCAGAAAAAAATATTATGTCGTTGACGCGTTCCTTAGAGCCTAGTAAACATGACAAAATCACTTGTTTGGTTTTTTGGAATCGGCTGTGAGAGATATTCTAAAAATTATTTCAAATGCCGGAAAATGCCGCGCAAACAACCTCTGACGTCAGTGATATCGTATAGTGATGGTATGTAAATTATTGATATTCGATATCGATAGTCAGAGCTAACCTAATATTTTGACATTGATCATTATAACCATAAAACACAGCCATAAGTCATAAGATTATAACCATGAAAATTTACTCAAACACGTGCACAACGTACATAACAAAAGTACAAAAGAATAAATGTTAGATTGGATTACTAATTCACTTTGTAGGGATGGGCTTGAATTTGATTCTATCTTTGGATTTGTGATGCGCCGAAATAAAATGATGGCTTCGATTAGTTGCGAATCTCGGTCACAAACAGGATGAACTGTGATATCTATCAGATATAAAAATGTATTCCAACGAAAATGCTAGTGGGTTAATTGCCTGTTTCAAATATGTTTAATAAATTGAGTCGCATTGTTAAAGAATTCAGATCATCTCTAGTCGGATGCGCAGTTGGCAAACCACAAAGAAAATCTGGTTGCATTCGAACAGCTGATATGATTTCGTTTTGCATTTTGCACCTCGCAGCATTACTCAATGAGGAACTACGGCTGTAGTAGGATAAAAGAGGTCTCATTTCATTTGGGAATATGTATACCCATATAACAAAACACGCTCGTAAAATAAATTATTGATATATGGTTAACGTAAATATTTAAAAATAAATTTGGCAACATCAGAAATAGTGTGCAGTTGAATGTCACTGACCTGCGCTGTAGTAGTATCGATTGTCGATATCGATAAGATATCTATGACGTCAGCCCTTGTTTCAAGTCAGATGGAAAAATTTTAATATATCCTTATTTTATTTTGCAAATATCTTTTTTTGGCCGTCAGTAAAATCATGTTTTTTGTTTCCTACTGCTTCTTGATATGGTTTTCTTTACGCTATGTATACTCTCGAGGCGATTTCACGACCTCTGCAAGTACCCTATTCGCTTACCATAATATTATAAATTTGGTAAGAATGACCCACAAAATTTTTCTTGATTTCTTTTGCATGTCTATAGGTACGCCATCCATTAATCTCATATCGGTGAAAACGGCTCCTGAGGCCAGCCGACCGAAGACAAGAAGATGTGAGTGTTCCGAAGACGATCAAGATGTCGAGGAGCGATACAGGACAAGCCCCGGTTGTAGAGCTCCCCCTGTAAGTTGCTCTTCTCCAGGTCCCAGCGATGAAACCACCATGGACACGCTGCAGCATAGATCGCTGCAGTTGCTTAGGGAAAAGTTGAACGCCATCAGCGAACATGCTACCGAGACCACCGAGAGCGAAAGCGAAAAACCACGTATGTGCACAGACTGTATACGTACATGGCGTTCGTTTGAAAACTTCCTACCACGGATTTATCGAAAACCACTGACTGATAGAAAAAAAAACGCCGAGCAGCAAGCAGTTTGCCGAGCACAATGATTTTGGGCACCATGAATTAGACTCATTATTATTATTATTATCTCCTATTTACCTATTTCTTCTCGCATGGTTGCGGTAGTAAGTATTGACGGGCTGTGCCAAGTCAACACCCGAACTATTTTTATTCGGAATTCAGGAAGGACCGTACAATGCTACAGGTTGTGAGGGTTACAGACTTTTGGAAGGTTTTATGCAACTTTTCGTCCTGGCCCAACTGTTGCAGGTGTGGTGTAAATGTATTTGGTGTAAGTCCTGTGACCGACATAATGAGGGGGACAATAATAATAATAATAACACTTTTTTGTTTAAAACACAGAATATACACCGACATCAGTACTTGACAACAATCAATACAAACTATACTGGGACGTCGAAATACACACAGATAAAACTATCCCAGCCAATAGACCAGATATAGTTTTTCAGTCGAAGGCAGACAAAGTTACCTATTTAATAGATATTGCTATCCCTAATAATACGAATGTTCAAACCACCTACGCTGGGAAGATATCTAAATACACAGACCTTGCCATAGAAGTAAAACCTCTCTGGAAACAAAACAAAGTCGTTATTGTCCCCCTAATTATGTCGGTCTCAGGCCTTACACCTAACACATTCACACCACACCTGCATCAGCTAGGCCTGGACAAAATATTTCAAAAGTCTGTAATCCTTAAAACCTGTAATATCGTACGATCTTTCTTAAATTCCGATCAGTAATAGTTCAGGTGTTGACTTGGCACAGCCCGTCATCATTTGTTGCTACCGCAGTCATGCGAGAGAAACTTGAAAGATACGAATAATAATAATAATACGCTGGGAATATATCTAAAGACACGGACCTTGCTATGGAAATAAAACGGCTTTGGAAACAAAACAAAGTCACTATTGTCCCCCTCACTATGTCGGTGTCAGGCCTTACACCAGACACGTTCACACAACACCTTCAACAGTTAGGCCTGGACGAAAAGTTACACAAAACATTCCAAAAGTCTGTAATCCTAAAGACCTGTAATATTGTGCGATCCTTCCTAAATTCCGATCAATAGTCAGGGTGTTGACTTGGCACAGCCCGTCAACACTTGTCGCTACCGCAATTATGCGAGAGGAACTTAGAAAGTCTGATAATAATAATAATAATAAACGTCTTTATTCACTACAACTATAGGAGGCGAGGTGTAGAACATGTCTACTCTTCCACCTAACCTCCAAAAACACAAAAAAAGAAAATATAAACAAATATAAATTCCATTAGCAGAACAATCATTCGATCAGTACCATGGCAATAATATTATGATCTAGTACTATATACTTATGTAATAGGAAATAAATGAGTTAACCTATCCAGACGAAAGTAAAAACAGTGATATAACTTTGTTTTGTTTCCAGAGCCGTTTTATTTCTATAGCAAGATCTGTGTATTTAGATATCTTCCCAGCGTAGGTGTTTTGGATATTCATATCATTGGGAATCGTAATATCTATCAAATTGGTCACTTTTTCTGCCTTTGACTGAAAAACAATATCTGGTCTATTGGCTGGGATGGCTTTGTCTGTGTGTATTTCAATGTCCCAGTATAGTTTGAATTTATTGTTTTCGAGTACTAAGGTCGGTGTGTAATTATAATATGGATCTGTGTTTTCAGTTAGTTTGTTCGTTGTGGCCAGTGCACTTGTTCTATTGGTTTCTTCTGTTGGTGGCATTTTCTGCAACTATCGTCGGTGATAGATGAATCTCTAATTATATACTTCTTGTAATTTAATTTCGTGTCGCAATGACTTGGTACTGGATAGCAAGCATAAAGCCCTCCGTTTCTGGAAACAGCTGGCCATCCTGCAGCCAGGTGTATGACTGCTTTTCATTAATGAGGTCTTGTGTTAACACGGTATCTATGTTTGCCTTCTGGGACCAAGTATTTATTTTTTCTTGTTGTGATTGTATGTGATTGTGAGCGTCTGGTGAGAGTTGAGCCTAGAGGCTATAAACTCAGAACAGGAACATAACGTAAAATTAGAGTACAGGGGTATTACGATAGACATTAAAGTATCACGATTGAAAAAAACTTGTCCAAATTGTTTTTAAAATTATTCACACTACAATGTATTCAATCCGAAGACAGACTCCAAATAAACAGTCGCATGCAAATTTCGCGTGGTTACTGTCCAGCAATAGTCCAGTGCAATTATGAAACTTTATATGACTATTTAAAAGAGTTGCCCTATGAGCCCATTGCAACTCAAAAGCAGCCAATTGCCAGTTTGAAATGATCATTAGGCAATGAACACTTGACTTTGCATATTTGGATCTACTTTCCAGTCAACCTTGGAGATTTTGACTTGTCAGATGATAACACACAATCTACACATAGTGTACTGGACTATTAGGGACCCCACCGACACGAGCCGATCACGCACGCGGGCTTGTTTTCATTTGGTCTGGTTTGACTGTGAATACAGTATAGTAGAGTTCACGACAATCCATTTCCACTGTGTCAGGAGTTTTAACATCGTCTATATCATTGTTTGGCCAATAACCGGCAAAAGTTTGAACACTGAGGGGTCGTTCATTAATCAGGTGATCTTGCATTGAACATTTTTTAACCCTCCTCCCCTTTGGTGATATGTGGTGAGATTCATCCAACATTACGTGTATTTTAAGTACCTACAAAGGATGTTAAAATTTTGCGAATATCATCGCATAATCTTATTTTATTCGGAAACTAAGAACCAGGATAAAAATCTGTAGACAGAAAGGTTGCAGGTTGTTTTTGATTGGCATACAAAATTATAATGTATTTGATGTGATATCTTACTAGACCCTCCCCTCCCCCTTGTGATATTTCATGATTTATGTCAAACCCCTTGCCCCCTTTCAAGCCTCACGTGATTGATGGACGGTCCATTATTACAATAAAAAGTGATATTTTCGTGTGCTATTGTTTTCTATCTGAACAAATCAAGACCTAAAGATTTTTCTTATTTTCTCAAAAACAGATCCACCAATTTTTAAAAATTCGAACGTTAAAATAAACGACTTCGAAATACCTTTGAAATACGCTATTACTCGACCTTGTAATTTTAAATTTTCAAGGGGATGACCCTGGGGGTCAGAGGGTACAAGGGGAGAAGTAGCTTTTGGTTAGAAAATTGTCCGCCTTGATAAATATTCTGACGTGTCTCGACGTTTCCTCAATTAGTCAGTGCTTTTCGATAAATCCGTGGTGGGAAGTTTTCAATTGCAATTTAAAATACTTTATTTATTTCACTTTAGCTGCAGCTTGCGTAGCAGCCTGTAACACCGTGAACATAGAAACGACAACCTCAGCAACTAACACCGAACCGCCATGTACAATGAGCAGCAAAGAATCTCAATATAGTCCATGTGGGTCGCAGAAAGGTACACAGTCTTACATACCAGCTGCAGCAAAGTCCCTACAGACTGACCAAAAGACAAAGGCCCCCTTGACGACCGTTACCGTAGAGAATGCTGTTATACAACCTAAATCTTGCCAGGTAGGCTGCAAAATATAGGTTCAAGTAAGTTGTGTATATGTTACACTCAATACCCGAATTGGGGCAATGACCGAAAAAAATACGCAGAACTAATTTTGAGCAAGGAATATTTCCCAAACCCGAAATATCAATTTTATACGGCTATTGAGCATTACCAAATAGGCAGAACTAGTTTTGTGCATCTTGAAATGCACAGAACTAGTTTTGCGCAACTTGAAATGCACAGATCTAGTTCTGTGGTACTGAATGGCCAGCAGCAGTTATATTAAAAAAGTAAGGTTATGTTTATGTTGTTGCTTTGAATGTTTTTGTTTCTGCGTGGAAAAAATGCAAGCTAAATTCGAATCCGAATTAGTTCGGCTACTTGAAGCTTCAAGCACACAAAAGCATAATCTCATGACAAAAGATCATTACCTCACTATATTGAATGATCCTAACCTAACCTAACCTTCATGTCTCTGCAATAAGCAATGTATCATCAATGTATCGAAAAAAAATCTCCTCTACAATTCTAAATGCCACCATGCCAAAATATACAGAACTAGTCCTGTGCATTTCAAGTTGCGCGAAACTAGACTGTGCATTTCAAGATGCGCAAAACTAGTTCCGCCTATTTGGTAATGGTCAATAGCCGAATAAAATTAATATTTCGGGTTTGGGAAATATTCCTTGCTCAAAACTAGTTCTGCGTATTTTTTTCGGGCATTGCCCCAATTCGGGTATTGAGCTTAACATATATACAGGGTGAGTTTTTAGTACCGGATCGGTCGATGACTCCACTACTGCAGAATATAGCGGAAAAAGTTGTGTACAAAAGTTGTAGCCAAGGATATGCTCCTTGCTTAGAAAATATTTTGATTTATACAGGGTGATTCATAATTACGGGGTGATGAAAACATACATTTTTTTGAATGAGACACCCTACATATTATCCCATACTTAAATTCTAATAATGATCCTTATTCTTACAATATGAGGTACTGGAACATTATACAGGGTATTTTAAAAGTTATGACGATTTTTATTTCCAAATCGCTAAATCGCTATCAAATGAACGTACTGGATATCAAAAGATAATGTATCAAACATTATTTTTTTATATGCCAAGATAAAAAATATCTTCTAGTTCTATTGTAATTTTAAAAAAAAAAGTCGATGACGCATTATTCTTAAACACCGTGTGCTAGAATGCGAAATCTAAATTTCTCTTATTTTAAATGTAACACACTTTATTGAAATCCTTGGCAGACGTCGGTAAAAAGGTAGTTTTTGTTTGGATTCCCGGACACGCAGGAATACATGGCAATGAAGCCGCTGACCGCGCTGCCCGCCAGGCAGCTTGTCTAACAGTAGATATCGATAATCCCCATGTCAAAAAAGATGAACTCAAAATCCTGGTGAAACGATGCATCCGTGATCTATGGCAATCACAGTGGGATACTGAGAACACATTTCTCAAAAACTCAAAAAGGACAGTTACCCCATGGACACCCCCCATTATACTTCCCCGCGCAGATAGAGTCCGATTGCATCGATTGCGTATCGGACACACTGCCCTCACCCACTCCCATCTTTTGCTTGACACCAATCCTCCCGATTGTACTTTCTGTGGTACCCGTCTGACCATCCTTCACATAATCTGGGAGTGTCCATCTCTGCGTCACCTGCGTCAACTATATGAAATACCTCATGACGTACATAGTTGTTTTAATAGCCCAGATAAGATTAAGAATGTTCTGCTGTACATCAAAAATTTGGGACTCTACTGGAGATTGTAAAGTAGAACTCGCTATACTATGAATAGTGATTGACCACAGTTGTCGACGCTGCCTAAAAAAAAAAACACACTATATTTTATTTAAAAAGTTGCCTTCATTATGGATTTCATCTACATATACCTACATTTATCAGATTCCGATATATTCCGATTTTCCTGAAATTTTAAAAATACCTTCTCTGTACGTACTGAAATTTATTTATTTTGAGAAAGTACTAGGGACCTTTTTAAGAACAACAAAAATATAAGGCCATAATAGTATTTGTGAAAACCCCAAATGATTGAGATAATATTATAAGTCAAGTATGCTGAGGAAATCATTTTGTAGACGTGATCCACAATCATAAGCAGATTTATCAGGTAGGCTTTGAAATATTGACTGACCCAGTACGAATAAAACGAGTCTTAATCTTTCATATGCATCAGCTGTAGGGTGCCTCCATTCAGGATATCGCTGAGATATATTCTAGAGACAAGTAGGCACTTTCTCAAAGATTTTCGTAATACTCAAATCATATCTTTTTTTTTGTTCTTCCATAGAAACATCCATTTTTAAAGCTCGGTTTTCACACAGTCCGAAGTCAGCGAGTAGATTATGTAAACAGCAATATATTTCAAAGCCTACCTGATAAATCTGCTTGATAATAACAGAGACAAATTGAGTAAAAGATGCCAAATTTGTAACTGTTGACCTAATAGTCATCAAATCATGTTGATTTGAGGAGTTCACTGACCTAAGTATAGTATTGAAAATCATTATTTCCAACAGTTTACTGAAACTGCATAAAATAGCGATTTGTTGATAACTACTGATGTTAGAATTATCCCCACTATCACATTACAGGACAAATTTTTGTCATCTTCAATATTTTCGGATAACAACTACTTTTGAGTGCCAAATTAAATACACTGGGTATCCCACGACGATTGAGACAAGCAATATATCGGAACTGAGCAGTAATAGAGCATTATAATTTTGGGGTTGTAAATTAGAGCAAATATTGCGTCTTTTCTTGTTATTGTATCACCCAATGAGGCATTTGTTTTTGGTCACGTGACGTCCGACTAGAAATTATTAATGGGACACCCTGTATATTAACGCCTTTTTATATTCCTCCCGATGAAATAGTTCCAACAAACTAGCACACTATGCTAGTGTTCGTCTCATTTTTTTTCTCAATGGTAATGGTACAGTCCTCTTCAAGTAGCTCTTTAGACCACTAGTGTGCTAGTTTGTTGGAATTGCTTCATATAGGGAGGAACTCAGAAAGGCATTAATATACAGGGTCTCCCATTAAACCATTTGAATCGGACGTCACGAGACCAAAAACATATACCTCATTTGATAATGCAATAATAAGAAAAGATGCAATATTTGCTATAATTTACATCCCCAAAATTATAATTCTCTACTACTGCCCAGTTCCGATATATTGCTTGTCTTTATCGTCGTTGGACACCCTTTGGATCACTACGTAGTTAGCGATATATAAATCAAAATATTTTCTAAGCAAGGAACATATCCTTGTCAACAACTTTTGTATACAACTTTTTTCGCTATCTTCTACAGTAGTAGAGTTGTGGACCGATCCTGTACTAAAAATTCACCCTGCATATCCACTATGAATCCATTTCTTGGATTATTGAATGTGTGTCCGACAATAATATTATTTTTTTACCTAGGTCAAGAATCTGGTGATTCAGTCTTTACCTCCCATCGACGTCAAAATTTCCCAACCCCGCATGCAGAGTCTGTTGCACTATTCTATAGAAAATAACCAGACGAAGCTTATATTCAAGAACGACACCTGCAACGTGGCATTCCAGCTAACAAAGTCTCAAGATTTGACTGACGAACAAGAGTAAGTTTAGTGGCCATGGACTAAGGTTAACAGCAAATGATTCGATGGGTTTGTGGTACGCGCACATAAATCGGCATCGGAAGGACGGTACGGATAGGAAAAAGTTACTTTCTGTTAAATTTAATGGACCATCGCACATACGTGCGGACGGTAGGCATCAGATTTTCAAAATCCGGCGAAAATATAGCAACTAGAAATAAAGCCGGCCGATGCGTGCCGTGCGTGCCGATACCGACGTATGTGCGATGCTGATCGGCAATTGCCGAGGCACCGTCGGCATTTTCCAAGTTTCTACCTGTACTGCCTGCAGACAGTGTTGCCATTCATAGCAACTTGTCGCGAAAATAGCGACATTTTGATTACGTTGAGACTTAGCGGCGATTGAACAAAATCCGATTTGTAGCGACTTTTTGAAAAATTCTGTTATTATATTTTTTTCGCTACTGATTAGTGCTTGTCTATTCTTCTTTTCAGTTTTGCCCAGACTGTTTTGTATTGGTGTCGAGACCACAGCATAGTAAACAATCAGCACAATATCTAAATGATTGGGAGCGCATATTATATCCTTTTTTGTGTAATTGAATCCATGATATCAGATGTTCATCACTTACCACTTAATTGCATCCTACGCTATTAATTTCAATTATGGTGTATGAAAGCTTACCTGAAAGAAAGGAAATATTGTTTAGTTGATGGGTTTCTGCGATAGGATCGTAATGATTAAATTTTGGAAAAAATAACTGCATTGATTTGTAAGCATTGTCAAAAGTAGTTTTTCTCCCACCATAATAAAATTTGGTGTCTTGATTCATTGATGCACGGGTGCTATACTAATTTAGCCATAGCTACCTATGTAGAGGTTCTACAAATACGAAATAAGTCTCATTCGATAGCGAAACATGTAGGCCATAAACTAATATGGTGCGTTTTTTTACAACTTTAGTGTTTTTAAAAAATCTAAGCTGTTAACCTACATTTTTTATTACTAGGCGATAGTACATGGAGTTTCTTAAAAAACATAGCTATAGATCTTAACCTTAGGTAAAGTAGTTTAGAAGCCATGATGGTTTGAATATAACCCTTTATTGTCTAATCCGGCAGTAGAGAAGTCAATTAAACAAAATACTTAGTGGTCAGGGCATTGATTATGATAAAAAAAGGAAAAAATGTTATAACCATTGTTAGAAATGTCCTCCTTGGTGTTGTCTGTATAACAACACCGCGCTACATCTAATAGCTACACGCACTTAAATCACGCACAAAATATCGCACACCAGGGACCGAGGCGCCACAAACAAAATTTTATTCTTAATTCAATTAAAGTTATGTTGTTTTCAAATTTAAAGACTATACCGCCATCTGTTGCGATATACTGAGCACCACCACTAATTTTTGAAAACTTGCTTTCATAGTAATAGAAGTTCACGTGGTGTTGAAATTTTCAGCATAAAAAAATGTGGACATTGAACGAGGTAGACTTCGTTCATTTCAAATAAAATTAACATGTGATATATCGTTTTGGTCATAAGGACACATTTTCTTTCAATTGCTGCAATGAGATGGATATGTTGTATTCAATAACCGAATTGGGCCACTGGCCGAAATTTATACCCAGAACGCGTTGTGGATTTCTTAATTTCTCACATCGCGTTCTGAGTAATCTTTGTATGCACAGAACACCTGTAAAATCGTCTCCGAAGCTCAAATTCTGTGGAAACCATTTTTATATAGGAAATCCCCAGAGATATTCTGCTGGTTGTCTACTATGCTGTGTCGAGACTATGTATCATATAATCCACTATTTTTGAATGAAAGGCTATATTATATACATACTTAACATCACTTGCACCCCCCCCCCCAGAATAAAGCTATACACGGGCTGAAATATACGTTATTTTTGTGTGGCGACAACGTAGCGAGATTCAAGGCGGCTCAGTAGCGAATTTCAAGCTGATCTGCCTGGCAACACTGCCTGCAGATCATTTGCATATTTGCAATTGATTTCCAATTCTTCCGTCAATTCCGATCAGATATGTGCGATACCCTAATTAAAAAATCGTACCGTACTGGCCGTTCCATCCGTACCGTCCGTCCGATACCGATTTATGTGCGCGTACCATTATAAGACGGTTTTCTATTTCTACAAATGACAGTCAACAAAAAAAATCGTTTGATTACTTAAACACAGCTACAAAAATATGCACGATTGCACGTAGATAGGAAGCCTCACCCTTTTTAGCTCTCACTGAAAAGAGCTTCTGCAGAGCCTCTGTCTGTCCGTCCGTCCGTATACAAAAGGTAGCCAAAACTACAGGTGCTAGAAAAAAACTAAATACAGATTCGGAATCAGCATGAAAAAACTAGTCCGGGAAAAATCCGGTTTTGTCAATATCACCTTTGGTTCCACAGTGAGAGGGCGTTTGGATTTACTCAAGTAAATTCTTTCCTACTTTCTTGATTTTGCGATACAAACAGGGGCGAATTTAGGACTTCTTCTAGGGGGGCGGACCAGTGGCGCTCGAATTTCATGATGAGCTGGACATCGACCCACATGGACGCGCTATCATAATTTTCTGAAAAGCAAAAAAAAGCTCTCAAACCAACATTTGTTATTTATATAAAGATTCCGTGTTTACATTAAACTTTCCATTACAGCTATAGGGAGGAGGGCGGACCGGTCTGAACAGCAAAAAAGCTTAACTTTTTATATTTATATAAATATAATATGCTTGCGTAGAGCTCTAGGGGGGGCGTACGCCCTCCTCGCCCCCTCTAAATCCGCCACTGGATACAAAAAACAAATCTCTTGATGAAGCCCTTTTATTCCTAACTGCATTAAAACCTGGGGAGAGATTAAAACTTATCAAATAAGTCATTGATTTTTGGTATCAAAAATTTAACTCAGTTTGGTGTAGCAAATTATTTACCATCAGTTCATGTTCGATTCACTAAACTGACAAAATATTGCATGTTTTTACTTCCCACACCGATAGGTGAGGGGAGTATTGTGATCGCGAAAATTTTCGATTTTGAGATAATACGCTTTTTGGGCGTTTTATGATATCTACATAACGAAAATCCACGTCACTCATTTCCGTCGGTCTGTCTGTCTGTCTGTCGGTCTGCCTGTCTGTCTGTTCACGTTTTTCTACACACGTAATCTCAGTAACTGCTGCATGGATTGCGATGAAATTTGTGTACCGATATGCTGCGATGTCGTAGTAGGTAACGCTGCTATAATTTTGAAAATTGGTACAGGGGCGGCGGAGTAATTAGCAAAAAACAAAAAAATTAAATATTCCTGAAACTTCGTTTTTGGGCGTTTTAGGTCTTCCTGATCATTTTCTACTTTTTTTTGGTGGGGGTGAAATTTGGGGTGGTTGGGGGGTGGGGGGTTGTAAAATTGAAAGCGACAAAAATAGCTTTTTTTAGGACCATCCGAACATTGCCTTGCCTATTAGAGAATCCAAAGAATCCAAAGAACTTAGAATTTTTTCTGATGTAAACATACGAGTATTGGAAACTGTTGACTTGATTTCAATGAAATTTTGATACAGTATTACTACCGCGGCGAGGATGGAAAACGCGTGTGTTTTGGAAAAATCGTGTCAGTGGCGGCGCAGCAATAATAAAAAACAAAAAATTTAAAAACAGCCCAAACTTTGTTTTTTAGGTGTTTTAGGGGCTCCTGATCATTTTCTACTTTTTTTTGGTGGAGGTGAGATTGGGATGGTCGGGGGGTGGGGGGTTGAAAAACTAAAAAATTTGTTGTATTCATAATAGATTGTCTATTTCCTGTGAAAGAAAGACCTAGCGGCATTTTAGATCCTTCCTAACGTTTCCTTCCCTATTACAGAAACCAAGGGACTTAGGATTTTGTGATGTAGATACATACGATGAGTATCGCTTTAGATCGTTCTGTATTGTGTAACTTGGAAATGACCGAATTGATTTTAATGAACTTTCGACACAGTATTATTACCTTGGCGAGGATGGAAAACACGTATGGTTTCTAGAAATCGTGTCAGTGGTGGCGCTGAAATAACCAAAAAACTATAAATACAAAAACAGATCCGACTTCGTTTCTAGGTATTTTAGGAGTCCCGGATCATTTTCTTACTTTTTTGGCTGGGGTCAGATTGGGGTAGTTGGGGGGCGGAGGGTTATAAAACTGAAAAATTTGGTGCTATGGGAAAATAATAACTAGTATCAGCGTAATGTGTGGGAAGTACTGAGTCAATTAACTTGACTTTTTTTAATATTTTGGAGATAATTTATAATGGGGTATTTTGCAAGTTGTTATCATTGCCTGTTTAATCACTGAAATGGATTGTCTGTACGTAACTTGTAATAATAGCACTATTTGTTCAAGTTGTTTCTGTCGA
The DNA here is from genome assembly GCA_951848785.1 of Callosobruchus maculatus. Classification (NCBI taxonomy): domain Eukaryota; kingdom Metazoa; phylum Arthropoda; class Insecta; order Coleoptera; family Chrysomelidae; genus Callosobruchus; species Callosobruchus maculatus. The sequence continues at coordinate 22,667,196 of CATOUR010000041.1, read as the reverse complement.
GGTGTAGTAAACATTGAATTTGAAAAGCTTGTCTGTTGTTTGTGAGGGGTTAGGGTTCAGTTTCCCTAATAGTTGCCGCTCAGCCTTAAGGCTTTTTGTGCATCCCCAGTCAAAGGGATCAAACAGAGCTCCACCCTAAGTTCTTTCCGAACTTTGAGACTCCTAGGATAATGCTCTCCCGACTTCCCTTCTAGCTTACATTCAGATAGGAGTTTCTTCTTTCACTCAAGGCAGGATAGTCGAAGATAACATGCTTAGCTGTATCCTATGCCTCACCGCACTTCCTGCATAAAGGATTTGCCACTTCATATCCAGCTTTTTCAGGTATGCACTGAACATCCAATGGCTAGTTATAAATACAACTACCTTTCGTAGTTCCTTTCTGCTTAATCTGAGAGCGTCTGCGGTATTAGAAAACGAGGGTGCTCCCAGCATCCCCTTAGACTGAGCATTCTCCACCACTATGTCACGGCTCAACAAACAATCAGCTGTCTTACTCACGGTCGGTTCCTTTGTGATGACATGCTGCAAATATCTGACGTCAGCGACGCCATTTTGGGATAGTTTCATTCGCCCCGACAGGGTCGGAGTAGAAAAAAGTATACAACAGAGCAGAATCAAGAAATAATACTCAACCTATGCGGTGTAAAAGGAAGGGAAAAAAATTAAATATAACATAAAGTTTATGTTGTCCTTAATGTTTACCTTCCATAAAGTACTAGATTTGATCTATACTATTTATGTCTATAGTCATATTCTATGTAGATAGTCATGACCCTGCCGTGCCACCGCTGTTGAAATCCATCTCTCTCTAACCCAAAATATCGATGCGCAAAGGGATCGGCGCAAAGCATCCCCAGACCTTGAGTAAGACAGCTGATTGTTTGTTGAGCCGTGACTATGTCCCATCTGTTCATTTGACAGTTGACACCTATCTGGTGAGAGCTGTCCAGTGTTGATACCATGTTGTATGATATACCACATGTTGGTTCTGGCCAGATGAGAGGAGTTCTGCGCCTTCTTTGATATACCTGTCGATCCTCTCATTATCACTCACTCCTATGTGACTAGGCACCCAAGATAATGTTACCTTGTTGGTCTCCGCCAGCGTCTTTATTATATTATGATAGTCCCACACTATTAAAAATAATTAAATTTAGAAAATTAAAAATGAACTTTAGTATTTTGTATAAGATAGCGTGACAGTTTTACCGGCGTTGGTGGCATCTGATTATAATCGAACTTAGGCCCGGTTTCATAATCATTCACTAATGCGTTGATTAGCAAATGTACCCATTAACTTAATCATTCCATTAAAGCGATGCGCGTTTCATAATACATTTGGAGACGTCAATTAATTAACAGGCAATAAAATGTTGTTGGTACACCTGAAAGAAGGTTTTGTGCCACATTTTGTGCTGTTTGAACGACATCATGACATTTTGCTTAACCTATAGAAGTCAATGTGTCAGACTGTGACATAATTTTTCATGTTTGCAATTCTATCAATATTATTAAAGCATTATTACTCAAAGAAAGGTATGGAATCAAAGCCACAAAAAGCAAAACGTGCGCATGGTGGTAAGTTTGCTAAAGAAGAGGAGCTGCTACTTATTCATACAGTAGCAATATTCAAAAGCATTATAGAACGCAAATTTACAGATTAACACCCGTATGCACCGTACGTCAATTGTGCGATTAGTTACGTAAATCTGGATTAGATTACTTGTTTACAATGCACCGCAAACTGACAATTTTGACACTGTCACTGTCAAAACAATCTTGCGAACACAACCTTGCCATATCTCCAATCTAGATTAGTTAATCTCTTGACGGTGCATGGCTAGATGCCAAAGATTAGCAAAACGCGATTATTGAACTAGGATTAGAATCGCCAAACGGTGCATACGGGTGTAAGTGAACAATCAGGAGAAGGTAGGTACCTGATGAGTGAGGATGTAATACAGTCGTCTACAAATACATATAGAGATGAATAAAGAAAAGATTATGCAGTTAGATGAATACTTGCTTTTAATTGTGCTCATAAACAGCTATAATCGATGTAATCGGTGAAATAAATTTTATAAACACTGATAAAAGTGAAGACCCACTGTTAACGCAACCTTAACCTAATGAAATTCTAATATGTGTGTCAACTACAAAAGACAGGTCAGATTTATAGGTTGATTTTTCAGTTAATGCACTCTATCTGGTCAAGGGCGAGCCACTACCTTACTGGACAGTTATGTCATTTTAATCTGTCATTTAGCGATTATGAAAACCATTTATTTCCTAATGCTCGAATTAAACATAATGAGTGAATTTACTTTGATTATGAAACCGGGCCTTAGAGAAATAAAGCTGAATTTGGCGCTGCATCACAACTACACAGCTCTATGCATATTTTTCCAGACCTCCGCCTGTGAAGCCTGAACCTAGCGCAAATCTGTTAAAGATTGTAGAAAAAGGTCACAAAACGAGGGAATCAGTAGAGGTGGCAACCCCGCGCGTAGCAAAAAAGATTTTGGAATTGGAATATCCTGACACCGAAGTTATTACAGCCGAAGACGAAGACGAATCAAACACTACGAGCGAGCCAGATACAGATTCACAATCACCACCAGTCCAAGTACCACCAGTAGCTCTAGGTAAGCGATGAAATCACCCAAATGCTAAGAAAGAATTACTACACTACCACGGCCAAATGTTTCCAAACGTTTTGAGTTTTGAAATACCGGGTGTCCCAGAATTTCCTTGACACGTGATATTTTCGTAACGAAAAACAGTTCAAGCAAGAACTGAGTGGTACTTTTGAAGGTACTATAGGGTCTATCATACCATGCATTCAAAACATTTTTTTTGTACGTCAACCCTTAAAACTCACCCCCAACTTTTTTTTCCAAATAGCACCCCATAGGTTTTCCTACATAAATGATATCCCCATTTTATTTAAAATCTTGTGGTACCTTTAATGTTATATGCAAACTTTTTTTTCCGTAAAATCATAAGCATAAGACAAATGAAATGATAATTTTTTTGACGCCTGATATTTTTGTAACAAAAACGGAAAAAAAGAAAAGTAAGTGGGTTTTTCAAGGGTAGTGAATGACCTATCATTCCTTGCGTATGAAGCATTTTTTTTCTTACTTAAACCCCTGGAATCCACCCCTAGCTTGTTCTGTCAAATTTCAAACCACAATTTTGCCTGGAAAAATAAATTCTTTACTTGGATTTAATTATCGTACTGCCTTACTTTTTATGCCCCTACTGCATTTTATCGTTAATTTTGGCGCCCGTGTGCGGGGCACACCCTGCACACGGGATTGGCGCTGCCCGATGTAGCCATAAAACTTTTTCACGTTTTTGCACTTAGTTTTATTGTCACATTTTTTCATTAGTTGATTCATGATAATAAAAAAATTTTTTCCACACGTGTTTTAATTAATTCATGCTTACGATTTCATGGATTAAACGAAAAAAATTAACGATAAATTGCAGTAGGGGCATAAAAAGTAAGGCACTACGATAATTAAATTCAAGTAAAGAATTTATTTTTCCAGGCAAAATTGTGGATTGAACTTTGAAAGAACGAACTAGGGGTGGATTCCAGGGGTTTAAGTAAGAAAAAAATGGTTTATAAGAAGGAATGATAGGTCATTCACTACCCTTGAAAAACCCACTTACTTTTCTTTTTTATCCGTTTTTGTTACAAAAATATCAGGCGTCAAACAAATTATCATTTCATTTGTCTTATGCTTAAGATTTTACGGAAAAAATAAGTTTTCATATAAAATTAAAGGTACCACAAGATTTTAAATAAAATGGGGATATCACTCATGTAGGAAAACCTATGGAGTGCTATTTGAAAAAAAAAGTTGGGGGTGAGTTTTAGTGGTTGACGTACAAAAAAAAATGTTTTGAATGCATGGTATGATAGACCCTATAGTACCTTCAAAAGTACCACTTAGTTCTTGCTTGAACTGATTTTCGTTACGAAAATATCACGTGTCAAGGAAATTCTGGGACATCCGGTATATCGCGGAAGCGTCAATTGGATTCGTTTTCGAAACTTC